>OV050032.1:200968257-201568257 GCA_920105625.2 Clusia tigrina
AAAAAAGTGTAAAAAACCAGTTGCTGCTTTGTTTTAATTTTTTAATTTGAAATTTTTAATTTTTAATTTACACCACTCAAGAAATTGAAATCATTTTAAATAGAATGATTTATGCTACTTATAAATATTTACAAAGAACATTTAATTAATTATAAAATGAAAATTTATCGCAAACAAAGAAACCGAAAATAATATCTTGTAATTTAATAATTGTATGTAAAGTTAAAGTTAATTTTAAAACAAACAAACAAACAAACAGAAAACAACTACATACATAAATGGACTACCTAACAAAAAATACCGATTGTGTTGTCTTCTTATTTGGCGGGGATGATCCCCCCCCCCAATTGGGAATGCGAACAGCCTCCTCCAATCCAGGAGGGGGTAGATTTTCCACCGATGTTCGTATTCAGTAGAAGACTGGAGGGTGGGGATCTTGCATTCAGTTCATTGTTCGTAGTGGTGCGGAATCTCTTCATCATCTCGAAATGTTTGATCGATTTCCTCAACGTTTGAACAAGCTCTTCAACGCTGGATCAACATCTTCAACGTTTAATCAGTCTGTTCAATACTAGAATAATCTCTTCAACGTTTGAACAAGCTCTTCAACATCCTCTACAACGTTTGAACAATTTCCTCCAAGCTGGATCAATTTATTCAACACTGGATTAATTTCCTCAACGCTTAATAAATCTCTTCAACGCTGGATTAATCTCTTCAACGCTTAACCAATCTATTCAACGCTGGATTAATCTCTTCGACGTTTGATCAATATCTTCAATATTTGAATAATCTCTTCAACGTTGGACCAGCTTCCTCATTGTTGGAACAATCTCCTCAACGCTGGATCAATTTCTTCTATGATCAATCTCTTCAATTCTTTATCAATGTCCTCAACGTTGGATCAATCTTATGCAACGCTGGCTTGATCAATTTCCTCAAAGTTTGACCAGCTTCCTCATTGTTGGAACCATCAAAGATTCATCAATCTCTTCAAACCTTGATCAATTTCTCCTCAATGTTTGATCAATATCTCCAACGCTTGGTCAATTTCTTTATCAATCGTTTCAATATCATCCTCAAAATTTTGTCAATTTCTTCAACGCTTAACCAATCTCTTCAACGCTTAATAAATCTCTTCAACGCTTAATAAATCTCTTCAACGCTTAACCAATCTCTTCAACGCTGGGCTAATCTCTTCGACGTTTGATCAGCTTCCTCATTGTTGGAACAATCTCCTCAACGCTGGATCAATTTCTTCTATGATCAATCTCTTCAATTCTTTATCAATGTCCTCAACGTTGGATCAATCTTATCCAACGCTGGCTTGATCGATTTCCTCAACGTTTGATCAAGCTCTTCAACTTTTGAGAGGCTCAGAAGTCCTGGTGATGAAGGGAACTATTCAAAAGCAAAGAGCACTTTTCTGTTGGTATCCTTGATCTTCACTGTTAACAGCGCGCCTAACTCCCTTGGGTGAGATTGAGAATGAGATTGAGAGAGTTAGATTAAGAGGCTGAGATTGAGAGAGGTAGATTAAGAGGCTGAGATTGAGAGAGCTAGATTAAGAGGCTGAGATTGAGAGAGTTGGAGATTGAGAATGAGATTGAGAGAGTTAGATTAAGAGGCTGAGATTGAGAGAGCTAGATTAAGAGGCTGAGATTGAGAGGGCTAGATTAAGAGGCTGAGATTGAGAGAGTTGGAGATTGAGAGAGTTAGATTAAGAGGCTGAGATTGAGAGAGCTAGATTAAGAGGCTGAGATTGAGAGAGCTAGATTAAGAGGCTGAGATTGAGAGAGTTGGATTAAGAGGGTGAGATTGAGAGATTTAGGTTAAGAGGGTGAGATTGAGAGAGTTAGATTAAGAGGGTGAGATTGAGACTGAGCGGGTGGGATTGAGAGTGAGCGGGTGGGATTGAGATTAAGAGGGTAAGATTTAAAATTGAAGGGATGAGGTTGACAGGATGAGATTGAAAGGATGAGATTGAAATGATGAGATTGAAGGGATGAGATTGAAAGGATGAGGTTGAAAGGATGAGATTGAAAGGATGAGATTGAAAAGATGAAATTGAAAGGATAAGATTGAAAGGGTGAAATTGACAGAGTAAGATTGAGAGAAAGAGAGGGAGAGAGTGAGAGAGCGAGAGAGAGAATGTGATTGAATGAGATTGTGGGTAAGGAGGGAAATGGAAAGTGAAGAAGATAAATAAAGAAAATGGAAATTGAAGAAAATACTGGAAGAAAATGGGAAATAAAGAGAACGAAGAACATTTATGATGCAAATGGAAATTGAGGACAATAAATGAAGGAAATAGACGTGTGAAGCCAAGAAAGAGGAAGGAGATACGTGGAGGAAAGGGAAAAGAAGGAAATATTTTTAGGAAAAAGGAACAGAAGAAAATAAGCGAAGAAAAGGAGAGTGAGAGAGAGAGACTAAGATTGAGGTAGAGTGAGTAAGATTGAGAAAGTCAGGGAAAGGGAGAATTCTAGTGACATTAAGAGAGAAAGAGAAAGGGAGAATTGAAGTGACATTGAGAGACTTTCTGAGGGTGATTGACAGAGAGAGAGAGAGAGAGAGAGTGAGTGAATGAGTGAGTGAGATTCCGATTTACAGAGAAGAGAGAGTGTGATTTATATTGACAGATATAAAATGGAGTGGGATTTGGATTGCCAGAGAAGGAGAGAGTGATTTAGAGGGAGTGATTTAGAGAGAGTGAGATTCAGATTGAGAGGGAGTGTGATTTAGATTGAGAGTAAGACTGAGCTTGCCAGAGGGTGAGAGAGAAAGAGTGAAATTTTGATTGGGAGACAGTAAGATTCAAATTGCCATAGAGGGATGAGCGAGTGACATTCAGATTGGCAGAGAGAGAGAAAGTGTGGGCCAAAATCAGATTCAGATTGATAAAGAGAGAGAGAGAGAGACCGAGTGAGATTCAGACAGAGGTTGAGTGAGGATGACATTGAGAGACAAGCGGATTGGATGAGGTTAAGATATAGAGTGAAATTTAAATGATGAGAGTGAAATTTAAAGAGAGTGACAGATTGAAGGAGTAATGAGTGTGAGAGAGTGAGAGTAATACTGATAATAAGAGAGTGAGAGTAATACTGATAGTGAGAGTGTGAGAGTAATTCTGATAATGAGAGACCAAGATTGAGAATGAGAGAGTAGGATTGAGAGAGTAAAATTGTGAATGAGAGAGTGGGATTGAGAATGACAGAGTAAGATTGAGAATGATAGAGAGAGAGAGAAAGATCGTGAAATCAGCGATTCTCTGTTGAAAATAATTTCATGTTATTCACTCTTCTGACAAATTTGGTTTAAATAAAGGATTTGGTCTATAAAGGAACTGGATAGAGTGTGCGGTGAAATGAGGGGTTCAGTGTCTTCTTAAGTTTCCTGCGAACGTTCCACTATTATTCGAGAAGTCATTCAACTGTCCAGGAGCGACTGCGCCAAATTGAAGTCAAATGAGTGAGCGTGAAAAAACAAGCGAAAAAAAATATAAACACCGAAATTGACTTAATTCTGAATTGTTTGCTCCGCACTCTAATTGCACGCTACATGTAACAAGCGGGCATGTTGAATTGCATTGGTCACTTGTGGTCATCGTATATGGAACTAATCTTGAGTGAGTGGCTTCAGCATTCCTTCATGTGCTTTCTTCCTTATCTTTTCCTTCATGTTTTGATCTTGATTTTTCACTTTTTGTTCCTTTTCCCTGTCTTGATTTCCTTGTCTTCCTTTCCTTATTTATTTTCATCATTTTCCTATTCTTCTATTATTGACTTCCTTCTATTATTGACTTCCTATTTTTTGCTGTTTTTTTTTTTTTTTGTGTATATTTCCTTCTTTTCCCTTTTCTTTACGTATTTTGTTCCTCTTCCTCCCCTTCATTTTCTATTGTCTCTTTTCTTCATTTTCCATTTTCTCTCTTCTTCCCTCTATTAATTTTCTATCTCCTTCCTATATATTATTCCTTATCTTTTCTTATTTCATTCATTTTCCACTTTCTTCTTTTTCTTCTCTTATTTTCTTCATTTTATTTCTATTATTTATTTCCCATCTCCTTCATGTATTTTCTTAGTTTGTCATTTTTTTGTGTGTATTTTCCTTTTCTTTATTTTCAATTTCCTTTCTGTATTTTCTTTCTTTTCTTCATTTTGTATATTATCTTTTTTCTTCATTTTCGAATTTCTCTCTTTGCTTAATATTCTATTTCCTTCGTTTCTCTTATTGCCATTTCTTCCCTGTACTTTCTTCATTTTATATTTTCTTAAAATTTTGTTTTCTGTCATTTCTTCATTTTCTTCTATTTCAATTTCATTCCTGTATTTTCTTCCCTCTCCTCCATTTCCATTTCCTTCCTTTATTTCTTTCAATTTCCATTTCTTTCATTATTTCTTCCTTTTCTTAATATTTTTATTTTCCTTCCTGTGTTTTCTTCCTTAACCTTATTTTCCATTTTCTTTTTGGATTTACCGCTTTCAATTTCATTTCCTTTGTGTATTTCTCCCTTTTCTTTATTTTCTTCCTTTTCTTAATTTTTTATTTTCTTCCTTTTCTTTTCTTTTATTTACATTTTCTTCATGTACTTTGCTCCTGTCCTTCGTTTATTTTAAATTTCTTTCCCATATTTTCTCTTTTGTTCCTTTTCTTCATTCTATTTTCTTCATTTTCTTCCTTTGCTTCTATTTCCATTTCCTTCCTTTTCTTCATTTTCTATTTTATTCATTTTCTTTCCATTTCCCTTCTGCTTTTCTTCACTTTTTTTCTTTGGTTTCCATTCCTTCACATACCTCATTCCTTCCAGTTTCCTTCACGTATTTCCTTCCTCTTCCTTTCCTCTTCCTATTTCTATTCTTTACAGACGTGAATCCTGGTCTAAGTCACCATTTTCTGGCTATTTCGGCCCACTCTGCCGTCTGTTGCCACCATGAGGCCTGTTCTAATACGACCGCCAATGCGGAGAGTAGTGCTCGGAAGCGGAGTTGGAGTTGAGCGGAGTTGGTTCTGACCGCCAAAGGTCATTAGTACTATAAAAGGTTCTTGGCGGCTCCACTTCAATAGCAACTCACTTCAATAGCAACGCGTTGGACAGGGAGAAAACTACTCGCTAACTGATTTAAGAATGAGGCTAACGGAATTAGAATTGCTAATGCGTGGCTTCGAAGAATGCGCCAAAAGCGTTGAACCACAACCGGAGCGGGGCGGGGGCGGAGCGGGATAAGCTTGTTATGCTTCCAATGTTTGCTCTGACGAAAACAAGAAACTTGACCTCTTTACCGCAGTCAAGCTCAGCACACGCACACACGCACGCACACTCGCACTCGTCCAGCGAGGCGCACTCATCTAGAAGCATCGACAAAGCCCCGCTCGAGGGCACAGAACGCCGATTGAATGGCACTTGAGTCGGCCCAGCTGGTAGCCGCAGCAGCATCCCACCACTTCGATAATTAATAAATTGGAAGAACATAGCAGAACAACACAACAATGATGATAATGATGATTATGATGATGGTGATGATGATAGTCATAATAACGACGACAAGAAGCAGAAACATCAGAAGGCAATTCGAACGCTCATCAATTAGGTTTGGCAGGGCGAGCGCACCCGGCGGAGAACCGACCACGAACTACTTAACAATTCAAGTTGCTGATGATGGGCCGCTCATGTAAGAAGACCAACATCGCCACCACTCGCATCGCCTCGCCTCGCATCGCAACGCGAAGAGTGAAAAGAAAGTTTTCTTTTTGAGTCGGTGCGGCGATACCAGTTCAGTTCGAGACACAGCACAGCCGCGTCAACATCATGGCGCACATTAGAGTTCTCAGCTTGCTACTAGTGATCCTGACCGTATTGACCGTGTTCGTGTACGGCCAGTTCCAGCAGCAGCAGCAGCTACAGCAACAACAGCAGCAGCAACAGCATCAGCATCTGCAACACCAGTTCAACAAATGGCAACGGGCCACGCAATACCAGGGGGGCAGGCCGCAAAAGCAGCGTCCGCGGCCGGGACAAGCGGCGGTGGGGGCTGCTGGCAACAATGGGCACAAAAAGAAGCCGACTAAGCTAAACAAGAAACCAAATCAACAACAACAGCAAAACAAGCCAAACAAGCAAAAGCCGCCACGGGGTCAAGCACCCGCCGGACGCAAGCATAAATACATCACGAAGCAGATACCGGACTTGGGACGCGTGCGCGGCCGCGTCGTCAAGTCGCAGTGGTCGGGCAAGAACATCATACAGTTCTTGGATATACCATACGGCAAGTCACCCATCGGTCCTCTCCGCTTTAAGGTAAGAGATAGGGCAAGGCTAGAAGGCACTCTCACTAAACTAATCCACTAAATTGATTGTCTAAATGCATACTCTGAACTTACTTAGGAAGCTCACCTTCTAAGCTAACATGTGAGAACTCAGTCACATCAGTAGCTCTCTCTACAGACTCACTTTGGCAATGTAGTCTCTAAAGTCACTCTCTCTATCAGGTCTCTCAACTTAACATTCTAAGGTAATTCTCTAAACTGCGCCTCTAAAGTCACTTCAGTAACTCACCTTTGTAATTTACTCTCTTAAGTCACTCAGCTAATTGAGACTCACTCAACTAATCTTCCAAACTGTCCTTATGAACTAAATTTCTAAACTCACTTGCATAACTCACTCTTTATTAACTCACTGTTTAGACTCTCTCTCTCTCTCTTTCTGTCTCTCTCTTAAAGTAACTTCTAATAAAATTTTCTAAAATAACTTTTGCTCATTCTTTAAACTCATTCTTTAAACTCATCCCGTAACTCATTCTTTTTACTCACTCTTTAAACTCATCCCGTAACTCATTCTTGTAACTCACTCTCTAAACTCATCCCGTAACTCAATTCTTTAAACTCACTCTCTAAACTCATCCCGTAACTCATTCTTTAAACTCATCCCGTAACACATTCTTCAAACTCACTCTCTAACCTTATCCCTTAATTCACTCTCTAAACTCATCCTGTAACTCATTCTTTAAACTCACTCTCTAAACTCATCCCGTAACTCATTCTTTAAACTCATCCCGTAACACATTCTTCAAACTCACTCTCTAACCTCATCCCTTAATTCACTCTCTAAACTCATCCTGTAACTCATTCTTTAAACTCACTCTCTAAACTCATCCCGTAACTCATTCTTTAAACTCACTCTCTAAACTCATCCCGTAACTCATTCTTTAAACTCATCCCGTAACACATTCTTCAAACTCACTCTCTAACCTCTTCCCTTAACTCATTCCTTATACTCATCCCGTAGCTCATTCTTTGAACTCACTCTCTAAACTCACCCGTAACTCATTCTTTAAACTTATCCCGTAACTCATTCTTTAAACTCATCCCGTAACTCATTCTTGTATCTCACTCTCTAAACTCATCCCGTAACTCAATTCTTTAAACTCACTCTCTAAACTCATCCCGTAACTCAATTCTTTAAACTCACTCTCTAAACTCATCCCGTAACTCATTGTTTGAACTCACTCTCCAAATTCACCCTATTAGTTCACTTTGGTAACTCGCTCTTTAAACTCATTCTGATGGTGTCTCTCGCAACTAACCATTTAAACTTACTCGTTAAACATCCCGTCTAAACTCACTGATCATTGTGAACACTCACTCATTAAATACTCATTGTAAAGTTCTTCTTCAAATTGACTCTAGAGAATCTCTCTTTCTTTCTCTAAACTTATTCTCTAAACCAACTTTCTGGATTCACTTTGATAATCACTCTCAATAGTCACTTCCATAAGTCACTCTCTAAACTCATTCTCTAAACTCGTTCTTTAAACTCACTTTGGTAGCTTTCTCTTTAAACTCACCCTCAAAACTCGGTATAAACTAACCCTTTAGCTCACTCTCTGAACTCACTCTCTCAATCCATTAACCACTCTATAATTTTGACCCTTAAACTCATTCTCTAACTCACTCTCTGAACTAACTCTCTCAATCCATTAACCACTCTGTAACTTTGTCCCTTAAACTCATTCTCTAACTCACTCTCTGAATTTTCTTTGGTAACCCACTCTTTTAATTCACACTCAAAATTGACTTTCAATACTTATTCACTCAATTTACTCCCTAAACTGACCCTGTAAAGTGACTATAAATTGACATTCTGTTGTCACTCTCTGAACTCTGTTTCCAAACTCTATCTCTCTCTCTCGCTCTTTCTCTGAACTTTCTTTGCTAACCCACTCTTTAAATTCACTCAAAATTCACTCTCTCAACGAACCCTCTCCACTAACCCTCTAAACTAATCCTATAAAGAAACTCTTTAAATGAACATTCTGAGCTTATTCTCGGAACTTAGTCTTTGAATACACCCCTTCACTTCGATCCCTAAACTCAGTTCCTCTCTTTGTAAAATCACTCAAAAATGGACGTTGTAAACTCAGTCTTGAAACTCACTCTTGATACTCACTCTTGAAACTCACTCTTGAAACTCAATCTTTAAACTCACTCTTGAAATTCACTTCTCTTCGTCTCCTCTGCAGCCGTCTCAGCCCATTGAACCCTGGACGGACATAATCAAGGCGTTCAAGCCTCATCTCGGTTGTCCTTCTCTGCAGGATATGCACAAATACATTCCGTTGGAGAACAAAAATGTGGACCTGGAGGACTGTCTGCGTCTGAGCATCAACACCAAAATTGTAAGTGTTGTATACGTATACAAGTTTTTCCCTCTTTTTCTGACTCCCATTTTCCCCATTTTGCAGCTGACCGGCAGTGCACCCGTCATGGTCTACATTCACGGCGACTTCCTCTACGATGGCAGCAACATGGAAGCGGCACCCGGTTACCTACTCGAAGAAGACGTTGTGCTGGTGTCGATACGGTACCGCTTGGGTCCCTTCGGTTTCCTGTCGACCATGACCGAGGACATCCCCGGCAACGCGGCCATACATGACGTCATCTTGGCTCTGGAATGGATACAAAAGCATATTGCTGTATTTGGTGGTGATCCTGAGCGCGTTACGCTGTTCGGCCAAGTCGGCGGCTCGGCAATGATTAACATTCTGACGATGAGTCCGGCGGTAAGTGAACCTTGGAGGCCGCAGCATCCGGGATTCTCATATTTATGTTTCTTTCAGGTGCCCGAGGGTCTCTTCCATCGCGTCATCTATCAATCGGGATCGGCTCTGTCGCCGGCTTTCATCACCGACAACCCGGTGCCGGCCACGAAAGACATTGCCAAGCATGCGGGCTGCAAGAACGTCAACAAGATCGAGGCCATTAACAAGTGTATTCGGAAATTGAACACCACGGCGTTGTTGGAGGCGTTCAACAGTCACGGCGATGCCAAGGCTACCATGGGCGTTGGCTCATACGGCGGTGTACAGTTCGTGATTGGCGGTCCCTCGCAGATATTGCCACAACATCCCGGCAAATTGCTGGCTGCCGAGGACTTCCGAGCCTACCCGGCGATGGGGGGCAGTGTTAAGAATGCGGGCACTTTCATTCTGAAGGGTGAGTTCAGACATTGACTGAAGACGAGCATACTTAGAATGGGCCAACTACGCGTGGGTTGGGGGTGGTCTGAAGAAGTTGGTGGTATGAGGGTGGACTTTGGTAGTATGAATATAATTTTTTTTTTAAACGTAGTTTAAAGCTTCGTTGGAGTTTTCAAGGGTCTGCTTAAATGATGAACTCTGTACTCAGTGTTGACTGTGGTTTATAATCTTTCCGGTGCGGTAAAGGTGCAACTGGGATGAAGTCTACCTTGAAAGACTTGGACCCTACGGAATTTAAAATAGAGATTGCTCGTTTCTTGAGGTAGTTGGTTCACTCTGCAGACTTTAGGCATTTTCTCTTCTTTTCGGTGTCCTCTGTGTCTGCTCTGCCTTTCGTATTTATGAGACTCCCATTTCTCTGTTCAGATATCTACGTCGACAACTTCAACGAGACGATAATCGATGACAAGCTCGATGGCCTGGGCTACATTGACCACATCATCAAGCAGACCAATGGCGCCGACCCCTCGGCTGCCTGGAAGAAGTACGCCAAGGAGGAAATCTTTACCGCGCAGGAGATCAAGAATGGTACCTTCTACAAAATGATACCCGGTTTAATTGATGTAGGTTCTTACGGACTCCGGTCCGACACGATATATAACTCTACTTTTATTTATAAACGTTCCCTTTCCTTCCTCCCGCAGATGTGCAGCACCATCGCGTTCAAGAATCCGGTTCTGTTGGCCATGCAAGCCAACGCCAAGAAGCTGCCGAACAGCACCTTCCTGTACACCTTCGACTACGAGGGCGAGCTGAACCGCTACAACACCAACGACGATGATGAGGGCGCCGTGCCTTTCGAACTGGGCGTCTCGCTGACCGACGACAACCTCTATCTGTTCCCCTGGCCGCGCTTCAGTCTGCTGAACTCGAATCGGGACATCAAGATCGCCAAGCGCATGGTGGCTTACTGGACCTCATTCGCGGCCACGGGCGTGCCGCATGCCCCCGACGTACCAGAGTGGCCGGCCATGACGGACGAGACTGGGCCCTATTTGAAGATCGGAAAAACGGTGAGCATCGGCGATAATTACTTGGATGAGTACAATGTGGCCGTCAAGGAGACGAGCAGCGGCTACAATTTGCTCAACGAGGAGTATTTCGAGAGCTTGGTCGACATCACCGACAAGGAAAAGGAGACGGAAGACGCCGAAGGCGATGACAATGAAGAAACCGATGAGGATGAGGAAGACGAAGAGGACGAGGAGGACGACCACCAAGGCAAAGGAGATGAGGGTCGCGGTTCGAATTTAGTGATCATCGCCAAGAGAACCAAGCAGTAGAGTCGCAGGCGTACGCGGGAAGGAACTTTGTACAACCAGAGAACGGAGCAAATACGGGGAAAAACAAAACGGAGGAGCCTTTGTTTTATTTATTTCAAATTTTAGATTAGACTTTTCTCTCTTCTTAATAAACCAATCTGAATAAAATGTCATCAGTGCTGATATGGGCTGGTAACGAAGTAGCTAAAAATCCCATTTCTGGTTAATTTATTAGCAGTCCATATCACGAGCGTCTGTGAGTCCACACAAACCGGAGCATTCTTAAACGATTCATTTGCCAGCGACTCAGAGGCAGGCGCGGAGTCGGGTCCGCGCTGGAAACTGGGTCAACATACGCGAGGTCATTGGCGCTGCATAGCTAAGTGGGTGAATAGCTGAGTGGGTGAATGGCTGAGTAGCCGCTTGGCTGCGTAGTGGAGTGGTGCCAGCCGCCTCCGGAGTCTTGCTTAATTAGTCTCATTTGCATACGCTTAGCATGGGGAAACGGGCCAAAGTTCAATCATCTGCTTAAGTGCGGCTAATTAAAACTATTGATAACAGTTCTGCGCGTTCTGAGCATTTGGTTCTTTAAATAGAACGCCTCGGAAGCAGCGGCCACCGCGTCCACAGCTGTGGTGACCTCATTAAATGAACCAGAAGCGAAGAAACTTATAAGAATGCGTAGATTGGCTTCGGTCGCTTTGCTCTGGCGCCAAGTTCAGATGCTTCCAGCAAGTTCTGCATGGCGGTCTCTGGCGAAGCCGGGGCCCATTTCAAAAACCTCTTTTCACTCTTTACTCTTCACTTTGCAATTTAGCATTCTCCTTTTCTTTGTTGCGAAGTGAAGTTAGTCACAGACCTTTCACTGATTTGATTTGAAGTGGAGTTCAAGACTAAATTGGTAGAGCTAAATTGAAATGCTAAATTGAAAAGTAGATCTGAAAAGTAAATCTAAAATGCTAAATTGAAATTCTAAAATGAAAAGTAAATCTGAAAAGTTCAATTGAAATGCTAAATTGAAAAATAGAAATCTAAAATGCTAAATTTAAATTTTATATTGAAAAGTAGATATGAAAAGAATATCTAAAATGCTAAATTGAGACGTAAATCTGAAAAGTAAATCTAAAATGCTAAATTGAAAAGTAGATATGAAAAGAATATCTAAAATGCTAAATTGAGACGTAAATCTGAAAAGTAAATCTAAAATGCTTAATTGAAAAGTAGATATGAAAAGAATATCTAAAATGCTAAATTGCGACATAAATCTGAAAAGTAAATCTAAAATGCTAAATTGAAATTCTAAAATGAAAAGTAAATCTGAAAAGTTCAATTGAAATGCTAAATTGAAAAATAGAAATCTAAAATGCTAAATTGAAATTTTATATTGAAAAGTAGATATGAAAAGAATATCTAAAATGCTAAATTGAGACGTAAATCTGAAAAGTAAATCTAAAATGCTAAATTGAAAAGTAGATATGAAAAGAATATCTAAAATGCTAAATTGAGACGTAAATCTGAAAAGTAAATCTAAAATGCTTAATTGAAAAGTAGATATGAAAAGAATATCTAAAATGCTAAATTGCGACATAAATCTGAAAAGTAAATCTAAAATGCTAAATTGAAATTCTAAAATGAAAAGTAAATCTGAAAAGTTCAATTGAAATGCTAATTCTAAATTGAAAAGCAAATCTGAGAAGTATATCTAAAATACTAATTTGAAATTCTAAATTGAAAAGTAAATCTGAAAAGCTAAGTTGAAAAGTTGATTTGAAGAGATAAATTTGTAAAGGAAATTTGGAAGGGAACTTTTGAAACTATGAAGTTAAATTTAAAAGCTTGGTTTGGAAAGCTGAATTGAAAAGCTTAGTCCAAAAATTAACTTTGAAAAGCTAAGTTGAAAAGTAGTTTTGAAAAGTGAGTTTGAAAAGTAAATTTGTAAAGCTTTATGGAAAACTAATTTGAAATCTAATTTCTGAGTCTAAATTCAACATTTCAAAAGCTAAATTGAAAAGTTGACATGAATCTTAGCAATTTCGTTCACTCATTGCATCAGATACCGCCAATTTTCACTTAGCACCTTGCAACTTTGCAAATCAGCTTTCCAAATCAACTTTTCAAAAAAGCATTTCAAAAAAGTTTTTCAAATCAACTTTTCAAATGAACTTTTCAATCGATCTTTCAAATTAATTTTTCAAATGCTGAATAGTGCAAAGTTATGAAACCCTCAGCAAATATGAGTGCAAAGTTGCAAAGATAAGAATGATTTGTGAAATGGGCCCCTACGCTGATCTCTGATGAGAATTCATACTGGAGTTAGACCATACGGTTTTATAAGAGGGTGGGCGGTATGGAGGGAGATTCCCGAGTGCGTGTTATCTCCGAGACTACAATTGTGGCCTTGAGTCTCAGCGTTAACTTATTGAGAAAAGAGTGAAAATTGCGGAAATTGTTTGACGAAAGTTGGGAACAGAACAAGTCCAGCTTCTGCTTCAGATCTCTTAATCTAGAAAATTCCTTGGCTCAAATTCTGGGGGCTCAGAGTCACAGGGGATTAATTCTGTGATAGGAAGGTAGTCCGATAAATTACTTGTATCGGAGCTGTAGTGTGAAGGGATCCCCTACGTCCCGCAGGCATAGTATAACTATACATGAATTCCAGTAATCGTTCCCTTTCCCGTTCCATTTCCCATTCCACTTCCCATTCAATTTCCCGCTTCACTTAACGCTCCAATTCCTCTCACACTTTCCGTTCCACTTCCAATTACACTTCCCATTAAATTTCCCTTACCATTTCAAATTCCACTTCCCATTTCACTTTCCGTTCCACTTCCCATTCCATTTCCCATTCCACTTCCGATTTAACTTCCCATTCCATTTCCCATTTTATTTCCCATTCCATTTCCTATTACATTTACCATTCCATTTCCCATTCCACTTCCCTTTTCACTTCCCATCCCACGTCTCATTTAACTTCCTATTCCAGTTCCACTTCCAGTTCCCATTCCACTTCCCATTCCTCTTCCCATTTCAGCTTCCGTTCCACTTCCAATTTCAATTCCCATTCCATTTCCCATTCCTCTTCCCATTCCACTTCCCATTCCACTTCCCATTCCACTTCCCATTTCAGCTCTCGTTCCACTTCCCATTCCACTTCCCATTCCACTTCCCATTTAACTTCCCATTCCATTTCCCATTTTATTTCCCATTCCATTTCCTATTACATTTACCATTCCATTTCCCATTCCACTTCCCTTTTCACTTCCCATCCCACGTCTCATTTAACTTCCTATTCCACTTCCACTTCCACTTCCACTTCCCATTCCACTTCCCATTCCTCTTCCCATTTCAGCTTCCGTTCCACTTCCAATTTCAATTCCCATTCCATTTCCCATTCCTCTTCCCATTCCACTTCCCATTCCACTTCCCATTCCACTTCCCATTTCAGCTCTCGTTCCATTTCCTATTCCACTCCCCATTCCATTTCCCATTCCATTTCCCATTCCATTTCCCATTCCATTTCCCATTCCATTTCCCATTCCATTTCCCATTCCATTTCCCATTCCATTTCCCATTCCATTTCCCATTCCATTTCCCATTCCATTTCCCATTCCATTTCCCATTCCATTTCCCATTCCATTTCCCATTCCATTTCCCATTCCATTTCCCATTCCATTTCCCATTTCATTTCCCATTCCCTTTCCCATTCCATTTCCCATTCCATTCACCATTTCAATTCTCGTTCCATTTTCCTTTCCACTTTGAATTCCATTTCCTATTCCACTCTCCATTCCATTTCCGTTTCCACTTCCACTGACTTTTTGGCCTCCGTTGTGGCCTTTGACCGAGCGTAGCGCCCCAGAATTTTGTTTCTACAAATGCAGTTAGGAATCTGACCGTTTTGGCCATTGCGGTACTTTTGTGACCCCGTCTCTGACCGCCTCGGTTCTCCTCTTTGCTTCCCCTGGACCGGTATTCAGTAGAAAACATGGCTCTGGCTTCTTTCGGTTCTCGTAGCTGCGTGATTTGCGCCTTTCGTGTGAAAAAGTAAAATTATTGCATTCAATTTGGAGAGAAAGTGTGCAAATTTTCCGTTCTTTTCTAAATGACCAATTTGATAATAATCGACTGAGTTGCTTTAATGGACTCGCAGAGGGTCATCAAAGCCACGAAACACGTTGAACCTCACAAATGACCCACTATGGAAGAACAAAACCATTTCTAGAGAAGCATAAATAATCTGCATCTCATTAAGCCGAGCAGCGGCCCAGCGACGCTGACACCGAGCGAAGCGAATCACCGCACGGAACTAAGCATGCCAATTAAAAATGTGCATAAATTAACCGCCAGAAGAAAGAAAGAAGAAATTATTGTGAAACTGTAACAACAACAACAACAACAACAACAACAACAACAACGTAGGAGCGAGCGGAGTGAGTCGCCAGACCGGCAGTGACCCGACCAGCTGGCGAAGGTTGTCCCGAAAGTGATTGCATCTGTTGTAGTTTAGGGCAAAATGGCTCATATCAGGTCAATGGGAAGGATGGAATTGGAACAATGAAATTGGAACATTGCAATTGAAACAGTGTAAATGAGACAATAAACTTAGAACGCTGAAATTAGAACGGTTTAAACAGAATTGTGCAATTAGAACACTGTAAAGGGAACAGTGCAATAGGAATGCTGTAAATGGGCCAGTTCAATAGGAACGGTGTGAATAGAACATTGCAATTGAAGCAGTGTAAATGGTACAGTAATCTTAGAACGCTGCAATTGGAACGTTTTAAACAGAACAGCTGTGAATGCAACAGTTCAATAGGAACGGTGGAAATGGAATAGTGCAATTGAAGCATTGTAATTGGAATCGTGTAAATGGAACAGTGCAATAGGAACATTGTAAATAGAAGGATGCAATAGGAACGGTGTATTTGGAAGATGGCGATAGGGACAGTAAAATTAGTTGGAACTGTTTAAAGAGAATTGTGAAATAAGAACGCTGTAAACGGAACAGTGCAATAGGAACCGTGTAAATGAAACAGTGCAATAGGAACTGTGTAAATGAAACAGTGCATTAGGGACGATTTAAATGGAACTGTTCAATAGAAACGGTGTGAATGGAACATTGCTATTGAAAAAGTGTAAATGGAACAGTAATCTTAGAACGCAGCAATTGGAACGGTTCAAGATGGAAGGGAATAGTAAAATTGGAACGATGTAAATGGAACAGTGTAATATGAAAGCTGTTTTTGGAACATTCGAATTTGAAGGGTGTAATTAGAACGCTGCAATTGGAACGGTTTAAAGAGAATTGTGAAATTAGAACGCTGTAAACGGAACAGTGCAATAGGAACCGTGTAAATGAAACAGTGCAATAGGAACTGTGTAAATGAAACAGTGCATTAGGGACGATTTAAATGGAGCAGATAAATAAGAACAGTATAATTGAAAGAGTGCAATTGGAAAGGTGAAAATGGAACGCTTCAATTTGATCGATATTTGAAACTAATATAATTGTTAAGATGGAATTGGAACGGTGTAATTGGTACGCTGAAATTTGGAACGCTGCTCGCGTTAGCATAGCCACGAAACCCATTAATCTCGGGCCAGTATGAATACTTCATTTCATATCTTGTGGAAGAATTAACCACTCCTTCAATCAGGGATTCACCTCAACTGAAGTGCTTATGGAAGGCCTGAAGAGTAAGTCAGTTCGGAATGTGTGGTGAAGAGTGTGTAATTTGTTGCTAGTTTTAAGCGGTAAACATAAGACTCTCCTTGCATATTTGTGGTATATTTTTTGTAGCTCTTCTGTAGTACTTCTAGAAGACCTTCTAATGGAAGCGACACCGTAAGGTGTGGTCTCCGAAGGAACCCAATAGGAATTGCAGCGTGAAGCTGTATTCTCACATAGTTTTGCTAAGCTGTGATTTCTACAGTGATGATCACAGCATTCTACAATCGATCCACTAAAAAGGAGCTATTTTTATAGCTGAAAAAAGCGAAATTACTTTTGGGACAACACAACCATTATCCAAAACCGTTCTTTGGTGACTTGATTGAACTTTGCACCACAAACGTACATACTCGTACTTGAACGCGGTGCAATTACTTAGTGAGACGGGAAATACGACGGTGCATATTGCACCAAGTGCAGTTGGCAACATACGCCCACTACAGTGACCTGCTGAAGAGACCGACCAATTGAATGTAGGTGCCCGCCTAGTGACACTCACAGCCACATTTCCCAGATACCCCCCGACGGCAATTTACTTGTATTGTTTGAGCTCAGTTGAAGTTTGGGGTTACGGTGGTAAGGTGCCGAAGGCAGGGGGCGTGGCTAGTGAGCACATTGCACCAGAGAGTCGAGTTCTAAATAAATCCAGAACTTTCGAATGGTGTTGTGCGTTGATCTAAGCTGACAAATGCCAAATTCATTTTGTATGCACACATAAATCCGTTTAAATTTTGTGGATGGGTGTGTGTGAGCTCCTAACTATGCATGTGTGTGTGTATGTGTGTGTCCTCGTAAGTAAGTATTGGTGTGTGTTGGTCGAGCTTTCACTCAATTAATTAAGATACTCGTGTTGTGATTGTCCGAATACCAGTAGCGTTGATATACATATTTAGATACAATCGAGTCAAATTAATCAACTAAATGCGATTAGCGAACACAGAGCTGAATGTCTGAATAGCTGAATTGGCTGAATAGCTGAACACCCGTTCCAGGGAAACTACACGCAAGTCATAAGCCCTAAATTTGCATAAGCGCTGCGATGATAAAGAGAAATTTCGGGTCCCTATCTTGATGACCCTAACGTGAAAAGCGAAAGTCAGAGAAGAGAGGAGAGACGTAGAGTGAGGTCAGGACAAATCAATGTGTCAGTGGAAGAGTGGGCTATGTTAGGTAGGCTCGGACTAAATCAGAAGTTCATAGCTCAGGCCCGACGTTCGCGATATGTCTTTCTCTTCAAATTCGTGGGCTCTGCTTAACTAAGCAGGACTCCAAAATATTCCAACTACGACTCCATTAACATCTAACGAGTTTGGCGTCTCCAAGTGTGACTGCAACTCCGACTCCAAGCCATAGTCAAATAATTGAAAAATATAAGCAACTCTAACATCAATTCCCGATCCGACTACAACCGCGACTGTGACTCCCACAGCGACTCACACTCCCATAGCGACTCACACTCCCACAGCGACTCACACTCCCACAGCGACTCACACTCCCACAGCGACTCACACTCCCACTGCGACTCTGACTCCCACTGCGACTCTGACTCCCACTGCGACTCTGACTCCCACTACGACTCTGACGTCCACTCCGACTCTGATTCCACTGCGACTCCGACTGCCACTGCGACTCTGACCCCCCCTCAGATTCTCATTCAAAACAATGTTCAGCTGAAATTGTAATATCGAGTCCAATTTCGCCTCTGACTCCCAACTCATCAACCCATCAACTCAAAACGTGAGCAACTCGAGATTTCAAATACGAACCCCCCGGCGACTCTAATTCTGATTCTATAGTTAACTTCAACTCCTGCTCCGACTACAACTCCTGCTCCGACTACAACTCCGGCTCTAACTACAACTCCGACTCTGACCCTCCCACTACTAGTTCTCTTTATAAGCTGCAAAAGGAAACGAGCAGTAATGTGGAAAGGGAACCAGACATTGTTGTAGGGAAGAGTGTGGTAACGGGACGGGGCAGGGTGGGTAAAAGAGAGGAAGAGTAGATGGATCATATTGCAGTTAGACCCGAGAACAATTGCAGCTGTACACAGTTTAGAGCCGTGAAATTTAAAGGCCTTTCAACCTAACTCCATATAGAAGCCTTTCAGATCAATATTTATAAAGTTGAAAGCTTTACAACTATACTACTTAAACAGCGTTGCTTTAAGGCCTCTATAAAGTAGGAGTCTGTACAAGTTCAATTGCCTGACTGTAGGTTAACAGTATTCCGTGACACATGGTCGTAAATTGTACACATTCATGAAGCGGTGCGTGATTCGTAGTATTTTTGGTGACCGTGGATCTGTCGAATCATGAGTGTGGATCACATGGCTCACTACTTCAGAGAATTTATGCATTCATCTCTGGCTTACTTTGCTCTGATTCTCAGTCGAGACCATACTCGAAGCGGTGACGCATTCAGTTCCCACAGCAGGTGAGAAGAAATCTTGCGAAATTTCTTGTGGCAGGTGAGTTCAGTCACACCGAGCTCTTCCACATTCCCAAGTAAATAAATCACAACACCCACTCTGCGCACCCCAATTACTCCAAATGAAGCACAAGTGTGGAAATTCCAAAAGAAGTTCCCACATGCCTGGGCGGAAGATGTCCATAATCGTAAACAAATCGCCAGATTATCCGTTACGACCCAGTCCGCAGGCCAAAGAAAAGAAAACCTTATCTAAGGAGTGCGTTCGCACCGGCAGCTGTTTAGGAGCGCATCTTTTGTGGAGCATTGCTCTGTTTACAAGTTCGGTGGTCCGCAAACAAAAGCAAATCCACACTCGACACACACGCACACGCACACCTAATCGTGTCACCGCCTGTTGAAAGATGGCTCGGATGACAGCCCAGATACGGGCCGGCTTTCAAATGATCACTTTTTCCAGTTTGGCTTTATCTGCTCGACAGCTCAGCTCAGATGTGGAGCAAACTGAAAGCGGCGCTCATCGATGACGATGACGCTTCTTCTGCTGACACGCTGCTAGAAAGCGGATACACTCGACGAAGCCCAGACCCGCTATTCTACTGCGGCGGTGCTTGGCCGTAGAGTTGGGTTGGGGTTGTGTGAACGGTTCATGGAAAATGTGGGGATAAAGAAGAAAAAGGAAGAAGAGATAGAAAATTGCTTCAAAAGAGATAGAAAATTGGTAAAAAAAAAGACACAAAAATGGGTCAAAAAAGGAGAAATGGGGCAAGAAAAGAAAAGAGTGTGACATAAAAGAGATAAAAAAGACAAAAAAAATATAAAGAAAAAAGGCACAGGAATAAACACAAAAAATTAGACAAAAATCGATCACAAAATGGGTCAAAACGAGACAGAAAATGGATCAATAAGGAGACAAGAAATGAGTCAGAAAAGAGACAAAAAATGAGGCAAAAAAGAGACAAAAACATGGGACAAGAAAGAGGCAAAAAAGGGAGAGAAAAGTAACAACAAAAGATGGGATAAACACACAAAAATAGACAAAAGAGAAACAAAATTATGGCAAATACACGGGTGAGAAGAAAGAAAAAACGATAAAGAAAAGATAAAGGGAAGGAAATTACAAAAACGGAAAGAAAATAAAAAAAGGAAAAGCACAAATAGAAACAAGAGAAAAAGAGATAAACAAATTATAAAAAAGACACGAGTACTAAAAAGGACTAACGATAAGCTAAAGGAAAGGGACATACAGAAAAAACAAAAAAGAATAAGAAAAAGGAGAAGAATAACAAAAAATGGGGTAAAAGATCAAAAACCAATTGCAAAAAGAATGCAGAAAGAGACAAAATATACAAAAAAGGGATAAAAAATAGACAAGAAAGAATTGTAATTAAGGACAAGATGAGTAAGATAAAGAAGAAAGAAAAAATTATACAGAAAAGGGACACAAAGGAGACCAAAAAAGGCAACGGAAATACTGAAAAGGAATTAAAAGAACAAAGAGTGAACAAAAAATGGTCGAAAAAGGGATAAACAAAAACAGCAAATACGAGTCAGATAAAGAACAAACGAAAATTGACCAAAAAAATGTAAAAATGGCAATGAAAAAATTCAAAGGAAAACCATAAAAGAGACAAAGAAAAGATAAAAAACTGGATAAAAAGAAAGAAAAAAAGCAAAGAGACAAAAAGAGGCACAGAAAAGATAAAAGAGTTGAAATAAACAAAAGAGACAAAACAAATATAAAAGAGAGACAAAGAAGAATCTAATAGAAGGGCAAGATAAGTAATATAAAGAAAGCACACAAGAAGCCAGAAAGAGGCAAAGAAGGAACAAAGAAAAGAAAAAATGAGTGAGAAAAGATAAAGCAGAAATTTGAAAGAAACAAAAGAAGATAAAAATTGCAAAAAAAAGGACAGAAAAGGAAATCAGGAAAATACTAAAAGAAACAAATAAGAACCAAAGATGAAGCAAAGATGAATGAGAAACAAAAAAGAGACAAAGAAAATATAAAAAAAGAAGAAGAGAGAAGAATAGAGATAGAAAAGGGATAGAAGAGATAGAAAAGGGATAGAAAAGAGATAGAAAAGGGATAGAAAAGAAGTAAAGAAGATATTAAGAATTAAAAATAAAGCATACGAGTACGAAGAAGAAATCAAGATAAGACAAAGAAGAGTGAAATAAAAAGAAAGAAAAAAATGAAAAAGGATACAACAAAAGGACAGAAATTGAATAGGAAATACAAAAAAGACAAAAGTAAAGCAAATAATGGAAAGAAAGATAAAGAAATAAAGAAAATACAAAAAAGAAAAAGAAATAAGTAAAGAAAATATAAAAATGGAACAGAAAGAAGCAAAGAAAATTCTAAAAGAAACAAAAAGAAACAATGAGAAGCAAAAAAGGAGCAAAGAAAGATAAAAATGGGATAGAAAAAGAGATAGAAAAAGAGATAGAAAAGTGATAGAAAAAGAGATAGAAAAGAGATAGAAAAAGAGATAGAAAAGAGATAAAAAAGAGATAGAAAAAGAGATAGAAAAGTGATAGAAAAAGAGATAGAAAAGAGATAGAAAAAGAGATGGAAAAGAGATAGAAAAAGCACAAAGAAAGTATTACCAACGATACGAATGCAAAGAAGAAATAAAGATAAGGCGAAGAAGAGTGAAATAAGAAGAAACAAAAAAAGAGTAAAACAAATAGCAAAAATAGAATAAAAAATGAAAACAAAACACAAAAAAGAAAGAGAAAAGAATTTAATAAAATACAAAAACACATAAAAAGAAACAAACTTAAGGCAAAAAACGAATGAACGATAAAGAAGAAACAAAAAAGACTAAAAAGAATACCAAGAAGAATCAGAAAAGAGACAAAGCAAATATAGAAATGGGACAAAAAGAAAAGAACATATAAAAAAGACAATAAGAGACAAAGCAAATGAAACATAGAAGCAAAGAAAATGCAGAAATAGGATAACGATAATACCAAAATACGAGGAGAAATGAAGAAAAATATACAAATCAAATGCAAAGGTACCAAAAACTAGGCAAAGAATATTAAGACAAAGAAGAAATAAAAAAAGTAGGAAGAAATAAAAAAGAAAGAAAAGGCAGAAAAAGAAGAAACAAAAAAGAGACAAAGCAAATATAGAAATGGGACCAAAAAAAAGGCAAAGAAAGTGCACAAAAAAGACAAAGAAGTTCAGAAAAATCGTTAGGAAAAGCAGAAGGAGGATAAGGAAAATACAAGAAATGTTGAAAAATACATGAAGAAGATTCAAAGAAAAGAAGGAAACAAGGAAGCGTTTTTAAGATAAAGAAGAAACAAAAAAGCATGAAGAAGATAAAAAGAAAATGTAAAGAAACTACAAAAGAGTGACAAACAAGAAGGAGAAAAAGAAGAAACAAAAAAGAGACAAAGCAAATATAGAAATGGGACAAAGAAAGTGCAGAAAAAGAATAAGGTAATGCAGAAAAAGGGTAAGGAAAAGCACAAAAAGGGTAAGGAAAAGCAGAAGGAGGATAAGGAAAATACAAGAAATGCTGAAAAAGACATGAAGAAGATTCAAAGAAGAGAAGGAAAACAAGGTAGTCTTTTAAGATAAAGAAGAAACAAAAAAAGTACGAAGAAGATAAAAAGGGAATGCAAAGAAACCAGAAAAATTGAGAAACAAAACGGAGACGCATTTCTTCATCAACGAGCTCGCAACCCAACCGACCCGACCGCCTCGGCCGGTGTAGGGTGTCGCTCAGATTTGAAATCTTCTGGGTATTTGCATATCAATTAGGTGCGTCGTGTTCGGCTTTGTTTTCCCTTCGAGTGCGGTGGCGACCAACTCCAATTCCATATCTTTATCTCTAATTTATTTACGCTATTCTCTCGGTCTTTATTATTATTTGTTTTGTTGTTGTTGTTGTTGTTTTTCGTTCTGTTAATGCGGTTTGGAATTTTGCAATTCTGCACGGCGTCGCTTGGGCCGAGCGGAGTGAAATTTGACATTCTATTCGGAGCGCTGCAGTGCGGCATACGGAGGCCATTTCGACTGAAATAGTTTTTTAAACGGCTCGCAGAGGTCAGTCGGGCAGAAGATTCGTACCTGTGTGGCAGTGTTGCAAGCGTTCCTAGCAATTTGTTTAGTTGTGTTTCCCGTGTGTTGTGAGCTGTGTGCTGTGTCCGTATCCGCAGTTGTGACCGTTCCGCATCCGTGTCCGTATCCGCAAACGCATTCACATCCTAGTCCGGTATCGTGCCAATATGCTTGGGTCCTGCACTCGCCAGTATGGGCGCCTCTGGGCTCTGCTAGTGTTAGTGGCGCTTCGGGCGCTGGCCACCGTCGCCTACGACGACGAGGAGGACACAATTGTCTATTTGCCCAAATTGGGCGCCGTTCAGGGCAAAGTGGTGGAGACAGCGTGGACGCAGCGCGAGGTGCTGCAGTTCGTCGATCTGAAGTATGCTGAGGCGCCCACCGGCAAGTATCGCTTTAAGGTGTGTTTGAGTGAGGAAATTAGAGTGTCCATGGGGGCGTGTTGATGGGCTCCATGTGGGCCGTTGAGAAGTCACTCAAATCACTGTTGAATATGGGCGAAAATATGTAGTATAAAGGTGGTGGAAATTCTATCAACCGAAGAACCTGGTTAAAGGGGCTCCAATTAAATGGAGTATAGGAATATCTGAGATGAAAACCGGTCAAACGGGTTCCAATTAAATGAATTATAGGAATATCTGAGATGAAAACCAGTTAAACAGGTTTCATTTAAATGGATTATAGGAGTATTTAACATGAAAACCTGTCAAACGGGTTCCAATTAAATGGCTTATAGGAATTTAATTTCATAAACAAAAATATTAGAGGCATGGTTGAGACGTGAATTGGGGGCCTGCTGTCGTAGGGCTCTTGCAAGAAGATTTGTATGGGTTTGTAGACGATTGTGGGATTTTTGCCTTATGTCTGTGAGGTCATCTTCTATAGTCGATATGCGTAGATCACGCTGGTAATTGTCCTTAGAACCTTAGAATGTGCTGTTTGTATAAGCTCCAGATTTGAGGTTCTCTCACCTCCGTATAGTTGCACCCCATATGTCCATACGGGCTTAGTAATCCCTGTGTAAATGAGAGATGATATTGATCAACCAATTCATAGAGATGGCTTTCAACTTCATTTGAGTTCTTGTAGCTTCTATTCCCTCCAAGTTACTCTACGATCAAGGTGGTCTCCCAAGTATATTACTTCTTTCGCTTGAGGTAATCTTAGTCCATTTAGGGATCCTGCTGGACCTATGTTTGCTTTTAGAGTGAAGGTATTGTGTGTACATTTGGAGTCATTAACCTTGATTCGCCAGGCAAATTGTGGGTCTCTGTCTAACGGCGGTACATGCCAAAAGGATGGGGGACTTACAAAGAACGACGATTATAGGCAATGTGGGACTTTGGAGCATCTCCTGTGCCTATGCTCCGCAATCTCAAAAGGGCGCCTGGCACCCCTGGGAGCTCCCTGGTTTGAAGGACTGGACGGGGTCTCAGCAATAGGGATGGTTCGCTTAGGGCGTCAGCAATAGGGATGGTTCGCTTAGGGCGTCAGCAATAGGGATGGTTCGTAGGGTGTTTTTACAGCTCCATATTACGAGTTTTCATTGGATATCCATCAGGCATTGCAACGGACCTTGCAGGGCTTTGTGTGGCCTTCACTGCCAGCCAGGGTAACCTCACCTATCCTAACCTCACCTAATCTAACCTGGCAAGATCACATTTCTACACCTTTGAGGTGTCCGTTTAAGATGTGGTTTGCGGGTACTTGAAATAGCTGTGTCCTCAGCATCTGTGGAAGTGGCTAAGCGGTTCGTTGTTGTTAAATCTGAATTAATTAGTAATAGAGAACAGGACGAAGCACACTGGCTTGTGGCATTCCAGCCATAATATCCATTTCTGGTGAAGGGTAATCTTGAATTGAAAACTTCTTCCCTTGAGGTATGATTCCAACAGATTATGAGGTAAAGGAGTTTTAATTGTTAATTGTTGGCCCTTGTACCACAGCTTATCAACTGCTTGTGCAACATCAAGGAACACTCCAGAGAAAGCCAAGTTGGTGAATGGGTATTATCTGGTGCAGATGTGGGGCTATTTCCTCTGGCAGTAGCTTCTCAAATAATGTCGAAACAACGGTTAGCAGGCGAATTGGCCTGTGTGACGAAACTTGGGTTGGATTTTTGGCAGGTTTTGATATCATTGTTAAGTGTGATACGAGTAGCTTCCAGATTCCAGTCTGACGATATACTTGAATACCACTGTTAGGTGTTTTACCGGGCGTGAGGATAATTCCTTCAATATCTTTGGGGTTATCATATCATGGCCCGCCGCTTTCCTTGTGCTTAGTTGAGATGCAATGCCACATTTCTCTCGGCCTCAACCGCAGATCCATTTGAAGACCTTGGTTGCTATATTTTCCTGTCCATTGTCCGTCAATAAGTCTAACAGGCGCCCTCCGTTTCTGTAGGTTTTCCCGGGTCTTCCGTGCGTTCGAGGGCCAGTATGTGGGCTGGACAGAAGAGACTTGGACAATTTTGTTACGTCGGTTTTATAACATTTTACCCTGGGAATTTATGAGGCGTGAGACCCAGTGGGTGTGTTTAGCCTCCACCTGTGTGTAGTCTCCAGCTGTGTGTAGTCTCCAGCTGCTAAATCTGCTTCTGCCTTGAAAAACCGGTTATAAACAATACTCCATATTCTATTATTTTTTCTGCTTTCATTCGCAGCCCCCGCGACCCATCGAACCTTGGGGCGATGACATTATGGACGGCACGGCAGAGAAAATAGGTTGCCCCTCGGTTGTGTCGATGGAATCACTGAAGAAGCTCGATGATGTTCTGGATATCGAAGACTGTCTCTCGCTGACCATCACAACGCCAAATGTATCCGGTAAATATCCGGTATTAGTCTATATACACGGTGAATATCTGTACGAGGGCTCCAATTCGGAAGCACCACCCGATTATCTGCTCGAAAAGGACATCGTGCTGGTGACGCCCCAATACCGTTTGGGTCCCTTCGGCTTTCTCTCCACCAAAACGGACGAGATTCCCGGCAATGCCGGCGTTTTAGACATTTTCCTGGCGCTCCAGTTCATCAAATACTTCATTAAGCACTTCGGTGGCGACGAGCAGCGTGTGACGGTGGCCGGCCAAGTGGGCGGGGCAGCTATAGCCCATCTGCTCACCTTATCGCCGATGGTAAGTACGAAGCGATCAGCCGTTTTTAGGACACTGTTACACTACTGACGTTGGCGCGGTATTGAACTTATTTGGTTTCATTGTTTGCTGACTCTCGGGAGTCGCTCTCTTTGTAGTGTGATAGTGTACTGAGTACACGGTACTGAACCTATTTGGTTTGACTCTTTGTTGACTCTCGGGAGTCGCTCTCTTTGTAGTGTGATAGTGGACTGAGTCCAGCAGTGTGTCTATTGGCGCTCAAGTGTCACAAGTGTGACCGCAGCCTAACACTTCGCTTCCAATTGTTGTGGTTTGTCGTTTCAGGTGCAGAAAGGTCTCTTCCAGCAGGTGATCTACCACTCGGGTTCTGCGCTGATGCCGATTTTCCTGGAGGCCGATCCGCGCAAGAACGCTCAAGAGGTGGCCCAAAAAGCGAAATGCAAAATGACGACGGTGCGTGATTTAAATGAGTGCCTCATGGATCTGTCACCTTTGGAGCTGTTAGCGGCGTTCATGGTGCATGCGGTGAGTACAAATACGAAGAGACGAACTTTGATAAAAAGGGTCCAAGAGTATAGTCCAGTGTTCCACCAAGGAATACCCAAAGATCGTATGTGTCTGGAGCATTGGTCGTGTCTTAAACAACCTCAAAACTCAGTGGCTCAATGTACGCCTGCTTTTCGTGTGTTTTGGCTTAAGGGTCCTGATATATTTTGCAGCTTTTCCCCCACCCCCTCATTGATTGAATTCTCTTTTCATATTTGTTTATTTCCCTGCGTACAGCTGGAAAAATCCGATCTGGGCGTGGGTCACACCGGTGGCATACAGTTCACCATTGGAGGGCCGAGCGGGGTCTTGCCCAAACATCCCTATGATCTAATGCTGGAGTCCAACTACTCCTACCCGGCTATGGGTGGTTGTCCAAAGAATGCGGGTTCACGCATTTTGAATGGTAAGGCGAGAAGACGTGCAAATTTGGTGGCCGGCTGAAAATGGGAGGGGGCGTT
Organism: Clusia tigrina; assembly: GCA_920105625.2. NCBI lineage: Eukaryota > Metazoa > Arthropoda > Insecta > Diptera > Clusiidae > Clusia > Clusia tigrina. The sequence continues at coordinate 200,995,420 of OV050032.1, forward strand.
CTTTTTTACAGAAATTGTGACCAACGACTTCGAGGGCAAGATACCCGATGACGACTACAACAGCTACAACTACATTGACCATGTCATACGGCAGGTGGTGGGCACAGACAAGACCATGCTGCTGACCAGCTTCATCACTCACGACTTCTTCAATCGCCAACTAGTGGAGAATGGCACCTTCAGCAGCATGATAACGCGGCTGATCGATGTAAGTGCGGGTCGCGGTAGTGCGACTCTCGGCCTCGGTTCTTTCAGTCTTCTCACTCTTTTGATCGTCTTCCTTAGGTGGCCGGCACTTTAATGCACAAACTGCCCGTAATGCTGGCCCTCAACATGAATAACAAACATTTGCCGCACAACACATTCCTGTATTCCTTCGATTACGGCGGCGAATATAATCGATATCGTGACATGGACGAGGAGACGAACATGCAGAGCCCGTTCAAGGCCGGCGTCTCGCTGACCGATGAGGCCCTGTACCTGTTCCCCTATCCGCAGCATGTGGCCAATTTGAGTCCGCCCGATGAGGCGATTGCCAAGCGCATGGTCGACCTGTGGACTTCGTTTGTGATCGATGGCAATCCCATGGGCTCGCATCGCAGCGGCTACTGGCCGCCAATGACCACGCTCTACGGACCGTACATGAAAATCGACGAGACTCTGACGATAGCCGGCAACTACTTTAGGGAATTCTCGGCCACGCTGCTGGACGAGGAGAGCGGTCACAGCTTGGTGCGCGAGGTGTACTACTTGAGGAATTATCGTAACGCCACCAGAAGAAGGTCGGCGATGCCGCGCAAGAAGGCGACCGGCAGGAAGAGTTTGGTGAAGCGTCCGAATCGCAACAAAATTCGCTTCTGAGATCTGTGTGAATAGAGTACAAAGAAAAACCCTGTAAACTTTTTTTTTTATATACAATTATTGCCGGTGCTTATGAAAGTGGGCTAAGTCGACCGCTCGCGGGAGGCGTGCACTTTCATCAGCACTGGCAAGGGACTAGATGTGGTAGGAAGCGCCAAAGGCAGCGTTCTAGTAGTACGCGTATTGTTGGTGGGAGTAAGGAGAGGAGAGTATGGGTGGGGCTACTTTGGTAGAAGCGTGGAGCTGTCTAAGAGTCTTCACCAGACAGGTTCGCCAAATTCACAGACTTTCCTTCTACTTGCTTTATAATATGTGGGCACCGATATGCGATTAATAAATATATATAATTACTTAACAATACAAAAATGTCCTTTCCAAAGAATGCTGTCAGTTATTCCCATATCCCAATGAAGAAAAGGGAGTAGACTAGGGTCCAGGGGTCAACGGCACACCCTGTATATTACCCAAGCCTACTTGCGGGAATTGTCCAATGTAAGTGCTGAATGTACTCGATAAATGAAGTAAGTCATCAGAGTCTGAATTAGTAAATATCTCGTTCTAACACAGAGCGAGGATTCACTCTTACTTGGCTGTCTCTCTGACTCTATCTCTCTTTTTATCTCTCAGGTTGTGTTTAGTTTGCTCAGAGTCAAACGGCCAAAGTTTTGAAAGAGCTTTGATGTGTAGCTTTTCAAAGAAAGCTCTTTTAGCATACTACTTCGCTATGCATGGATCGTCAACCTCCTGGCGATTCCAAGTCAGGAGCACATTGGAAGACATTTCTCATTGGGAAAACAGTTAAGTCAACATCCTGGTTTGCTACTTGATGGAACATCAATTGACGCTATGGCAAAAGGAGTCCCCTTACGAATTTTGCTGCTACTGTTAAGTTGCAAGTAAAATCCATCAACCCTTTTTGTGGATTTCGGCTAATCTCGAGGTCATTCCCACACATTCCCGAACTGAGTTTAATAGTGCAAAAGAGAGTTGTTTATGCCTCGTAGCATGGGAGCAAGAGACAACAACACTAGAGAACCTTGGCACAGGCTCAAAGAGAGATAGATAGAGACAGAGAGAGAGAGAGAGAGAGACACACAGAGAGAAAGATAGAGAGAGATAGATAGACACAGAGAGAGATCCAGATAGATAGAGAGAAAAAAAAGAGACGAAGCAAGAAACCAACGTAAGAAAAGTTGTGAATAATTTTTTGGAATTTCTTTATTATAAAAGTATTAAAATTATTGACTGTGCTCAGTCAGCAGAAGAATTCTGTTGTTAGGACTAACTTAATTGTAACCGTCCTGAGGATAAGACGGATAGTTCGGAGAACGCTGGTCGTGTGGATCATGTGGATTCTCGTCCTCCAGCACCGTTTCGTGATCTCTGTAGTCGGTTGGAGTGCGTTGTCGCTGATTGTTACTGGGGTAATTCGGGTAGTTCGGATAGTGGGGATAGGTCGAATAATGCGAATACGGACGTGGCGTAGTGGTGGTCGTCGTCGTTGTGGTGGTGGTATAATATTCCGGATACAAGTTCGGCACTGGAATGCCCTCACCGAAGTGATAGTCCAGCTCGAGAGTGCGGTCGGGGTTATTGGTGAAACGCAAGAACGGTCCCAATTCGGAGCTGGCATTGGGCCAAATGCCCGGCGAGAGGTTCGGCAGGTTGTAGGTGGCAAAGTTCACCCACATGGTGGTGATGGCGCGCGCCAAACTCTTGTCCTGGGGATTTAGTTGGCTCACCTCTTCCGGATATGGGAACAGATAAATGTTGTCGTCGCTGAGCGTGGCGTCCGCCTCGAAGGGCAGCGGATTGCTCAGATGGCCAAAACGATGGAACTCGCCCCGGTAGTCGAAGCAGTACAAGTAGGCGGGATACTTTTGGTAGGTGTAGCGGATGGAGTCAATGATGGGACCACGGTAGAGAATCAGATTGACGAGCTTCAATAAAATGGGTTGGAAAGGGAAATGGGAAATGATTATGTTGTTCTGTTTCCATGTGCAAACAAGGAAGCACTCACCTCCAGCAAGCCCTGTGACAGATTGTACAGAGTCGGGTTGCGTTTGTCGTCCTCGGTGAATATGTGCTGCAGAGCCCAGTGCTGCCACAGCTGGTAGTAGCGTGGTTGCGTGGTGTGCTTCAGCACCACGTTGATGTAGTCCGTAATATTGCGGGAGCGTACATCGCTCAATTGCTGGTAGAACCCTGCAACCGATTAATAGACGGCCATTAGCTTCGGGAATTTGTTGTCGGTTTACATAACTTACGTGACAGTATGAAGGCACCCGCATCCTTGGTGACGCCCACAATTACGGGATAGTTGTTGTGCCCCACCAAAGCAGCCGGGTGTTGGGTTAGGTAGCCCAACTTATCGCCCACCACCAACTTGAAACCGCCCGTGAAACGCAAACCACGTGGCTCATTTTCCGTCTAAGAATGAAACGGAAAGTGGTGGGCATGAAGTCCGGAAGCTGAGTAAAATTTCTATAGATCGAAACACAAGAGGCGAAGATCTCGCTACGAAGAATGAGCTGGGAGAGCGTTTACCTCAGAGAAAAAGGGTGGGGAGACCCATTCGGAATGTCAACCACAGCCCAAGTATTTGATTGAGTCTAAAATCTGTGGACGGTTTGTATAGACAGTCCACTAATAGACCTCCTTAAGGAGGTGTGTTTCTCAACCGTAGACCAGAGCGAACCCCCTTGAGGAAAAACATTCTCTCGGCTTCTTCCAACTGTTCAATCTTCTACTCTTGTGATCCTAGCATACATACCCAATGCCTCTCAAATACTCTCAGTAGCTCCGTGGTGCTCAGACGCTCGAAGCAGCTGAGCAAAATTGGTGTCCGTGTACCCGGGGGGCAACGCGCCAGTCGCGCTATGCTTCTAGCCGTGGAAATCGGATCTTCATCGAGGAAATATGGATTTAGAGCAGTGCCCGATTGCAGTATCAATTTCTGGAAGAGACCGTCAGCCTGGCGGGGAAAGTAAACAAATGTTAGAGGGCGATTTTACCGTTTCAGTGATCGATCGATGAGCGAGTATGACGCAATCAATGAAGGTGGAGAAGCAGGAATTATTAAGTTGAGGGGTGAGAGAAATTGTTCACGTGATCACATACCTTGCCGCTCAAACTCAACGCATGCACCAACGTGGCTCCGCCCGCCTGTCCGAGGAGCGTCACTTGATCTGGATTGCCACCGAATGGTCGTATATATTGATGCACCCATTCCAAGGCCATGTGTATGTCGGCCAGTGCCACGTTGCCGGGCAATTCGTCGCTCAGGGTGCTCAAGAAACCAAATGGCGCCAGCCGATAATTGACCGAGACCAAAACGACATCGTGCTCCATGAAATAATCGGGATGACCTTCCTCGGCGCTGCCGTCGAACAGCATTTCTCCGTGGATGAACACCAGAACAGGGAAGGCTCCGGTTTTCTACCGTAGGCAGTAATTATAAGTGAAGAGAGAAAGATAGAGAGAGATGGAGGCGAGAGTGACTTACATTGGGCGCGTATATGTTTAGCGTGAGGCAGTCGTTCACATCTACTCCGCTGGCCTCGGCGGCGGCTATTTTATGCAGATCTGGGAACTGTGGACAGTTGGCCGGTAGTTGTGTGGCATCAATGATTTCATTGCTGTAACTTTGCGGTTCCGGAACACTGGCTTTCTACAGGGAAGACGAATTTTAAGAGGCCACCTACGCACACAACCACAAACTTACTTGGAACCGACCGAAACCCGCACCGACCACGCCGTATTTCAGGCCCAAGAAGGCGTTCACCGCGCGGTACTTGATCCGCTTGTAGTCGATTTGTCCGCGCACCAAGCCCAGACGCGGCACTACAATCACGTTCGGATCTTGTGACGTTGGCGGCGGCCGCTGCGGATGTGGCCGATAGGTGGGTGCGTGCTCGGCTGCGACCTCGTCCGGCTGGCGACCGTAATCGGCGTCGTTGTACAAATTGTGTGCCCCTGCTCGCGGCGGACACAAGGATAGAGCGCTCAGCAGCGCTACTAAAATGAAAAGGCGACACATGTTGGCGTTGTGGCGCTGCGAATGGAACTGATTTCGAGCGCTCGGCGGAATTTCGTACGTGCTGGAAGCGGGCCTGGGCACTTTCAGAAAGTTCACAGCTAATCTCAACAGAGCACTGCTGCGGCCGGCTAATCGCTTGTCCGCTGCTTGTGTTGATAGTTTGGTGCTCATTGTTGTTGTTGTTGCTGTTGTTGTTGCCGACTATGACTGATGTGCTGTGGCAGACGCACTTTCCGCTTCGGGGTTATCCGTTATCGCACTTGTCGGCAATTGTTTGTGCCGGCACGGCTTGAAAGTTTCGGCAGCTCAGGGTAATCAATTCGAATTTTCTTGAAGTTTCTCGCTCGCTCATGACACAATTTCGTCCGTTCGGATTTGGACCGCAGTGGATTATTTATCACAGAGGTCATTCAGCAGGGTCACGGCTGAGTAAAATTCCCCGAAGTTGTGCGCTCAATAAACCGGTTGTCAGACGTAATCGTCAACGGAAATTTTGTAAAAGGCTGTAGCAGCGGAGTTGAAATCTTGGAGTTCCTGGTTTGGGTGCACTCGGATTGGGAATCTTAGAGTCATTGGTTTCGGTGGACTCGGTGCTACAAGCTTGGAAATATTTGGGTTGGGTGAACTCGGAAATTGCATAAAATGGCATTTGGAAACAGAGAAATAGCATGTGAAATCACGTCTAAGGTGTGGCCTCGAAATGCTTTTTCCTATATATTTTCCTCATCCAGTTTGGTACTGCCGTGAATTCATAGCTATCTAGACCAGAGGAACGATGTGGCTCGGGCCCCGGCTAATACAGAACTGTTTGGCCCGCCCGTATGCCACGACCTTCTGCGACTCGTCCAACCGATGCCAAGGAGCCACCTCAAACACCACACTTATTTGATAATGGGTTTGAAAGAAATGGCACTGAAAATAGGGTACTCGGGGGTGCTCAAAACCCGGCTGTTCAAAACGCAAACCCAGTCTTCAAAGGGAAAAGCGAGTCTTCAAAGGGAAAAGCGAGTCTTCAAAAGGAAAACTTTGTTTAAGCTGAAATATACTTCATATGGAAACCGGTTTTTGGGTTTTTTGTTATGGGACCGACAACCACCCCTCTATAATGAAGGCGACAATAAATATTAGTGAAGATGATTATGGGTACCAAAATATATATGTTCATGGTGCTACTATCTAATGCGGATGTCAACATGTGGTGGACAACGATCTACTGGTTCTACCACGACAAGGAGAAACTGGTTTACGACAAAGAGAAACTGGTTTACGACAGACAGAAACTGGTTTACGACAAACAGAAACTGGTTTACGACAAAGAGAAACTGGTTGACGACAAAGAAAAACTGGTTTACGACAAAGAGAAAGTTTTTTGGAACAATAGAAACTGATTTTAGGATTAATAGAAACAAGTTCTATTAATCCTAAAATCAGTTTCTATTGCGATGAATAGAAACTGGTTTCTTGGCCAACAGAAACTGGCTATTTCATGATGAATAAAAACTGGTTTACCGATGAGCAGAAACTGGTTTTAGTTCCAATAGAGAGAACCTGTTTTCCGATGAATAGAAACTGGTTTCAACTGGTTTTTGGACCAATAGAAACTGGTTTTAGTACCAATAGATCGAACCTGTTTTCCGATTAATAGATACTGTTTTTCCGATTAATTGGAACTGGTTTTTGGACCAATAGAAACTGCTTTTGGGATCAATAGAAACCGGTTTCTTGACCAATAGAACGTGTCTTCATACGTTTAAAAACTGAATTACCTTTTTGCCATACACAGACATGTCTGCCAGTTACAGGAATGAATGTCCCTTCATTATTGGCGTGAAACTGGACTTACCCCGCCCAATTTTTTAACAGAATCCATGAAGCAGAAAATTTGTGAATATTATCAAACCTGCCAAATTGAGTTGGATTCGCCAGTTTCCACACGTTTCTTTTGAAATATGTGAGAGACCGACAGATCGATATTTATCGAAGTCGTTATTTTTAACGATTTACGATTGATGCCCGGTTCTACGACTTAGCGACTTCGTCCGGTGCCAAGTCTGACTTTGTATGGTTTTCATAATACATATTTAAGGCAACAGAACAATATTTGATGGCCCATTTGTTGCCAGTGTTGCCATATTTCTGAAAAGCACGAACTTACTGCCTTGATGTTAATTTTCTTGGAATGCCACTGCATAATTCAGCCCAATGAAATGATTTTTAATAAAAAGTCATGTTTACTATGGAATTATTTGTATCCAATATCGCTATGATGAAACTCGAATGCACACTTCATATATATGGGCGTGGCTTGAGGATGTATATTTGGATGGCTGAGCCGATGCGATTCTTGTAAAATTAATAGTAAGGAAATTGAGGCCGTAAGTAAGTAGTAAGGAAGTTCGCAGTAGTGATTTATATAGGAAGTGGGCGTGTCCTTTGTGTTATCGTATAGTGGCATGGGTCTGTGTTAAGAGTCAAACAAATATTCAGTCATATTATATGGAAATATCTGGAAAGGCATGGAAAAAGGGAACACATGCGGACTGAGGGGCACGCCTATTTCACTGATAATTGCCATAAGTGAGTCTGCGATATTTATATGCATTGAAATATAAATGATTGCATACTTTTAGGGTGTCCTTTATTCATTTTAGTCACCACGCCAGAGGTGTATATAAGCCAAGACACAATATATGAGTAAAAGCATACTCTAGAAACTTCTTGAAATTTCTTTCGAAGTGTAGAGAATATTCCAGAATGTTTTGCTGCAAGATACGAGAGGTATATAAGCCACCACACAATTAAAGTCGACACGGTGGAACAGCAATCGCAGCAGTGTGTACATTGTGCATGTCAATCGTAACAGTAACTAATAAAATAAAATAAAATAATCGTAAGAAGTAAGAAAGTGATTAAATTAATAATTAAATAAAGGACAAAATTGTATTAAAAGTAAATTTTAAGCCAAGATTAAGCGTGTGAATGGCATTAATTAAATAAAGTTAATTATTTTAATTTAACCAGCGACTATTTAATTACTACACTATTCAGTGGTACGAATTCGAGTGTTGAGAGTTAGTATAAATTGTCAGGAGGGCAATTTCGTAACCATATTATATTATTAGTAAGTAAAAGTTCAGTTCATTTAATTCGTATGAAAATTATCATAGGAAAATAAGTAGATTATCATCCCTTTATAGTGAGTTCTAGTTAAAATTCCCAGTAATCTTTTGGGGCCGCTGTAATGGCAGCACAGTGACAACACTGATTTCCCAACTCTTTTTTTTTCGCTATAACAGTGTTCTATAAAGTAACTATTTGCCTTCGACTTGGTTTGTGTCTTAGCTACAAGAATACTATCGTAGAGGAAAGCGCCACCTATGAACCAATAGGGTAGGATAATAGCAGAGCAAAGCCCGGACACAAACCACACAGGGTCATTCGGAACGTTATAGAGAAGTTATATATATATATATATATATATATATATATATATATATATATATATATATATATATATATATATATATATATATATATATATATATACATATATATATATATATATATATATATATATATATATATATATATATATATATATAATCTTTATATGAGCTCGCAATCAATAAGCAAATCAACGATTATAGATGTAGTTCCGTGTAATAGGATGTGTCCGCACGACCAAACGTAGTGTGAAGCCAACTTTTCCTGCTGTCTTTAGTCACTCTTCAGTCTGAGCCTTAACTTTTTTTCGGAACAACAAATCCGTGTATAGAACTCGGACCACAAGACATCTATTGCACTATATTTGAGGTTGCATTTTAATATTTCTTTGAATAAACCGGATTTTGGAATAAACCTCAAAAGATCCTGTGTCCCTAAGTACCCAAAATTTGCACTAGGATATCAGTGCCAAATACCTCGAACCTGATTCTAGTGAAATCTGGGCATACGCACAAAAAGTGGTCAACCACCTCATCTTTCTCTCCGCAAGCCTGGGAAAGAGCACTGTCTGCAATGTATATGCTTAGACCACGCTAAATGACCCCTCATGAGACCTGCCAGCAGTCTGCAGTCTCTCCTAGCAAGAGACAAAAGAAACATTGACATAACAAGTAGCAAAGTAGCCCATGTGCTGGGGGGGCCATAACCCCATTATCAATTCTGTGCACAGGCAACCCAAACACTAATGTTGTGAGTCAGAATCAGGCTACCTGCGCGTAGTTGACTCACAGTAGTCTCTCCCCAGACTTTGCATTAATCCTACCGGCTGCGCCAAAATGTTGGGGAGAGAATCCAACACTAATAGAGGCCCTAATGACAGCAAAAGGTATGGGAAGAGCAAAGTTCCGTGCCAGTAAAACTGGTCTCAGTTCCTTTATTCGCCAGTTTATCCGCATTTTAATTCCCAATAACACCCATGTGCCCAGGAACCCATGTTAGCGTTAGATTATTATGCCTTCTAACAGAATTTAAGCTGGATTTGCACACCAGCCCCAGCTTGGAAGTGACTTTCAGGGCTTTCAGGGCAGCCAGACTGTCACTGGAGACACAAATACTGCTGCCAGGTTATCTGCTTTCCGCCACATAGTCCAGCGCCCTTAGTATAGCATAAGCCTAGAGGCATAATGAAGTCCGACTCCGTTGAGTTCCACGAAAGCCCCAGAATCCGATATAATATCTGTTCCAGATCAGTGAATATACAACAGCACTGCCTACCGGGCTCAGCAGTCGATCATAACGTAAGTGAGCCTTGGGAGTTTTAATGGAGTACCGCCTTTCTGTTATAGGACACGCGGGCATTGAATCAATGGGCCTAGAAAAGAAAGCAGTATCCATGTTTTCCAGAGCCCTATGCGCACCCACGCTCTTCCGATTGTGCTTTAACCTTGGATGGCCTTAGGGCCTCTCCTTGCATAAAAATATGTGGGGCGGGAAGATTCGAGATTCGAGCTGTGTTCAACTGAAATTACAGACACCGCATGCCACTTTTACTCACCCATCTTCTACTGAGGAACCCACATAAGCAATCTATACAAACTTCAAATGACTTTATAGAGTTATAGCCATACTGTTATACAGGTCAGTGTATATGTATAGTAGGTAGGTCCCTTAAGGATCCTAAATAATATCTGGGTAAAGAACTTTCGAAGCTTTGCGATGTTTATTGTACAGGAAATGTCTCTGAAACAGTTTTAACAACTCTTGTAACTTTTTAATAACTTTGTAACAAATTTCAATAAAAGTTGCAAGAGTCCTAATAGATCCGTAACTGTCTTAAAATGTCTATAACTGTTTTAATAATTATGCAACATTTTTAACACATTTATAACAAGTTTCAATAACACTTGTAACAGTTTTAGGAACTTTTACTATAGATTTAATAACTCTATAACAGTTTTAGGAACTCTTGCTATAATTTTAAGAATTATTTTAATAGTTTTATTAACTTTGTAACTATTGTAAGAACATTTATAATAGATTTACTAACTCTATAATAGTGTTAAGAACTTTTGTAACAGTTTTTAGAATTCTTATATAGTTTTAATAACTCTGTAACAGTATTAAGAACCCTTGTAACAGTTTTTAGAATTCTAAAACAGTTGTAGTAACTCTGTAGCAAGTGTCAATAACTCTGTAATCGTTTTAAGAACAATTGCTACAGAATTCAGAAATGTGGTTACTGTTTTAATAAGATTTATAATAGTTTTAATAACTCTATAACAGTTTTAATAACTCTATAACAGTTTTAATAACTCTATAACAGTTTTAAGAACAATTTTAACAGTTTTAATATTTTAATAGGGCAGACTTCGACCCTTTTGGATACAATAGTTTCCCTAGACCACCGATGCGTAGAATATGATGGGCTCGATTATTACTTTATACATCCAAAGGACTTTCGAGGGAGCCGGCCCCACATCTTGCCAAAAATTATCTTGCATTGGCGAAAACTTCCTAGTTCTTTCGCTACCATTAGTTCAAGATTTCCAGAGTAGGATCACCCCAAGATATTTCACCTCCCTGGATAACTAAATTATTACCCCCTTGAGTGTTGACTGACCAAAACCTTCGACCTTCCTCCTAAGATAACTAGATTGGCTTTAACTGTGTTTATCCAAAGTCCATTTGCCTGACACCATGTGTCAATCTTATTGAGAGTATTCTACACTTTCCTGCAGATCTGTATAAGAGAGATTCCTGCAGTTATGCAGGCCTCATCATCAGCATATGTCTGATATCAGAATCAAATAGACGTGCAAGGAGTCAATTACCATGCAGTAGAGTAATGGGGACAGAGCCATCATACTTTGGTTGGGGTTTCATTCCTGTTTTAACAAATGCGTGTAAGCAGAAGGATAATTGTAGTTGCAGAAATCACAGAAATCAGCGCAGCAGAATGCTCGGTTTATGTGAAAAGCGCTATAAATGCGTTACTAAGGCTCTTTAGCGCACTGACACTTTTGCTACTTGTGGGCATTGTTTGCATAAAATGGTTATAAAGGTTTTATATATGGAAGTTGCTTTTATACAGTGTAAATTTGTCTATACATTACTATAGTAAGCCCTGTAAAAAAATTTCCACAGCGTAAACTTCTTTACACATTACTAGGGAAAGCACTGTAAAATATCGTATACAGTGGAAACTTCCTTAAACATTACTAGAGTAAGCACTGTAAAGTATATTATACAGTGGAAATTTCTGTATAAATTGCCAGAGAAAGCACTGTAAAACATCTAATATAGTGAAAACTTCTTTACACAATACCACTGTAGGAAGCACTGTAAAATATCTTATACAGTGTAAGCTTCTTTGCACATTACTATAAGTAAGTTCTGTAAAACATCTTCAACGAGTACAGTGGAAACTTCCTTACACATTACCAGAGTAAGCCCTGTCAAACATCTTATACATTAAAGACTTCTTGATACATTACCAGGGAAAGCTCTGTAAAATATCTTATACAGTGTAAACTTCCTTACACATTACCAGAGTAAGTCCTGTAAAATATCTCATACAATGTAAATTTTTAACACATTACCAGAGTAAGTCCTGTAAAATATCTCATACAATGTAAATTTTTAACACATTACCAGAGTAAGTTCTGTAAAATATCCCTTAAATGTAAACTTTTTTACACGTTACTACAGAAGGCCCTGTAAAATGTTGTAAGAGACTTCTTTATACATTACCAGGGAAAGCACTGTAAAGTATCTTTTACAGTGTAAACTTCTGTAAAATATTTTAGCCCTGTAAAATATTTCAGCTCTAGTCAGCAACATTGTAGCGGGTTCTTATACAGTAATTACAGTTTTATTCCACTTAGTGATATTATAACTGAAGTGTTATAAGGCCTTATAAAGCTATCTTCAAAAAGTGAATAATTTCAAAGCATGAGAACTGGAAAACTGGCAACTGACAAAGTCCGACCCAAGCTAGCAACTGGTCTGAAAAGCCTTGAAGTATGCTTTCAATTTATTAGCGTGTGTTTATGGACATGTAAAGAAGTGTTATGAGTGAGTGTCTGTGAGTGTGTGTTTGCGTGAGTGTGTGTCTGTGAGTGTGTGTTTGTGTGAGTTTGTTTGCTTGGACCAGCCAGCGTGGCTAATGTGCTAAAATGGCGCATTTATGAAGCCATTTCGCAACTGTTTTATGACCGATCGCACCCCGGCGTCCACTCTGCGCCACTTTGCTCCCTTGGCTAGGAGGGCGACCACTTCAGACGCTTCGTTGTGCCCGGGTTGGGCTCATAAAAATTACGACTTTCTGTGCTTTTGCTTGGCAAATATTGAACCTCGGCGCATGGCATCGCAACGCCACCAGGGCGGGGCGTTTGGGGGGTAGCGCGAGACGTCCGCATGTGCTCGATGGCCCGTTTTGTCTGTTATGTGACAATAATGGCCAATTTGAATTATCATAACAATTCTTCACTTTGCCTTTCTCTTCTTTTCGCTTTTTATGTTTGTTCGCATTCTTTTTTTTGTGCACTTTGCTTTCTTTCAGCTTTTCCTTTATCACGAAATTACTTTCAGTGGGGTTGAGGAGGTGGAAGTGGGGTCATAAAAATACCAGCAAACATGCAGCAATATTGCCCCGTTACAATGCAACTGTTGTTATTGTTGTAGTTGTTGTTGTTGTTGTTGTTGTAGTTTTATGACAAATCAGCTTGTTTTGATTGAGACATCATGCGCGACCACACATTATGCGAGTGAGGGTGAGGTTGCGGGTGCGTGTGTGGGTGGGGTTGGTAGTGACCTCGTCCCGGGGTAGTTGAGATGGTGTCTGCACTGCTTCGCTGGTTTGCTCGGCTGGCTGGAGGGTGAGGCTCGCCGGTGTGGGGAGGGGTGTGCACGCAAGTAATTTATTTATTGGGGTCGCGGAGTGTTGCATGTGGAACAATGGCGAACATATGCTGCTCATTGTTCTACTGGGAGCGGGGAGGGTGGCCGGGATAGTAAATATTAAAATATCATTTCTATGTAAATATGCAAAAAGGATAACAATAACATTAGAGCTGGCAGAGGCACGGAGGAGACTTGCGTGAAGACGCACACACACACACAGCCAAGAGCGGATGATACTAGAGAACTTTCAATGGCACAATACATGGGCAGTTGCCCAGATGGCCAGTTGGCCAGTTTGCCAGTGGGCATAGCAAGAAATGGCACTTAGACAAATACTATATACCTGCCTTAGGTGTTGAGAAACAAATTCCCCTGGCAGTGGTGGTCTGTGGTCTTCGAGAGCGTCTCTCTGATTTAGCTGAACTGAAATACTCGAACGTTCAGTTCTGGAAAACAGTTGAGGACCGCCTCCTTACAGACATGTCACTGCTTGCCTGGCACAATTGACTTTGCTTACCTTACAAAACTCTATTGAACCCTGCGTAGTTCTGAGTCATTGCTCGGAACATAATCCTACTTCCAATGAGTCCCAAAAAGTCAACACATTGTTTTGGGAGAGCCTCATTAGCTTCATTACCCTCTAAACTAGTGTGGAGTCTTTAATTGCAGCATTTCGAATGTCCCAAGATGGAGTTTTCCAACTCCTCCAAGTAAATTCAATGCTCGAAACTTCTTCACTACTCACCTCACTCATTGAGAGACTTCCATTGAGTGAGTGAGTTAATGAGTGAGCGTTGCCAAACTTTGTCTAGTAACGAGCACGCCAAACTTCAATTGGAGTTTACGTCTTGCACCATTTCTAGACTACATTCCTCAGCGAATGAGGAGGTGAATTGGTGTTATGAAGCATGACGCCTTCACCTTCACTTTCCTCACGATTTGCTGGAACACTTCATCGAGTCTCTTCTCTGATGATATACAGTTGTATATGAGCTGTAAGGAAAAAGGTTGAACTCTGTTGTCTACTTCACTTGATTGTATGGATTGACTCTCCCGCTAATCCTTGAGATGAGCCTTGGTTAAACTGAAATCATGGAGAACTGCGGTGGAATCATTTAAGCTGTAAACGAATAACTCGTCATCTTCGTACTCATATAATAAGAATCTTCCACCATCATGGATCAACTGATTGGACTTCTGAATTATGACCTAGCTTAGTACCAGAAGCGTTTGCCGGGTTTCCGCCCACACTAGTTGGAACCCACTGAAGTCGTCAACTAGTCACTTTGGCTATTGGGTAATGTTCCTCTATTCTTCTTGCGCCGGATTAGGTGATGATATCTGCCGGTATTTGGCTCATACCCGCAAAGTTGGTGACAGAGTTGTGAAAGTTCGAGTAGAAATGAATCAGTATGTAACGTAGAAAGAGGAATAACTGGAACCTGGCACTGCTCAAGTATTGCAACTAAGGCTACCTCAGCATTTCCAAGCTGGCGAAACTATTTCAAGGCAACTGTAGCAGAGATTGAAGAGATGACTATATAGAATAGTAATTAGTCCAAGGCACTCTCAAAAAGTAGCAATTGACCCGGTATTGTCCTCTGAGCAACCGAAGTTAATTGGTTGCTGAGGTCAAAGGAAGGCAAGGGTAGTCGTTGGAATAGGAGCAAAAAAATTGAGGCATCTGTAGGAATAGTGCGAGTGTCCTGACTGATGAAGCCAAAGGAACTTTCGAGTTAGATGGTTGCTAGGAGCATGATGATTAGAAAGGACGGCAAGGATAGGTGTGCGGAACATGGTAATACTTGGTAAGGCCCGGGCTACTAAATATGGAAATAGCATAAAGTGAGAATGCAGTTCTAGAGTAGATAACGCTGGCGACGCCACACTAAACCAAGTAAAGGTGTCTGAGGTATCTCCCACGAAAAGTTTGGCGGATGTAGTCAATCGTCGTGGTCAAATTCAGGGAATTGGGCAGAAATAAAATTTGGGATTCGTGATTTCCATATCCACATCATTCTAAAGAGTAGGAAACACACGTTCAAGGCAACATTAACAGGATATACCTCAGTAGAGGGCTCAGAACACGTCCGTAGGAGCTCTCAAAACTATTTACACATACTCACAAAACTCCCAGCAACAATGGACATGAACAAAACAACACTAACAACAACAACAACACTAACAACAACAGCACTAACAACAATAGCACTAACAACAACAGCACTAATAACAAGTGTGAAATTACATTAGAGACGTACTCGGATATCAATAAAAATCTCGCTACAAAAAACAAAGGAAAAGAAAACAATCTGAAAAGAAAGGCAGAAAGGAAACTAAAGACAACAACACCAAGAAGAGTCTCCGTTTTTGATACAGCAACAACAGCAACAACAGCAACAACAACAGCACCACACAAAAACAAACAACTTCAATGATGATCGAGCAAAAATGCACTTGAATGAATTCTCAGAGATAAAAGGAAAAGAATGAACAGAACAGAACAGAGATCGGAATAAAATAACAAAGCCCAATGACGCAACAGCAACAATTACGAAATTTCCGGTGCAACAACAGACAATGCCAAGCCCCGTACACCCTGTATTGTGTGTGCGCACCTTTTCACAGGTGCGGCGGCGGCGCATCCTTCGCCGTATCTACTGTCATGCGATCTGGCAGGATCCCGACCGTTCTCAGCTACGTGAACCGACCTGCTGGACAAAAGGAGTGCGCGAAGCGGCACACAGGGATGCGACTGGTTGTTGTTGTTGTTGTTGCCCTTTGCTCAACAATTACGTAATTGTCGCTGGGTTCGGCATAATTTATGACCCAGATCGTTCGCCACGACCATTCATGCATTCAGTCATGAAGGAGTCCGCTTTTTTCTTCTATGCCATTCTGGATCAATGCGAAGGGACTGAGCAAAGGATGGGCCTTTGTGTTTCCCTGGAGCACTCTTCATTTCCTGGCTGATGTTTTCTGAATGAAAAGGCTCGCAAAAGTCAGTGCCAAAGTTGACAATAAACATAGATTTGTTGCGCTCATTTCGTATCATTACGGATCCCGACTTCATGACGGATTCGACTTGGAAGAAACCTGAGGTAATACGACTTTACCACAAAGTGTTGCGGGTCGCCTTTAAATATTGTCTCATCCTATATTTTTCGAATTGAAACCTCACTCCTCGAGGAGTGCAGAGACATGCTTCCCGGGTAACGGGAACCTGAAAACTTTCGAGATCGTTGCCAGGTAGAACAGGTCAGTAGCATTAGGAATCGCATACACCACAGATCGGTCTTAGGATAATGGCAGCTAATGCGCTAAAACGAGAGTAAGTTGACTTCATAGTACGCGCCTAAAACACGGCCGAGAACACTCAATCCGGAATCATGATGAATTTATGCTGAGAGAGTGCGCTGAGAAAGAAAATTGGAAGAAAAATAATCCCACGCCACATTCTCGCGCGCTCTCACAATTAACGACACCAAATCCCCTCTCATTACGGGCACAATGCGTGAATGTCAAACGGAGGAAAAAGCGGAATAGAAAAGGTGTCGAAATATTACACACTTCGAACAATGCCAATGGAGAACGTGTGAAGGAATTAACAACAACAACGCCAACGACGACAAAAATTATATTAATAAAAAAGAAGAAAGGAGACGCAGAAGTTGGAAAAAATTTGCAGCCATTGTAAAAAACAATGCAACGTACGTGAACGTTGTCGCAAAAGGAAGTGGGCGTTAACTCGTTTGCTAAACGGGCGAGCAGCACCAACAACAACACGTTCACGATCATGACCCAGCGGGAACAGCGGCACAGGCCAGGCAAGGCAGCAAAGATGGCGCGATGACTTTGTTGGATGGCTCTAATGGGATGCTGCCATGTCCCTATGCCCCTAGTAAGAGTAGGGATTGATGACGATTTAGATGAAATGTCATCAGTTGTGTCTTACGTTCACTTTCAGCGTGTCTCAAATTGACAGACATGTTCTCTAATAAATGAATATAAGAATTTGACTGGCATCTCCGGCATTTGTCAGAAAAATCTCATCATCTCTCATCGTCTCGCATCATCTCTCATCGTCTCGCGTCATCTCTCATCGTCTCTCATTGTCTCTCATCGTCTCTCATTGTCTCTCATCGTCTCGCATCGTCTCGCGTCATCTCTCATTGTCTCTCATCGTCTCGCATCGTCTCTCATCGTCTCTCATCGTCTCTTATCATCTCGTATCGTATCGCATCGTATCGCATCGTCTCTCATCGTGTCTCGTCGTCTCTCGTCGTTACTCATCGTCTCTCAGTGTTTCTCGATGTCTTTTCATATACCTCGATGGAGCTCGGTATCTCTGGAGGCCACTTGGGGTCTCTCGGTGTTTCTGGGAACATAATTTCATAGGCGATAATAAGCGTTTTCCCGCTCTGACACTATCTCAAGGTTCATGTGTGCTCTATATTTTGATTTCTCAGTCAACGAAACACTCAGAGGATCCAGAGGCCGAGATAATCCAGAGACCCAGAGACCGAAAGGACCTAGGGGCTCAGAGGACTCTGAGGATCCAGAGAACAGAGGACTGAGAGACCCAGAGGTCCTAGAGAAGCAGAGGATCGAGACACCCTGAAGACCAAGAGGCTCAGAGGACCCAGAGACGTAAAGGATCGAGACACCTTGAAGACCAAGAGGCTCAGAGGATCCAGAGACTCAGAGGATCGAGACACCCTGAAGACCAAGAGGCTCAGAAGATCCCAGATACTCAGAGGACCAAGAGAGTTAAAGGACTCAGAGACTCAGACAACCCGGAGGCCTTAAGGACACAGAGATGCAGAGGACACAGAGATTCTGAGGACCTTGAGGACCCAGAGGCTCATAGGCTCAGAGGCTCCGAGGCCAACAAGCGTTGTAAACTTTCGTTTTATAAATGAAGCCTGCTTAAGACTTTATAGTGCTGTTTTAGAGTGTTTCTTCAATGCTATAAAAGAAAAAGTTTCAAGACATATGCAATTAACTCCACTCTAATGATGTTCTTATAAAGCTGAAGCATTGTGAGCGATAATATAAAGATGCAATTACCCCTTTATAATGCAATATACTTTTGTACTGCAATATACCTCTATAAAGCAATTAACCTCCATAGTACAATATACATTCATACTGCAATATACCTTTATAAAGCAATATACCTTTATAAAGTAAAATACCTCTATAAAGCAATATACCTCTATACTGCAATATACCTTTATAACGCAATTAACCTTTATAATACAATATACCTTTATAAAGCAATATGCCTTTATAAAGCAAAATCCATTTATAAAGGTAGAAGCTTAACTGCTTTACTGTAGGCCTGTTATATGGGCACGATTGATATTGCTGGGTATGCTAGGTTCACAAACTGAGATACAGCATCCTAGTGCTCATTTCCTCCTGGGGCATATTGATGGAGGACCATTAAGAAGAAGAAGCAGGGAGAGAGCAATGTGTGATTAAATTGTCGCACGGACACACTCACAAAATTTGACACCAAACGCAAAATTGGAAACAACAAAAAAACTAAATAAATATTACTAAATTACAATAAAACTACACACACACACACACACACACACACATGCACAACACACACACACACATACTTAACGAACACTCAATCATACCCACAATTGGCAACCCTAAACGCCGCTCTTACACAGACGCTTCCACAGAGCCTTCTGCTCTACGAGTACTTGAGGAGTATCCTTGCTACTGGCATGGCTCTGAGCGTGTTGCTGCCCACTGCGTGAGTGTGTGTGTGCGTGTGTATGAGTGTGCGTGTGTGTGCACATTTAAATTGTGTTGTGATTGATCCAGGCACCCTGTAATGCCTGTTTTGTAAGGGGTTATTACACTCGCCTCGCACACACTCACTTAGTCGGCCAGAGGCGGGCCAGGCGCAAGGGTATCATTATCGCCGCTGCGGTTCCCATTGTTGAACCGCACATTGACGGGTGTGCGCGTACAAACAGCACCAACACTGGCAACAACAACATCGTCCACGGCAGTCACAACGACAACGGCAGCAGTAGTAATCAAAATAATAACAGCAACAATGCTAAAAGCCAAATTCCAATTGTCGCTCGGCACAATTCGCATTCGTATTTCAATTCCTCAGCTCGCTCAGCGCTTTGCTTGGCTTTTGCCTCCCTCCCTCTGCGCCGACCGCCCTTGCAGAACCCTTTGTGGAAAAGGGTTACCTTTTCGGCAGTATTGCGCCTTGGTCTCTCCTCTCTCTGGTGCGCTGGGAATTTCCGCAACATGCTACAATTGACAGTCGGCAAGTTCGTCATCAACGTCGTCGCCGTCGCCGTCGTCATCGTTGTTGTTACTAAAAAAGAAACTATTTAGGCATAGTTCCATTGTTGTCCAAATATCGGCATCCTGCGGACTTTTTTATTGGATTATTCAATTTTGACTCTTTCAGGCAGTCCGCACCGAGAGCCAGCGGGAGTTTAAGTGCTTTATTGAAAACCAATTAAAGCCACACTGTGTGTGAAATGCACGCTCGACTAGCGTGGAGTGTTCTCGAGGGCCGCACTGCAGCGCAGCGCAGCGCAGAAGCTTCTCGCCAAACACCGACAACATTTTCAACAACTTCAACAACTTGTGCCGCGAACCTTCGAGTGTAACGAAAGGCACAGTACCGCCAGCTGAGTAGAGTGAGGTGGAAATGACCTAATTTATGGGAGCTCTCTGAGACCCCCAATAATTTAATATCCTTAATATCCTTATTCTGCCCTCGGAGTCTTCTGTGAACACTCTGGAAAGTTCTGAAACTGTGACAGATAATGTCCACCTTAATGGGAGTAAAAAGTGCTCTCATACTTAAGCTAAGTCCCCATAGCAAACTGCAAAGACCTTTGCTCTAATGTGGTGTTGTAGTAATTCGTCCCTTAAAAAGCTCTTTTTTTGTAGGGGAAATTTGTTTGAAGCAGCTTTTCCCCAGAAGCGAAAAATAGCTTTTTATAAAACGAGTTATTTGATCATATGTCAGAGCTTCAGACTCCGGATCATCATTAACCGCTGAGAATGTTGGAACTCCTGAGGTCCGCAATTTAAACCAACCTTGCTAACTATGAAACCCCTGCAATCTGTTCAATTTGCTATCAAAAAAGTTGATCTTCCTTCCATTCATAAATTAGTAACTAACCTGGAAAAGAAGGCGGCATTGATCTTCCTTCCAAGGATCTTGCTTCCCATCACAAACAAATCACTAACCTGGAAAAGAACGCGGCATTGATCTTCCTTCCAAGGATCTTGCTTCCCATCACAAACAAATCACTAACCTGAAAATGAGGGCGGCATGGATCCTCCTTTCCATTACAAACAAATCACTAACCTGGAAAAAAGCTTTAGAGTCGAAGTAAATTGCCCGTTGCCTTCATGGTTAGGGAAGGAACCTTTCACAAAGCAGCCCTTGAATCCAGGCTACTAAATATAATAAATGGAGACACCATAGTCCCTCTCACTTTCTGGTGTCTACATCCCTTCTAAGTTTGTGGTAAGGTCTGCCTTCTCTATATAAAATATATAACTACTCTATCGGTGCGAACCTGGGTTCATCTCCGGTGGTTGCCTGGTCACAGGGGTGTTGTTGGGCATTTGTGGGGCAGACGAATTGGCTCGAAGAAGCACCACACAACAACAACACTCTCAAAACGTGGGTGCACTATTCACATTCCTAGGACTCTGCATCAGACAGGTATATAGGCTTGAAGCTAACATAATCTGGTATGAGAAACAAACTTGCAGGATCACCAGAGAAGCCGGGGCTTTGCTGAGCCCGAAAAGAACAACACAATTACTCCAACTAAGAAGCGAGACTCTCTCGCTATAACAGTTTCAGTTCTGAAAGACCACTCAGGCATGCTCTCAGACATGCTCGTTTCTTCAACGAGTGGAATGAAGAGAACGATATTCCACATTTAATGTGGAACTGCTCAGGCCTGGCAAGGAGGAGATTTTGATGTTGATGCCTTGAGGCCCCTTTTCTCGAGCACCTTGCTGGCCTATACTCCATTATTATAAACACGATCGCTAACTTCATCAGGGAATCGCACTGGTCCCATTTCAGTCTTCGGGGGTGTTTCAGTTTAAGCGACCCACGTGGTTGTAGAATCACAAAGAAGCTCCCCTAGGCCAACAATGCGGGCCCATCCTAGGTGAGCTTCCTTTAGCTGCCACCCTAATCGAAGTGTACCTATAGTAACTGAAGGAATTGATTCCATGAGTATACAAAGGTATCGAACATTACCCTCACTGCAAGAAAAAGAGCTGATGATCATGCGGGGACTTTCTTGGTTTAGTTACTGGTGGAGAATGACCCCCTAGAATCACCCCTAGAATGACTTATACCAGATCCTATAAAAAACTATGAACTATGCTGACGACTTTGCACTAATAATGCAGTGCTGAATATGATGGGGCCGTATGATAGAGATGGTCTGTATATGAATCCCTACCAGTCTGTCAACACACACTTCTCGAGAACTCAATATATATATAATCCATGGTAAAGTCAGTTCCAGAATACATAAACATAGTTTGCTGGTAGAGTGGAAGGTGTGCTCCCAAATATTAGAGTATCAATCTCAAGAGCTGTGAGAAAGTAACTGAGTGAAGAGTGAGAAGATTTTTCCAGAATAAATAACTTGGAGGTAGTATCCGGAATATTCAAGTCTCGATCTCCAACACTCAAGAACTACTGTCAGAAAGGAACTGAAAGGTGTAAAGAATTTTCCAGAATAAATAGTTTGATTGGATAGTATGGAAGGTTAGTTTCAAATATCAAGGAAACGATCTGTAGAACTCAAGAATTATCAGAAAATAAGTGAAGGGTGCGAAAAGACGCTTATACTACATAATTTGGAGGTAGATTATCGAAAGTTGCATGGACGAGGAGGAGGAAGAGTCCATTGCATACATGTTATGCACGTGTCCAGCGTTGTCCTGAAGGAGGCGCACTTTCCTAGCCGACTACTTTCTGGACTCTTTGGGGGATATGTCAAATAAAAAGATTAGCTCCATCAACTGCTTCATTAAAAGCTCCAAATGGCTGGACCTTTGAAAGGGATGGGACCTGATGTCTCATGCGGTATCACAAAGGGTCAATGTTGGCCTAAGTGAGCCCTTCGGGCGGCCGCCTTACCAACCTACCTACCTACCTACATCGAAGGTCGGTTCCGAAACTATGAAGTCTCGATCTCCAGAACTTAAGAACTGCCAGGAAATCAGTGATGGATGTGAGGACATCTTTCAAATGCATAGATTGGTGGTAGATTATGGAGCAGTTGTTCCAAAATATCAGAAACTCGATCCAAGAATTCCATAACTGTCAGCAACTAACTGAAGGGCGTGACGACATTTCCAGAATTGGAGATAGGAAGTAGGAGATTAGGTCTCTTCCTAAACTATGAAGTCTCGATATCCAGTAATCAAAAAATGTCAGGAGTAACTGCAGACACACAGTAACTGTGAGCCAACGCAGGTAGCTTGGATTTGCCTCCCAATAGTATGAAGACATTCTCAAAATACATCTTTTGGGGGTTGAGTATGGAAGGTCTGTTCCTAAACTATAAATTCTCGATCTCTAGATCGCAAGAAATGCCAGTAAGTACCCGAAATGTTTACAGAGATTTCCATAATGACTAGTTTGGCAGTATGTTATGGAACATGTGCTCCAAAATATCGGTCACTCGATTGCCAGAACTCAAGATTGGACAGAAAGAAACTGAAAGGTGTGAAAATTTCTCCAGAATAAATAGTTTGGTCGGAGAGTATAGAAGTTATATTTTTAAATGTCAGAGAATCAATCTCCAGAAGTCAAGAACTGTCAGGAAGTGACTGATGAGTGTGAAGAGATTCCAAAACCACATAATTTGGAGGTAGAGTATCCAAGGTCTGTTTCAAAATGATAAAGTCTCGATCTCCAGAACTTAAGAACTGCCAGGAAATCAGTGATGGATGTGAGGACATCTTTAAAATACATAGATTAGTGATAGATTATGGAGCAAGTGTTCCAAAATATCGGTCACTCGATTGCTAGAACTCAAGATTTAACAGAAAGAAACTGAAGGATGTGAAGATTTCTCCAGAATAAATAGTTTGGTCAGATATAAAGGGTTTTCCAACAAGAGGTGTTATTTTGAATCACCCGATATATCGGTAGCTGTCACTTTTGAAGCTTCCTTCTTTGACATTTGACAAGTAGAAACTACGCCATTACTAAAAATGGAACGATACACGCTTCAACACCGCATTGAAATTATTAAAATTCACTACAAAAATGGTGAAAAACTTGCAGTCACAGTTCGCAAAACTAAAGCCTTTTTGGGTCGTCGTGAAGCACCTTGTCGGACCGCAATACAGAAATTGGTGGAAAAATTGGAGCTGTTGGGACAAGTTAGTGATGTGAAGAATAAAACCCGTGCACGTCGCTCAAGAACAACTGAGAATATTGCTGCTGTAGCCCAAAGTGTTGAAGAAAACCCAGGTTGGTCCATTCCTCGTCGTTCTTTGGAATTGGGCATTCCACAAACGTCATTACACCGTATTTTGCATAAAGACGTGGGTCTTAAGGCTTCTTAAGTTCAGTTAACACAAGAACTCAAGCCGGCCGATCATCCACAACGTCGTGTCTCTGCTGATTGGGTCCTTGAAATGCATGAAAATGATCCGGAATTCCATCGAAAAATCATCTTGACTGATGAGGCCCATTTCCGCCTCGGTGGCTACGTCAACAAGCAAAATTGTCGCATCTGGGGCTCGGAAAACCCACGAGTTATTGTTGAGAAGCCTCTCCATCCTCAACGTGTGACTGTTTGGTGCGGTTTATGGTCCGGCGGGGTCATTGGACCTTACTTTTTCGAAAATGCGGTTGGATCAACTGTTACGGTGAATGGATTGCAATATCGAGAGTTGATTAATGATTTTTTATGGTCGGAGTTGGATGGTATTGATCTGGACAACGTTTACTTTCAACAAGACGGCGCTACGTGCCACTCAAGCAACGAAACCATTGCTCTTTTACGGGAAAAGTTTCCGGACCGTGTTATCTCTCGAAGAGGTGATCACAATTGGCCACCGAGATCTTGTGATTTAACACCTTGCGACTTCTTCCTTTGGGGCCACGTGAAAGATAAGGTCTACGCCAACAGCCCAGCGTCGATTCAAGACCTCAAAGATAAAATTCGTGAGGCTATCGAGGACATAGGGCAGCCACTTTGCGATATGGTTATGGAAAATTTCATGAAAAGGATATGGTCCTGTAAGCGTGGTCGTGGTGGCCATTTGGCTGATGTTGTTTTTCATTATTAACGGCATACCTTGCTCTTTATTATGAAATAAACATCCGATCATTTGTCTCAAAAAATGGCATTTTTCTTTGAATACCAAAATAACACCTCTTATTGGAAAACCCTTTAGTATAAGGTCTGCTCCGAAATATTGAAATCTCGTTCGCCAGAACGCAATCAATCTCAGGAACTGACTGAAAGATGTGAAACATTGCGGCACCATTGTTCAAATAAACGAAGAAACTGCTGATGCCAGAACGTCAACTCCAACCCATTGGAAAGAAACTTAAGAGAGTCAAGAGAAGGAATTCGTCAACAAAAATATAAATAAAATTGTATAATTCAGTTTTCAATACAGTTTTATAAATAATGCCAAAGTAATTGCATATAACAAACAATAACAACAATAACAGCAACAGCAGCAGCAACAACAACAACAAAGCAAGAGCTCTTGAGAGAAAATGTGAGGCGAGGACAAAGCGCCGGAGCTGAGCTGTCGGGAGGAGGGGAGCAGGGAAGCAAATGTTTGCATAAAGAAAGTACCCAAAGGAATTGCAAAATGGAAGAAAAGCCGCTTTAGGAGTACACAGTAAACAACAGCAACAACAACAACAACAACAACAACTACAACAATAACAAACACAGCTATTTTCATACAATTTTATGCGAAAGAAAATTTGCCAAGAAAACTGGAGACGGAGAGCGAGGGGGGAAAACAAACTCAGTTGAATAAGAATTATGCAAAACATTAAAAATCGAGTCTGGGTGCGGGGCACACCCCTTTGGGAACATGAATAAACAAGCAATAAACAACAAACAACAACAATAACGAAAGAAAATTGAAAATTCGGTGAAAAAATGCAAATGAAAATGTGATTATTTGCTGATTTTTGTTATTGATTTGAGCGGCACACAACACAAATCAAGGCGTGGGTGGGGCTGAGGGGGGCGGGGTGGTGTACCGGCCGGGCGCGCTTTGTTCGCCACAAAGTGTATTTAAAGTAAATTATTATGTAAATAAAAAAGCACACGGAATACGAGGAGTGACTGAAAATGCTGGAGTGGATGCAAGGAGCGAGTCGCCAAAGTGCTGACAAGTCAAAGTGAACTTTGAGCGACTTTGTGGTAGGCTGGGGTCGGACGGACCCCGTGGGGAGCTGGCCACCGCACCAAGTCACATGTGTGTGTGTGTTGGTGTGTGTGGGGGACTTTGTGGGACAGTTCACCATATACACCCCCTCCCTCCACTGAACCCTCCTTTAACAGCGTTTGAGGCTGTTTCTCTTTGACCTCTCCGCCACGTTTGTGTTGTGTCGTTTTGATTTCATTGCACCCCGAGCAAAGTTCATTTTACGAGTTCATTTTGGTTGTGATTTTATTTTTATCATTTAATTTCTACTTTTACGCTAATTTTTGTGTGATTATTTTTTAATTTATTTTATATTTTAATTATTAAAAAATTATTCTCGTTTATCAATTTGTTATAAAGGGTTTTCCAATAAGAGGTGTTATTTTGGTATTCAAAGAAAAATGCCATTTTTTGAGACAAATGATCGGATGTTTATTTCATAATAAAGAGCAAGGTATGCCGTTAATAATGAAAAACAACATCAGCCAAATGGCCACCACGACCACGCTTACAGGACCATATCCTTTTCATGAAATTTTCCATAACCATATCGCAAAGTGGCTGCCCTATGTCCTCGATAGCCTCACGAATTTTATCTTTGAGGTCTTGAATCGACGCTGGGCTGTTGGCGTAGACCTTATCTTTCACGTGGCCCCAAAGGAAGAAGTCGCAAGGTGTTAAATCACAAGATCTCGGTGGCCAATTGTGATCACCTCTTCGAGAGATAACACGGTCCGGAAACTTTTCCCGTAAAAGAGCAATGGTTTCGTTGCTTGAGTGGCACGTAGCGCCGTCTTGTTGAAAGTAAACGTTGTCCAGATCAATACCATCCAACTCCGACCATAAAAAATCATTAATCAACTCTCGATATTGCAATCCATTCACCGTAACAGTTGATCCAACCGCATTTTCGAAAAAGTAAGGTCCAATGACCCCGCCGGACCATAAACCGCACCAAACAGTCACACGTTGAGGATGGAGAGGCTTCTCAACAATAACTCGTGGGTTTTCCGAGCCCCAGATGCGACAATTTTGCTTGTTGACGTAGCCACCGAAGTGGAAATGGGCCTCATCAGTCAAGATGATTTTTCGATGGAATTCCGGATCATTTTCATGCATTTCAAGGACCCAATCAGCAGAGACACGACGTTGTGGATGATCGGCCGGCTTGAGTTCTTGTGTTAACTGAACTTAAGAAGCCTTAAGACCCACGTCTTTATGCAAAATACGGTGTAATGACGTTTGTGGAATGCCCAATTCCAAAGAACGACGAGGAATGGACCAACCTGGGTTTTCTTCAACACTTTGGGCTACAGCAGCAATATTCTCAGTTGTTCTTGAGCGACGTGCACGGGTTTTATTCTTCACATCACTAACTTGTCCCAACAGCTCCAATTTTTCCACCAATTTCTGTATTGCGGTCCGACAAGGTGCTTCACGACGACCCAAAAATGCTTTAGTTTTGCGAACTGTGACTGCAAGATTTTCACCATTTTTGTAGTGAATTTTAATAATTTCAATGCGTTGTTGAAGCGTGTATCGTTCCATTTTTAGTAAAGGCGTAGCTTCTTCTTGTCAAATGTCAAAGAATGAAAGCTTCAAAAGTGACAGCTACCGATATACCGGGTGATTCAAAATAACACCTCTTGTTGGAAAACCCTTTATTTTCTTCTTTGATGGCGCTACAACCGATCTTGGCCACTTTAATAGAGCTTCGCCTGGTTGCCTCAGGGCAGACAGGTTCCCAGCACATGGTCTTTCGTACGAAGTCGTCCTCTGAGTGTGTGTGTCGAAGAATACACCATCTTAGCTGGAGCGTCCTCCTCCATACGCTCAACACGACCAACACTCCTGCAGGTTGCTTCTTCTTCGATACACGCTTTTTGAACCAGAGATCTGGCGAAGTATCTTCCTCTCGAGTGCTCCCAACAGTCTCTCATCTTCGATGCATGCTTTTTGAACCAGAGATCTGGCGAAGTATCTTCCTCTCGAGTGCTCCCAACAGTCTCTCATCTTCGATGCACGCTTATTGGACCGTAGATCTGCCGAAGTATCTTCCTCTCGAGTGCTCCCAACAGTCTCTCATCTTCGATGCATGCTTATTGGACGGTAGATCTGGCGAAGTATCTTCCTCTCGAGTGCTCCCAACAGTCTCTCATCTTCGATGCATGCTTTTTGAACCAGAGATCTGGCGAAGTATCTTCCTCTCGAGTGCTCCCAACAGTCTCTCATCTTCGATGCATGCTTTTTGAACCAGAGATCTGGCGAAGTATCTTCCTCTCGAGTGCTCCCAACAGTCTCTCATCTTCGATGCACGCTTATTGGACCGTCATACATTATGATGAGATGAACGACTTATACAGTGTTGTTTTCGATCGCCCGGAGAGAGAGAGATAGAGAGAGCTCTGCTTCTTAACTACACACCTGTTGGCAAGAGTCATTCTTCGCTTGATCTCGAGGCGGACATTATTGTTGGTGTTAAAGCTGGTTCCCAGATAAACGAAATCCTCGACGACTTCGATTGAATAATTGTCAACAGAAACATTTTGTCCAAGGCGTCGTGGCTCTTATAAAATATGGGGCCACAGATGTCGATGTTTGCAGCTCGAATTATTTGCTCCAGTATGAGGTTAGGTTAATCTAGGTTTTCGTGGCAGCCAAATCACAGACCAACTCATTCATTACGATACTATCGCGTAACACTGCACTTCTACCTCACTCGTGAAACCATTTCGAAGCCCAGGATTTGTTCGATCTTCGCACCGGCCGCTTGCGTAAGAGAGCTGAAAGCGTATTTCCCTAAGTAGCCCGCTCTGCTTTTAGCTAGAGTCGGGCCCCTACAGAAGAGATGTTCCACAGTCACCTCCTCCTTCCGGTCCCCAAAGCATGAGATTGAAAAAGTCGCACGATAGGGAGTCACCTTGCCCGACATCTCGCTTGCTATCAAACGGCGCGGAGAGATCTGCTCCAATTTTCACTGCGCTGGTGGGATACCAAACCCTGACATTGCGGCATACAGGTGATCCTTAATCAGGCTCTGGGTGGTGGGTGTCGGTTCCCTCGAGTTGCGAGTCTTTTCCAGGATTCGCCGTAGTGTGAATATTTGGTCAATGGTGGACCTACCAGGCCTAAAGCCGCATTGTTAAGGTCGAACCAGCTCGTTGACGATGGTCTTCCAGCTTTCACACAATACGCTCAGTAGAACCTTGTATGCGATACTCGAAAGGCTTATCCACCGGCTATCGACGCAAATCGTGGGGTCGCCTTTCTTGTGGATTGGGCAGAGTATGCTGAGGTTCCAATAACTGGTTTCCAACACATACTAAAATCATACCTATCAGAAGGCTCAGGCCTCATACTCTGCTCTCAAGGAAATAAAAGCTGGTGTCCCCCAGGGTAGTGTGGACGAAAACTATTCGATGTATGCATTTTTGAGGGTTAGAAGCTAATTTGTGTGTGGATGAACTCGAAGCATTTCAGTGCACCTCGCGCAATATCCGAAGATTTCCATTTCAACTGTAGGAACTTTTACACCTTTGTGGAGGTTCGCCTTGGTGATGTACTAATGACCCATTCTGATACCATGGATAGGGCGCTGCACACGTCTTGACCTAAGTCGAGTGTGCGTACCGCTGAGGCGGTGAGCGCCCATGTAGCGGTGGAGGCGGCACGACTCCCCCAATTACGAAGTTGGGAACCAACCTGACAATTTGAGAAATTTAGCTACGTCCCTAATCTTACAGGTTGCGAGCTCAGTCAGGGTGGTTAAGAAAGGAGCCCCGAAGATGTCCAGTCTTCGTCTGGCTGATGGACACTGACACACAAGGATGGACACTGACATACAAGGTGTGGCACTCACACACACTGATTCTTCCTCCTCCTCAGTACCACACTCACAGCAGAAGTCATTAAAGGGCAAACTCAACAAAGGGCCAACTAGCTGAATGCCTCCCAAACACACAATGCCCCCCTCTCTATCACACAATGTCCCCCTACCCATCACACAAGGCCGCGCCCCCTCCTATCACACAATACCCCGTCAGCACCGAAACCGTAGTTCTGATGGACTCTTGTCCGAGTTGAAGTGGCTCAAGTGTGCGCTTCTTGCTGAGGCTAGGCCAGGTTAGCCTTGAAATATGGCAAGTATGTTCCTCCACCCACAGTTCGTTGGCGTCCTTGAAGTACCTGCGTTTGAACGCTAGCTTGGCTGCAGCGAGCGGGATACTTATGTCTATAGAAGGGTGTTGGTTTTGATGGTTGATCCAAGCCAGTCCTCACATGGATCACAATTATCGCCTTGGCGACGTTTTGATAATATAGAAGGGTGTACTTCGGAGAGTAGCGAGCCTGCTTTAGCAAGCACATTCCCACGATGTCCCTGTGACCAGCTACATAGACTAGGTGAACTATGAAAAGCATGGAGAGCTCGTTTAGAGCTGACGGTCGTTCCTGTATGAGACTTGAGAACGTCGTGACGCCCGCAAGAGTTCTAATGGCAGCTTGGCTGAGAAGCGTTTGATGCTGACACCAAGAATCCCATTTCTTCGAACCCAATTCACTGCGTGATAAATTGCCATTCTTTCTGCCTGAAGGACACTGCTATGGTCAATAACTATAACCGGATCTTGTCTTCAAGGATTCTCCTTCAGACACTCATTATGGTGGCAAAACCACAGTGTACACTTCCCAGTCAACAAATTCGTTGAGAAGTACTTTCATTAATATATTACAATATAAATAACATCCTTGACTTGTCTCCTTCAATGTTGCTCTAACGATTTTTCTTCGCTGGTTCCTTGAAGGTCCCTTTCGTTGCCGTTGACAGTTTTTCTGCTTTTTATCAATTGAAAAATGAGTTTCTATATCAATGTATCCCTGATTTTATCGCTTGACTTGCGGGTGTGTGTGTGGGTGTGTTTGTGAGTTAGTTGTAAGTGTGTTAGGGAGTTGGTGTCTGGTGGATTAGTAAGTAAACAGAGGGAGAATTGAACTTTCATGAGAAGACCACAAATGTGTGAAACTTCTTTAATTTGAACTCCAAAAACTAAAAAATTCATAGTTGGCGTGATTACTGTACAAGTGACCTTATGTGACCTTGTGTGACCTTATGTGACCTTGTGTGACCTTATATGACCTTGTGTGACCTCTTTTCTGAAAAATTCACGAAACAATCCAAGAATTGAAAGACAGAAGAAATGCTGAACTAACTGACACAGTTTTCCCTGATTCAAACCACAAACGTGGCGAATCCTGCAGCGCTGCTTAGCCCACTGAACAGGACACTCCAGTGGAACAGATGCCATTAGCAATCTTTGTACAATCTCAGAGTATCACAAGAAATGCAACTGTGTGTGGGGAAGTTTCAACAGGGGATTTATTGAGAATGAACCCCCTTCCCCCTTTTGGGTTTCATGGTTGTAGTAATAATGATGGAAACACTGCTGCTGATGCAAATGAAGTTGGCAAGGACAGTCTGGATGGGTTGCCTGGCTAGAGTAACAATGCAGTTTCATTTCTAGATATCCTTTTAGCAACTTAAATATACCACAACACTGTCAACAACATGAACAACAACACGAACATCAGCATCAACAACCATACGAATATCAGCACCAACAACCACATGAACATCAGCATCAACAACCATATGCACAACAACTTTGTCAACAATATGAACAACAACACGAACATCAGTATCAACAACCATATGCACAACAACATTGTCAACAATATGAACAACAACACGAACATCAGCACCAACAATCACATGAACATCAGCATCAACAACCACACGAATATCAACACCAACAACCACACGAACAACAGCATCAACAACCATATGAACATCAGCATCAACAACCATACGAACAACAACACGAACATCAGTATCAACAACCATATGAACAACAACATTGCCAACAACATGAACAACCACACGAACATCAGCACCAATAACCACACCATCAACACAACGCCAACAACAATACGAACAGCAACACTGCCACCAATGCGAACAACATTTGCCAGTACTTAGTCTGGCGTCACAAAGAACTCCGAGAGACATCCTCAAGCAAAGCGGAGCGATAAATGCAATTGTCGCTTGTCGCCTCTGACAAATGACACAACAAATGAGAATGCCAAGAATAGAAATATGAACAACTTAATAAACTGAACCAACAACGAGAGCCGGCAACATTCCGTTGGCCAATAATGGGAATTCAAATGCCAAGGAAAAGGACCACAATTTGAAAAGGACGAAGGCAAAACGAATATAAGTGTATGAGAAAAACAGCACCGGAAGCAACAACAGCAATAACAACAACAACAACTATAACAGAAAAAACTACAATTAGAATAACAATGCAATTGCTGTTGTTGTTGTTGTTGTTGTTGTTGTCCTGAGTGCAGCCAAAAGTTTCGCTGCTCAAAGCGATTCTTGTCCACTCCCGCCAGCAAAGCAACCGAATTCCAAAGGTCAAGTGCACACGCCGCCGTCGCCGTCAGCCATGCCCTCGGAGTCGGCTGCGGTCTCCCGTCTGACAAGTCAGTCAGGGACTGAATGGGTACGTGGGCGTTTGTGTGTGTGTGTGTGTGTGTGTGTGTGTGTGAGCTCGTAATTAAATAACCGCCTACGCCGAAACATAAAAATGCTCTCAAATCTTTCTAAGAAGCACAAAGGACACGCAGGACGATGACGATGACGAGCACGGTGGCTGTGTCAACGAGTGTATGTGTGTGTGTGTGTGTGTGTGTGTGTGTGGCTTATGCCCTTTTCCCATTTACAGAACTTGCCTTTCAGTTGCTTTCGCCGGAGTTTATGTGCCATGTCTGATGATGATGTCTGCGGCGTTTAGTGTCGGCGGCCGAGGCAAGCATCCAATCAACCAACCAACCAACCAGCCATCAGGGCTGAGATGCTTTTATGGTTTTATGATGTTTTCAACTGTAATTAAAATCGCATGCCCCTAAGTATGCGTGCGTGTGTGTGGGTGTGTGTGTGTGTGTGTTTGTATTTAGTCATAAAAAGGAAATTTTCGTGGCTTTTGTTTATAAATTAAATGACTTTATTGAAGTCCTTCTTTGGGTTTCCTTGGGCTTTCAACGTGTCCGCAGTATGACTGCATGGGCTGGATGTGTACGCAAGGCTCAGTATACTGTGTGTGTGTGAGTGTATTTATGTGTGTGTGTGTGTGTGTGTAATAATAAGAGGAACTCACAGAAAATAGAATCTTGTTGGTGTTTCACCGATAATTCTCATGGCAATTAACCGCGCCGGACTTCGAATTAGTCAAATGGGCTCTTTTTATAGGCATGTGAAATTCTCGACTACCCTAATGGGCCAATTCTGGAAATTGCCTCTGAGTTCAAGTTAAATAAAGTAATGGAATTGAGCAGAGGTACGCAAAGTCTTGGCACTGCGGCAAGGATGAGGAAGCAACCAAGTCGGACCCGTTCGAGTTAAAAGTGTATGCGACAAATTGCCGTTGAGCTGTGAAGGAGTGAAGGATTTTAATGATTATGATGATGATTCCTCTGTACCCTTTCTTATTCAGGGGTTATATTTGTGGAATTTGCAACGTGTTTTATTTCTATGTCAGATTTCATGGTTTTAAATGACTTATTTACCCGATACTTTCCTTAGTTACCACAACACTTCCTTTACCTTGAGAGCATTCCACTTAGTACTGATGTCCTTATATTCGTATTTTATGATATTTTATTTACTTCGTTTAGATTCTTGTCTTTGGAGTTCTCTCTGATGGACTTTCTTTGCTTACTTCATATCCAAATTTGTGTCTGAAGCGCTCTTTGGAAGACATTCTTGTTTATATCCTTAATAATCTTCCTTTTTATGAAAGACACTCTTACTTACTTCTTTGGAGACTTTTCTTTGAAGACCTTTTTGGAAGGCATTCTTACTTATTTCTCTCATAATCTTCCTTTGGAGCTCTCTTTGGAACTCGGTCTGCAAATCTCTATGAAACCCATTCTTACCCACTTTTTGGAGATTATTCTCTGTAGTTTTTTCTCTGGAGACATTCTTACATATTTCCTTCATAATCTTCTTTTGCAGATCTCTATGAAAAACACTCTTCATTACTTCTTTGGAGACTCTGTTGTGGAGGTCTTCCCTTTGGAGCTCGGTCTTCAAAATCTCTATGAAACGCATTCTTAACTACCTCTTTTGAGTTACTGATTTAGAGTTTCTTCTATGGAGCCTTCTTTGGAAGACATTCTTACTTACTTCCCTCAAAATCTTCCTCTGAAGCTCTTTATGATTGACTTTCTTACTTACTTTATTCAAAATTTGTGTCTGGAGCGTTCTTTGGAAGACATTCTTGTTTATATCCTTAATAATCTTCCTTTTTATGAAAGACACTCTTACTTACTTCTTTGGAGACTTTTCTTTGAAGACCTTTTTGGAAGGCATTCTTACTTATTTCCTTCAAAATTTCCTTTGCAGATCTCTATGAAGGACACTCTTATTTACTTCTTTGAAGACTCTGCTGTGGAGTTCTCTTTGGAAGACATTCTTACTTGTTTCCTTCAGAATCTTCGTCTAGAGATCTCTATGATTTAATTTCCTTATAACTTCCCTAGAAATTTTTCTCTGGAGTCCTCTTTGGAAGACATTCTCACATATTTCCGTCATAATCTTCCTATGGAGATCTCTATTAATGACACTCTTACTTACTTCTTTGGAGACTCTGTTGTCTTCCCTTTGGATCTGTCTTTGGAACACGGTCTTCAAATTCTCTATGAAACGCAGTCTTACTTACCTCTTTGGAGTTTCTTCTGTAGAGCATTCTTTGGAAGACATTCTTACTTATTTCGTTCATAATCTTCCTCTAGAGATCTCTATGAACCAAATTCTTTCGTTTCTCTTTCTCTGGAGTACTCTCTGGAACACTTTCCTACATATTTCCTTCATAATCTTCTTCTGCAGATCTCTATAAAAAAACACTCTTACTTACTTCTTTGGAGACTTTGGTGTGGAGCTCTTCCTTTGGATCTGTCTTTGGAACACGGTCTTCAAATCTCTATAAAATGCATTCTTACCCACTTCTTTGGAGTTTCTCTTGTGGAGTTTCTTCTGTGGAGCCTTCTTTGGAAGACATTCTCACATATTTCCGTCATAATCTTCCTATGGAGATCTCTATTAATGACACTCTTACTTACTTCTTTGGAGACTTTGTTGTGGAGCTCTTCCTTTGGATCTGTCTTTGGAACACGTTCTTCGAAATCTCTATGAAACACATTCTCTTTGGAGTATCTTCTTTGGAGTTTTTTCTATGGAGCCTTCTTTGGAAGACATTCTTACTTATTTTTACTTATTTCGTTCATAATCTTCCTCTAGAGATCTCTATGAACCAAATTCTTTCTTTTCTCTTTTTCTGGAGTCCTCTTTGGAAGACATTCTTACACATTTCCGTCAAAATCTTCCTATGGAGAACTCTATTAAAGACACTCTTACTTATTTACAGATTTCCCTTTGCAGCTGCCTATGGAAGACGTCTTACCTGCTTCTTTAGACATTTGTCTGTGGCTCTCTCTATTTCAGACTTCTTTTCTTACTTCTTTTAGAATTCCATCAAAGTAGTTTCCAGAAGACCCTGGAACAGAAGAATAAATCCTTCCTCGGTACATTCTTCTAAAATTCCACATTCACATACTTACTTGCAGTATTTTCTTACTTAGTTCCTCTGGGGATTTGTCTGGTCTGGATTCTTTGAAAGCTCCTAATTTGACTTATTCTCTATTCTCCACAGCTCACTAAGTATGGTCATAAATGAATTACGTCCCACTTTCAGATATCCTTGATGTACACAGCCTCAATTCGCATTTTTCTATAAACCCATCTGCATATACTCTTTAAGTCCTTGGGTGCCATCTTCATTGAAGTATCTCACGATTATTCCAATTGTACTGAACTATCTCAGACAAATAATCTAAGGTCCCTAGCTGTGCTATTCACACCTCGAAATGAGACTCCTTAAGTCCAATTATAGAGATATGAGATTCATTGCTTAGTTTTCTGTGGATATGTTTGAACTTTTTTTGGTTTTCTCACTTATTCTTTAATGTCCCCTTTTTTGTTCTTTCTGGATGTGTTGCTGAATCCCGTCACTTCATTGCTTGAATAATTTGCTACTTACTCATG
Source organism: Clusia tigrina (assembly GCA_920105625.2). Lineage (NCBI taxonomy): Eukaryota > Metazoa > Arthropoda > Insecta > Diptera > Clusiidae > Clusia > Clusia tigrina. Next base: position 201,031,284 of record OV050032.1, read on the forward strand.
TCACCTCTTTGAGAGTTCGTTCGTTCTCAGTTGAATCCTCACACATCACTGTGATATTCCTGCCTTGGTATAAAGATCTCTCCAAGTGGTGCTTCAAAGCATTTGTAGCAACTTCTCTAAGGATCTTCTTCTCTTTCTTAAGCTCTTTAGTGAGATTCTTATATGAAATTATTCACTTGAATCCTTATACGTGTCGATAATGGCATTCCTATTGTTTTACAAATGCCTTTCTTTTCTCATAAATGCATTCATTCTCTCACAAAATCATTCAATTTTTCACAAATACATTCATTCTCTCACAAAATCAGTCACTCTCTTAGAAAATTTCATAAATTCTCTCATAAATTAACTCATTCTCTCACAAAATCATTCTATTTTTCACAGATTCATTCATTCTCTTAAAGAAAAATTCATTAGTTCTCTCACAGATTCATTCACTCTCTCACAATTTCATGCATTCTCTTAGCAAAGTTCATTAATTCTCTCAGAAATTAATACATTATCTCACAAATTCATTCACATTCTCTTAGAAAAATTCATAAATTCTCTCCTAAATTCATTTATTCTCTCACAAATTCATTCATTCTCTCACAATTTCATTCATTCTCTTAAAGAAAAATTCATTAGTTCTCTCACAAATTCATTCATTTTCTCAAAAATTGATTCACTCTCTCACAAATACATTCATTCTCTTACAAATATTCATTAATTCTCTCATAAATTAATTGATTCTCTCACAAATGCATTAATTCTCTCTTTTCATATCAATCCTTATTCTTCTATGAGTCTGTCCGAGTAGTTTGCTATAGTTTCTGGCTTCGGTATTTCCCTATTCTGAGGACTTCTCTTACCGTATTTAGAGAATCGCTCGCTTCGATCACTTTCAAGTCTTCTGAGGATCTCCCTGGTTGTATCTCTAAAGTATTTCGTTTCATTCCTTACTCTGTTGCTCTGCTATGGACCTGCCCGCCTACATTTACATCGATTTTTCCCCCATCTGGAAACTTCTCCTACAATTTTTGCAAGGACCTTTGTTTCAAGCGTTTCAATCAATAAATGGCTGCCTTCTTTATTCTTAAGGATCTCTCTGGTTGTTTCTGTAACGTATTTTGATTGAATCCTTACTATTCTGCAGATTTTTGCGAGGATTCTTCCATACCTTATCACTTCATTATCTTCGCTTCTCATCACTTCCTTCTCTTCGCTTTTCATCACTTCCTTCTCTTCGCTTCTCATCACTTCATTCTCTTCGCTTCTCATCACTTCATTCTCTTCGAGTAAAAGTCCATCGCTTCATTTCCTAATCTACCCGCACTTTTGATTGGAATATTTCTAATTATTTTCGTCAACATCCGCGCAGCGACATGCTTTGCGACATTCCTGATTACCCCGAGGCCCGGAGCCCGTTATGAGGACAGGCATCGGTCTGTCGCAAAAATGTCCTTCACATTTTCAGCATTTACACATTTATTAATATTCAGAGCCCACTTGCGCGGCATTTGCCAATGTCGCCTCATATCGGGGCTCCGGAAAATGCGAGTACGTTGTCACTCCGGCTCGTAATCCTTTATTAAATTATGATGAATGAGATTTGTGAAAAGTGTTTACACCATTGAGCTAATTCTCAATTGAAATCCTATTTGGATGCTGGATGTTTGTAGAGCAACTTAAGCGAAACAAAGGCAACAACAACAACAGTAGCAGCAATAGCAGCGGTAGCAACGATATCGAACAAGAGCACATTTAGATGACATGACATGAGCCTGACATTGACATCTGTCGAACATGCTGTGCACGAGTGCGGACGCGGATGCTGAGCGGCGCTGCTGTAGCCCAGTTGCTGGTATGTGCCACAGCGGCAGTGACAGTGAGGAGCACAGGAAGGTAATGGCGCAGGACGAAAGAACGAAGGGAGCGACGGACGGAAGGAAGGAAGGAAGAAGGCAGGAAGGTTTGTAAAACACACGCACATCTCTTAATACCGCAAAATTGATGAATGTCCTTCAAAAATCGCACAACGAATGCTTGAAATGAGGACAAATCATAAATAGCGCACATCGTAGAGACACTGACAGACACCGCACCATAGAGCCGAAGAAGGATGAGTAGAAGGGGGACGCTCGCTATGATGAATATTGACACAGAAATTCCAGTTCTTTCAACGCTTAATTGCGTTTAAATATCACTTAAATGGGAATTATGCCAACTGAATCGATTGAGTTGCTGGAGTGGGGGAGGCAAAGGTGCAGGCGGATTAGTCAGTGTATGAGTGCGTTTGCCAAGGCTAAGGGGAGTGGTATGCGGTGCGGTAAGTGCTTTTGAAGTGGTTGGGCAGGTGTCGTGGATAACTGAGCTCAGAGAAAGCAATTCCTCGGAATTAGAATTTGGTGGAGGATCAGCAAATGTTGATCTAGCGGTGGTTTGGTTAATGCGGACCTGGAACATGATGAAGATGCTCGTGGTGGTGATGAAGGTGCTCGTGGTGGTGATGAAGGTGCTCGTGGTGGTGATGAAGGTTCTGGTGATGGTGGTGAAGATGCTGGTTGTGGTGCTGAAGATGCTGGTTGTGGTGGTGAAGATGCTGGTTGTGGTGGTGAAGATGCTGGTGATGGTGGTGAAGATGCTGTTTGTAGTGATGAAGATGTTCGTGGGTGATAACGATGCTGGTAATGGTGTGAATATGCTAGAGGTGGTGATGAAGATGCTGGTGGTGGTGATAAAGATGCTCGAGGCGCTGATGAAGATGCTGGTGTTGATGTGAAGATGCTGTTTGTAGTGATGAAGAAGAAAATGGTAATGATGGCTCAAGTATGAATTATGATAATGCTGATGATAACTGAATTATAGTGTCAGATCACATGAACGGTATCTTTCCACCTACACTGAGACTCCACTGCTCCTCCTTTGCGCCTCAAATGCGACTCCACTGCTCCTACTTTGCTCCTCCACTGCTCCGACATCGACACCTGCCGCTGTTGCCGCTTATCGTAAATGGTCTGCTGTAGCGCCACCCTTTGTTCGGTGTACCTACATCAGCGAAAATGTCCTCCATATTTGGAGGAAGTATTCCCCAATAGGGTAGCAGAGTTTCTCCTGCCTGAAATTGTAGTTTAATCAGACAAGGAAACTGACACATGGAATACTTAGTGACTATAGCGAACTGGAATTCCCAGATACTCGTAAGTGAAGCCTCTATGTATTTGGTTGATGAATACTCAAGGCAATGAACACTGCGGACGAAGGTTACTCAGGACGATGGATAGTGAAGGATGATTACACCAGAAATCCCAAATATCATGGGCGATAACTACTGCAGGCAACGAATTCTGAGTTATTCAAGTACTGAATAGAAACGATACTCAGGGTTACGAACACTGGAGCTGACTAATATTGTTTACTGGAGAGAATGAGTACCGGAGTATTTAAATACTTAACGGGATGAATATTCAAGTATTCAAATACGAGAGAGGAAGAATACTGATGTCTTCAAGTACTGGAGAGGAAGAATGGTGATGCCATCAAATACTGGAGAGGAAGAATACTGATGTCTTCAAGTACTGCAGAGGAAGAATACTGATGCCATCAAATAGTGGAGAGGAAGAATACTGATGTCTTCAAGTACTGGAGAGGAAGAATACTGATGTCTTCAAGTACTGGAGAGGAAGAATACTGATGCCATCAAATAGTGGAGAGGAAGAATACTGATGTCTTCAAGTACTGGAGAGGAAGAATACTGATGTCTTCAAGTACTGGAGAGGAAGAATACTGATGTCTTCAAGTACTGGAGAGGAAGAATACCACAGTCTTGAGAATGTAGAATACTGTCAAATACTGGAGATGATGACCATCGGAGTCTTCAAATAATAACTGCGATGAATACTAAAGTCTTCAAGTACAGTAGAGGGTGAATATTGGAGTGTTCTAATACCACCACCAACGAATTTTGAGGTCATCAAATACTGGAGAGGAACAATTCCGGAGTCTTTAAGTACTTTAGAGGATTTATACCGGAGACTTCAAGTAATAGCTGCGATGAATATTAAATACGATGAATACTGTTATCTTCTTATACTGGAGAGGATGAATATCAGAGTCTTGAAATTGTAGGAGAGATGAAGACTTCAAGTACTGCAGAGGATGAATGCCAGAGTTTTTGTATAGGAGGAATAGTGAAGTCTTCTAATACTGCAGACGATGCATACTGGCGACATGCACGAATACTCCGCGTCAAGTTCCGGTTTGCCTGCAGTGGATTGTGCCCGGAACTACTTCCATCTTTTGCAACGCTAAACTCACACACTGAATCCTTCTTTCATTGCGCCCAACCAGGTCGCTACGAAACCACTTCTGGGACAATGCAATTGTTCGGCTCATCATATTTTTGGTGGTATTCATGACCGAATTTCTCTCTCCGGAAACTTTCAGTGGCAGAAGGACTCAAATCAGCGCCAACTGAAATGTGACAACTCAAGGATACTTCGTGCGACCAGGAGCGGAAATTTTGATCTGATTAAAATCTTATTTTCCGTCACATTTTCAGCAAATCAACCCCCACCCCCGTGTGACGCTCATTAAATTTACCTTTTTTAGCCACAACGAGGTCTGATGCTGGCGCTATCTACCTGGCCCGACCCCCCAGCTACAGGCTGCGCCCTCAGTCACAGTCACAGCCACAAAATTTGAACGCTCACCGCAAAGTTTTAATTAAATTTCCTGCTCAAAATAATGATTTGCCACTTGAATTGCGTATAAATGAAAAGAAAACAAATCGGAGCTCAGTGTGCGTGTGTGTGTGTGTGTGTGTGTGTGCGGGAATGTTGGTGTGGGTGTGTAGTGTAAGTGTAGGTGTGTTTCTATGCCTGTGCCTGAATGCGAGTGTTCTCGCAGCGCGAAACATTTCAAATTCAATTCGCGCAAATCAAATTCACTCGTGAAGAAATCACAAAATCAAATCACCACAATTACAAAAACAACAACAACAACAACAACAACAACAACAACAACAACAATAACAACAACAATCAAATTTCAAAATTTCGCGAACTCCCACAAACTTTACAAACAAGAAGAATGTATTACAGAAAAACAACAACAACAACAAAAACAACAAAAACAAACACGCAAATAAAAGGTGCGAGAACGAAAAAAAGGAAGTTCATGGAAAAAAGCATACAAAGCCGCACTTGGGGAGTCCTTGCGCGCAAAATTAAATAAGGACTACGAGACGGTGCAGTGCAAATATGCGTACGGGCGACAGGCCACTACCACTACCTGTGAGCCGCCGCGTCGCCCCGGCAGGCAATCGGAGCCAAGCGACCCCAACTACGCGCAAAGAACGAGGGACGATCCTTTCAACCAATCGAATCGGTTCTAACAGCGATATTCATGAAGGTGAAGACAGGACAATTCGAACAAGGTAAGGCGAAAGTAAGTGCTACAAAGTTATTAGAAGGATATTAGGAGGATATTACGATGATATTATAATGGTCCGTCAACTCCATGGGGGAGGAAATTTCCCAATCAAAGCGTAAAATTGGCGATTTAAAGGATTGTTCAAGTCTCAGTAAGAACTGCTGATGGAAGATGCCTTCAGGTGGAAGTAAGACCTCATGTCTACACTGCTGATGGAGGGTGCCTTCAAATGTGAACTGCTGAAAGAAGGTGCCTTCAGGTGGAAGTAAGACCTCATGTCTACACTGCTGATGGAGGGTGCCTTCAAATGTGAACTGCTGAAAGAAGGTGCCTTAAAGTGGGAGTTAAGACCTCATGTCTACACTGCTGATGAAAGCTGTCTTCAGTGGGACTTAAGACACTCAGTCTGTCAGACTTAATACCACTGTAACACTCCTTGACTCCTTATCTGACACAGTTGATTTGTATTCAGAGCACAGGAGGAGTAAATCCTTCATAGGCCTGTACATATTTCGAGAAGGATATTACAACGAGACTCCAACTCATTCAAGGAGTTCCGTTGCTCCCAACTAAAGCGTAAAATTGGCGACTTGAAGGATTGAACAAGTCTCAGTAAGAACTGCTGTTGGAAAATGTCTCCCAGTGAACTTTTAATAGAAGGTGCCTCCAAGTGGGCTCATGTCTAAACTGCTGTTGGAGGGTATCTTCAAGTGGGACTAAGACCTTATGTCTAAACTGCTGATGAAAGGGTTGTTCAAGTGTGAACTGCTGATGGAAGATGTTTCAAATGGGTCTAAAAAGGATCCCTTCAGTACGCTGCCCGAGTTTCCCATACGACCGTGTTGAATTCAACTTCGAATCTCCAAAAGTCCAGTACAGAAAGTTGCCTCGTTTCTCTTCATGGCGTCCATAACCCTTATTGTGTCTTAATGATGGATGTGCTACTTGAGAGACTTTCATACTCATATTCATTTGTAGAAGACTCCAGTTGAGAGTTGAGAGGTTGATCTCCGCTGTGTTACTCAAACATTCTCAGTCAGTTTGTGGTGGGCCCCACTTAGAAGTTTTTTAGGGTTGAGGTGTCACTCACTCAAGCTTTCAACCAATTGCCTCGACTATGTGAGGTGCTCTAAGAATCTCCGAGCCAGAGAGCACAGAGAAAGGAAAGTCTTTTTCGCTGCCAGCGTCCGTAGTGGAAAAACCACGATTTTGAGTGGATTCACCACGATGTTGAGTGGATTCACCACGATTTTGAGTAGATTCACCACGATTTTGAGTGGATTCACCACGATGTTGAGTGGATTCACCACGATTTTGAGTAGATTCACCACGATTCTGAGTGGATTCACCACGATTCTGCGTGGATTCACCACGATTCTGAGTGGATTCACCACGATTCTGAGTGGAGTCACCACGATTCTGAGTGGAGTCACCACGATTCTGAGTGGATTCGTGTACAACGTTCGTCTGATTTATTTCGCTGCTTTGCCGTTTGACGTTTAAGTTTCTTTTCTCTGTGTTCTCTGCTCCGAGCTTTGGGTCTGCACTCTCCCTGCCGGGGTGTCGGTGCGGGCGTTTGTGTGACGACTGCAGCTGAATGGAGTGGCTTGGAACGGAATGGATATGCGCGCTTATGTCAACACTTTCGAGCATCAATTTCTGAATGAGCGCATTTCTAATACGCGATTTTCGATTTGGACACCCGCTGCGTTGCTGGGCGGGTACCGTCTCGGTCGCGAGCGAGCTCTGGGCCTGGGCGCGGGCGCAATCTGGCACTCGCAGCAACTGACTGCTGTTTGTTTAGCACTTACCTTGTAAGTGGGTGTCAGCGTTAAACTGTGTGTGCAAGAACGCAGTGGGTGGGGTGGGTGCTGGATAGCAAATGGCAGGTGTGGGCTACGGGGGCGTAACATCAGATTTTTCAAAATATTGCAATTTTCCAAATCAAAGCGTCGCCATTAAATCCACTCCAATGAGCTCACTCCTTTGCCGTGTTCACAATCAACTTTCACATTTTCATATCCTTTGAAGTCGTCCTGCACAATGCAAACACAATTACAAATTAATCAACCGCACACAAGTCAACATTAAAGGCGAAAAATCGGAACTTGAATGCGAGAAATCAAATGAAATCGTTTCCAGCGGCGGCTCTCGCATTAAGTAAAAAGGAAAAATCATTTGGAAAATGAAGGTAAATTAATTACGTTAAGAAACCCGCCGCAATCAAAGGCTAAAAGCGCTCCAATGGTCTACCTGTGCCCTGCCTGCTTCGCTGCCTCTGCCACTGCCGCACTTTTGCTTCACTTTTTGCTCTGCTTTGAATGTTTTTTATTCGCATTTCTTGTTGAACATTTCAAAGAAAGCTGAAAGGATTCGCAGAATAACATCAAAACAACAACAATCACAATCGGAACAACATCAACAACAACAACAAATAACAATTGTAGCAACAACAATTGACAATTGTTAAATGCTAAATGTCAAAGTGAATGGGCGAAGGAAGGAGTGCAAAATGAAGAACCCTTTGGAGTAGAATGAGAGACAGAGGAAGACAAACGGTGAAGGGGAGTAGGAGGGAATGAGAGAAAGAGAGAGGGGAACGTGTGCCACACATTTATTTATGTCTATACGACTCTTGGGACATTGAACCTTATAAAAATGTCCTAAGGATTGATGGAAATCCCATCTTCCCTGGCAACGGTCTTCCTTTAGTTTCATGTCCTGATGAAAACGCTCCTCACTAGTGTCACCGAAATTCTCTGGAAAGTGAGCTGTGTGGATAGTGAGCCTTGATGCACATGTTACATCACAGATCTCCGAAACTGCAAGCATGTTGTTCATTAATCCCACATCATTGGTTTCTTTGTAGTTTCTGCAGAAGTTTTTGACAACTAGTTCCAATGCCGTCCATGCACTTACTTCAATGTTCATCATTGAGTTCTTAAAATGTGGATCTTTCATTAATTGGCTTATTTGGGGACCCTCAAGAATACCAGCTTTGAGCTTTGCGCCATTTTTCCCGCCATTTTTCTACCTATGTATGAAAGACATTGTTCTTCCTTATTCAGCGCCGTTACTTTATCAACCCAGTATGGCAGTCTTTCAACTAAGGACTCACGAATCATTTTTGGAATGCCAACAACCACTGCATCTCTTATAGGCCAATCTTTTTTCTGCCCGTGGTCTGGTTTGGCTCTAGGGTTGATAGTTAGTTACTTTTGTTCCTGGCTGCAGAAGGTTTTTGTGTTTCAACCCAGCAATTCACCACCATTCTGTGATAGAACCAGATCTCGAATCAAGTCGGATGACTCTTCGTTGACAGACTTTTTGCGGAGTTGATGACGTTCCAGCAGAAAAACCCTGGACCCCCTCGTTTCTCTCATGATGCTGGCTGGTTTCAGAGCAGAGTCAAGCTCAACGCATGTGGTGACAGCAGCTCAGCCATGCTCTATAGGACTGCGGTAGGCAAGGTTGGCGATATTTGTCCGGGAGCCAGGCTAGAAACCGTCACCAGGGAAGAAGTTCCCAGCGGACACAGATCTCGGGTGGGGATCCCGAATAAGCCGGCTGAGCCGACAAAGATAGAGGAGATGTTTAGATCTTGTAATAGGGACCTGCCAACTCCTAACTGGAGGATGGGAAAACTAGAGGAGTCAGTAGAGGGAAGAAGACAGGTCATGTTGATCCTCAAAGTCACCGTTTGAATCGCGATCAGTATTTAAAGCACCATCTGCAGCAATTAATTCATCCGCAGAGAGTTCAGGCAGTTCCTCGAATGTTGGAGTTGGAAGTTCATCAGAATGGGGAACAGGTACAGGGCGTCTTGCTGATGGTAAATCAGGATACTTCCACCTGTTCCGGTTATTTCTATTTATGGCACTAATGTTGACTTTGGAAAAGTAGCCACCATCAAGGAGATTTGTAGGTTCTCTCCGAACCATTGGAATTCCGAATTTGAAATATTTACTTTTACCATCGGTCGGTCCACTGACGTAAATGTTCAGTGCAAATCATGGAGACAATATTCGGAGTCACCAAGTCCAACGCCAAAGTACCCCAAATACGCTTTCTTAGTAAGTTCCGAAATTGCCTTTCTATTTTGCTTTAATGTGAATTCGCCACGCGGCTGAAGACTGTCTTAAAATTCTATTGAACTAGTCAAAGGCAACAATGTCACTCCGGGGAAGGTGTATTTGGACCGGGGAAAAGATACTCGGAAGCTCTAGGCACGAACAGAAGCATCTTTCAAGCGGATGTTTTCGCCATAGATAGGAACGTTGAACGTAAATATCGGAAGAAAAGAATAGCCTTCCTATCTGATGATGAGCCAGGAAGCAATTAAAGCCCTCAACTCTCACCAGGTGACATCAAAACTGGTGATGGAGAATCTTGAGAAGCTGAACATACTGGGCAAAGACAATCAGGTATGGATCTTAGGGGTTCCAGGTCACCTGGGAATTTCTGGTAACGAAATTGCAGCCAAACTTGCGAGGAAGGGAGTAGTCTCTCCGCTTGTAGGCAAGAGCAACTTGTTCTCAATCATTCAGGAAGTAGAAGAAAAAGAAAGAAGGGTATGCTGGGACAATTTACCAGGGCTATCACAATTGTAGCAAGTGAACCCATTGTAAAGGATTCATTTATATATATATTTCACGAACCTTGAACAAAGGAGTAAGCAAACGGTCGTTTCAATCGTGTCAGTAGACTACACACTCAACATCGCTTATAGGGACCTATAATCTAAAGCGTGTCAAAGATTGTTTGTGGAACTATATAAGAATAATTTAAGAATCATTGCAGGGATTCTGCCCGGACACTGTAGTCTGAATTATCACCTAGCAAAGCTGGGAATTTCCTCTAATGGGGTTTGGAGGTTTGGCAAGGAAGAAGATGAGACAGCGAAACACGTGCTGGGACCATGCCCAGCACTAATGCGGAAACGAAGGAAGGATTTTGGTCAACATCTAAGACCGGATGAAGACATAAGACTCAGTAAAATAGGCTCAATACTAAAATTTATCGAGGAACCTGGTCTCAAAGAAATACTATGAATCCATGAAGAGGGTCTCTAAGGTCGGATTGTAAGAATTCCGATCCTCCCCTAATAATAATAAAGGTACGCTTTTATTAGTTTCACTCCATTGCGGGAGAAATTGTATATTCTCAAAAAGCTTTCCACACAGTGAAATACCTTGTAATGATCCAAGAGTATCAACAAAGACAGCCTATTTGAATCTAGTGTCACATGATTATACTCGACTACATCAGTCAGAACTCCTCCTCGTCCTATAGCCAGATTGTCGTTCAGTTATAATATTATTCTGATGCTGACGCTGAGGCTTCTGCTGACTCTTCTACGGAAGCTCATGCTGTTGTTGGCTCTGGTGATGAGGCTGAGGCTGATGCTGACTCTGATGTTGACTCTCCTACTGAGGTTGATGCTGATACTGATAGTGTTGCAGGCTCTGCTGCTGAGGCTGATGCTGAGGGTGAATACGCTACTGAGGCCAATGTTGACTCTCCTACTGAGGTTGATGCTGATATTGGCTTTGCTGCTGAAGCTGATATTGAGACTGAATCTCCCTCTTGCTGACGCTGAGGCTGATTCTGCGGCTAATTGCTGAGCTTGTGCTGATTCTTCTACGGAGGCTGATGCTGTTGTTGACTCTCCTACTGAGGCTGAGGCTGATGCTGAGACTGAATATGCTACTGATGCTGATTCTGAGACTTATTCTGATGCTGATGCTGTTGTTGGCTCCGCTACTCAGCCTGATGCTGATACTGCTTCTGAAGCTGATCGTGATGTGAGGCTGATGAGGACTCTGCTGCTGAGGTTGATTCTGCGGCTAATGCTGAGGCTGATGCTGACTCTATTACTGAGGCTGATACTGATCTTGATACTGTTGCAGGCTCTGCTGCTGATGCTGATGTTGAGACTGAAGCTGATTCTGAGGCAGATGCTGAGGCTTCTGTTGACTCTTCTACGGAAGCTCATGCTGTTGTTGACTCTGGTGATGAGGCTGAGGCTGATGCTGATGCTGTTGTTGGCTCTGCTGCAAAGGCTGACGCTGAGGCCTCTATTACTGAGGTTGATGCTGTTGCTATTGCAGGCTCTCCTGCTGACGTTGAGGCTGATTCTGCGGCTGATCGTGATGTGAGCCTGATGATGACTCTGCTGCTGAGGCTGATGCTGAGGCTGATTCTGTGGCTAATGCTGAGGTTGGCTGTTCTACTGAGGCTGCTGCCTCCCACATTATACTCCGATAAAAACTTTTCAATTTGTTGCCCTATTACTAACTCAAATACTTTAGATAAGTATAGTAATCATGGTAATGGTCGGTAACCATTTTCAGACTGGGTGTTTTTGCTGACTTTCACCAAATGTTGGAAATATTGATGTCATCATTGCCATATTGAAATGTGAGTTATGCTTTCAGGAAGCTTAGGAAGTGAGGCTTTAACAACGACAGGATGAATTTCATTAGTGCCGCAAACATTTGACTTCACTCTCCAGAAAACGCTCCCACACATTTGACTCTTTAACACCAGAAACCCCGAACATATTTTCTTAGGACACAGAACTACAACGATCTACATAAGCATTCTTCTCTATTGCTTCAGTTGGAAGATTGACAAATTTCCTATTTAGATTGTTAAGGTAGGATTAAGAGAGTATGTGTATGATACACCAAAGGACATGGCAGTAGGATTAAGAGAGTATGTGTATGATACACCAAAGGACATGTCAGCTAGTTTGTGATGCAATTGTGAGCCTAGATAAAGCAGGAATAAGAGTTGTGCATCTAAACTATATGTCAGCTGGGGTAGTAGGAGTATGACACTCCAATTGACATGTCACCTGGAATAAGAGGCGTGTATGACATTAGATATTATATGTCACTAGGACTCTAAGTCAGTTTTTACACTCCAAATGACTTGCCAGTTGGAGTAATAACTCACTACAGGTTCATAATTAGCTAAGGCAGGAGTAGTACGTCCACGAAAAATCAGCCAAGATGTGTCCTGAGACGCGCTTCATAGCTCCAATTGGCTGGAAAACAATAATTTTGCATGAAGAAGATGCGTCTAGGTGGCACTTAAAGCTCTGTGAAGATTTGTCTGATTGGCATTTAAGTCACAGCACGCGCAACTCTGCTCAAGTACGAGTGAGTTCGAATCAAGAGTAATCAGGAAGTACAGCAGAGCAGCTCTATCAGGGGACTACAGCAGAGCAGTTCCACCAGTGACCACAGCAGAGCAGTTCCCTCAAATCTGGCAGCAACTTACAGCGGTGAATTTGACACGCGCCTCGCTTAAAGCCGTCTGGAGGGGCGAGAACAGCTCCGCCACCGATGTCGGTCACAGTGCGCGTATAAAAAACCGTGAAGAGAGCGGCCTGCGAAAAGAAGTCTCAGGAAATCATTTTTAATGTGGACGCATAATTGCGGCCAGTGGGCGTTGTTGCTCACACATCGGCGCATACGGTAGCGTAATCCCCCCGCCACACACTTCTAGCAGCGGCCTCAACGGCAGCCGCAAACGCAACCACAACCCCAGTCGCAGGCTCAACCGCAGCCGCAGCCGCTTTGTTTGAGCGCGCACGTCTGCTGAGCGTCGTATTACACGGGCTGCGGCGTTCTGCGGTGCTCTGAGCTCAGCGGGACGCACTAAAAAATCAATGTCCTTCGACGGTTTCAATTTCCACCTTCATTAGTTCGGTCTTCGATGCTCGCTCACGCAACTGCTCCTGGACGTCTGTCGTGGTGGTGGTGCTGAGGAGAGCAATTTTTGGAAACAGTTTCCGTATTTTTTGTTAAAAATTTGCGGTCCTTTCTGTTGTTGATCCTTGTGTGAAAACCGCAAATTGAACTTGAACGGTTACAATTGCAAACAATCGCCCGCAGGCAGCCAGGCAGCCAGTCAGCCTCCTCCTCCGGCAACGTTTGCCGTGCCGTGTCAGATGCAGTTGCGGCCAATTTCGAGTCGAGGTACGAGAGTGGGCGTCAATTAACGCTGGCAGGGGGTGTGCACACGGAGTGTTTAATTTGCGTCAAACTGAATGGATGAGGAATGATGAGGCATAATGAGGTGGAGGGAAGAATTGTGAGGAAAGCCATATGGAAGCATTTGGAAGCCCCATCCAAACCATCACACACGTAAGCTGGCAAAGAGGAGGGTATTTTGTTGCTTGGAGTGAGGTGGGATGAAGCCGTGGTAGAACGAATGAGGCCGATCTAGGGAGGGTGAAGAGGGTAATCCAAAGGAGGAAAGTAGGGAACGGAGAATAGGTGAGAGTAAATCGGGGAGAAAAGAGGGTAAACCGAGGGAGGAAGGTGGTAAACAGGAGAAGGAAGGTGTTAATTCGAGGATAGAAGAGAGTAAGCCGAGGATGAAAGAGGGTAAAGCGAGGAAAGAAGGTAGTAAACCGAGGATAGGCGAGAGTAAACCAAGGATAAACGAGGATATAGCGAGGAATGAAGATGGTAAATTGAGGAAGGATGTTGGTAAACTGAGGAAGGAAGTTGGTAAACCAAGGAATGAAAGATGGTAAACCGAGGATAGGCGAGAGTAAACCAAGGATAAACGAGGGTATAGCGAGGAATGCAGGTGGTAAAGTGAGGAAGGAAGGTAGTAAACCGAGGATAGAAGAGAGTAAACCAAGGATAAACGAGGATATAGCGAGCAATGAAGATGGTAAATTGAGGAAGGATGTTGGTAAACAGAGGAAGGAAGTTGGTAAAGCAAGGAATGAAAGATGGTAAACCGAGGATAGAAAAAAAGTTAAACAGGAAAGAAGCGACAAAAAAGATGGCGTTGTTCGGGGAATGAGAAGGTATTGTGAAGACGAGTAAAACCAATTCAGAAAGTAAGATGAAGGAGAAGGTATAACGAGGAATGGAGAATAGGGCAAGAAATCATGAGAAAAGAGAAAAAGGACGAGAATAATGGAAGGAGACAGGAGGAGAAACGACGATAAATGACAAAAATAGAATAATAAAGAAAGGAGACAGGAGGAAAAAAGACAAAAAATTACGAGAAATGACGAGAAATAACGAGAAATTGCGAGAAATAATGAGAACGAACGAGAAATGACGAGGAATGACAAATATAGAAGAACAAAGAAAGGAGACAAGAGGAACAAAGATAAGAAATGACGAGAATGAATGAGAAATAACGAGAATGTGCGAGAAAGAACGAGAAATTACGAGAAATGATGAAAACGAACGAGAAATGACGAAAAATGACAAGAAAGAACGAGAAATAACGAGAAATTTTGAGAAAGAACGAGAAAAGAAGTAGAAAGGAGGAAAAAGAACAAAAGAGTGGGAGATAAATACCGAAACTATGATCTAAAACAAGAAGAGCAGGGATACCATAAAACACAAGTCTTCTGTAGTACTGTCGGGCCACCCTACTAACACGTCACCTATAGCATCATGACTGTCTGATATTCCAGCTAGTAGCACCATGGTTCACCTGAATGCCATCACATCATTTATGGAATGAACAGGTGAAACATTTGAGACTACAAATTTCACCCTAGCAGAGAATGTTTCCAAATTAAATGTTGGAAGGGAGCTGGAAATCTTCTAAGGCAACTGGCGGCATTGCAAAATCAGTCCTTATTGCCCACTAAAAGCTCCTCCTTCATCATCCAATGCGAGGTATTACATCACGTAGGGTGGGGGATACATTGTTAGTTTGCCAGTGGGGGGTATGTTGTTAGGATGGGCGAGGGGGCTTCGAGAGATTTTAGATCGCATTAATAAGAGAGCAAAACTACTCACGTCATATTTACCTTGCCTAAGGATAGGTTGGGCGACTGCCAAAAAGCACACTTAGGCCTGTGACAACATCCCATTGCCTCTCAGAAGTCCAGCCATTTGGAGCTTTCGATAAAACCATTGATGGAACCCATTTGTTTATTTGAAATGTCCCCCAGGGAGTCCAGTAAGTAGTTGCCCTGGAAAGTGTTTTACCTTTTGGACAGCGCTGGACACGTACAGATGGACTATTGCTCCTCCTCATATATACAGCTCCTGCAGAAGTCATATAAGGCGATTCCTAACCTCCTGTCATGAGTATCCAGGGTCCAGTGTCCCATTAGGATGCTCATGACGGTACCTCTATTCTGTTTACTCAGGGATATTAGATCTTTTGCGACCTTGACAATTATTTCAGACCACTGTAGCCAAAACTGGAGCAAAAAACTAGACCAAGATATGCAGAGCGAGTGAATAGTGGGATTTGGTGGACATCGGTGGGCTTCTGGCTCACCTTACCGGGCTATAACATACCTTAAAGTTGATCTGAAGACTTTCTCAAACAATTCTTTAGATAATTGGTCCATTTTGTTTTTTCACCTACGCACCGATGGAGGAAGTTGGTCAAAGCCCTGCAAGCTTCTCATTTCTTTCACGGGTTTCTAGTTGAGGGTTCCTGATTGCAGAATTCTGGTGGAAGGTTTCTGATCGAAGGTTTCTGGTGAAGGGTTTCTGTTGGAGGGTTTCTGAAGAAGTGTTTCTATTGAAGTGTTGCTGTTGGAGCACTTCTGGTCGAGGGTTTCTTTTGGAGTGTTGCTGTTGGAGTGTTTCTGGTGAAGGATTTCTGTTGGAAGGTTTCTGATCGAAGGTTTCTGGTGAAGGGTTTCTGTTGGAGGGTTTCTGATCGAAGGTTTCTGGTGAAGGGTTTCTGTTGGAGTGTATCTTGTCGAGGATTTCTCTTGGTGGGTTTCTGTTCGCTGATTTCTGGTGGAGGGTTTCTGTCGGAGGGTTTCTATTGGATGGTTTCTATTGGAGTGTTGCTGTTGGAGTATTTCTGGTCGAGGGTTTCTTTTGGAGTGTTTCTGGTGAAGGATTTCTGTTGGAAGGTTTCTGATCGAAGGTTTCTGGTGAAGGGTTTCTGTTGGAGGGTTTCTGAAGAAGTGTTTCTATTGAAGTGTTGCTGTTGGAGCACTTCTGGTCGAGGGTTTCTTTTGGAGTGTTGCTGTTGGAGTGTTTCTGGTGAAGGATTTCTGTTGGAAGGTTTCTGATCGAAGGTTTCTGGTGAAGGGTTTCTGTTGGAGGGTTTCTGAAGGAGGGTTTCTATTGGAGTGTTGCTGTTGGAGCGCATCTGGTCGACGGCTTCTGTTGGAGTGTTGTTGTTGGAGTATTTCTGGTCGAAGGTTTCTGGAAGAGGGTTTCTGATTGAAGATTTTGGGTCGAGGGTTCCTGTTGGAGGGTTTCTGATCGAAGGTTTCTGGTGAAGGGTTTCTGTTGGAGGGTTTCTGAAGGAGTGTTTCTATTGGAGGGTTTCTGAAGGAGGGTTTCTATTGGATGGTTTCTATTGGAGTGTTGCTGTTGGAGTATTTCTGGTCGAGGGTTTCTTTTGGAGTGTTTCTGGTGAAGGATTTCTGTTGGAAGGTTTCTGATCGAAGGTTTCTGGTGAAGGGTTTCTGTTGGAGGGTTTCTGAAGAAGTGTTTCTATTGAAGTGTTGCTGTTGGAGCACTTCTGGTCGAGGGTTTCTTTTGGAGTGTTGCTGTTGGAGTGTTTCGGGTGAAGGATTTCTGTTGGAAGGTTTCTGATCGAAGGTTTCTGGTGAAGGGTTTCTGTTGGAGGGTTTCTGAAGGAGGGTTTCTATTGGAGTGTTGCTGTTGGAGCACATCTGGTCGACGGTTTCTGTTGGAGTGTTGTTGTTGGAGTATTTCTGGTCGAAGGTTTCTGTCGGAAGGCTTCTGGTCGAGGATTTCTGGTCGTTGATTTCTGGTGGAGGGTTTCTGTTTGGGAGTTTCTGGTCAACGGTTTCTGATGGCGGGTTTCTGGTCGCTGATTTCTGGTCGAATTGAAGTCTGGGAAGTTTATTTATGCAGGTGGACACAAATTTCCCGATCAGTGCCTGTCACACACACACAGAAAAACGTGTATTTATATGTATTGGTGGGGAGCTTTTAACATATGATTTTGTGCTTGCTGAAGCTTTCACTCTGATGCAATGCGAAAATGTTTCGAATGCACTGCTATAAACACTCTGATCTTACTCTGACTTACTTAACTCTGACTTACTTGACTCTGACTTAAGATCTGAGGCCTTGAACTAGTAAAATACCCTTGACCCACCGCACTTTGGACCAGCTGCGGTTCACATTGACTTCCTTATCGTGTAGTCAGAAACTTTCCAATCCATCTATTGCGAATCCTCTCCACTTCCTGGCTCCGATTTGCATATCCACTCGCCTGGCTACTTCAGGCTCGAAACTCTCTGGCAGCACACTCGCAACACTCTCAGGGCCCACCTCAGTGTTGCTCTGTTGCGAAGTGTTTAATTTCGAACTATTTTCAGCTCAATTAACCTTGGAGAGCAATTGCTCGAAATGGTAGTAAATAAATTTTCCCACATAGACACAGAGACATCGACAACGGCGTTCGGAGCACCGCGTTCCCGAGCACCGTGCACCAAATGCCAATTTTGTGACCCTCCACTGTGCTTGTGGTCATAAACAAACCGTGGGATTCTTCGCTTCCACGCTGGAAACTCACAAAAGCGAGAAGCGAGGTAAACTGTCCAAAAGGGAAGGGAATTCGTGAACGCAGAATCATGTAAACGCGCTAAAAACCTTAACCCTTGAGTGACACTTGAGCGGAACACAAGTGCCCACTTGGCCGATGGAAAACTTGCGTAAAATCAAAATTTTTATGAAGCACTTTTCAACAAAATTCCTCCGAGATAAAAAGCGATAAAGGAGCATTTGCTTCGGTCGGCGACGGTGCCGAGTATCGAGACCGCAGCCACTCTGAAAGGGGCCCGCGCACAACCCACCCCTAAGAGCTTTCCTTCCTTTAACTCTACTCAGCTCAGCTCAGCTCCGCTTTGTGTGTTTTGTGCCTTTTCAAAGGCTGATTTCTGTTAAACTGCCTTAAACTGTGTGCTAAGGCGCGCGATTCCATTATCCCTGGCTCCTTTATCCTGCGCGCATATGCAAAATGCCTGCCTTTGCTTTTCTTGAGATGTTTTTCAATTTTAATTGCTTTTTAGCGCTAATTCTCTTAATTCAATACGTCAACTTCTTGAAATGTGTGTGCGGCCGTTGCGGCAACCATTCAACCACTCCGCGGCCCGCTTCCTTGCCCCGCTTGCCGCGTCGTCGTCCGTTTGCGTCTTAAGTGGCCCGCTTCGATTACGATTTCTGCATTCAGCACACTTCAGTCTGCAGTCTTCGGCTGTGCCCTGCAACACCGCCCAGCCGCCCCTCCCCTGCCTCCGTTGCCTCCGCTGCTCGGCTGCTTTTACACTTTTCCCGTAACGTGTTCCGATGCAAATCTCGATTTGTGTATGTCAAAAAGATTTGACGTCGTTTCGTTAAGTGGCCTCAAGTGGCACCGTTTACGTTATCCTTTTTTCCTTTTCCTTTTTCAGTTCCGATTTGAAATTTGTTTTTGATTTTATTTTTCTGTTGTTTTTTTGCATTGTTTTTGCACTGCATTTGGCTGCGTTTTTGGTGGGACTTTTTTTGTGGCATGCATATAGAAATAATCTCGCTTGTACCCTACACTTTTGCGAAGCGGGCGTCTAGACTAGCAACCACACATACTCACACCCATTCACACACACGCACAGAACTACACACACATTTTCACACGACCATATGCAATCAAGCCGATAAAATTGGAAGTCAGCCCTTGAAAAGCTGGCTTGGAGTTTTTTCGGCCCCTTACCTTGTCTGTATACTTCCTCTCTTCAGCCTTTCGTAGGGATTTGTGCATGAAGGACCTTTTTTGCAACGCAACCGAATCAGGAATAGAATTCTTTTGCCTTCTTTTCTTTGTTTTTCTCTGTGACGAGTCTCGGTTTGTCTCTCCTTCTATCTGTCTCTGTTTGTCTCTCTCTATATGTATCTATCTGTTTCCATTTACCCCTCTCTATTTGTCTCTATTCGTCCCTCTCTATTTGTAACTTGCGTTCCTCTTTATCTGCCTCTATTCGTCCATCTCTATCTGTCTCCATTCGTCCATCTCTATCTGTCTCTACTTGTCCATCTCTATCTGTCTCTATTCGACCCTCTTTATCTGCTTCTATTCGTCGATTTTCATCTGTTTCCATTTATCCCTCTCTATCTGGTTTTATTCGTCCCTCTCTATTTGTCTCTATTCGTCCCCCTTTATCTGCCACTATTCCTCCATTTTTATCTGTCTCTAGTCGTCCCTCTCTATCTGTCTCTATTCGTCCATCTCTATCTGTATCTATCTGCCTCTATTCGTGTCTTTCTATATGCCTCTGTTCGTCCATCTCTATCTGTCTCCTTTCGTCCCTCTTTATCTGCCACTATTCATCCATTTTTTCTGTCTCTATTCAACCCTCTCTATCTGTCTCTATCTGTCACCATTCGTCCCTCTCTATCTGTATCTACTTCTCCATCTCTATCTGTCTCTATTCGTCCCTCCTTATCTGCCTCTATTCGTCCATTTTTATCTGTCTCTATTCATCCCTCTCTATCTGTCTCTATCTGTCTTCCTTCGTCCCTTCCTAACTGTCTCCATTCGTCCATTTCTATCGGCCACAATTCGCCCCTCTCCAACTGTCTCTATTCGTCCATCGCTATCTGTATGTATCTGTCTCTATTCGTCCCTCTTTGCCTGCCTGTATTTGTCCCTCTCTATATATCTTTATCCGTAGCTGATTTTTTCTCCCTAGATTGGCACGAAGCTCGATGTCTTCAAGAAGACACTGGCTACTGGTGCCGCCAGTAGTGGGGGATTCCTACAAACTAAAAATTACCTCAATCGTCGCCTCCCTTCTTGGAACCGACGCAAGGTATTAATTCAGGAGCTTCTCCGTCCGTCTCTCTTTATTTGCCTCTCATGTCAGTATCTCCATCGTTGTTTCTCAATTTATCTATGTCGATATCTGTCTCTATTCGTCCATCTCTATCTGTCTCCATTCGTCCATTTCTATCTGCCCCAATTCGCCCCTCTCCATCTGTCTCTGTGTTTGTATCCCTATTATTGTCTCCTTGTCTATTGTTGTCTCTCTGTCCTTCTCTCTTTATTTGCTTCTCTGTCAGAATCTCCATCGTTGTCTGTGTATTTATCTCTGCCGCTATCTGTCTCTGTACCCATTTTTCCCTAACGAGGCGCAGGAAACGAATCAGCACAAAAAAGATGGGGAATTTTTCCCACTTTTTCTCTTTCGCCCAATTTCTTTGGCTGGAATATTCCCATGTTATTCTACCCCATCCACCTTTCTCACAGTCTTTTCACACACATTCTTCCCCCTGCGTTGAAGGCTACTTCCCATCCATTGGGTTGAGTTTATTGGTCCCTGGATTGGTTTTGTACTTTCTTTCTCCAGATTTTGTAGGGATTTAGTTCTATATAAAAGATTCAGACCCATGCCTCCATGGCGTTGTTTTTTTTCTTTCTCACTCTATGCCTATATTTTTCTCTCTATCCCCGTCTTTGTCCATCTTTCACTATGGCTTTGTTTTTTCTCTTTATCACTTTTTGCCTATCATTATCTCTCTCTCTCTCTCTCTCTCTATACCCCTCTCTTTTTCTATCTTTCACTATGGTAATGTTTTTTTCTCTTTCTTACTCTTTGTCAATCTTTCTCTCTATATCCCTCTCTTTCTCTACATTTCACTATATTTTTCTATCGTTTCCAATATTTCTTCAGTATTCTTCACTCTGCGTTGCTTTTCATTTCCCTCTCCTATCTCCCTCTCAGGTTCCCTCCCTCTATGTACCTCTCTATCTGTCTCCCTCTCTTTGTCCTGACCTGCTGTCTGCTGTGTTTAACAGCGTATCCCATCCGCTCTGGGTTTTCTCACTTTTTTGATGTATTTGCTCTCATCTTCATTTAAATTACTCGGCTCTATTTTCTCATATTTCCACATTTGTACTCTCGTCTCTCTCTTTCCTTCGTTTCTGCATTTGTCTCTTTTGTATTATCTCTTTTCGCTTATTTGAAACTAGTCTATTCGAATTGTGTTTAATTTCTTCTCTTTTGTGTGCTCGTTCTTATTTTATCCCAATCTTACTTTTTTATTCTATCTCTTTCTCACGCTACCACTTTCTTACTTCTTCTTACACATTCACAACAGTAATTGAATTCAATTTCAAGATTACCATCCTCTTTCTTTATATTTGTCTCTCTCTTTCTTTATTTATGTTTGTCTTTCTTACTCTTTCTTTATTTCCTTCTTTATGTTTGTGTTTCTTACTCTTTCTTTCTTTCTTTCCCTATATTGGTCTTTCTTCTATCTTTTTCTTCCTATATCTTCCTCTCTCTTCCCCTATCGTCTCCTCTCTCTCTCTCTCTCTTCTTCGTTTCGTTTCTTTCTTTATTTATGTTTGTCTTTCTTACTCTCTCTTTATTTCTATCTTTATGTTTGTCTATATTAATCTTTATTTCCTTATATTGATCTTTCTTACTCTCTCTTTCTTTCTTTATGTTTGTTTTTCTTACTCTCTCTTTCTTTCATTCCGTATATATATTTTTCTTACTTTCTCTTTCTTTCTTTCTTTATTTTTGTCTTTCTTACACTCTCTTTCTATCTTTCTTCATATTTGTCTTTCTTACTCTCTCTTTCCTTGTTTACTTATATTTGTCATTCTCACTCTCTCTTTCTTTGTTTCTTTATGTTTGTCGTTATTTCTCTCTCTCATATACTATCAAATACTATTCCAAACTTATTTGAACATTATCCAATCTCTCTATATATCTTATATTACGTCTTTCTCCACATTTCTCCTATCTCTATATGTTTCTCTTTTATTCTCTATATCTCTCTCTCTTTCCCACTCATTTTATTTTTCTCTCTCTCTATTTTTTCCTCGATTTCTCTCACACTTTTTCTCTAATCTGTATGTCTTCTCTTTTTTTATATCTTTTTTTCTCTGATTATTTATCTCTATATATTTCGCTCTCTATCTTAAAACCCATTTTTTCTGTCTCTTGCTTTTTTATCTTCGTCTCTCTCTCCTTCTTTATATTTTTGCTCTTTAATTCTCGCTCTCTCTTTCTAGTTTTATCTCTTTATTTTTCTCTCTCTCCCTCTCTTTCACTTTGTATATTTTGATTTCTTTATCTTTTCTCTACCTTCTTCTTTCTTTGTACCATTTTTCTTTATATTTCGTTTTCTCTATCTTTTTCTTTCTTCTCTATATTTCTTTCTCTATTTCCCTTTCTTTATCTCTTTTCCCTTTCTCTCTATTTCTCTCTATTTTTCTCTCTATTTTTCTCTAACTTTTTCTTTGTTTTTTTTCTTTTGCTTCCTCTCTCTTCTTCAGTATTTCAATTTTGTTCAAGCTTTTTATATGACCATCTTTTTTCTCTATCTTCGATTCTCTCTCTGTCTTTATTTCTTTTTCTCTGTTGCTCTCACTCTATATCTGTCTTTCGCTTGTTATAAATTTTTTTTTTTTGTTCTTCCTTTTTATGGTTTTTTATCTTCTTTTCTCTATCTTTCTGTCTCTACCTATTTATCTGTTTCCGTCCCTTTCTCTATTTTTGTAGATTTCTGTATCCCTTTTCTTCTCCTTTTGTCTATGTTTCTCTCTGTTAATCTCTTTCTCTTGCTGCCTAATTGTCTGTCTTTCGCACTCTCTACGTCTGTTTCATTTTTTTCGCCTTCTCTCTTTGTCTCTATTCTTTCTTATTCACTCTTCCTGTCGCATTCTATTTACGCGGCTCTCCCTTTCTCTCTCTTTCCCATTCTCTTTTACTATCTCTTTCAATCTATCCCTCTCTCTCTTTTTTCTCCACATCAATCTACCTATCTTTCTATCGCCTAAATATATATTTCTCTATTTCTTCCTGCATCTTCCTCTATCCCCCTCTCTGTTCCTTTTCTTCCTCTATCTTTTTCTTCCTATATCTTCCTCTCTCTTCCCCTATCGTCTCCTGTCTCTCTCTCTCTTCTTCGTTTCTGGTCCCCTCGCTTACTCTCTTCTTCTATCTTCTTCTTTCTTCCTCCCTTTTTGTTTCATATAGCATCCTCTCTCTTATTTTCTCTTCTTCACTCTTCCTCTCTCTTTCTCTCTCATATCTTTCTTATATTTTCCAACATTACTCCAATCTTATCTGAATATCACCAACTATCTCACATCTTTCACCCTATATCTATCCCTTTCTCTTTCCTCTATCTCTCTCCCTATCTACTATTCCACTTCTATTTCCCTATCTCTCCCACTTCTCTCTGACCATTTCTCTTCATATCCCTCTCCGCTTTCTCTCTGCCTATCTCTATCCATATCCGCTATCTCATCTCGCACTACCTTTCTCCCTTTCTTTCTCTCCCTATCTTCGTCCCTTTCTATCTGCCTCTGTATCCCTCTACCTTTCTAAATTTGTTCCTAATCAGTCCCCACTATGGTCCATGTGCTCTTGCCACCGACAAGTCAGAGCCGTTCATGCCGGTTGTAGCGCCCCTGCTGCTATTGATTCCTCATTGCTAATGAATTATGACATTTAGTGTCTTCTGGTGTAATCAACCGTGCCGTATGAGTGCCATAGACCTAAATGGAATTCACTACGCTTTAACACGTTCTGTAGACGACGCCTTTCTAGGTCCACACACACACACATACACACACTCACACTCAGTGCAACTGCAGTCTGAGAGCCTGAGAGTGGAGAGTGTGTGAGTGAGTGCGAGGGCAACGCTGGGAATTGTTGAGTACTTGCGACGCGGAACTGCAGCGAACTGCATGCTGGAATAATTCGTATGCAGCAGGAGACAGACTTGGACAGCTGAGCTGATCTGAATAGTCATGAAAGTTCCCACACTCCACGCCCGAATGTCCTGTAATCGCGTTGAGGTGTTTGTGAATTGCAAATTGCACTGCGTCCTAAGAAGCGCACGAGGAAGTGGGCCGCTGGCGAGAGAATTACACATGTTTACACATGTTCCTGGAATTATCCTTTTTAAGTAAATACCGCAAATTATAGCACAATATTTGCTTAACTTCCGATTTCACAGTAAACTGCACAAAGGCCTGCAAGGATACGCAAGGATAATGCAAAAGGTACCCAGCCCCGAAGAGCTGCCTTTCTCACGCGCTTCCTCCTTTTGTTCATTGTGTGCGCGTCCCTTTTGTTCGCACTAATGTAACTGTGCCAGCCAACAACAGGAACAACAGCAACACGGAAGAAAAAAGGATAATTGTTTGCATAAGCGCTAGGATGGTGCAGATAAAGCGTTTCCGGCGGGCACACATTTGGACATGGGTCAGTGCAAGCGACTCGGGATGGCAGAAGAGCAAGCAACAAACTGACAAATAAAAAGAAAAACAAAACGAAACAAAAGGAGAGAAAAGTGTCTCAAAACTGGAACAAGGCAGCAAGGAAGGAAGTTACGAAGGAAATCTGCAATTCGTATCCCACCGGTTTTCCACACAATTAACAATTGAGCAAAAGCCTTCTTTGCCCTCACACAACTCCAAGAATAGCAAGGAAACTATCCCGCCCGGCTTAGCAGGTGTGCAGTGCAACAACAACAACGGCAACACAAGCAACTAAACTGAATTATGGTGAGAAGAGGAACCTGCTTCCTGGCCAGAAGTCAGCGAGCTGCCCCACCACACAGGTAACAAATAAAGTACAGAACAAAAACACGCAATAATGGCAAGAAAATATGAATAATGCCCAACAAAGAGCACACAAAACTTAAACGATTATAAACATACAACATTGAACATAGGAACATGAACATAAAATAAATAGAAAATATAACTAAGAAAAGAACCACTTACAATAACTATGAAATTTCTATTCCAGGTAAGATCGTTGTAAATCAAAGTGACATAGACCAGAAAACAAGAATATATAAAACATATAATTTCAAACATAAAAACATAGAATTAAAAACCTAAATTGTAGAATTCAAAACACAAAACATAGAATTTCAAACATAAAAATATAGGATTAAAAACTATAAATATAGAATACAAAGCACAACAACATAGAATTTCAAACATAAAAACATAGAATTAAAAACATAAAAGTGTAGAATTCAAACCACAAAACATAGAAGTTCAAATATAAAAATATAGAATTAAAAACTATAAATATAGAATACAAAGCACAACAACATAGAATTTCAAACATAAAAACATAGAATCAAAAACATAAAAGTGTAGAATTCAAACCACAAAACATAGAAGTTCAAATATAAAAATATAAGATTAAAAACTATAAATATAGAATACAAAGCACAACAACATAGAATTTCAAACATAAAAACATAGAGATAAAAACATAAAAGTGTAGAATTCAAAACACAAAACATAGAAGTTCAAATATAAAAATATAGAATTAAAAACTATAAATATAGAATACAAAACACAACAACATAGAATGTCAAACATAAAAACATAGAATTAAAAACATAAAAGTGTAGAATTCAAAACACAAAACATAGAAGTTCAAATATAAAAATATAGAATTAAAAACTATAAATATAGAATACAAAACACAACAACGTAGAATTTCAAACATAAAAACATAGAATTAAAAACATAAAAGTGTAGAATTCAAACCACAAAACATAGAAGTTCAAATATAAAAATATAGAATTAAAAACTATAAATATAGAATAAAAAACACAACAACATAGAATTTCAAACATAAAAACATAGAATTAAAAACCTAAATTGTAGAATTCAAAACACAAAACATAGAATTTCAAACATAAAAACATGGAATTAAAAACATAAAAGTGTAGAATTCAAAACACAAAAATATATAATTTCAAGTCTAAAAACATAGAATTAAAAACGTGAAATATAGAATTAAAATTTCAAGCATAAATGCACATACTTCAGTTATAAAAACATAGAAAAAACATAAAAATTTTGAATTCAAAACACAACACAAAGAATTTCAAAGATAAGACATAGAATTAAAAACATTAAATGCAGAAACCGAAATACAACAACATAGAATTTCAAACATAAAAATATAGAACTTCAGCAAAAAAAAAGCACAGTATTCAAAGCAATGTACAAAAACATAGAATATTAAATAGGAAAAATAAAGAAGCATGCCATGATTGAAAGAAAAGGATAATAATGTTCAACGACGAGATGAAAAGATTATAAATATAAAACATTGAATATAGGAACAGTAACATAAAAACATAGAAAAAAACATAAAGAAAAACTTACAATAACGATGAAATTTCTATCCTCAGAAGACTAGAATCCAAAACAGAACAGCATAGAATTTCAAATATAAAAACATAGAACTTAAAGCAAAAAAAATCACTGTAATCAAAGCAATGTACAAAAACATAGCATATTAAATTGGAAAATAAAGAAACATGCCAGGATGGAAAGAAAACGATAAGTACGTTCAACGAAGAGATTAAAAGATTATAAATATAAAACATTGAATATAGGAACATGAACATAAAAACATAGAAAAAATAACTCTAAAGAAAAACTTACAATAACGTTGAAATTTTTATTCCCAGCAAACTAAAAAGTCTCATTCAGAACCGCTTCAAGATAAAATAGCGTTAAACATAGAATAAAGTCAAGAGACTTAAAACATAGAATAAAGTATTTAGGACTTGGGTATGTAGTTCAATTCACATTGTGGCATTATTGTGTATGAAACATTAAAATCAATAAACATACGTATATAAAATATATAACTTAGGGGTAAAAGCATAAATCATGAGATAAGAAAATAAAAGCAATAACTACTGACAACAAAATTGACTACAACTTAAAACTGACAACAATTGTGTTCTAGGAAGCATTCCTGACAGCCCGGTCATCTAAACAAATACATTCAACAAAAAACATAAACACAAAAAGTAAGCATAACATAGCATCATAAAACATAAAACAAATAACTCAGATTATACAACTACGAAGGAATATACAAAAGAAGAATATCGTACAACATAGCAGGGTGAACATAATACCAAAAATATAGAATCACAGACTTACAGCATAGAGCAAGGCATCGTCGTTACAGCATAGAGCAATGCAACGTCAAGGAAAGCACCAAAAACATAAAAAATAACATTGAACTAAAAAATTGCGCCTTGCAACTACAACATAAAACATAAAAACGGAAATTTAGAACTAAGCTAAGGAACAATGAATAACGAATTTGGGGTATAAATGGAACTATATAGTTGGAGTATATCATCAGACAAAATTTGAATAATACAGAACATAAAATAACATAAAATTAATCTAAGAACATAAAATATAAAATTGACAAAATTCAAGAAAACATTTAATACAAATAATAGAACAAAATATGTTTCGAATATATCTTAGCAGAAAGCTCCAACACACATTGACACAAAGTATTCTTTATGTGTGTGTGTGTGTGTGTGTGTGTGTGTGTGTGTGATTTGATTGGTTTTATACCAGCATTTCCAGCATCATTGTACCCTACTCCTCTTAATTATGTACAGAATTGTGTATAGATGGAGTGACAGGGACTGGGGAGACAGTGTCAGATAAGCCGGGAAGGGGAGGCAGAGTGATGGGAGAGGCAGTGACAGAGGGCCAGGAGAGGCAGACGGGTGCAAAAGACTCAGGCAGATGCATAGGGGGAGAAACTGGCAGAGTGGAGGGGGAAGGAGTGAGGTTGGTATGGCGATGTTGGTCTTCCTTCATTGACTTTTTGTTGAGTCATTTGGGTCAATTTTGCCGGCACTTTACGAACCTTATTTAAGCTGAAACCGCTTTCGCTTGGATGTACCCCCACACCCCTCTCCGACGCAATCATTAATACAGCTTCCCAGTCTTTTTCGGCAATTTTTCTTCCTTTAAAGCACAATTCAATTATGTATTTCCTTCTTGCCTTGCAACAATTGGCAACCTTATCAAATTTTCCATATGCTTAAATCTCAATGACTCAGAATTTATCACACACACTCCCACACACAGACTCACACGATGCTCCATAATCACCTTTCGATTTACTCACACATCCCAGCCTATAAATTACACTAATCTGAGCGTCCACATCGTCGTTTATATTCTTCTGACCAAAATCAATTCATTTCCATTTCGAGCGAATGCAAAAAAGGACACAATGGCCTGCAAAAGAATAGCACAGAATCGCAAGAGAATGGGAAAGAAATCATGCAATTTGAATACATTTTCAGCCACACACACACACACATGCACACACAGTCAAAGAAAAGGAAGAAAAAAACGCTTAAAACCTGCCAAAAATTTCCCCAGAGACGCACGGACGCCGTAGACTGTGAGGTGGCAAAATGCGACCGTGCGGGTGTTTATGGAAATTGGGACAAAAGCGGGCAACGTGTGCATGAAAAATGCCATTAAGGATATTCATGGGCGGGCGCAGGACACAGCAGAACAACGCCGACATATGGGAGACGAAAAGAAAGGAAACAAAACGTAAAAAACCGAGCAAGAAATCACACCAAATCTTCGACGCACTCAAATCAACACGTCTGCAGTTTGCATCCACCCGCACCGCAGTCCTGCCGCACACAAATTAACTAATGTGCCAGGATCTGTGGGTGTGTGTGTGTGTGTCTGTGCATACATTTATTTGCATGTGTGTCCTTGCAATGTACTCAATCCGTGTTATTGATTTGAAATGTTGCCGAAAACTGACACGAAATGAGGGCGATTACGCGTGGGGGGTAGTGTGCGTAGGGGTATGGGCACGCATGTATGTGCGGATTGTGCACACATAGGGCTTAATGGTCCTGCACAATGCTTAAGCCAGCATGTCCTTAAATTTAGTGGAAGCCGAACGAACATTTTCCATCAGCCCATTACAAGCGAATTCAACTGAAAGTCAATTTAGAGGCGTAGCTCCTCCAGTATGCTAGGATCCCTAAGCAGTCAGTGTTGATTTATCTCCACGATACTCTCTCTCTCTCTCTCTCTCTCTCGTAATAAGCTCCTTCTGGCTGCTAATCCAATTCACCATCACAAAGGAAGCTGTTGAAAGAGCGCAATTGTGGGGCCGACTCAAGTGGCCGGCTTCTCATATTGGAGACATTGTAATCGCTGTTGAGTTGAAGGTGGTGGTGTTGCTGCGGGAACATCATCGCTGTGGAAGTTAGTGGTGTTGCTGCGGGAACATCATCGCTGTGGAAGTTAGTGGTGTCGCTGGGGAACAACTCTCTCCTTACACCCATATATCCTGCCAGCTATAACTTTGGCTAAAGAACCGGAATGAAAATGAACCGCTCAGAATAGTGAAGCTACTCAAATCTCACCGAAATCGACCCGCATTCGAAATCGACGCAAAAGTTGGTATACAGGGACATCGAATTCGTCGAATCGAAAGTTAGGATAAGGCAACTCCCAATTGGAACTGCTGTTTCATGAATGATAATGAGGAGCCTTCACCAAAATGCTTTATTTGCCCTAGGAAAGTGGCAATTGCCATCTAACTTGAATCTGAAAGGTCGCTCATCGCTGGGTTTCTTTTCCCTGAAAAATTCCTTAAATCTTTGTCCCTTATCGAAGACTGAACACCTTCCCTTTATTTACCGACAATTCCAATGAGGTGGCTACGAGTACTCGAGCCCCCTATATCCATCCACTATGTCCACCCAACTTTTCAGTGCACTGTCGACTGTTCGTGGCTGCATTTCCCGAGTAGTTCCACGATTCTATTCCTACGCGAAAACGCTGTTGTCTTAACGAATTAAAGATCCTTAACAATTTACGCCCAGGGAAGTCAAGTTGTAGATGCGTCATGGCCAAGATGAGAGGCCTAGGCAAGTATCAGAAACGCTGGAAACATGTTCACCGAACGCAGTGCTCAAAAGATCGATGTTCGACGGTTCTCGGGCAACATTGCGCCATTCTGCTAACACTGAAACTTGTCCTTCATATCTCTGTAGAGCACTAAGTCCAAGGTCCACCTAACATTTGTGCTAGTTTCACTTCTAACGAAATAGCGATCAATCCAGTCCCCACAACAAACCGTCTGGCGTTGAGGTCACTCTTTGAAGTAACTCTTTGTGGTCATCTGAGGTCACTCTCTGAGACCACTATTTGAGATAACTCATTGTGGTCCTTCTATAAGGCCGCTCTCTGAGGTCACTCTCTAAAGTCACTCTCTGATGTAGCTCTTCGAAGTAACTTTTTGTGGTAGCTCTCTAAGAACCCTCTTTAACGTCACTCTTTTGAGGCCACTATCTAAGATCACTCTTTGAAATAACTCTTTGTGGTCAACTGAGGTCACTCTCTGAGTCCACTATTTGAGGTATCGCATTGTGATCCTTCTATAAGGCCACTTTCTGTGGTCACTCTATGAAATAACTCTTTTCGGACACAATCTGAGGTCACTGTCTGAGGCCAAGATCACTCTAAGATCACTCTTTAAAATAACGTGGACACGATCTGAGGTCACCCTCTGAGACCAATATTTGAGGTAACTCATTGTGATCACAATCAGAGAACCCTCTTTAAAGTCACTGTTTGAGGCACTCTCTAAGATCACTCTTGGAAATAACTATTTGTGGTCATCTGAGCTTATTCTCTAAGGCCACTATTTAAGGTAATTCTTTCTCATCATTCTATGAGCCCACTCTCTGAAGTCACTTTTTGAAGTCACTCTTCGAAGTAACTTTTTGTGGTAGCTCTCTGAGAACCCTCTTTTGAGGCCACTCTCTCAGATCACTCTTTGATGTAACTCTTTGAAGTCATTCTCTGACATCTCTCTTTAAAGATTGATACCATTGGTTCCGTGTGATTTAACGGAACCCCAAATTCTCCGACGGAAAGATGAATTGATTTCATTTAAGACCCTCTCAGAGAACCCATCAAGAAATCGATGGTCGGTCATTTTGCCCCAACTCAGATGCAGTTAAAGACAGTCGAAGATTTTCGGAAGCAGTCAGAGAATACTCAGGGACAGTCAAAGGCAGTCTGATGATTTCAGAAGCAGTCCAAGGCAGGCAGAGACTATTCAGGGACAGTTTGAGAAAGTCAGATTACTTCAGCAGAAGTCCAAGGCCATCATAGACTAGATTAGGAGTAATGATCAAAGGTAGACCGAGACAGTCAGATATGATTCAGGTTCAGTCAAGGACAGCCCGAGGTCTTCAGAAGTCCGAGCCAATCGGAAATTATTCAAACATATTCCAAGACAGTCAAAGACTGCCTGAGGACTTCAGCAGCAGTCCAAGGCAGTCAGAGACTACTCTGAACACTTCAGAAGCAATGTGAGGTAGTCAGGGACCATGCAGTGATACTCAGAGGTAGTCAGAGACTATTCAGGGGCAGTTGAAGACGGTTCGAGATCTGCAGGTGCAGTCAGAGACTATTTAGGTACAGTCAAGACTCGTCCGAGGACTTCAGAAGCAGTCCGAAAAAGTCCGAGCCAGTCAGACATTATTCAAGAGCAGTCAAACCTATCCCGAGGCAGTCGAAGCTAATCTGAGGACTTCAGAAACAGTCCGAGGCAGTCAGAAACAGTCCGAGGCAGTCAGAGACATTCGAAAATGGGCTCCAATAGGCCTGGTTCAATCCGCCAGTGGGACACTTAACACCCGATTTTATAGTGCCCACATTCCTTTAGGCATTTCAATGAGGGTCCTGGGGATTTGCAGTTGTATGGGGGCGTGAGGGCGTGTGTGTGTGTGTTTGTGAGGCAATCAAAATAAGTGAATAATGAAACTGTTGCATTTGCGCCCGGAATCGATGCCGTTTTGGCGTGTTTTATTGCAGCATTCTCGCACCACTGGCGGCAAGCAGCAGGCAGCAAACGCTTTGCGTCTCATTGTGTGTGTGTGTGTGTGTGTGTGTATGTGTGAGTACGTGTGTCCCGCTTAACCCGTTCGCTAACGTGTTGTGTGCCGTGGCAATTGCTACTCTGAACAGCGAACGCGGCCCTCTCCGGCATAGAGAGTTGGCCATTGTCAGAGCAATTGTAAAGAATTGTAAAGAATTGTTTTGTGGAATCGTGGAATTATGAAAAACGCGTGCGTATTTTGTAATTTAAATTAAAATCGTTTACAACAACAACGTCGCCACATTGTTGCGGTGTTGCCCGGTTGCGTTGTGTCAACTCGCCCGATCGTTGGGGAAAATGAGGTTAACTTCTTTTTCCCTTTCCCTTTCCTTTCCCTTTCCCTTCGCCATTGCCTTTCTCTTCCATTGTACGTACAGATTTATTTTTATTCCATTATTCTCCCATATTCATTATCTTAATTTGTTGCTGTTGTGATTGTTGCCTTTGTTTTTGTTTCATTTATTTTATTTTGTCAATTTTCAATTTTTTACTCACAATGTTTCACCGCATTGTTCTTGACTGTTCAGGTTGTTGGAGGGTTAATGCGGAAAACAGACCTGTAAATGCATTCATTTATACAGGGTGCTCAATTAGTTTCGCATTTAGGCCTTTTTGGGAGTAGTGAAGGAGTGGAATACTAGTATTGTCATATAAGTAGACACCAGAGAGCAAAAGAGTGAGCATAAAATATAATATGAAATAAAACACCGAAGAGAACATTGGAAATAACATTAAAGACAACATAAAGAACAACATAAAAGACAATATAAGAAACAACATCAAAGACAACATAAATGACAACATAAAAGACAATATAAGAAGCAACATGAAAGACAACATAAGAGAAATTGTAAGAGACAACATAAAACACAATGGAAGAAACAACATAAAAGATAAGAAACAACATGAAAGACAACATAAGAGATAATGTAAGAGACAACATAAAACACAATGGAAGAAACAACATAAGAGATAAGAAACAACATAAGAGACAACATAAGAGATAATGTAAGAGACAATATAAAACACAATGGAAGAAACAACATAAAAGACAATGTAAGAAACGACATAAGAAACAACATAAATGACAACATAAAAGACAATATAAGAAGCAACATGAAAGACAACATAAGAGAAATTGTAAGAGACAACATAAAACACAATGGAAGAAACAACATAAAAGATAAGAAACAACATGAAAGACAACATAAGAGATAATGTAAGAGACAACATAAAACACAATGGAAGAAACAACATAAGAGATAAGAAACAACATAAGAGACAACATAAGAGATAATGTAAGAGACAATATAAAACACAATGGAAGAAACAACATAAAAGACAATGTAAGAAACGACATAAGAAACAACATAAATGACAACATAAAAGACAATATAAGAAGCAACATGAAAGACAACATAAGAGATAATGTAAGAGACAACATAAAACACAATGGAAGAAACAACATAAAAGATAATATAAGAAAAAGCATAATAGACAATGTATGAAACAACATAAGGGATAATGTAAGAAACAACGTAAGACTCAACATATATGACAACATGAATAACAATGTAAGACTTAACATAAATGAGAACGTAAAAGACAATGTAAGAAAGATCCTAAAAGACAATGTAAGAAACGACAAAAAAGACAATTTAATATATAACATACGAGATAAAAGAGGACTATTAAAAGAGGAAATAAAATAAGAGACAATATAAATATACAATGGATAACATAAGACATGAAAATAAGAGATAACATTGGAGATAATAAAGAGATAGCATAAGAGATAATATCATAGATGTAACAAAAAACATAAAAAACAGCTTAAATAAACAATGAAGAACATACGGGATAAAAATAAAAGATAACATGGAAGATAAATATTAGAGATTAGCATAAGATAAAAAGAGATTGATAAAATCATCGATGTTAGAGATTACATAAGAGATAGCATAACATATAAGGTAACAAACATTTTAAGACACGATAGAAGAGCTAACTTAGAATATAACATAAAAAGTGGCATAATATATGACATAAGAAGTAATATGAGACATAACATAAAAAGGCAGAATGTGAAGGGACGTTTGCGACAACATGAAATACTTAAGCAATAATAGAAGAAGAAGTTCCGTAAAAGTTATAAGTCAAAGTTCAAGAAAATGTAAAAGATGAAATGAAACATAACATAAAAGATGACATAAAAGATAACAAAAGAAGTGACAGAAGAATATGAATGGTGAAATGAGACGGGTGATATCAAACATAAAAATGCATAAGAAGTGACACAAAAAGTAAAGTAAGAGTTAATTTAAGAGGGGTAAAATATGAGGTGACATAAGAGATAATTTAGCATGCGACATAAATGAATTGGGGTAGGCCGCAGAACTGACGTAGGAGGAGGTCTCCAAGCACTCAAGCAACAAGTAATGTAATGCGACATAAGAACTAATGAAAGAAGCAACAAAAGTGGGGTGACACAAAACATAAAAATTACGTAAAAAGTAAAGTAAGATATAGAATAAGAGGGAAAACATAAAAAATCACATACATGAAAAGGGACATAAAACGAAACTAACATATAACCTAAGAAGAGGAACATAAACGTTGACATGAGGATTAACATAACAGATAACTCCAGAACTGACTTAAGGAATAATATGAGAATTGAATTAAAACATAAAAATGACATAAAGTGAAAAGCGAGATATAGAATTAGAAAGATATCATAAATAATATCTGTTACATAAAAATCGATATAAATAGTAAACAAAAATATGACATAAGAGGAGAAACATAAAAGTTGATTTATAAAGTAACATAAGAAATAATGCAAGAGAATGAGAGAAGAGATAGCTCAAGATGTGACATAAGAAGTGATGTAAGAAGCAAAATAAGAGGGGTGACATAAAACATAAAAATTTCGTAAAGAGTAAAGTAAGATATAGCATAAGAGGGAACACATAAAAACATAAATAGTGACAAAAAAAGTGACGTAAGAGATGACACAAGAGGAGAAACATAAAATATGATATAAGAATTAACTAAGAGATACCTCAAGAAGTGACATAAAAATTAACGTAAGAATGCAAAATGACATAAAGAGTAAACATAACATAGATAACATAAAAATGACATAAAAAGTAAATTAAAATATAACATGAGAGTAGGAACATAAAAATTGGCATACTAATTAACAGAAGAAGTAATGCAAAAGGTAGCATCATAGATGATATAGAAGATCATATGAGAGGTAG
This sequence comes from Clusia tigrina, assembly GCA_920105625.2. Classification (NCBI taxonomy): domain Eukaryota; kingdom Metazoa; phylum Arthropoda; class Insecta; order Diptera; family Clusiidae; genus Clusia; species Clusia tigrina. Next base: position 201,066,696 of record OV050032.1, read on the forward strand.
CATAAACGATATCTTTGAAGACAATAGAAAACATATATGAGAAATCACGTAAGAGATAATAGGAAACCTAAGAGATAACATAAGTGATAGCATAAGAGCATAATATAAGAGATAACACAAGATATAACAGAAGAGATAACATAACGGAAAACAGAAGATATAACAGAACAGATAACAGTAGAGATAACATAAGTCGTAACATAAGTGTTAGCATCATTGATAACAGAAGAGATAACAAATTTTATAATAGAAGCGATAGCAGAAGATATAACGGAGGACATAACAGAAGAGATATATATAAGAGATAACATGAGTTATAACAAAAGTAATAATATAAGGTAACAGAAGAGATAACAGAAGATTTAACAGAAGAGATAACATAAGAGATAATAGAAGGGATAACAGAAGATATAACAGAGGAGATAATAGAAGAGAAATCTATTTGAGATAACAGAAGTGATAACAGAAGAGATAACATAAGTGGTAATAGAAGGGATAACAGAAGAGATACCGGAGGAGATAGCAGAAGAGATACATATAAGAGATAACCGAAGCGATAACAGAAGATATAACAGAGGAGATAACAGAAGAGAAATATATTTGAGATACCAGAAGTGATAACATCAGGGATAACAGTATGTAAAAGGAAGAGACAACATAAATGATAACATACGTAATAACATAGTATGTTATATTATAGAATTTGACATAGAGATGACATAAGCGATAATATGTGAAAAAAGGTAAGGGATAAAAGAGAGTGCAGTCTTATAAAGGCACCACCAGCTTCTCGCGTATTCAGATGAAAGCGACCTGACCACCAATGAGAGCATAACGAAGCATACGCCATGTGGGAAGAACAATTAGAGGCGTCGTTGCCTTGAATAGGAAGGTAGCAAATGATGTCATATAACTTTTCAGTTGAAAACTATCTCACAGGTACATATGCACATTAGATCCCTCATAAAATCCGGCAACACTCGTAGCAGCACAATAAAATCAACCACTACCTATTTGTCTAGAGCAAATTAATATGCTTCAGAGAAAAACAAGCATTCCGACGTAATGGAGGCGTGGACGATGACTTCAACTGATGAGGTGCTTCTCAGGAATTTCGAATGGAAAATTCGCAGGTTGTAACAATGGAAAAGGACGAAGAAGGCTCAATGTTGAACCTTAAACGTTACTGATTAATATGAAGAAATGTCAACGGCTGCATTGGTCGTGGCATGTACACACAGATTGGCGGAGAATCACAACAGAACCAGCGTAACAAGCCACAACTTCGTTCATGGACACTATACGTAAACATTGAGAATGCAACTCCAACTACTTTTTGGTATTAAGTTTGTCACTTAGTTAGATCATTGACAAGGAGCACAAAGTTTGGAGACGGTCTCTACATAAACTGTATTTAGGCTTCTTGCGTTCTCTTATGCCCTTTCCCACATCAGCTGCATCCCTGTTGCTTCGATCACCACAAAACCAGCCCAAATTCGTATGCCCACTCGTCCTTGCCCTTGTTTGAAGGTATTTATATTGGTCTCCTACTCCCCAGCAGGGAACGGAATCATCCTCAGAGTACTCCCGGTAGTTTCAATGGGGAGTTCTTATTGCTTCTTGGAGTATTCACTGTTCTCTTTTCTCTTTTTTAAAAAGGATTGTCAATAGCAGAGAAGGACAGAGCGCACAGAGCAGAGGAGCGTTTATCATGAGAGAGCTCCCTTGAGCATTTTTTGGAAGCATTAGGAGACTGCTTCTCCTCAATATGCATGGTAAAATTAGAACTACTTTTATACTCCCAAGGCGAGATCGCCCCAAAACGTTCCTGAGTGGTTGTGGGCTTCTTTAAATGGCACTAGCCTTATCTAGAGGTGTGCTTAGTGAGTTGCCTTCAGGTGTATTCGCATCCACAGTTAGTTCGGTTCAACTTTACTGGCATCCACGTCGAACTAAACACAGCACATTTTACCAGATGAACACATTAGAGCTTCCGTTGTCGAGATCCTGCTGCGGGAGAAGATGGAGAGTCCTGCCGATAGGCTGCCCGCAAAGCTTTGGGCTTGCTGAAGCTACCCTTTCAAGATGTAATTTCTGACCGCCTGGCACACAGTGCAATGGGCATAATTGCCTGAGTGCTTAGACCTACTACTTGGCGGCTCTTCATCCTATTCCACTTCTATGAGTAGTGAGATGAGGTTTAGGAGAGTTCCCATGCCGGTTAATAGAGCCCCTCTTATGTTGAGGCTGAAAAGTTGGTGGCAGTTTACTAAAAATCCTCTGCATAGTTGAGGTCAATTCCAACTTCAAGAAAAGGCTTCAAGAATGGATGCAATGGAGCATATTTTTGCTCGTGGGGGAATTTATCTCAAAATAAACATTGTCTGGCCTCCAAAATACCTTACTGTGACCACATCCTGCTGCACTATCACTAAGGAAACTTTGCCCGTAATCGAACATCGGTATCCTAGAAATCTTCTGCATAGTTGAGGTCAGTTCGAACATCAAGAAAAGGCTTCAAGAAGATTAAACACAATTTTATGGCAGCATATTTTTGCTGGTAGCAGAATTTCCCACCTAAAGAAGTATTTGGTGGCCATCAAGGGACATATCCTGTGGTCATATCCTCCTGCAGCACCACTAAGGAAACTTTGTCAGTAATCGAAGATCGGTTTACTAGAAATCCTCTGCATAGTTGAGGTCCCTTCCGTCACCATCACAGAATTTTCCAGCAAAAGAAATATTTACTAGCCACCAAAGGAGCTTGCATTAGGACCTCTCCCTTAACACGATTCTCTCTATAGAAGCGTGGTATGTTTCTGCAAGAATGGCCTTAAAACCATTCTTGTATCAAATGCAAAACAATTGATAAGCGGCGCAAAACTATTAGCATTCAATTGAGTACATTCTGTGGCGTGTTGCAGCGAAATGGTGTCTGCAGTTGCTCCATATGTGCGGTAGACATGTGTACACATCACACATCCACCTGTTTCCTTAACCATTGAACTACTTTTGCTTGATGTCCTTGCTGTGTGCCGTGTCTGCCTAACTGGCATATCTGTTTTAAAGCATTTCAAAGGCTTCCATAACATCCCGGCAACGCTATAGCAACTAATGACCCAGTTTGGAGCGACGACAGTCCACACTTCAAGCACATCCTGAACATCCTTTCAACGCTTGCCGAGTAAAAGTGTCAAATGAAAGCAGGAAATCAATGAAAGCGACACCACAAATCCAAATTGAAGCACTGAATGCAGCAATTCATAAGCAAACAAAACAAAACACAGTGTTGCGAGTATGAAAAGGAAAAATTATGCTTTCAATGAAACATAAAATGAAACATAAAAACAAGAAAAAAATTGTTTAAATAATAAAGAAGAGAAGCGCGCTGGCTCGTCTGGAAAAAACACATTTGAAGCTCAATGCAAGCGAAACACGTGAAAGTGCACCGACAGTTCAGAGAAAGAAGGCCACAAAAGAATTGAATGGAATAAAAGATTACAACATAAAAACGAACGAAAAGTGTATTATGCATTTAAGGCACATTAGCAACACTTAAGCGCGCAGGGAGGGGTTGGGGCAGGGCGAGAGCAAAGGAAATTTCGCACTCCAAGTGCGTGCAAAGTGAATTCAATCGCAGGAGTAAGCTAAAAACATTTCTCAGCCGCAGGGCAAGGTTTGCGGCGGCTGGAGGCTGAGTGAGTGTGTGTGTGTGTGTGTGTGTGTGTGTGTGTGTGTGTGTGTGTGTCAACCAACCAAACACCAGCAAACACACTCCCTCTGACAAGCGGGAGCTCAGCCACCCACCTAAGTAAGCTGAGTAAGAAGAGGAAATGCTTTTAAGTACATGTGCTGAAATAATCAACGGAAAAAACTTCGCTTCACATAAAGAAAGCATATTTTTTCTTATTTCAATTTTTCATTTATTTTTCTATAAAGAAGTACATAGCGAAATAATTGCAGTAATATCCTTTTTCTAAGGACCGCTTTATATATTACTGTGCTTGTTTTATGTACTTGTACGAGCGCTGATATGCTATTTCTAACGCGCGCACGCACACACACACACGCACGCATTTACACCGCATTTAAACAGTAAGTCAGTCAGTCACTCACACTCGCAGTCGCAGTCGGCAAATAAAAAAATGAATGCCAGTGAATAGTGGCACAGCTCTTATGCGCACTCACAATGCCCACAAAAATTCACACCAAAGCACCATTGTGATTGGTTGAAAGGCATCCACACACTACCAAGCGAACACACGCGCTCAGAGGGAGAGACAAAGCGACAACGCCAACAACAAACACAACGGAACACAACCAGCAGCAGTAGCAGCAACAACAACAACAACAACAAGAGAGCATAAAACAAAAGCAGCAATAGGGAGAGCACGAACACACTAGCACACAACAGCAGCAGCAGCAACAACAACAACAACAGCAACAAACACAGCTTTAAGTTATGCCAAATAAAAACAAAAATCTAAACGACATAAAAGCACGAATGCAAGCATACACGACCGAGTAACTTGCCACCCACTCCACCCATTCAATCCGCGCTCTCACGCACTCAGCACTGCAAAGAGAGCACAAAAGCGACGAGTAAGCATGTTCACTTAAATAGTACTCCGCATAATAGGCGACAACGCAATTTCCCACCACCTACTACCCAGCAGCGGGCAGGGCGCCTACAAAGACGCCCGCCCAGCCATCTAACATGAGCGCACTCACACCCCCTCCCCTCTGCAACAAAAGCATACGTAGCAACTATAAACGAAACTTGTGTAGTGTGAAAAATTATAAGAGAGTGCCTAAGAAAAGTTGTATAGAATAATAATAATTAAAATTATTAAAACAAAGCAAAAGGGTAAAGAAAAACACATGCAGACTTTATACTTGTTCAAATTAAAAATATTAATTAACAAAAGTAGAAAAGGACACAAAAAACCTCTCCAAACTACTGAGTAAACCTACAAAAACCAAACACAATCACACAAAAGAAGAAATTTAAATAGGAAACAACAAAAAAAAAAAAAAACAAATAATAATACACCTAGCACCATGTATGGTATAAAGGAAAAAAGAAGAAGTAGTTAGTTGCATTTAAAAACGTTTTAATTTCAGCTTTTTTCCACACTTTTTTTGATTTTATTCTTTCATTCTTTGCTGGGTTTTGTCAGAATTTTTGTTTTCTGTTTTGTTGCAGTGTGTGAGAAGAAAAACTGTCCAAATTATAATGAACACGAACGAACAGCAACAATAGAGCCCGATATACTACTCACGTTTTACCCACTCACACACATACACAACTAACTCATTTTTATATAACAACTACACAAGGCAGCAACAAAAAGCAGAGAGTGAAATACACACAAATGAATACAGAGTCAGCCAGCGCTAACACAATGGCAGCTATTCTCCTCTTTCTTTGGCCGTACACACTATTGTGCTGAACACACCCCTCAATGCAGCACAATGCACAAGCGAACACATCAAACTATGAACACTACGCACAGCCCAGCATAGCACAGCCCAGCACAGCAGAGTAGAGTAGAGTGGAGCATAGAATGGCACACACAAACCCACATGCGCTGGCATACAAATCAGAGCTCTGCACAGAGCCAACCATATACAAGCCAAACACAAACGCAATAAAGTCAGCCAGCCATACACACATTGACAAATGACAAAAGCTTACAGTTAAGGCAGCGACTGAAGCAGCAACAACATACAACAGACTACACAGAGTCACACACAAAGCACACTAAACACTACCGACAAAAACAACAACAACAACAACACCAACAACAACAACAACAACGACAATTCATTTGAAACGCAACCACCAACAACAGTCAGGGCACCATTTACGCTGCCTATAGTAAAAGTAGTTCATTCTGCCTACTGCCAGGTAAATTGCATACCATTATTATAGGAATATAACCATCACTCTCACTCTAGTGGGCTATGCATTAAGATGAACACATTTATACTTGTTTCACCATGCTCTACATACAGCCTTTGTGTTATGCTCTTTGCTCTCCTGCAAATATCATTTAATCAACCTCACTCTCTCTCTCTCTCTCTAGCTCAGTAGTGTCAGCGCCTGATGCATGCGTATGGAAAGAGGCAGTGCTTGTTATGATTTTACGTCAGGGCTCAGCTCACTCAGCAGCCGACTCAACACTGGAGTAAACTCATTTCAACATTCAGAGTTCAGCATCAGCATCAGTCAGTAGCATTAACAGCCGTAGCAGTTGAGAGCGGAAGGTAATATTGGCGAAAAGAAAAAAAAAACAGTTCAAAGAAAACAAACACAAACACAAGCACACAAAGACGAAATACGTTCCTAACGAAACTGGATTTGAGTTGGTTTAGTGCAGTCACAGTCGCAGTCACAGCCAGCAGTAGGGGCAGAGCCGTAATCGTTGTTTGTGTAATACGTTGTGATCGTGAGACTCGTTCGTTCGCACGTTCGTCTGTTGGTTGGCCTGTTGTTGGTCTGTTTGTTCATTCAGTCGGCAATTGTTGGCAATTGTTGGCAGCCACACTGTAAACGAGTAATCGAGTCGGTCGTCAGTCAGTCAGTCACTCAGTCTATGCAGAGCTGTGGAACGGAACAGAAGTGTAATTTAATTGTAGCGGAGACTGAATTAAAAGTGAGAGTTTCACACACGACACAAGGAAGCGAACTCAATTCAATTCGAAATATTAATTTGCAAACCAACAACAAGAATTAAAGTGCGACAATTAATCAAAAGACTCTTTAGAAAAGTGTATAAAACAATCATAAATAATAAATACCTTCATCGTCGTCCGTCGTTCGTGAACTTTTGTGCGGTGATTTTGTGGCTTTCCAGTGGTGACTTCGATTCCAAGGAAAGACCCGACAAAGAACACGAGAGCAAAGCAAAAAACTTTGTAGAAACTTATTTTCGAAATACGCGCGTGGTGTGAATTTGGTTTTTTTTTTCGTTTGATTTTTTATATCACCGCTTCACGATTTCTTACCACCACCCCCACCACCACGCTATCATGGCCACTCTGTCCTCGCATCCGAATTACGGATTCCACCTCGGACAGGGCCTGGACATCCCCAACCCGGGCGACTACGCGCCGCAGAGCACCATCAGTCCCACGGACATGGACATCAAGCGGGTGATGCACTTCTCGCAGAGTGGCAGTCTGGCGGCCATATCCGCCGCCATGGGCGGCTCGCCCGTCGGCGGGCACGCAGCCAGCAACGGCAACTCCATCATGGGCACGGCCAGCATGGGGCACATGGGCAGTGCTCACAGCGCCGCACATGCCGCCGGCAATCACATGCAGTCGAATCTGGTAGGCGGCCATCAGACGTTGTCGCCCAACTCCTCCATCGGCTCGGCCGGCAGCATGGGCAGTCAGAGCTCGCTCGGCTCGTCCGGACACGGCGGCCACGGCGGCGGCGGCAGCAGCGGCCACCAACACCATCAACACCCCACCTCGCCCGGCCAGGAGGGACACATTAAACGCCCCATGAACGCGTTCATGGTGTGGTCGCGTCTGCAGCGGCGCCAGATCGCCAAGGACAATCCCAAAATGCACAACTCTGAAATTTCGAAGCGTCTGGGTGCGGAGTGGAAGCTGCTGGCCGAATCAGAGAAGCGGCCATTCATCGACGAGGCCAAACGTCTGCGGGCACTGCACATGAAGGAGCACCCCGACTACAAGTACAGGCCACGTCGCAAGCCCAAGAACCCCCTCGCAGGTGGGCCACAAGGATCGTTACAGTTACAGGGCAATGGCCAGCAGAAGTTGGGCGGCCAAGGCGGCCCCGGAGCCGGCTCATACAATCCCTTCCATCAGCTGCCGCCGTACTTCGCACCCTCCCATCATCTCGATCAGCCCTACCCAGTGCCCTATTTCGGCGGCTTCGACCCTCTCGCCCTCTCCAAATTGCACCAGACACAGGCGGCAGCAGCCGCAGCGGCCACCAATCAATCCCACAACGTGCTGGAGGCCCAGAAAGCACCCCAATTGCCACCCACCACACTGAGCAGCTTCTATTCGGGCATCTACTCGGGCATATCGGCGCCCTCGCTCTATGCGGCGCACTCCGCCAATGCAGCGGCGGCCGGCCTCTACAACTCCTCGTCCACATCGTCACCGGGCTCCTCGCCCGGCACCATCACACCCAACGGCATGGACGTCTCAGCGATGGACAACGCGCTCAGGCGGCCGGTGCCGGTGCTCTACTAAGGCGGATTCGCAGAGTAAACAGAATCGTTGGACGCACACACACACACACACACACATTTTTAAGTACAATTTTTGCTGTTTTTGGCTTTGATAAAAATTCCATTTAAAAACAAAATCCAAAAATATCAGGAAAATAAGATAAATCGTTGAAAAGATGAAGTAAACCCGCTCTGCCGTCTCCTCCTGACTTTATTTGTTAAAAATAACTCTTAAAATTAAATCCAAGCAAATAAAAAGAAAACACAATTAGAAAGAGGAAACAATTCAATTAAATTTAAATTTAATCAGAAAACAAAAAAAAAAGACACAAACAAAAAAATATTATGTAGAGGCAGAGTAAACCAAAAAAGTGATTAATTCCGCCAGAGCCACCTTCCTAAAACGTCACCGAAACCAAATACAATGAAAAAAATGATTAACTTATTAAATTAGAAAAGAAACAAAAACAACCTTTGAAAAGTGTTGAGCATTTAAGCAAGAACAACCACAACAACAACAACAACAACAACCAAAATCAATGTAAAGATCGTACTTGTAAGCATTCCAAAAACTAAACGAAACCACATTTAGTGAATTTTCCGTATTTTGTTATATTTTTTATTATCGTACTTTAGTTTATTTCATTATTGAACATTTTTGTATAAAGCTAAGTTTGTAGGCGCCTAACAACAACAACAACAGCAGCAGCAGCAGCCGCAGCAGCAACAACAACCGCAAACACTCCCCAACTATATTAGTGAACTACTCGATGACACTCATTCACGACGACACGCAATTGCGCCGCTTAGTAGGGCACTCAGCCCACCGACACGCCCTTGCAGTAGTAGTCTGCGGCCGAGTCCCTTACTATGAGCCACAATTGTTGATAAGTTGACTTAAATTTAATATATATTATATTAAAAATATTAACTAAATATTAATTTAACTAATTATAATTATGAATCGTTTACGTAAGAAATAAGAGAGAAAAGAAGAAAAAAAAAACACAAAAAATTCCACAATAATTGTAAATTTAAATTTTAATTAGTTATGTAAGAAAAATTCCATTAATTACATGAGAAAGAAAAACGAAAAAGCATTTGTTTGTTGTTGTACCTTTGATTTTGTTCTTTTAACATTTCCATATGTCCCAACACACACACGCACACATGCACACACGCATGAATGAACGATACGCCCCTCCTCTCACGACATTGAGCATCATCTACACCACGTCTTCTCTGATGCGCCTCACTTGCGCCTGCAATTGAAGGCAAATTTCTCACATACATACACACATGCATATGCGAGTAAACTGCAGAATTCGACTCGTATAAATCCACACTCGTAGAATTCTCACTCGTAGGATTCATCATTCGTAGATTCCTCAACCGCTGACACGTCACTCGTATAAATCCACACTCGTATTGGATTCCTCACTTGTAGAATTTTGACTCGTAGGATTCCTCACGTGAAGAAGCATCACTCGTAGAAACGTTACTCGTAGAAACGTCACACGTAGAAACATCACTCGTATACGATTCCTCACTGGAAGAAACCTCACCTCCTCATTTGTAGAAACCTCACTCGTAGATTCCTCACTTGTAGAAACCTCACTCTTAGATTCCTCACTTGTAGCTTCCCCCCGCGTTTCCCCTTTCTCAGAAGCAGTCCCCGCGGAGAGAAGTAGCATAATTAACTGTAAATATTGAACAAGTGGAGTCAAGCAAACAAACAAAAACTCACACACACCCACTCAAAAACACCCTTCACAAGATTACATTTGTAATGCATAATTATAATTATAAAAGTATTATTATGAAATATTATTAATTATTAATTATTATTATAAATCTGAATTTTGAAGTAAAACAAAAAGAAAATAAATAAATTCTTAGAACGAAAATTGCTGATGTCGAATAAAAATTTATTGAACAGAAACCGAACAAAAAATTGTTATGAAACTTTCACTTTGAAAACAAAGGAGCCTCGATTTCCCCCTCAACTGTGGTCGCTGAGGTCAATTCTGGGGCAACGGTGGTCAGTTAAAGATCGCTGAGGTCAATTCTGGAACAACTGTGGTCATTTAAGGGTCATTGAGGTCAATTCTGGAACAACGGTGGTCACTTAAAGGTCATTGAGGTCAATTCTGGAACAGCGGTGGTCACTTAATGATCGCTGAGGTCAATTTTGGGGCAACGGTGGTCCGTTAAAGATCGCTGAGGTCAATTCTGGGGCAACGGTGGTCACTTAAAGGTCATTGAGGTCAAATCTGGAACTACGGTGGTCACTTAATGATCGCTGAGGTCAATTCTGGAACAACGGTGGTCACTTAATGATCGCTGAGGTCAATTCTGGGGCAACGGTGGTCAGTTAAAGATCGCTGAGGTCAATTCTGGGGCAACGGTGGTCATTTAAAGATCGCTGAGGTCAATTCTGGGGCAACGGTGGTCAGTTAAAGATCGCTGAGGTCAATTCTGGAACAACGGTGGTCATTCAAGGGTCACTGAGGTCAATTCTGGAACAACGGTGGTCACTTAAAGGTCATTGAGGTCAATTCTGGAACAGCGGTGGTCACTTAATGATCGCTGAGGTCAATTCTGGGGCAACGGTGGTCAGTTAAAGATCTCTGAGGTCAATTCTGGGGCAACGGTGGTCCGTTAAAGATCGCTGAGGTCAATTCTGGGGCAACGGTGGTCACTTAAAGGTCATTGAGGTCAATTCTGGAACAACGGTGGTCACTTAAAGGTCATTGAGGTCAATTCTGGAACAGCGGTGGTCACTTAATGATCGCTGAGGTCAATTTTGGGGCAACGGTGGTCCGTTAAAGATCGCTGAGGTCAATTCTGGGGCAACGGTGGTCACTTAAAGGTCATTGAGGTCAAATCTGGAACTACGGTGGTCACTTAATGATCGCTGAGGTCAATTCTGGGGCAACGGTGGTCAGTTAAAGATCGCTGAGGTCAATTCTGGGGCAACGGTGGTCATTTAAGGGTCATTGAGGTCAGTTCTGGAACAACGGTGGTCATTCAAGGGTCACTGAGGTCAATTCTGGAACAACGGTGGTCACTTAAAGGTCATTGAGGTGAATTCTGGAACAACGGTGGTCACTTAATGATCGCTGAGGTCAATTCTGGAACAGCGGTGGTCACTTAATGATCGCTGAGGTCAATTCTGGGGCAACGGTGGTCAGTTAAAGATCGCTGAGGTCAATTCTGGGGCAACGGTGGTCAGTTAAAGATCGCTGAGGTCAATTCTGGAACAACGGTGGTCATTCAAGGGTCACTGAGGTCAATTCTGGAACAACGGTGGTCACTTAAAGGTCATTGAGGTCAATTCTGGAACAGCGGTGGTCACTTAATGATCGCTGAGGTCAATTCTGGGGCAACGGTGGTCAGTTAAAGATCTCTGAGGTCAATTCTGGGGCAACGGTGGTCAGTTAAAGATCGCTGAGGTCAATTCTGGAACAACTGTGGTCATTTAATGATCGCTGAGGTCAATTCTGGAACAGCGGTGGTCACTTAATGATCGCTGAGGTCAATTCTGGGACAACGGTGGTCCGTTAAAGATCGCTGAGGTCAATTCTGGAACAACGGTGGTCCGTTAAAGATCGCTGAGGTCAATTCTGGAACAACGGTGGTCACTTAAGGGTCATTGAGGTCAATTCTGGAACAACGGTGGTCACTTAAAGGTCATTGAGGTCAATTATGGAACAACGGTGGTCACTTAATGATCGCTGAGGTCAATTCTGGGGCAACGGTGGTCACTTAAAGGTCATTGAGGTCAATTCTTGAACAACGGTGGTCATTTAAAGGTCATTGAGGTCAATTCTGGAACAACGGTGGTCACTTAATGATCGCTGAGGTCAATTCTGGAACAGCGGTGGTCACTTAATGATCGCTGAGGTCAATTCTGGGGCAACGGTGGTCCGTTAAAGATCGCTGAGGTCAATTCTGGAACAACGTTGGTCACTTAAAGGTCATTGAGGTCAATTCTGGAACAACGGTGGTCACTTAAAGATCGCTGAGGTCAATTCTGGAGCAACAGTGGTCACTTAATGATCGCTGAGGTCAATTCTGGAACAGCGGTGGTCAATTTTTCCACACTGGTGGTCAAATTTTTCGCAACTATGATTAATTTTTGCACAAACCTGGTCACCTGTTTCACTTCTCTGGTCAATTCCTGTTCCGATCGACTTGCATAATGACTGAGTTCAAATAACTGAGCTCCATTATTGAGTTACTGAAACTTTTGTTCAACTATGAAAGGACCTTCCATTACAATACATAAACGTGTATTACAGAATGACTACGGCAACGTGACGAAAAGCTTAACTGAGTGTTTGTGGTCACTTACTGAAGCACTGTGGTCACTTAATGAACCACTGTGGTCACTTAATGAATCATTGGGGTCAATCATTGAATTACTATGGTACATTACGGAGCACTGAATGCCTATGGTTCAATACTGAAGCACTGTGGTGAAGCACTGAAAGAGTATGGTGAACTACTGAAGGACTTGGGTGAATCACTGAAGCACTATTGAAGCACTGGTCAAGCACTCAAAAACTGTGGTCACTTACTGAACTGATGAAGCGGAATAATTTTTCGTGTAAAGATCTCCACTGCTCAATTATAAAACGAATCAATTCCTTTTATGAGCAATTCTGATCAATTCCCGAAAGACTCTCTTTATTCCCGGAATGACTGTGGTGAGTTTCTACAAGACTTCGTAATATAAGATCAACTGAGGTCACTTATTGAACGGATGACGGGAACTAGGGGCTGATTCCTCTAGTAGAAAGCGACTCTGATTACTTATAAGAACGAATCTGTTCGTTCTCTGTTCGCCTGTGGACAATTCCGGGGGGGTATACCGCTGGAAACCTCGGGACAATTACGGAACAACTGGGGTCAATTATTGACCAATTCTGCCAGTCGTGGTCAGAGTCCATTGGTCCAAGGTTTGTTTCTGCCTTATGAGAGATGAGAGAGAGAGAAGGCTTGAAAGAAAACGGAGGTAAGAGGGAGAGAGAGATAGAAAGAGGGAGAGATAGAAAGAGGGAGAGAGAGATAGGGATAGAGAGGTAAAACAGAAGACAAGAGTCAGAGAAAAGGCAGCGAAGAGTCAAGGAAAAGAAAGAGAAGAGAAAGAGAAAGAGAAAGGAGAAAGAGGAGACAGATACGAAACAGAGGAGATATAAAATCAACAGAGAGAGTGGGATAGACTAAGAGAGACAGAGAAGAAAAAGAAATTACAGGGAAGAGAAAGATAAAAAACACTGAAGATAAAGAAAGAGAAGAGGAAATGAGGAGAAAGATAAGAAAATAGAGAGAGAGAGGAGACACAGAAAATACAGATGGAAGGCAGAGACGCGAAAGAAAAGAGACAGAAAAGAGACAGAGATGATAAAGCAAGAGAAGAGAAAAGGGGGAGAAAAATAAGAAAATAGAGAGAAAGAGAGAGGAGACACTGAAAATACAGATGGAAGGCAGAGACGCGAAAGAAAATTGGCAGAGAAGATACAGAGTTGATAAAGAAACAGCAGAGAAAAGGAGGGGAAATATAAGAAAATAGAGAGAGAGAGAGGGAGAGGAGACATAGAAAGTACATATGGAAGGCAGAGACGCGAACGAAAAGAGACAGAGAAGAATCAGAGATGATAAAGAAAGAGAAATAGAAATTACATCTTAGGGACAGAGATGAGAAAGATAAGAGACACCGAAGATAAATACAAAAGAAAGAGAAAAGACAGCGAAGTGAAAAATAAAAGAACTGGAGGACTCAGAGAAAATACAGAGAAGGGAAAGGTAAGAGAAAGATATGAGACAGAGAAGATGACGATGAAACGAAAAGATTACACTGAGAACAGACAGATGAGAGTAATATAAGTTGTAGAGAAGAGACAGAGAAGAGAGAGAGAAGAGAGGAATCGGCAGAGAAGGAGAGAGACAGCAAAGTGTCAACCAGAGTATACAGAGTAAAGAAACTTGGACTTCAAACGGCAAAGCAGCGAAATAAAGCAGACGGACGTTGTACATGAATCCACTGAAAATCGTGGTGAATCCACTCAAAATCGTGGTGAATCCACTGAAAATCGTGGTGAATCCACTCAAAATCGTGGTGTGTCCGCAGCGAAAAAGAGTGTCTTTTCTCTGTGTTCTCTGGTGTCAACCATGCCTGGTAAAGTAAAAGTGTGCAGTAAATCGTAAATAAACATTTTGCTCGAGTTACTCACAACTTCTCTGACCTTTGTCACGGTACTCAGCATTTCTCAAGTTTTGATTTTATTGTTTTACGATGCTCAACCAACGCAGCAATTCGGGATGGCGCTCTGCCAGGAACAGTTCGGGAAACGGTTCAATTGCCGTGCTTCAAGTGCCATTCGAAAATACGCTTTTTCATTAGCAATTCCGAGTATTTCCGCAAATAGCATTATAATCGCTTACATATGCTCAGGTGCATCTATTTATGCTTCGGGATAGCACTGATCGAACCCAGCAAGTCAGGTACGCGGATGCTTTTGAAAAGTTTCTCAGCGAAATGGAGTTGCTGACATCGCCTTCATTGCAAAGTGCCGTTTGTGTTGAAGGTACCGTCTTCACGCATAAACAATCGTTTACGGCGTCTTTGTTCTCTGGCAGTCTGGAAAGTTCGCCACTGTGTACAAACATAGTCCATATTGGTGTACTTTCTGTGTTTTGATTTTTATGATTTTCAAAGCGTTTCATGTAAGAGCACAGTCAGGTACCAGGGCCTCGAATTGTTAGTCCTTTGTTTGGTTTGAGGTCAACTTCAGGGGGTCAAAATGTATACTATCTACCTGGATAGACTAACAAATAATGAAGCAAAAAAAAAAGGATATGTTTACAATTGAAGTAGTCCATCATTTCGTTATTGGAATCTTTATGCATGAGGAATAAGCCACGTTCGAGTTTAGTTCATGCACTTTCTCGTTGCTTCTTTCGATTGACCCATGGTGGCATTATATGGTCATTAGTATAAATCCACCATGGGGCCCTGACGAATGTGACCAGAGATGCTTGACTATCAGACTCTGAGTCTCAATTCCTGCGTGCTTCTGAGCTTATGTTTCTTTCTTGCCTCTGAGCGTCAACTCTCTCTTCTTTCTGAGCTTCAACACCCTCTTCTCTCTGAGCTTCAATTCTTTCTTATCACTGAGCTTCAATTCTCTCTTGCTTCTGAGAATCAATTCATTCCAGCCTCTGAGCTGAGCTTCATTTCCTTCTTGCCTCTGAGCTCCAATTTCCTCTTTGCCCTGAGCTTCAATTTTTTCTTGCCTCTGGGCCTCAAGCTGATTTGTTTTTGCAGTTCAAGTTGAAGGTTGAGTTTTAGTTATAGTCCAAGAGGGATGCTGAGAGGTAGTTGCAATACAAGTTGAGGTTTGGAATCTTTGGAATTCCATTGGAGTTGGATTTTTTATGAAAGTTGGAGCTGAAGTCAGATTTCCGGGGTGTTTGGTTTTCGGTTGAAGGTTTCGTCGCTATTGTGCAGTTGGAGTTGGAGATACAGTCGGTTTCTTGTTGTCTTTTGTCATTGGATTCGGTTTCACAGACTTGTTGGATTTTTTATAGGGTCGAAGTTGGAGTTGCAGCAGGATTTTTGGACTCTTTGGTTGTTTTGTTGCCATGGGAGTCGGATCTGTGGAGTCTTCGCGTCGTTAGAGTCACAGTCAGAGTTGGAGATGTATTCCAATGCGGTGGTTGGTTGGTTTTTCTATGAACTGGGAGATGTACTTGGAGTATTTTTCACAGCTCCCACTCAGACTCAGACTCAGTGAATGCTTGAGAAAAATGTTAGTTATGTTCTGGTTGTATTACTCCTCGGACTTCTACGGTGCACTCTGCTTACTCCAGTCACAGATTTTAGTTGCTAAGACAACCTTGCAAATGTTTAATGATGTGTGGGAAATTAAGTTAAAGTGGGATGTGAATAATCAATTGAAAAACTTGGGTTTGTAGCGGAAAAAGAGGTTCCAACCATGGTAATCGCTCCACTTATACGGCTAGCCAAAAATCACCTCCCTATGCAATGATATCTACTTTTGAGACTTCTGATGGAAACTGATCTGGTATAGCTAAGGACCTAAGAGGTCTATGTGTAACCTATTCGGTAGGCCAGGGTAACCCAACCTAGCCTGGATGTGAAGATAAGGGGGGTGAAGTTTCAACTAAAATCTAAAACCGTGAGTTTACTTGAGAGTCGGAGATGAGATTGGAATATTTTTGGGATAAAACTGAGATTTGCTTCTGATTTTAGTGAGATTTGGAACTTTAGCTGAATACCCACACTCTTGGATAAGACCCTCGATCTGCTTTTATTGAGATTTGGGGACATTATCGGACTACCCATGCTCTTGAAAGAGTCCCGTGATCTCATTTTAGTGACATTTGGGGACATTATTTCACTACCCATGCTCTCGAAACAGACCCTTGATCTCATTTTAGTGAGATTTGGGGACATTATCGGACTACCCATGCTCCTGAAACAGACCCTTTATCTGAATTTAGTTGGATTTGGGGACATTATCGGACTACCCATGCTCCCGAAACAAACCCTTGATCTGATTTTAGTGAGATTTGGGGACATTATCATTACCCACATTACTGAAACAGACCCTTGATCTGCTTTTCGTGGGATTTGTGGACATTATCGGATTACCCATGCTCTTGAAAGAGTCCCGTGATCTCATTTTAGTGACATTTGGGGACATTATTTCACTACCCATGCTCTCGAAACAGACCCTTGATCTCATTTTAGTGAGATTTGGGGACATTATCGGACTACCCATGCTCCTGAAACAGACCCTTTATCTGAATTTAGTTGGATTTGGGGACATAATCTGTCAACCCATGCTCCCGAAACAAACCCTTGATCTGATTTTAGTGAGATTTGGGGACATTATCATTACCCACATTACTGAAACAGACCCTTGATCTGCTTTTCGTGGGATTTGTGGACATTATCGGATTACCCATGCTCTTGAAAGAGTCCCGTGATCTCATTTTAGTGACATTTGGGGACATTATTTCACTACCCATGCTCTCGAAACAGACCCTTGATCTCATTTTAGTGAGATTTAAGGACATAACCTGTCAACCCATGCTCCCGAAACAGACCCTCGATCTGTTTTTAGTATGATTTGGGGACATTATCGGACTACCCACACTCTTGAAACAGACCCTTTATCTGAATTTAGTTGGATTTGGGGACATAATCTGTCAACCCATGCTCCCGAAACAGACCCTTGATCGTTCATATGAGTACTTTCACCACCCCAAATCGCATTTTCAAATCGCATTTTCACCACTAAACACCACTTTCGATGAACTGATCTTGAAACTCTCTGCGCGCACATCGTGGACCAAATTATGCAATTGTGGCAATTATTTCACTCACTCAACGAAACAACGCTGGGCACAGAGCGAGAGTTGAACACACCTGAATACACTAAAGAAGCAATAAGCAACAACAAAGAATATGAAACAAGCAGAAAGAAACAAAGAACATAAAAATAGCCACCTACGCAAGCAAAAGAGACATAACTCAATTAAAACGCATCCATTTCAATTTAATATTTAACTATAAAGAGAGAGCAAATGTACACAGAAATTCATCATTTTAACACGCTTCGGAAAACAAAATATTATACAAAACAACAACAACAACAACAACAACAACAACACAGACAAAAACAAAAGTAAAAAATAATAAAAACCGAGCCGGCTTTATTAATAGCCGCAATTACTTTTCTCTTTATCTAAGTTCGTCTTCTTTTCGTTGGTGTTGTTGTTGTTGTTGTTGTTTGTTTCCCAGAGATTAAGATTTATATTCTTCATGCCGAATCTTGACTTCCAACCGCGCTAGAACAATGTCCCTCGATGATGTTTTCAAAACAGAAACCAAACAACGCAACAACAACACCAACAACACCAGAACAGCAACACCAATAACATCACTAACAACAAAATCAATAGCAACACTAACAACACCACTAACAGCAACACCAACAAAATCAACAGCAACGAAAAAAAGTAAATAGAAAGAAACAAAAGCATTAATAAAGTTGAAGAACAAACGCTCAAAAAAAGAGAATAAAACAAAAAGACACACAAAGCGAACACGAAAGAAACAACAAGAACAAACAATGAGAACACTGAAGACAGTAAACAAAGGAAATAATCGATAGAATCGTGGAGGAATCGTGACACAATCAACCCAAATATCCTGAGGAGCCTTAAAATTCGATCAGATATGATTTGGAAGCGATTCAGGAAGAAGCTGCAAAAGAATCCAGAGTGGAAGAGTGGAATCGAGGCGGAGAAAATGGAGACACCATCAACCCAAATATCCTGAGGAGCCTTAAAATTCGATCAGATATGATTTGGAAGCGATTCAGGAAGAAGCTGCAAAAGAATCCAGAGTGGAAGAGTGGAATCGAGGCGGAGAAAATGGAGACACCATCAACCCAAACATCCTGAGGAGCCTTAAAATTCGATTAGATATGATTGGAGGAGATTCAAGAAGAAACTGAAAATGAATCCAGGGTGGAAGAGTGGAGTCGAGGCGGAGAAAATGGAGACACCATCAACTCAAACACCCTCAGGAGCCTATCAATTCCATCGGATATGATTGGAAGGGCTTCAGGAGGAAGGTGCGAAAGAAGCCAGATTGGGAGAGTGGAGTCGAGGCGGAGAAAATCATGACACCATCAACCGAAACATCCTGAGGAGCCTTAAAATTCCATCGGATATGATTGGAGGAGCTTCAGGAAGAAGTTGAAAATGAATCCAGGGCGGAAGAGTGGAGTCGAGGCAGAGAAAATCATTGCACCACCAACCCAAACATCCAGAAGAGTCTTAAATTCAATCGGATATGATTGGAGGAGCTTCAAGAAGAAGCTGCAAAAGAATCCAAGGTGGCAGAGTGACTGGACTGGGCCGTGCTATAGATGTCCAGATTAGTGTAAAGTGAAACTGTATGCTGAAGTATTTGGGGGACCAAAAAGGGGACTCCATTTTAGCACTAAGACTGGTCACAGCTTTTACAAAGACCTTTTATGGAAGGATGCGGATGGGAGTCGAACTAGTTTCTGAAGAGCTGGGGTCCGAAAGGACCCATCGGAGCAACAAAATATAGACTAGGGCGGCCTGGAGAGGCTGTGTGGACCCACAATGTGATTTGGTGAGGTCTGCCGACGACCGTTGATCTGAAACCGATGCCCGCAGACCGCAGAACTAGCATAGGTAGGTAGGTAGGTTTAAGTGGCTGTCAAGGGGACGAAATCTAGGCCAGAAGGCTCACTTAGGCCCCATACATAGGCCACAAGAGCCCTAGCGTGGTTTTGCACTTTTCTATGGAGAACGAGGCTCCTCTCTGTGACTATTAAAAGAGAGAATATTCCGAAATACACACTACAATGATCGATCTCAGCCAGATCAGCTTTGGGCGTCATTAGAACCTATGAGCTGGCGACCACCAGGACTGGCTTGGTTATCATTGAAGCGGCCTGGGAGCTTCCTTGCACTTCACCGTTAAAAGTCCGAATTGAGGCTTATTGTATCTTCCAGATCTGGAATGGGTGGAATTGTGACGTGAAGTCTTCTGTCCTTCCGCTTCTGCTCTGAGCGAACTCGACTTAAGCAGGAAGGAAAACCGGTGGTCAAAACAGACGCAATTCAACACGACACCAGGACTGGTGGCTATGCCAAATGTGCCCTTAAAAGTCATCCTAGAAAAGCGACTGAGGACAAGAAGGATGAACATAAGTAAAAGATGAGGACGATGAACCATCGCTGTAGTAGAAGCGAAGGACTTGACGATTGGGGCACTCAAGTGGTACTCCAGTGGCATCAATGCAACCATTTCCAGTTAACTAAGGAAGATTGCGGAAGTAGCTGCACAAGCGCACTGGATCGTGGTTGCCTTACAATAGTTTGTGGGGTGGTCAGGAACTACACTCAGAGCACTCAGTCCACTCAGTGGGAACATTGGACGCCACTGCTGACCCCGTCTGCTGTGCTGTGCTGATCAATTATGAAACTGCAGAATAAGTATCGATGGGAAGCGGCTGATGAGCTCTCCTGCTGCTGCGGCAGACGTGTTGTCCTCTTACTGAGGGAGGGCAATTAACTTCAGCCGTTCCTCTCCGATATATGACTAAGTCGCAAGAGGTCTGAATATGGGCAGGAAGAACGATTCCGGCTTGAAGAACGTTGAACAACAGCGCTAGAGGCTGAAAGGACTCAAGGTCCAGAGACACCCAAACTAAGAAAGGAGTGAAATTGGGAATTTGCAACCCGATCGGCGAAGGAAATGTCTCCACTGGCGGCTCTAGAGTGTTGGATTACTGCTGGGTTAGTGGGCACACCTTTCAGCCTTCGTGGTTTCGGAGGAGCCGCAGCAAAAGAAGGTGTCAAAAGTGGCCACTTGAGGCGGAGCTGCATTTTCGGTTTATTGGTGTCTTTGCTGAGGTCAGCGGAGACACGACGTTTGGGGTGGAGGAGGTGCTGATGGTGAAGGTACTGATGGGGGTTGTAGGTGTTGGTGGTGTTGATCGTGTTGATGGTGGTGTTGTATTTGCTGTTGCCGTGTTCTCAAAAACAATTTTCCTCAAACATTTGTTGAGGGATGGTAATGACGGTGGTTGTAATAAAGGCACTTTATGACGGTCTTCAAATTGTCCTTAAAACTGTCGTTCAAAACGAAAAGTTGAACCCTGTTTAAAACGAATTTTCCCTTCGCTGTCCTAATTTTTATTGCAAAATGTTTGTCTCTAGACTCATTTGCTGATTTCAATTTGTCCTTAGCGTGCACATTCGGTTAAAGAGTCCTTTCGGCTCTGCGAAATTTCACATACACACCCACAATCTACTTTCCTACCTGTGTTGCGATGTTGTAAAGTTGTTCTCCTGGATCAGCGCCTTTTAATGGGATTAGCGTGGGTTTCGCGTCATGGAGAATGCGGCTATTCCGAGTAGACTATTTCACCTCTCCAATGGAGACAATAGTTGTGGGACTCCAGCGGAATACTCCCAATGGTGACAAAA
Source organism: Clusia tigrina (assembly GCA_920105625.2). Taxonomy (NCBI): domain Eukaryota; kingdom Metazoa; phylum Arthropoda; class Insecta; order Diptera; family Clusiidae; genus Clusia; species Clusia tigrina. Next base: position 201,087,983 of record OV050032.1, read on the forward strand.
GTTGGCTCACAAGTTCGCCATGGACTGATTCCAAAGACTCTCCAAATAAACAACTATTAAAGCTTCATGTAAAATAACCACAACTAGCTTCCATCGCCAATAATGAACAGTACTAAACCCTCCACTACCACGCCCCTAAATTACACTTAATTATAACTGACAAACAATAGTGGTGATCGGAGAACCGCCGAAGTAGGTCTCCAAGCACTCAGGCATTCATGCCCTATGTACCACAAGCATTGAAATGTGTTCGGGATGGAGGATTGTGGAAAGGAAGTTACACCTTTTCGAACTTCTTTGACTCTTTTATGAATCTCAGATGTATGTCCTGGGATAAGGAATGTACGTTGTCCACTCCCAATACACTTGACTCTAATAAATGCCTCCTTACCCTGGCAAAGGCAGCCACAAAGTGAATTTTCTACACCGTGATGTTCTTCCTTCCCGCAGGAGACATAGTTTGGGCTCTCGATGATGCCTATGGTCACCATATGATGGGCCCATGGATTGAGCTCCAAGCAATGATCGAAGATCTCTCCTTCGTAATGTTAGAACGAAATCCGCAAACGCTAGGAATCACTTGGCTGTTTTGCAGGAAACTGAACTGTTCCATCGGTCCTTGTGAACATTATTTAAATGGCTCTTGATCCAGTCAAGCCCCGCGCATGCCGATAAATGGATCTGGTCCTATTGGACTAATAAAAAAAGTAAATGAACCTAAATAATAAAAAAATGTATTAAAAGAAATAATTAATAAAAAAATAACTAAATCAAAATAAATAATAATAAGAAACAAATTAAAATAAATTCATAATAAAAATAAAAGGAACTCTTATAAAAAATAGTTTAAATAAGTTAATATAAATAAAAAATACATTAAAATAAATTAATAATAATAAACAAAATTTAAATAAATTAATAATAATAAAAAAAAATAATAACAATAAAATTTAATTAATTTTAAATCAATAATAACAAAATTTGATTAATTCTAAATTAATAATAATAATAAAAATTGAATTCAAATAAATTAACAGAAATAAAAAATACATTAAAAAAAAATAAAAAATTAAATAAACTAAAAAAATTAAAAAATTAATTAAAATAAAATAATAATAAACAAAAATATATTAAAATAAATTAATGAAAATAAAATAAAAATCAATAAAAAATAAAATAAATTAATAAAATTAAAAAAATAAATTAAAATAAACTAATAATAAACAAAAAATATATTAAAATAAATTAATAAAAATAAAAAATAAATAAAATAAAGTAATAACAAATAAAAAATAAAAATAAATTCATTAAAATAAAAAATAAATTCAAATAAACTAATAATAAACAAAAAACATATTAAAATAAATTAATAAAAATAAAAAAATAAATTAAAATAAACTAATAACCAATAAAAAAAAAATAAAAATAAAAATAAAATATAAATTAAAATAAACTAATAATAAACAAAAAACATATTAAAATAAATTAATAAAAATAAAAAATAAATTAAAATAAAATAATAATAAACAAAAAATATATTAAAATAAATTAATAAAAATAAAAAATAAATTAAAATAAAGTAATAAACAAATAAAAAATAAAAAAAATAAATAAAAATAAAACATAAATTTAAAAAAAAAACTAATAATAAACAAAAAACATATTAAAATAAATTAATAAAAATAAAAAATAAATGAAAATAAAGTAATAACAAATAAAAAATATTAAAATAAAATAAATTAATAAAAATAAAAAATAAATTAAAATAAACTAATAATAATCAATAAAAAATAAAAAAAATTAATAAAAATAAAAAATAAACTAATAATAAACAAAAAATGTATTAAAATGAATTAATAATAAAAAATACGTGTATGAAAAAAAATTACTTATAATAATAAAAAATTGTAAATAATATAAAAATATATAAATAATAAATTAAAATAAATTAAAAATAATAAAAAAAATATATCAAAACAAAATAAACCCAAATAAAAAACAAATGAAATAAAACTAATTATAAAAAATAAATGAACAAAGTTTATAATAATAAAAAATAAATTAAAATAAAAAAAAAATAAAATAATAATTAAAAATTTAAATAAGTATATAATGAAAAAAAGTAAATTAAATTAATAATTAATAAAGTTGATGAATAAAAAAAAATTAAAATAATTTAATAAAAAAATGTGTATAAATTAACAATAAAAAATGAAAGTAAAAAAATTTTATTCAAAATTTGAAAAAATTAAAAAAAATTAATGGTAATAAAAATAAATAAATAATAATAAAAAAGAAAAAAAAGAAGAAAATAACGAAAATAAATCAATAATAATAAAAATACATTAAAATAATAGGATAATCATAAAAAATAAAATAAATGTATAAAAAAAAAATAAATTTAATTAAAGAGGATAATCATAAAAAATAAAATAAATGTATTATAAAAAAAATAAATTTAATTAAATTAAAAATAAAGAAAATTAAAAATAAATTAAAATAGCTTTAAAATTTTTTTTTCATAACATTATAATTAACATTAAAAATAATTTTAATAAAATAAAATTTTAAAAAATATTAATAAATTTAAATAAATTAATAATAATAAAAAATAAATTAATAAAAATGAAAATAAAAATCATAATAATAAAAATAAATAATAGAAAATAAATTAATAATAATAAAAAATAAATGAAAATAAATGAATAATACAAAAATTAATAAAATTAAATTAATAAAAAAATTAGTATAAATTAACAAAAATAAAAGCAGCGTAAATAAAATAATATGAAAAAATGCGAATAAATTAGTAATAAAAAAATATATGAAAATAAAATAACATGAATAAAAAAACATCTAAAATAAATTGACAATAAAAAAAAATAGATTAATTAATAATATTAAAAAAATCATAAAATAAATGTTTAACAAAAAATTAAAATTTTTTTTTGGTAGAGATGCCTATGGTATCATCAAAACATGGAGAACATCCATTCCACCCTGGACCCCGTTTCATACTTCCTTCAAGGTGGAGATTCTCACTTCGTCCTTATTGGACTCTCAAGTTATTCATGCGCCCAGCTGCCGCTTTTTCCGCCGGAGCACACTTTCCACATGTTTCACCACGTGGCCCCAGCTCTCTTTGCTGCTTAGCAGGGACTCCACAATGTTTTCGGTAGTTTAAGTCTTCCCGATTTCCATTTCCAGAGTGGTGCGCTCTGTTTGCCATCTTGTGATGAGTGTCTCTGTCCATCTTCCGCGCCACGCGGCGGCCCAGCGTTCTTGCCACAGCTGCACGGTTTGCTGCTTTATATGTTGCGCATGAAGACATAATAGATGGATAGACTCATAGTAGACCGGAGAACTGTCGTAAAAGGAGGGCAGTCAAGTAATGCCCATTGTACCATAAGCCTGAAAGTAGAAAGGAGACAAAGGATTTGTGAAAGGGAAGGGAAGTTACTCCTCCTTTTCAAACTTTTCTGACTCTACTATGAATTTCAGATATGTGACCAGGAATAAGGAATGCACATTGTCCATTCCCCATACACCTGACCCTAATAAGCGCTTTCTTAAGGAAAAGGCAGGACAAACTCAGAGAAATTGCTCTGTGTCGACCTGTTCTTCCTCCAGACAGGAAGAGGAGTTTGGACTCTCGAAAGAGAAAAATATATTGAAAGAAGGATTTTGAGTCCATACTCTGGGCAGCATTCGAACCCGAACCTTCACAACTAGGAGATGAGCATGCCTCACTAGCTCTAAGAATGACATTTAAATGTTCTCATAACTGGAGGGGGTTCAGGACGCCCAGCTTTCAGTCGTGGTTCCAGTGGTCACTTCTAGGAAGTTTCTACCATTTGGAACATGGCCGATAGAGGACCTTTGCAGCCCTCTCAATATTATTTGCACAGCACGGATAAGAGTTATTAACAATCCTAACCATTTTAAGTGGAACAGGACCACCAAAAGAAGGAACATAATCCCATCTTTTGATGAATATATGGGACATATTGGTATGATTATCAGTATGTGCAAGTTTTCATCCTCAGAGGCGTGGCATTAGTATCCATTCCAACCTTTCTAGTGGCAATCTAGTTCTATGTACAACGAGTTATAATCAGTTGGATTGCATGGAAGTATCCAAAGTGTGAGGAATCAAACATCCAGTCATGAACGGAAACAGGAGACCAGCTCTGAATGATAGCAGTAGAAGACCACTGAATGATAGCAGTAGTAGTAGAGAAATGTCGGAGCTGAGCAAAATCTCCAGCTAATCTGGTTTTACCATTGAACGTAATCTGGTAGGTCACTGGTTGTGAGCTCTGTGGGGCAGTGAGCAAATGCGTTTGGAGAAGTGTTCAAATAAAGCACAGGATTCACTTTGAGGTCCTCACAGAATGCATCGGCAACTAACCCACCCGGCAAATCAGAGAATGAAGCAGTATTTGAAAAGAGATGTTGACCAGATGTAGGCCACGTTAACATTGTTGTTTAGATACGAGAGTCCTTTTGTGTATCCAGCTATCAAGCCAACACTTCTACCTAAGCTCAGCACTGAGAATGCGACAAAATTAGGATTGCTTTGCATTGGTGGCGGTGCAAAAGTCTTTCCATGCCATTTGTAGTTTTGTAGTCTTTCCATGCTAAGTTGCAGCCCTGAAATGACAGCGTTGCCATATGGGAAAAAAACTGATACTCTAAGGAAGTATGCCAACTTGGTGTAGCATTCTGCAGTGAGGACACAATGTTCCACAAATTATCACTCTACATTTAGTAATGTAGTTGTGAGTACAAGGGTCAAATAGTCGAACCTCTTACGTGTTATTTCTATGGGCGTGGCTTATTATCAGTATTTTCTTTGGGCACCTCGCAGTGGTTGCTGCTACAGAAGGCTGAGATCTGTTCTGCCCGGGACTTGCTTAGAAGAGAGACACCTCTGATCTAACAACTCTGATCTAAAGCATCTGATTTGCCACCTCTGATCCGACACCTCTGATTGCAGACCTTTGATCTACCACCTCTGATTGTGCATCTCTGAGCGAACACCTCCGCTCTAACGAGTCTATGGGCAAGTTGAATTGTGGTCCAAATTGCATTCCAGAAGCCTGTGCCACGGGTTGCCGGAGTGGCGGGTTTATCGTCGAAGCTTTCTGTAGCTTGAGGTCGGTGCGACTGTACAGCTTCCACATGCTTGGCAGGATTCAGGACATGTTGTGTTCGCTAGGATTGGGAATTTCGCACTGGCAAAATTAGCACGTGGCCGGGCATCTCACAGGTACCGTGAGACTTTGCAGACTATTCCGCATAAAATTCGGCGTCTGTAGTTTATTTAAATATTTTATTGCGGTTATTGCTCTATTTTTCCAGAGAATCACTGTTTATGAGATGCTTCCCGGAATTTTTACCTTGCGTTATATCAAAAAACCAATCTTGAATTGAACCTGAAATAAAAGGGAGGCCCACGCGTCGTAGCGAGCAGGTTGCCTACAACAGTTTCAATTGACGTGAGGCGGAATTTGAGGTCCTTCGTTGATACATTTAGTTAAGACAAGCTGAGCTGCTGAACTGCTTCTGTTGATCCTTTTAGATATAGAAGGGTATATGAGAAGAGGCGTCAGAGTTACGCACCCGGAATTAGTCAGAGACTTGCATCCATGCTTGGAAGCAATCACAAAAGAGGCGCTTCATAGGCTTGTTTTTTGATTTCTAGAAAATAACTGCAAATGCCTGGATAGTCCATAAGCGCTTATAAAAGCTTAGAAAAGCTCAGAAAAGCTCGCGAAAAGCTCATTAAAGCTCTGCTCCAAGCGAGCATTTAGTTTAAGTATGGGAGACAAAAAGACTGCCAATGGCTCTTTCGTTATCCGTCACTTGATTCTCAAGGTTTCTGCAAAAGCTTTATGGGAAAGTTGCAAAAGCTCCATACATGAAAGATATGTAAATGCGTTTATTTTTTGCCTAAACCAACGCATAGTTAAGATAGTAATGAAAAAGCTTCAGAGAGCTTTTTATTCTAAGCCACGCCTAGTTCAGATGGTAATGTAAGAACTGCAGAGAGCTTTTTTGCTAAATCCACTCTTAATCCAGATAGTAAGGTAAAAGCTTCAGAGAGCTTTTTGACCTAAGCCCACTCCTAGTTCAGATGGTAAGGTAAGAACTTCAGAGAGGGTGTTTTGTCTAAAACCACTCTTAGTTCATATAATACTGTAAAAGCTTCAGAGAGCTTTTTTGCCTAAACCCACTCCTTGTTCAGATATTAATGTGAAAGCTTCAGAGAGCTTTTTCCCCAAACCCACTCTTAGTTCAGATAGTAAGTTAAAAGCTTCAGAGAGCTTTTTGACCTAAGCCCACTCCTAGTTCAGATGGTAAGGTAAGAACTTCAGAGAGCTTTTTCCCCAAACCCACTCTTAGTTCAGATAGTAATATGAAAGCTCCAGAGAGCTTTTTTGCCTAACCCCACTCTTAGTTCAAATAAAAGCTTCAGAGACCCGCGAGATCACCACCCAAAGTTGGATTCGACCATAATGGAATTACTTCAGCAGGTGTTGGAAATGGCGAAAGTTTCCAATTTGATCTGTGAGTTGTGAACGAAGCTTTTTCATGTCTGTGTGCACTTGGTGTACAATTTGCTTGTGGGGTCCAATCGTTTGATCAACTCTTCCCGAAAAAGCTCTTTTCTCCTTATGAGTTTTTTGAAAGCTTTTTTCATTTACCAAAGGGTGCTTTTTCCAATCGTTCAAGGATAGGACCAAACGTTTCGACTTGTGATGTTTATATAATTTTGTGAGAGTTATTAAAATATAATAAAAATAATAATAATAAAAACATATTCATTCACTCAGCCCGAAATGTTGGCCCGGATGACTGCTGCCACTTTGAAGGGTCCTGCGAGGCAAGCAAACACACAAATTGAAACCGAACTTAATCCAATTTGTTGAATGCTCGCCCGACAAAACACGCTCAACTGACAATTAAGCCAATCGCCGCTTAAACAACCACAAATGCTGCAACAACACGGTTTGAACGCACAAAAATATGCAACGTATTAGCGACGAAACGACGCAGGGAACAACGCGCGCGGAAGAAGTGCCAGAAAAGGGGAATAGTAGAAAAAACAAAAAAAGCAAATAATCAAAAAGGCGACAGCGCCCGACCCACTGAAGCCAAAGCCACTTAAATGGAGAGCCAACGCAACGGGGAGCGGTGCCGGGTGAGCGAGGAAAGCGCACGGAATGCGACGCGTGAGGGTTCAAAGTGCATAAACCCAAAAAACAGCAGCAACAACAACAGCAGCAGCAAATAAGCCAACAAATTTTCAAGTGGCATAAAAAACCGAAAATAATTGTAACAGAGCCAGCAGAAAAACCACCTCCACCCTTCACACCCTGCGGCTGCTCGGTACTCGCAGCGGATTAAATCATAATTAAACCCAGCAGGGAATGGGACTGACGCACTTGGGCTCTTTCTTCCTTACAATCAAGCAAATTGGCGGAAAGAGTAAACCTGAGGTGTTGTGTGGCCACTGGGTGGGGTGGCACAACCGTTGACATGTAATCGATGGCGTCATGTGTGATTGCAATCCAGATTCTACAGGTTGAGTAGCTTCAAATGTCCTGGTGACATATCATTTACAGCATTATAATAGCTTAGAACTATATTTGTACTGTTATAGATGAGTGACATCGCAGCTGACATGTCATTAACAACATTATTGTAGTTCAGAACTATATTTGTACTGTTACAGATGAGTGACATCGCAGCTGACATGTCATGAATAATATTATAGTAGCCTAGATATATATTTGTACTGATGTAGATGAGTGACATCGCAGCTGACATGTCATTAACCACATTATAGTATCCTAGAAATATATTTGTGCTGTTATAGATGAGGGACATCCTAGATGACATGTCATTAACAACACTATAGTAGCTCAATACTTTATTTGTACTTTTATAGATGAGTGACATCGCATCTGACATGTCATTAACAACACTATAGTAGCATAGAACTATATTTGTACTGTTATAGATGAGGGACATCCTAGATGACATGTCATTAACAACACTATAGTAGCTCAATACTTTATTTGTACTGTTATAGATGAGTGACATCGCATCTGACATGTCATTAACAACACTATAGTAGCATAGAACTATATTTGTACTGTTATAGATGAGTGACATAGCAGCTGACATGTCATTAAAGACATAATAGTAGCCTAGAACTATATTTACACTGTTATAGATGAGTGACATCGCAGCTGACATGTCATTAACAAAACTATAGTAGCTCAGAACTATATTTGTACTGTTATAGATGAATGACATCCCAGCTGACATGTCATGAATAACATTATAGTAGCCTAGAACCATATTTATAGGTTAGTATCATCCCAGCTGACATGCCATTAACAAGATTATAGTAGCTCAGAACTATATTTGTACTGTTATAGATGAGTGACATCGCATCTGACATGTCATTAACCACATTATAGTATCCTAGAAATATGTTTGTACTCTTACAGATGAGTGACATCCCAGCTGACATGTCATTTGCAACATTCCATGCTTTTAATAATGATAATATTACCACTGACTTGACTGCTATGGTGGACTTGGATACTGACATGCTTGCTGCCCAGCGCTGACATTTCCCTGCTGGGAAGTTGGCGGTGGTACGAGGAGAGTGTGTGTGTCCTGTGTGTGAGTGTATCCTGTGTGTGTTTGGTGCCCACTAAGAAGGCCAACAATGCTGGCGACAAGAAAAAATTGTTAAAAATTATTATCCCTAAAGAAAGAAAACAAAGCAACGAATATGCCGCTGGAGTTTGGGTGCGGCGGAAGCGGGAGTGGTGGGGGAGGAGGCCCGGACTACTCTGAAGTTAACTAGTAGCGTTGGTGACATTGGCACTGGCAACAAAGTATGGCGTTGGCGGCAGTGATTGCAGGCAGCCACACGGGCGAACGAACGAACGAACGCACGCACGCACGCACACTTGCGCGAAGGTGCTTCAGCCGTGGGTGGGTGGGGTGTCTCAGGATAGGGTTGGACGGGGAATGCACTGCTTTGCGCTGCTTTGCACTGCCTTAGAACGGATCGGATTTGATTGGATTGGCTTGGCTTGGCTTGGCTTGGCTTGGCTTGGCTTGGCTTGGGTGGTGATGGTGGTGGCTCTTGCTGTGGCTTCCCTCGGCTGGCCTTGCTTTGTGCGCTGACAAATATTTTTTAGCCGTCCATTGATGCCGCTTTGTTCGAGCGTTTTTATTGGGCTGTTGCGGCCGACTCGTAGCATATTGTTTGGCGGGTAATTTGCAAGTGTGCTCGAAGAATAAAAGCCACCAGAGCAGGAGTGTTGGCAGGGGGAGGACTCGTCGGCGGAAGCGACAGCCGAGCAGGCGAGTGAGCGCGTGTCGCTGAGCCCGCCGCGGCCCGAACTTAAGTGCTCTGAGAGTAGTTGTGGGATGCTTGCTGGCTGCTTAGTGTTGTTATTGCTGGTGAGGGTGGTGGTGTTGTTATCAATGTTGTTGTAGTTGTCGTTGGTGTTGCTATTGGCATTGAGCCCAGGATGATGAGCTCTCGTTCCCATCGAGTCTAATTATAACATATCGTGGTAATTTAATTTATGTGTTTGCGGTGGATTTATCAGTTGATTTTTGTTCTATTCGAGAGAGCTCTGACATGTGTCCGAACAGATGGTGTCGCCAGGATGTTGGTGCTCTAAAGGGTTTAAAAGATGGTCCATAGCATGGTTGAGCAGAGCAATTCGAGACAATTAATTGTGAAGTGGGCGATTTCATGAAAACCTTTCATGAAAACCTTTCAGAAATCCAAGAGTGCGGTTTCTAGATCACTCGAAAGGATCTCAAGGGTTCATTTTAATGCAAGAGTTAAATGGGAAGATTACGAGTATGAGGTGGGAACAATGAAAGAGCTCTTCACTGTGAAAGAGTGCATAATGCTCATGAGAATTGTTGAATTCTCGTAGAATGAGAAAATGAGACAGATTCAAAGAATGCCGAAAGCATTGCTAAAGAAAGTGATGAACACTTTTGGGCTGCGATCCAGTGGAAAACACTCCGGAGGAAAACTCCCCGGAGGAAAGCACTCCGGATGAAATCTCCCCGAAATGTTTATGAACTGCTTGAAAGGCGAAAACAAAATCACGAGATGAAATCATGATGATGGCTAAAGTATGATTTTCTATGCTCTCGTTTAAATAGAAAATCCTACTCAAGCTGAAGTCACTCGACGGCTCGCCAAGAACAGTGCTAAAGATGAAGTGTATATGGAACGTTCATCTGTTAAACGGAACTAGATGGTTCCCGGGTAGTTCCACCTGCATCTGGGCTTTGAAAGGAAGTGTAATTCGTGGCCTTCCGCGATCTCTCCCTCAAACTCTCATTTGCAATACATATTTGATGCTTCCAATCCCAAAGCGCAAATGGAAACTCTCATAAAAGGACCAACTAAGTTAGGAAGTAAGTGAGATGACCACGACCCACGCCACTGAAATGATGCCCTTCTTTACTGAAGCGATTGGTGTCAGCTCTGGGAGGTATATCAATGTCAATAGCATGGATTTATGGAGTCAATAATGAAGCGAAGAGAAGAAGACTCTCATAAGCGAAATGCTTTGAGTCATTGAGTTGAGAGAAAGAGAAAAAGAGATAAAGAGATAAAGAGAGAAAGAGAGTAAAAGAGAACGAGTTAAAAAGCGATCAAGGGAATGAGACAAATAGAAAAATAGGGAAATAGAGAAATAGAGAAATAGAAAGAGAGAGAAAGAGATAAAAAGAGAACGAGTTAAACAGCGATCGAGGGAAAGAGAGAAATAGAAAAATAGGTAAGTAGAGAAATAAAAAAAGAGAGAAAGAGAGAAAAAGAGAGAAAAAGAGAACGAGATAAAGAGGGAACGGGGGGTAGAGAGAAATAGAAAAATAGGGAAATAGAAAAAGAGAGAAAAAGAGAACGAGATAAAGAGCGAACGAGGGAAAGAGAGAAATAGGGAAATAGAGAAATAGAGAAATAGAAAAAGAGAGAGAGCAAGATAGAGACTCCTTCATTCATTAATGAAGGAATATTTTTCTCCCATATGCCGGTGATAGTATCAGTCCTCAATTATGTACCATTAATGACACTAACTCTATCCTTCTCTCTATCTCCACCGCTCTCAGCCTTTATTTATTTCTTTATTTATTTCTCCCTCTTTCTTCCACTCTCCCTCTATTTCTATATTTCACTAGTTCTCTCTTTCCTTCTTTCTATCTTCCTCTATTTCTTTGTTTCCACCTCTGACTATGTCTCTCCTTCTCTCTTCTTTCCCTCTTTTTCTCTTTCTCTCACTCTTTCTCACTCTGGATCTTTCGCACTCTGTCTCTTTCTCACTCTGTCTCTTTCTCACACACTCTCTCTTTCTCAATCTCTCTCTCTCTTTCTCAATCACTCCCTTTCTCTTCACTTATCTCTCTTTTTGTATACCTCTCTTTCTCTGTCTATTGCACTCTCTCTCTCTCTTACTATTCCCCTATCTCTTTTTTGTATCTCTCTTTCTCTTTCTCTAACTATTTCTATTTCTATTTATTTCTCTCTCTCTTTCTCTTCATTTTTCTCTCTTTTCCTACCTCTCACTGTTTCTCTGTATATTTCTCTTTCTCTATCTCGTTATATTTCTCTTTCTATTTATCTTTATCTTTCTCTCTCTCTCTTTCTCAGTCAATATCTTTCTCTTCGCTTATCTCTCTTTTTATATACATATCTATCTTTCTCTGTCTATTTCACTCTCTCTCTTTCTCTTCACCCATCTCTCTTTTTCGATCTGTCTCTTTCTCAAACTATTTCTATTTCTATTTCTCTCTCTCTCTCTCTCTTTCTCTTTCTCTTCATCATTCTCTCTTTTTCTATCTCTCACTGTTTCTCTGTCTATTTCTCTCTCTCTCTCTCTCGTTATATTTCTTTTTCTATTTTTCTTTATCTTTCTCTCTCTCTCTTCTCTCTATTTTCTCTCTCTTTCTCTCTCTCTGTCTCTGTCTCTGTCTCCATCTCTATTCTATCCCTCTATATCTCTAACGCGTTATATTTCACTTTTTATTTATCTTTATCCATCTCTCTCTCTCTCTCTTCGTCTATCTTCTCTTTTTTTCTTCTCTTCTCCATCTCTACCTCTATCTCTATCTGTATCTCGCTCTTTATCTCTATCTCTCTCTATCTCTATTTCTATCCCTATCCCATTCAATTTGATCGATTGAAGAGCTTGAATAATAAAAACCCCGAGAGAGAGAGAGAATTTATCGGACTCAATATAAGTATTTATTTTCCTGCTGCTGAAGTGCATCATCACTATTTCAATACTAGAAAAATTACATTTTATTAAATGCCTAATATTATTATATATCAATATTGAGTTGTCATATGTGCGTACGGAGATATATGCACATAGGACTATTCAATATTAACAGGTGTGAATAAAACAAATTGGTTTATTATTAAATTAAAATTTATTTATTATAAGGCTTAATTAGTATTAAAATAAACTTTATATATCATTAAAATATTTAATTTAAAAAAAAATTTCTTTTATCTATAGTTATTTATTTTGCATAATGAGTTGTCACATGTGCACACGAAAATGTATGCACATAGGAACATTTAATACACACAAAAATTTATCAATTATTAAATATTTATTTATTATTAAAAATCAAAATTTAATTAAATTTGCATTTATTTTCTTGATCATGACAACTTCATCTGCGATATTTCTACTTCTATAAAAAATATAAATTGAAAAGTGCTTTATATAACTCTGCATAGTGAATTGTCACATGTGCATAGAGATTTATACTTTCATATGACTATTCAATATGAATGAGAATTATATTTATTTATTTATTATTAAATTAAAATTTATTTATTATTAATTAAAATTAATGTATTATTAAATTAAAATTTAATTTTATAATTAAAAATAAAACAGCTATAAATATTGTATACAATATTATATAAGTCTGCATATTGAGTTGTCACTTGTGCATAGAGTAATATACGCACATACGACTATTCAATATTATTATAAAGATACAAATTTCTTTAATATTAATTTAAATTTTTCTATAATTGAAGTTAAATATAGAATTAAATTTCTATTTATTTCTTCTCCACTTCAATAATAGAAAATAAATAAAATTGCCTTATAAAACTGTGCATATTGAGTTATCACATGTGCATATAGAAATGGACGCACATAGGACTATTCAATATAAGTGTGAAGGATAATATTTATGTTTTATAATTTAAATTTTTTATAAATTGTAATAAATACTGAATTAAATTTCTATTTATTTCTTCTCCACTTCAATAATAGAAAATAAATAAAATTGCCTTATAAAAGTCTGCATATTGAGTTGTCACATGTGCATACCCATTATAGTAAAGAGTCTTAAGTAAGCCAATCTGCAAGTGTCCGCTTTGTATATAAAATATGTATTTAATTATTTGATCACGATGACTTCGCCCGAGTTGTGATGATAAAATGTCACCCCAATTCACCCAGAGAAGGAGGTTCAAACCCTCGTCTCACTAATTACCAAATAAATAATTAATAATTAAAAATCAGCAAACGACTTTTGGAGCGCTTCAGAAGCAAAGAGCCGCACCAAACGCGGCAGAGTGGGAGCGACAATGATTTCTATGGTGGACGTGCATGACAGAGACAGAGACAGAGAGAGGGGAGAAGGGAGGGGAGCGCACGGTGATGTGCCGCAAAGAGTCGTGGCAAATGCGTTTACAATCGCATTGAACCGTGTGCAGCTCAAGAGTTCTTAATTAAAAACCCAAATGGCAGAAATGAGGAAAGTTCAGCGCTGCTCGCTGCGCTGGATGACGGCAGCTACCGCGAGCACTGCACGATAGGACAGTAAGCGATGTCGGCGAAGGAAGAGGACGAGGCAGGGGCAGAGGCAGTGGCAGAGGCACAGGAAGATGCAGAGTCAACGTGGCATGAAAGCTGTCATGTGGATGGTTGGTTGGTTGGACGGATTAAACGCGTTTGGTTTTACAATATTTGCTAATGACGTACCTCTGGCTGTAGCATCAAATTAAATTGCCATGATTTATGATTACCACACACACTCACACACTCGTAGAGACGCTCGCCAACAATTGCACAAAAGGACAAATTTGTCAAATATGCAATAAAATGAGTTGTAAAGGAAAAGACGAGTGCCACAAACCGAATGCAAATTACAAAAAACCGCTTGGGTGTCAAAGCAAGTAACAGTTGCAGGCAGGCAGCAACAACAACACTAACACCAGCAACAACAACACGAATAGCGCACGTCGCCATCCGCGTGCACGGCAAGGATAACAACGCTCGATGGCTTCAAGTGTTGTCAACAGCATCATTAACACTGCAACCACAGGGCTCTCCTCTACTTCCCGGTGGTGTTGCTGTCGCCGTTATCCTCCTCGTTGTCGCTGTTGTTGTTGTTGTTGCTGCCGGTGTCACTGGCGTCGCACCGTGCGCGGCTCATTCAAAGCGACTCAAATGGAAATTAAATGATGATAAATTTTCGCATTACATCAAAATAGCTGCGAAAGCAAAGCGCAGGCTACGAAAAATTCAAATTAAAAAAAGATGAATAATAGAAAAGGACACAAAGGAATTGCGGGACAGCAATAAAAGTTGCATCTGCATAATAATAAATTAGATCATAAAAAAAGTAAATAATCGACACGAGTGCGAGTCCAGTTGGAACATTTTTCAGGCCGCTGTTTCACCCTCCCGGCTGTGAATGATGGGTGGGATTTAGGGTGCTTGACTTTGAACAAAGGGGGCAGCCAGCGAAAAGACATCACAGGACCTCCATGGGGTCCATAGCAACTTCATAGTGGACCACAGTAAGTCGTTAGTGGGCTATAGCAACACCATAGTGGACCCCAACACTCTAGGTGGATGACAACACCTCCGTCTAGGACCAAGGCTACTCTATAATGGCCCCAACACTCTAAAGTGGACTTCAAAATGGCCCCCAACACTTCCATGTTGGACCACGACACTCTAAGGTAGATTACAGTAACTCCGTAGTGGATCACAGCAACTCCAAAATGGACAACAGCAACTGTAAAATCGATCACAGCAACTCCATGGTGGACCGAAGCACCTACGTCGTGACCCACAACACTCTAAGGTCGATCACAACACTTCCACGGTGGACCAAAGCACCTCTGTTGTGGATCAGAGCACTTCCATGGTATGCCACAACATTCTAGGGTAGATCACGATATTCTATTGTGGACCACAACACTCTAAGGTGGATCAAAACATCTCCGTAGTAATACCACAGCAACTCCATAGTGAGCCATAACACCTCTGTGGTGAACTGCAACACTCTAAGGTGGACTACAGCACCTCCATAAAAGTCGAAATCATTCCCATAATGGACCACAACAACCTAAAGTGCCAAAGAACACCTATGGTGGATGACAACACTCTACGATGGATCACATCATCTCCATAATGGACAAGAACAACTCCATGGTGGACCAAAGAATATCCAATGTTGGACCACAACACTCTAGGGTAGATTATAATAGCTCCCTAGTGGACCACAGCATCTCCATGGTGGACCGAAGAACTTAAGTGGTGCACTACAACACTCTAAGGTGGACCATAGCCCCTCCATAGTGGGCCAAAGCACCTCTGTTGTGAATCAAAGCACATCCATAGTGCTCCACAACACTCTAAGGTCGATCACAGCATTCCAAGGTGGATCACAATACCTCCATGGTGGACCAAAGCACCTCCATGGTGAACCACAATATATCTATGGTGGGTCACACCACTCTAAGGTGGATCATAACATCTCCATAATGGAACTGAGCAACTCCATGGTGGACCAAAGAATATCCATGGTTGATCACAACACTCTAATTATAGTAACTCCGTGGAGCATCTCCATAAAAGTCCATATCACCTCCATAATGGACCCCAACACTGCAAAGTGGACCACAACACCTCCATGGTGAACTGGTAGATCCGTCCAACACTCAGTACTCTCTAGACAACTTGGGTCCCAGAAACCTCGAAGCAAGTCTACAAAATAGCTACTTCCGAGGGCACTCCCGAAGTTTCATATGGAGTCAGGATCTTCAACAGTGGTAGCGCCATCACCACCATCACCCGCAGTGTATTCAAGGACATTACTGCAGACCACTGTGTGACTTTTGTGAGGCTGAGGATGTGAGCAGAGGCAGGCGGCTTGAGAAGGAAGTGGCTCTCGTTTTTCAGTTTAAGGACTCTCCGAATTCGGTGAATCAAAAATGGACTATAAAACTATAACAACAAAAATCATAAAAATTATTTTGGACAGAATTCTCCCTTCCATGACCTTTATTGCGATTTATATCAAAAAGGACGTATGGCAGAGTGGAGCCAGGAACTTCTCTGCAAGTTGGTGCAGCTTGAATACTCAGATATGTCCGCTTAAAAGTCAGGAGTTATTACTTTTCCTAGATCATCAAGAATTTTCTTACTAGATGTATCCACTATGAACGTATGGTGAAAGTGTCAGTGTGCGGGGTGGTGGGTGTAGGCAGAGGGTCCTTCTTCCGCATTTTATTTCCGATTTTGGGGATATTCACAACCGACTCGAAGTAAATTGAGTGAAAGGAAGAACAAAAATAGGAGAAAAATCACGAGGCTGCAGTGGGGTTCGACCCAGTATGAAATAGAGTCTGCACTGATATCATTTCTCAAACCACGCCCATTGAAAAAAGTGGGCGTGCAAGTCAAAACATGTCGTTTTCTGATTTATGCAACTTAATATTAAAGTTTACTCTGTTTGGGACAGTTGTTCATACTATTGTCTTCTACATAAAAGTGGGCGTGGCAGCTGATATATTACGCCCACATGTGTTGTCCAGTTTTGGTCAATTATGAGCTAAAATTAGAATTCCTTCAATTGCCTCCTTATTGATCTATGAAAACACCTCTCAGAATAGTGATAAAATTGAGTGGGAATATTTGGGAGCACAGACTCCCATACTCCGGTCCATGCGAGGTATGGGCCGAATATATCAACTGCCTACCCACAAATCTCACTGGTTATCCATGGAGATGTAAGATTTTTGTATAATCTTTGGGAAAATATTTAGAATAATTTTTGAAAGAATTTTTGGACATGCAGAAATATTGTGGTCAAATATTGTTGAGGGCAATTGCACTGCCACGCCCACTATGAACTCTTAATTATGTTTTTCAAGCTATGTACACAATACAATATAATTTCACATACTTTATCGGAGTCAAACTATGAAAAAGTGCTTAAAAAGGGGCGTAAGATCTCCACAGGCATGCCTACTTTTAACACAAACTTTAAATTTGAGATTAGGACAAGAATTCTCCACGATAGGTGCCATCGTTGATCATAGGAGTTTAAAGAAAACCTACGAAAGTATGGGCGGAGCATGCCCACTTGTGATATATATGCATAAAAGGACATTTCTGAACGGCATTTGTCTCATATATATGACATTTCTGAGCTATATTTGACTCTAGAGTATTATAATATTGATATAACATCATACTGACATAGAGAACTGGCTAAATGTGGCCGCTATAACCCCATTGCCACGCCCTCGACTTACATCAATAGACAACTCTATCTCCTGATAAGATTTGTTAACAAAATGTGGCCGCTATAACCACATTGCCACGCCCTCTACTGACGTCAGAGGACAACCCAATCTTTTGTTAAGATTTGCTAACAAAATGTGGCCGCTATAACCCCATTGCCACGCCCTCGACTCACATCAATGGACAACTCAATCTCCTGTTAAGATTTGTTAACAAAATGTGGCCGCTATAACCACATTGCCACGCCCTCTACTGACGTCAGTGGACAACCCAATCTTTTGTTAAGATTTGCTAACAAAATGTGGCCGCTATAACCCCATTGCCACGCCCTCGACTCACATCAATGGACAACTCAATCTCCTGTTAAGATTTGTTAACAAAATGTGGCCGCTATAACCACATTGCCACGCCCTCTACTGACGTCAGTGGACAACCCAATCTTTTGTTAAGATTTGCTAACAAAATGTGGCCGCTATAACCCCATTGCCACGCCCTCGACTTACATCAATAGACAACTCTATCTGCTGTTAAGATTTGTTAACAAAATGTGGCCGCTATAACCACATTGCCACGCCCTCTACTGACGTCAGTGGACAACCCAATCTTTTGTTAAGATTTGCTAACAAAATGTGGCCGCTATAACCCCATTGCCACGCCCTCGACTCACATCAATGGACAACTCAATCTCCTGTAAAGATTTGTTAGCAAAATGTGGTCGCTATAACCACATTGCCACGCCCTCTACTGACATCAATGGACAACCCAATCCACGTGTGAAGATTTGTTAACAAAATGTGGCCGCTATAACCACATTGCCACGCCCTCTACTGACGTCAGTGGACAACCCAATCTTTTGTTAAGATTTGCTAACAAAATGTGGCCGCTATAACCCCATTGCCACGCCCTCGACTTACATCAATAGACAACTCTATCTCCTGTTAAGATTTGTTAACAAAATGTGGCCGCTATAACCCCCATTGCCACGCCCTCTACTGACGTCAGTGGACAACCCAATCTTTTGTTAAGATTTGCTAACAAAATGTGGCCGCTATAACCCCATTGCCACGCCCTCGACTTACATCAATAGACAACTCTATCTCCTGTTAAGATTTGTTAACAAAATGTGGCTGCTATAACCACATTGCCACGCCCTCTACTGACGTCAGTATACAACCCAATCTTTTGTTAAGATTTGCTAACAAAATGTGGCCGCTATAACCCCATTGCCACGCCCTCGACTTACATCAATAGACAACTCTATCTCCT
Organism: Clusia tigrina; assembly: GCA_920105625.2. Taxonomy (NCBI): domain Eukaryota; kingdom Metazoa; phylum Arthropoda; class Insecta; order Diptera; family Clusiidae; genus Clusia; species Clusia tigrina. The sequence continues at coordinate 201,106,882 of OV050032.1, forward strand.
GTTAAGATTTGTTAACAAAATGTGGCCGCTATAACCCCCATTGCCACGCCCTCTACTGACGTCAGTGGACAACCCAATCTTAACCCCATTGCCACGCCCTCGACTTACATCAATAGACAACTCTATCTCCTGTTAAGATTTGTTAACAAAATGTGGCCGCTATAACCCCCATTGCCACGCCCTCTACTGACGTCAGTGGACAACCCAATCTTTTGTTAAGATTTGCTAACAAAATGTGGCCGCTATAACCCCATTGCCACGCCCTCGACTTACATCAATAGACAACTCTATCTCCTGTTAAGATTTGTTAACAAAATGTGGCTGCTATAACCACATTGCCACGCCCTCTACTGACGTCAGTATACAACCCAATCTTTTGTTAAGATTTGCTAACAAAATGTGGCCGCTATAACCCCATTGCCACGCCCTCGACTTACATCAATAGACAACTCTATCTCCTGTTAAGATTTGTTAACAAAATGTGGCCGCTATAACCCCCATTGCCACGCCCTCTACTGACGTCAGTGGACAACCCAATCTTTTGTTAAGATTTGCTAACAAAATGTGGCCGCTATAACCCCATTGCCACGCCCTCGACTTACATCAATAGACAACTCTATCTCCTGTTAAGATTTGTTAACAAAATGTGGCTGCTATAACCACATTGCCACGCCCTCTACTGACGTCAGTATACAACCCAATCTTTTGTTAAGATTTGCTAACAAAATGTGGCCGCTATAACCCCATTGCCACGCCCTCGACTCACATCAATGGACAACTCAATCTCCTGTAAAGATTTGTTAGCAAAATGTGGTCGCTATAACCACATTGCCACGCCCTCTACTGACATCAATGGACAACCCAATCCACGTGTGAAGATTTGTTAACAAAATGTGGCCGCTATAACCACATTGCCACGCCCTCTACTGACGTCAGTGGACAACCCAATCTTTTGTTAAGATTTGCTAACAAAATGTGGCCGCTATAACCCCATTGCCACGCCCTCGACTTACATCAATAGACAACTCTATCTCCTGTTAAGATTTGTTAACAAAATGTGGCCGCTATAACCACATTGCCACGCCCTCTACTGACGTCAGTGGACAACCCAATCTTTTGTTAAGATTTGCTAACAAAATGTGGCCGGTATAACCCCATTGCCACGCCCTCGACTTACATCAATAGACAACTCTATCTCCTGTTAAGATTTGTTAACAAAATGTGGCCGCTATAACCACATTGCCACGCCCTCTACTGACGTCAGTGGACAACCCAATCTTTTGTTAAGATTTGCTAACAAAATGTGGCCGGTATAAACCCATTGCCACGCCCTCGACTTACATCAATAGACAACTCTATCTCCTGTTAAGATTTGTTAACAAAATGTGGCCGCTATAACCACATTGCCACGCCCTCTACTGATGTCAGTGGACAACCCAATCTTTTGTTAAGATTTGCTAACAAAATGTGGCCGCTATAACCCCATTGCCACGCCCTCGACTTACATCAATAGACAACTCTATCTCCTGTTAAGATTTGTTAACAAAATGTGGCTGCTATAACCACATTGCCACGCCCTCTACTGACATCAATGGACAACCCAATCCACGTGTGAAGATTTGTTAAGAAAATGTGGGCGCTATAACCCCATTGCCACGCCCTCGACTCACATCAATAGACAACTCAATCTCCTGTAAAGATTTGTTAGCAAAATGTGGTCGCTATAACCACATTGCCACGCCCTCTACTGACGTCAGTGGACAACCCAATCTTTTGTTAAGATTTGCTAACAAAATGTGGCCGGTATAACCCCATTGCCACGCCCTCGACTTACATCAATAGACAACTCTATCTCCTGTTAAGATTTGTTAACAAAATGTGGTCGCTATAACCACATTGCCACGCCCTCTACTGACATCAATGGACAACCCAATCCACGAGTGAAGATTTGTTAACAAAATGTGGCCGCTATAACCCCATTGCCACGCCCTCGACTCACATCAATGGACAACTCAATCTCCTGTAAAGATTTGTTAACAAAATGTGGCCGCTATAACCACATTGCCACGCCCTCTACTGACATCAATAGACAACTCTATCTCCTGTTAAGATTTGTTAACAAAATGTGGTCGCTATAACCACATTGCCACGCCCTCTACTGACATCAATGGACAACCCAATCCACGAGTGAAGATTTGTTAACAAAATGTGGCCGCTATAACCCCATTGCCACGCCCTCGACTCACATCAATGGACAACTCAATCTCCTGTAAAGATTTGTTAACAAAATGTGGCCGCTATAACCACATTGCCACGCCCTCTACTGACATCAATGGACAACCCAATCCACGTGTGAAGATTTGTTAACCAAATGTGGCCGTTATAACCACATTGCCACGCCCTCTACTGACGTCAGTGGACAACCCAATCTTTTGTTAAGATTTGCTAGCAAAATGTGGCCGCTATAACCCCCATTGCCACGCCCTCTACTGACGTCAACGGGCAACCCAGTTAAGATTTGCTAACAAAATTTGTTGTGACTCAGTGAGAGTGAACATTTTTCTACCGAATATGAGAGTGATCTGAATATGAGGGTGATCTGTAAACTGCCACGCCTACTTTTTTATTCAGAGACCTATAATATGACCACAGTTACCCTACAAACTTACTTGTGCAGTATTCTGCGTGTAGGGTACCAAGCAGTCAAAGCAACTACAACACTACGAAAGTGTTTTATCGGCGGGGTTCAGCGTTGAGGTTGGCTTCAATCACTGAAAGACAGTGTGGCCAATCGGTCAGGAACCTCCCACCGGGTCAGCCCACCATCATCAATCATACACTCAACGTTGAAATGTTAATAAAACCATCAAATGCAAATGAATTACGGAAATATGTTAATGTAAAGTAATAAATTGCCAGCAAGACACGAATTTGTCAGAATGAGACCGGCCACCGCAGCAGCAGCAGCAGCAACAATAACCACCACAACAACAACATTAAAACACTACTGCTGCTATGGCAACAACAACAACAACAACAACAAGAACAACAGCAGCAGCAATAAAAACAATTATAATAAAAAAGGATAACATATTCATAAGCGTGCAAATTAGCGCTCATAAAACACCCGCCAAGCAGCGAAGCGACGAAACGGCAGGATCAGAAGGAGAAGCAGCCAATATTGCAACCGCAAATGGCAGGACGGCAGAATGAACGGACCAAAGAAGGTCGTGGCCGTGTGACAGAGACTGAGGATGAGCTGAACGATGCTTGGCTGAGCAAGCAAACGGCGACTCAGGGTGCTGCACCAACCACTCCAATTGATAAATTGCAATTGGAGAACAATGACGGGCGACAACAACAGCAGCAGCAGCAGCAACAACAACGCCGACCAAATGCAAATAAAACGCAAATCAACGATAAAATTATGACAAATTTATGCAAATATTTTTGTAGCAACCCTGCTCGCCCTCCCCTCCCCTCCCCTCGCCATGGTGACAACAATTAACGGGCAACGCCGAGTGAGCTCGCGAAACAGCATGCAGCCAGGATATGCTGTTTGCATTTAAGGACGATATGCGGATGTGCTTCAACAGTGGGAATGTGAGAGCCATAATGGTATTGTTGTTGTTGGTGGTGTTGTTGTTGTTGTTGTTGTTGTTGGTGGTGGTGTTGTTGTTGTTGTTGTTGCTTGTTGCTTGTTGCCGGGCAATAATTTATACGCCAACTAAGTGCGCCAAAGTGAATTGAAGTGCGTGTGACTGCTGCGTAAATCTGTAAGTAGTATCATCTTCTCTCTCTTTCTCTCTCTTTGTGTCTCTCTCGCTCTATCTACATCTCTCTGATAGTCTTGTTGTCTCTCCCCCTCAGCGGTGTGGTGTGGCAAAACATATTTCACTGATATCCTGCTGAGCGTAAACAGGAACCAAATTATGCACACTCGCCGGCTAGCGAGGAAGGAGTTCGCTAGAGTCGTTTCGATTCGTGCGTGGGGAGGATGCGGAGGTATACGGGAAGTGCCACTGGGACGCTGATGGTGAGTCTGATGATGATGATGATGATGATGATGATGACAATGGTGGTGATGATACTGGCAAGGAAGCAATTGAAATCCGCTGGAAATGGAAAATGGCTTTTGTTGTGCGAAAAATTATGATATGAAATTTTTCATAAAAGTGCGTCCTGGGAGTGTGTGGACTGCACATGCGACTGGCCACTGACAAAGGCCCACTAACAACAGCAGCACCAGCAACAACAGCCAACAAGGACACAAATATGTCAACGCGCTTATGAAAGGATGCGCCTATGCAACGAGAATGCTTAATCGCCTGGTCGCCGGGTTGGCTCTTGCACTTCATGCGGCGAGAGCGGAAGTAATGAGCGGCAGTCGCGGCAATAAATAAAATTCGCGTACCACGCAAACAATGAACTGGCAGGACATCATTTTGCTTAATAAACAACAACAACAACAACAACAACAACAACAACGCTAACAATATTAACAATGCATTTTGACAACGCCGAAGACAAGACTCAGCGCACGCATGTCCTGGCATTGTCCTGCGCGCAATTAATGCTTTAATTTTTTCGCATTTTTTAAATATGATTTCGCTGCACGCAGCTCCATGGCAAACTGCCACACTGACACATAGGCCGGCCACACCCCTTTGGCCCAGTACTCTAGCCTAAACATAAATTAAACGACCTCAGCAGCGGGCGCTTATTCGCCGGAGCCCTGTGCGTCCTTTGGCATTGCCATGTAAACGCTTAACGGATTATTCGTCGTACGAATTGCAGTGCTTTTCTCTTCTCGCTTTGTGCGAGTCCTTTCATTGCTTTTTATACAAAATTAATGTGAAATGAAATTTTTTTCCTCTTTCAATTTCTATATTTTCATTTAATGGTGTTGTTCTGGTTGGTGGTGTTGTTGTTGTTGTTGTTGTTGCTGTGGTGCCCGCTGTTGCATGCTCTTGCGAAAAGGATCAAATTGCACGCCTGATAGCACCATTTTTGAGCTGAGTGCGCCGCTCAGGCGTAAGCGTTTTCTTGTTCGCCAAAGGAGCGGAAGTAAATTCGTTTCTATTCTTCTGCTCCTGCGGATTACTTTGAAGTTTCGATAGGAAAATTCGCTGCTGTGCTTCGGAGTAAGTGCGTGGCTCTCTCTGTTTGAGTGAGTGGAGTTTATGAGTGTGTGGATTGTATGTATGTGTGTGTGTGGACTGTATGTGTGTGTGAAGAGTGAGTGTGTGTATGTTATAAGTTCCTGTGTGTTTGAGTGGAGTTTATTGGCTCTGGGGTACGAAGTACAGCTCGGAGTTTGTGGCCGGAGCTTATTTGGTGAAAGCGAAAGTCATCCAGGAGGAAGTGGCACCAAAATTGCCTCAAGAACTTATGCAGAAAATGATGGAGAGTGTTCCCATTAGAAAAGCTTAAGAGGCTTCGGTTGAGGAAGCCCAACAAACAAAGCTGGAAAGATTTAGGTAAGGATCCTTTACAAACAACTTCGAATTCGTAACAAGATTTAGCAGAGAAGGAGGAGTTTCGCCTGAGCAATCTAATGAAGAAACTAAATGGAGTTATTCAAACTGCAGGAGTATAATAGCTGGTGGTCTAATTTATTAGAATTCAGGATACTCATTTGATATTATTCGTTGGAAGACCTGACACAAGGAGGACATAAGCTGTAGCAGAGGATATTTGAGAGATGCGTTTTTAGCCTGAGTGAATCTATAAACCCCAAGTATCCAAGCCAATGTGATGTGATTGATGCTCTAACCAAGGGTGGGGTGGAGCAGGAAGTCTCAAGTCACTCTTTGAGATGTGGCTGAGGTACTGAAAGAAGGAGGGAAGTTGGAAGACTGATTCAAGACTGATTCTAGACTCCAGGGTGAAAGGACTTGTAAGATTGAAAGTACTGGAAGAAGCAGAGAGTTGAAAGATTGATCAAGACTGATTCGAGACTCAAGGGTCAAAGTATATCTAAGGTTCAGAGTACTGAAAGAAGCGGGGCAGTTGAAAGATTGGTCAAGACTGATTCTAGACTCCAGGGTGAAAGGACTTGTAAGATTGAAAGTACTGGAAGAAGCAGAGAGTTGAAAGATTGATCAAGACTGATTCGAGACTCAAGGGTCAAAGTATATCTAAGGTTCAGAGTACTGAAAGAAGCGGGGCAGTTGAAAGATTGGTCAAGACTGATTCTAGACTCCAGGGTGAAAGGACTTGTAAGATTGAAAGTACTGGAAGAAGCAGAGAGTTGAAAGATTGATCAAGACTGATTCGAGACTCAAGGGTCAAAGTATATCTAAGGTTCAGAGTACTGAAAGAAGCGGGGCAGTTGAAAGATTGGTCAAGACTGATTCTAGACTCCAGGGTGAAAGGACTTGTAAGATTGAAAGTACTGGAAGAAGCAGAGAGTTGAAAGATTGATCAAGACTGATTCGAGACTCAAGGGTCAAAGTATATCTAAGATTCAGAGTACTGAAAGAAGCGGGGCAGTTGAAAGATTGGTCAAGACTGATTCTAGACTCCAGGGTGAAAGGACTTGTAAGATTGAAAGTACTGGAAGAAGCAGAGAGTTGAAAGATTGATCAAGACTGATTCGAGACTCAAGGGTCAAAGTATATCTAAGATTCAGAGTACTGAAAGAAGCGGGGCAGTTGAAAGATTGGTCAAGACTGATTCTAGACTCCAGGGTGAAAGGACTTGTAAGATTGAAAGTACTGGAAGAAGCAGAGAGTTGAAAGATTGATCAAGACTGATTCGAGACTCAAGGGCCAAAGTATATCTAAGATTCAAAGTACTGAAAGAGGCAGAGAAGTTGCCAGATTGGTCAAGACTGATTCGAGACTCCAGGGTGAAAGGACTTGTAAGATTGAAAGTACTGGAAGAAGCAGAGAGTTGAAAGATTGATCAAGACTGATTCGAGACTCAAGGGTCAAAGTATATCTAAGATTCAAAGTACTGAAAGAAGCAGGGAAGTTGCCAGATTGGTCTAGACTGATTCGAGACTCCAGGGTGAAAGGACTTGTAAGATTGAAAGTACTGGAAGAAGCAGAGAGTTGAAAGATTGATCAAGACTGATTCGAGACTCAAGGGTCAAAGTATATCGAAGATTCAAAGCACTGAAAGAAGCAGAGAAGTTGCCACATTGTTCAAAACTGATTGTTCCGGACTCAAGGGCCAAAGTATATCTAAGATTCAAAGTACTGAAAGAGGCAGAGAAGTTCCAAGATTGCTCAAGACTGATTCAAGACTCAAGGGATAAAGTATATCTACGATTCTAGGTACTGAAAGAAGAGAGGAAGTTGCAAGATTGCTAAAGACTGATTCAAGACTCAAGGCTCAAAGTACTTGTAAGACTTGGGTACTGAAAGGCCCAGGAAATACTCGTGCCGTCCGCTTCAGAGACCTATAAATACTCGATACAATTTACCTGAGGCACTGAGAGATGTTATGGCATAACTAGGCACACAGTTGACTTGAGAGCACTCAAGGTCCCTAAAAAACTTGGAATAAGGAGAATGATTTGGTCGGAAGTTTAGCTGAGAGAATAGAACTAGAATACTGCAAGTTAATACTCGATTGAGGAACTACTAACAAAGAATCATACACCAAAATCACTTGATTGAACTCGGTTGAGGCATGGCAAGGCGCAAGATGCTAAATTTGGGAAGCGATTAGTTGAGCAACTTCCAGATAATTGGCATAATTCGAGATTAGAGAAAGTAGATCATGAAGTGCGGTCAGCTGAGAGCCATCGACTTTATAATTCTGGGCAGGAACAACAAGGAATGAGAACCTTGACAAAACTCAGAAATGAAGATACTTGATACATCCATATGGGGGAACTATAGTATGTAGGAGATGAATAGACCCTGAAATATGGACAACTGAGAGACATTGATGTTCCCTGTAAGACTTGTCTGGAATCCCAAAAAGAACGAGGGATTATTTTATCTTCAGAAATGGAGATATTTGATATATAGAGGTGGGGGAACTCCAATATATAGGAGATAAGGGGACCATGTACTACAATCAACTGAGAGACATTGATGTTCCCTGTAAGACTTGTCTGGAATCCCCAAAGAAAGAGGGAAGATTTTATCTTAAAAAATGAAGATATTCATTACGTCGCAGTTGGGGAACTGAAATATATAGAAGAAAGATATAATGAGGGTAATGAGGCATGACTTACTTTAGGTAACTCAGGATACAAATAACTGGCCGAAATACTGGAAACCAGAAGAGAGTGTCTAAATAATTTATTTCAGATAATCAAACAATTTCGATAAGATTCGTTTGGGGCAGTAACAGCAGAAGAGAATTAAAGCCTGATAAAGGGCTTCAAGGAAACTCAGGATCTCTTTAGGATTCAGTGGGGTTAGGTTTGAGTGTTGCAGGCACTGAAGAGGAAGCCATCAAAGGATTCGGTTGATGTTTTGTGATGCTTTTGGGATTCAGTTGAAACACTCGACATATTTCATAAGTGTTCGAAGCAACCAGCAACCTCATCCCCGTCAGTTCATGTTCAGAATTCTCACTTGATATTCAACTGTGGGTGTAGTTCCAAGAGATTCCCAGTGAGAACACTCAAGAATACATGGTGACATTTGCTGTTAGAGAAAGGTTTCCGACATGCGATCCACTTCACACATCCACTTCGCTATGGTGTTGCGTTATGATGAAGTGGTCATCTCTGTGAGTAATCATCTCTGGTCTGGTTATCACTGTGAATAAATTCCCTGAAGTTCCACCCAGGATTCCTAATGTTTTTACAGATTTCTGCTCAGGTTGTCTAAGCATATCTATTCTAAAGTCCTTTACGGTGATTCCCCGTAATTCATGGTGTATCTTATGCCACCGGTCACTCCTTCTTCTCTGAGAAGCTACTTGAGAATTTTCCTACTCGATTCTTAGGCTTGTTTGTGTGACATTCTTTCTTACTTTAGCTGGGCGCTTTGACTAGTTGAGGCCCACTATAGGGGTGAGGTTTTGGATATACGAGTACATTCCGATTCTTGGAGCAAGACCAAGTTTTCGGTTCCAGGGTAGGAGAGAGGGTTGAATTATTGCTTTCTGAACACATCTGCTGAGAATGTCAGTCCTAATGCCAACGACTGACCAGCTCAGGTGCCGGGCGTCCAAGCTGAACTGGGCCACTAACGCCAACGAAGCTTACGCGCTCATCTCGCGGACTGTGGCCCACTGGCTCCTTCTCCTCCCCTCCACCAGTCGACGAATTGTAATGGAATTTTCGAAAATCGTCGCACACAAAGCGGCCGACAAATTAGCAATTAAATTAGTTTGAAATCGGGTTGCGTGCTGCATGCGGCCGCGCCGCAAGTGCTGCCAGCGCTGGTGCGGTCGTCGATGTGGTCACTGGATAAACGCTCGTGTGCACAATTTGCGAAATAATTGCGCCAGAAAGTGTAACAATGCACCCACACCCACACACACACGCTCAAACACACAGGGACGCTCTGACTGACAGTGGGGGGTCTACTGGGTCCAGTGCGGGGACGCACATCGAGACAATGGCGTCAAAATTGGCATTTGTGAATTGGTGTCGTGACATTTTGTTGCGCACTAATTACAACACATTTCTCATTGTTGTTCTTCGTGTGCTGCTCCTCCGCGTTGTTGTTGTTGTTGTTGTAGTTGCAATTTGTTTAATTGTGGAAAATCACGCTCACCAAATGAACGCGCTTTTAATGCCATTCCACAATGGGGCACAATTAAAACAATTAAAATGCATTTCGCTCATAATTGTTCCTCCAAACACAACAGAAGAGAGATTCCTTTCCGCTACGGTCTTCCGCGAGAATCTCCGACAATTCTTTTCCCCTCAACCCAACCTCAGCGGAGTCACTTTGGCGACTAAATTCAGATTTAGTGAGCTCCTTTGTCATTGCCCCCCATCCCCATTCACTTCACTGTCGAGCTGACCCTGAAATTTCTTGCTGAATCAGACCAAACGATCGGTCCGAATGAAGTGATTCCCTTCTAGCTCCTAATTAACTATCATAGCAATATTGGATTAACTTTAGGTGTCCGTCTCCGTCCTCCGTTTTACCTCCTATTGAATATTCAACTCACTCAGATTCACTTTGAAACCCACTTAAAGGGTTTAATGGCGGTATCTTAAAGATCGTGTTGGTATCCCCGGACGTCTCCATCTTACTGCGTCTCCCAGCAAGCATTATCCGCAGATTGGTTCAAGTCGTCTTCAAGTGGACTTCTACGTAAAGCTTTGAAGCTTACTTCAAGCCTCTTGAGGAGAATTTTCGAACCTCCGTGTTAGTTTCACCTCGTCTCCCATGGAGGATTACCCACAGATAGGTCAAGTTCTTCTAAGCCTTGCTTTGGGACTAAGTTCAAGTATTTTATAAGCATCTGCTGAAAAACGGTTTTTCGCATTCATTTTCCTGGTATCTCCATCTCTGCTGCTTACCATGGAACATTACCACCAGATCAGCTAAAATTCTTCTTTGCACGTCTTCGTAAGAATTTGAAGCTTATTGCAAGTCCTTCTATGGAGAAGTCTCCGTAAGAATTCAAGTACATTTCAAGTCTTTTATAACAGTCTCTGTCAGATCAATCCATTACTATGTAACATTACATGCCAATCAGTTCAAGTTCCTCTATGAACGCCTCCTTGAAGCTTCGAAGCTTAGTTCAAGTATTTTATCCCTGCACGTTGAAGGTCACTTTCGTTCCTCTGCATTAGTTTCCCCGAGGCTACGCATTTCTTCTCGTCCCCCATCGAAGATTACCCGCAGAGCAGTTCAAGTGCTCCTATGGTCGTGTGCGTAAGGCTTTAAAGCTTTGTACAAGTTCTTCTATGAACGTCTCCTTAAGGCTTCGAAGCTAAGTTCAATTATTATTATTATAATTATTATATTATAAGTTCAATTCTCTTATCGGCGCCTCCTGGAGATCAATTTCGTAAGTCCGTATTGATTTCCCTAGGATCCCCATTTCACTGTCTAACATTGGCCACAAATCAGTTCAGGTCCTTCTATGGACGTCTTCGTAAGCTTTTGAAGCTCAATTCAAATTCTTCTATGGACGTCTCTGTAAGATCATTTACATTCGCCCGCGAGGATTGATTCAGCGTTGGTTTGACTTTGGATGACCATTTCAGTTCCTTTCCCATCGTTGGTTGCACTCAGTTAACTTTCGTCTTCATCAGATTTTCCTCATTGTTATCATCTTGGTCCATTTGTACTATGGGGCCTTTAGCCAAACTGTTCCTTAGGTTAAATATATTAACTATCTCCGAAGCTGCGAGTGAACAAAGCTATCCACTAATTCCGATATAGTCGATTCTGATAAGTTCCTTATCTTTCCACTTTCTCTTCGGGCATCTCTTCTTTGAATGTCTTTTGTTCCAGTATCTGCGTATTTGCAACTTCTGACTACTCCATTCAGTCAAAATTCAAGATACGTATTGCCTGGTCAGATAGAGTCACAATGTGTTCCGTCGTGTCCTCATGTTCCCGGATAATATTATTCTCCTGATGTTGTTCTACAAATGTTGTTCTCCAAATTTTGTTCTCCAGATGATGTTCTCAAGATGTTGTACTCCAGATTTTGTTCTCCAGAAGATGTTCTCCAGATCTTATTCTCCACATATTGTTCTCCAGATGTGTCTCTCCAGATTGTGTTCTTCAGATCTTGGTCTCCCGATGTTGTTCTCCAAATAATCTTCTCCAGATTTTATAGTCCAGATTTTATAGTCCAGATTTTATAGTCCAGATTTTGTTCTCCTGATGCTGTTCTCCAGATCTTATTCTCCAAATAATGTTCTCCAGATGTTGCTCTCCAGATTTTGTTCTTCAGATCTTGGTCTCCAGATGTTGTTCTCCAAAAAATGTTCTCCAGATTTTATAGTCCAGATTTTATAGTCCAGATTTTATAGTCCAGATTTTGTTCTCCTGATGCTGTTCTCCAGATCTTATTCTCCAAATAATGTTCTCCAGATGTTGCTCTCCAGATTTTGCTCTTCAGATCTTGGTCTCCAGATGTTGTTCTCCAAAAAATGTTCTCCAGATTTTATAGTCCAGATTTTATAGTCCAGATTTTGTTCTCCTGATGATGTTCTCCAGATCTTATTCTCCAAATAATGTTCTCCAGATGTTGCTCTCCAGATTTTGTTCTTCAGATTTTGTTCTCCAGATAATCTTCCCCAGATGTTGATCTCCTGATCTTGTTCTTCAGATGTTGTTCTCCAGATTTTGTTCTCGATATGTTGTTCTCCAGAAGATGTTGTCAAGATGTTGTTTTCCAGATAATGTTCTCCAAGTATAGTTCTCCAGATTTCGTTCTCCAGAAGCTGTTCTCCAGATATTATTCTGCAAATAATGTGTTCCAGATGTTGTTCTCCAGATTTTGTAGTCCAGATCTCTCCAGATTATCTTCTCCTGATGTTGTTCTTTGGACCTTGTTCTGCAGATGTTGTTCTTTAGAGGTTGCTCTGCTGATGATGTTCGTCAAATGTTGTTCTTCAGATTATGTTCTCCTGATGATGCTCTTCAGATCTTATTCTTTAGATGATGTTCTCCAGATAATGTTCTCCTGATGATGTTGATGAAGTTCCCATCCCCTTTTGTAGGAGCTTCTCATTCAACTGAGTGCTCTTCGTGCAGATCGTAGAATATAAACACAAAAAACATTTTCAGGTCTATACTCAACTGTCTCTTCCATACTCCAGTTCTGCTTTATTCCTGTTTTGCCAATATTCCGCTCCAAATTCCCAACAGCTTGGAACGGGCTCACAATTCCAACCGAATAATAGACACAGCAGTTCTTGCAGAGGTCTGAACTATTTATATTTCTTTTCTTATTGGGGTATTCCGAAAATTTCTGCTATTCTTTCCGCAACTATTCTCAATGGCTCGTAAAATTGTGAGTTCACCTGTTCAGAACTACGTCTGAGAAAATTGTGTCCAGAATTTCAATGTGCCTGCCTTGCGATAGCTGCCAAAGTTGCCGAGTTACTGGGTCTACAGTCGAGACTCGCTAACTCGGCAACAATGCCAGTTATAACTGATCTCGAGTGTAGACCCGGTAACTTTTCCATGAACAGTGAACTTCTGGCTAATTATGATGTGCTCTGATCCTTGATCCTTGAAACTATTTTAGGTCATTCGCAGCTGTCGCCTTCCTCAAGGTACCTCTGTTGGCATATGTTCTTTCATGCTTCCTGCCTGCTTGGTGGCATTTGCTTCCTTGTGCCATCATAACCCATTCGCATTGCTTGCAATCTTTCAACTACACATTCCATAGAGTACGCTCTGATGTCTCTGTTCGGTTGGGTTGGGCAAGATTTCCGGAAGGATTTGGCAGCAGTTGCAAACGCAGAGCAAACAAACAATCAAATGCGGAAACAAACAAACGCATTACAATCAAATTAACTGTCAACGAGGTACGAGTGAGAATAATTTGTGATAATGCCGCCACAATGGTATTGAAGGATGCACGAGTAACGACACATCCTCTAACAACATAATCCTTTAAGCTCCCCGGGCAACCGTTCCGTTTTGGCACACACACTAAACCCGCATTTTTGCGAAATTCCTGCCGCCGAAACGGAGAACGGGTTTGAATGCCTTGCTGGGTTTCTCATTGTGGCCGCGAGTGCCAAACTGCAATGGTGTTGCGGCAGGCAGTGACGTCACAATGCAGTAGCCAGGTTCGCAGTTCGGAGTGCAGTCAGCAATTTGTTTGCCTACTTGCGGCTCAGTTGGCTCTGTTGGCTTGCTGCCGGTTGGGGAGGGGAGAGGAGTGGACCGGTGCGTGTGTATTTAAGTCGGCGCGGTGCGGCGCGAGTGTGGAAAAGTACGCCAGGTCTGTTCTTAACAAGCAGCCAAGATAAATTGTGCCAATGACAACAATTGCCAATTGTAGCGAGGAACAAACAAAAATATTAAAACAGCTGCGAGGAATTTAACGAGAACAGTTTAATTAAAAGGAGAAAAAGCCACAAAACCAATACGAGCGAAAAACGCTACAAACGCCTCCGAAACGGAACTTTATGCCACTTGCAACTTAATTGGCATTAGCACAGAACTATGAAGAAAACACGCGCCCACACATACGCGAAATGAAGCACACTCAGCCCCACACTCACACACACACACACGCAAAAAACAGCAACTGAGACAAAGTCACTAATTTAATTAATGCAAAAACACATTTTGTCTTTTTCCCCGTTCCAATATTTGTAGACCCAGTTAAGAAACTATGAAGAAATGCTTGAAAACTTCAACGTGCGCCGAAATAATGGAGAGAACTGTGGAGCTACAGAACAGAAATGTTGCCAAGTCCAAAACAGAACTGAGCGACGGCAGAGGGAACATACAATTACATATGAACCCGTTAGCAACATCATCAAAGCTGGTCGGAAAAAGCAAACAAGTCAAGACGGAATAATGTCTGGGAGGGCTTTGAAGAATTTAAAGATACAGACGCGAAAGGAAAACATTGGAACAAAAAACCGAAAGAAAACATTGGAACAAAACTCGAGGAAAACATTGGAACAAAAAACCGAAAGAAAACATTGGAACAAAACTCGAGGAAAACATTGGAACAAAAAGCTGAAAGAATGCATTGAAACAAAACTCGAGGAAAACATTGATACAATGAACTTGAGGAAAAAAATAAAATAATTATAAGAAACAAAGGAAAATATTATAATAAAGAAACGTATGAGGGAATAATAAAAATCAAAGAAGAAACAATTTTAAAAAAACAGAAAAAAATTGATTAAACAATAATAAAAAAAATGGATTAAATAATAATGAACAAAAAATATTAAATAATAATAATAAACAAAAAAAATGTAATAAAAAGCGGAAAAAATAATAATAATAAAAAGAAATAAAAACAAAAAAAAAAATAGAAAAAAATAATAAAATAATGGATTAAATAATAATAAAAAAAAGAAGAAGCAATATCAAAAAAAATAAAAAATTATAATGAAAAATTGATAAAATAATAATAAAAAAATATATTAAAAAAACAATAAAAATAATAATAAAAAATAATAACAAAGAAGAAATAATAAAAAAAAAACAGAAAAAAATTGATTAAACAATAATAATAAAAAAATGTATTAAATAATAATGAAAAAAATATATTAAATAATAAAAAACAGCAAAAAAAATTGTAATTAAAAGCCGAAAAAATAATAATAAAAAAGAAGAAATAAAAACAAAAAAAGTGAAAAATTAATTAAAAAATGAATTAAATAATAAAGAAAAAAATTTTTTAAATAATAATAAAAAAAAAATTGTGATAAAAAGCGGAAAAAATAATAATAATAAAAAGAAATAAAAAAAAGAAGAAATAAAAACAAAAAAAAAGTAAAAATAATAATAAAAAAATAGATTAAATAATAACAAAAACAAAGAAAAAAATTTAAAAAAACAGGAAAATATAATAAAAAAGATGAAATAAAAACAGACAAAAAATATTAAAAAAACAATAAAAGAAGGGATTAAATAATAATGAAAAAATATATTTAATAATAATAAAAAACAAAAAAACTATAAATCGGAAAAATAAAAAAAATGGAAAAAAATAATAAAAAAATCAATTAAATAATAATAAAAAACCAAAAAAAATTGTAAAAAATCGGAAAAATAATAATAAAAAAGGAGAAATAAAAACAGAAAAAATAAAAAAAAACAATAAAAGAAGGGATTAAATAATAATGAAAAAAATATATTAAATAATAAAAAAAAAACACAACACAAAAAAAAACACAATGGAAAAATAATAATAAAAAAATGAGAAATAAAAACAGAAAAAAAAATTAAAAAAAACAATAAAAGAAGGGATTAAATAATAATGAAAAAAATATATTAAATAATAAAAAAAAACACAACACAAAAAAAACACAATGGAAAAATAATAAAAAAAAAAGAAGAAATAAAAGCAAACAAAAAAAAAATTGAAAAAATAATAAAAGAATGGATTAAATAATAATAAAAAAAGAAGAAACAATAACAAGAGAAACAAAAAAATAGTAACAAAAATGTAGATAATATAATAATAAAAAACAGAAAAAATTTAAATCGGATTTCCTTCTTAACACTACGAAGGAGAGATCTTCGATCATTGGTTGGAGTACAATTCATGGACCCATCATATGGCGACCATAGGCATCATCGAGAGTCCAAACTATGTCTCCTGTCTGGAGGAAGAACATCACTGTAGAGAGAATTCACTTTGTGGCTGGCTTTGCCAGGGTAAGGAGGCGCTTATTAGAATCAAGTATAATGGGAGTGGACAACGCACTCTCCTTATCCCAGGACATACTCGTACATCTGAGATTCATAAAAGAGTCAAAGAAGTTCGAAAAGGTGTAACTTCCTTTCCAAAATTAACTATCTCCTGCTTCTTTAAAACATTTCAAGGCTTGTGGTACATTGGGCATGAATGGCTGAGTGCTTAGAGACCTCCTTCTTCGGCGGTTCTCCGGCCAGGAGCGTCAGTTGACTAGCCAGTACTATACCAGTTTTATGTGTTCACTCAGGTCTGTCGCTGCGATCCTCGGATTTTTGTGCGAGCTCAAGATCGTATCATCAACAAATGTTGGCGTCAGAAGGCGATTGTCTGTAGGTAGGTCTGTAGTGGACACTAAGTATGACATTGGCCCAAGTACAGTTCCTTGTGGAACTCCATGCTATGGAACTACATTCCAAGTGGAACTCCAGGCTATGGAACTACATTCTGCATACGAGTATATGGCAGATTTATTTTATTTTAGGGAAATTTTGGGTGAGAATATTTTGGAAGAGCGAAGGGTAACAGTCACTATTGTTGAGATGTTGGCTATGGCTTCTAGAGATGAAAGGGAGTCAGTGCATATGACAAAGTTGCTTTTTTTACTTATAGGGAGTTGTATTCCCTCGTTGATAGCTATAATTTCTATGAATAATATTGAGCTATGTAGAGGAAGGGTTGCTATCTTTGTTATTTGGTCAGTATTGGTTACGCTGAAACTGGAATTTTGATCAGACTTTGATGAAAGAATATACTCGTAGATTTACCCTGATTTCTTTGAATAGAGAGTTCGGAATATTGCAGGAGAGTTGTTGGATTTTGTAAATTGTTGGAGAGAGGTATCGATGGAAGAGTGTTTGATACTCAGTTTAGTCCAGTGCATAGATATACGGTTGAATAGTGGGGAGAATGTACTCATCAGAGTGTGTTCTCTGTGTAGTTTGAAGCTTTGCTACCTCACTCAGTAACCTACTCAGTAACCTACTCAAAAACCTGAACAGTAACCTACTCAGTAGTAACCTACTCAGTATCCTACGTAGTAACCTATAAAGTAACCTACTCAGTAACCTACGCAGTATCCAACGAAGTGAAGTCTCGAGCTAGTCGCATTATTACTGGAATGCGAGCCCTTGTGTCTGTGACCAAATCATTGAGTTATGCCTCGTAGCCTGGCATGTTCTGGCATCCATCAGTAGCTCGGCGAGGCAGAACAACTGTAAATGGGCACCTCATTCATATTAGACTTGACAAATCCTTTGCTTGGTTGGGCCCATCAACTTTTTGAATGGTTCACACGCCCAAATAGCGACTTTATCCGTGGAAACCAAACACTAGTATCACCCTCGTACTCTGCTTCACCTGTGTCAGGGGATTCTAAGATGCTTCCCATAGAATAGAATTGGACTACTCTCAGTCCGGTTTGAATAAACACCTCTCTTATAGACTGGACTAGCTGGTTTCTTATAGTTTCTGAAGTCTTATAGACTGATTCAGCTGCTTTCTTATAGACTGGTCATCTATTCTGTTATAGACTAGTCTAGTTTCTTTCTTATGGGATGGTCACTTACGTTCTAATAGGATGGTCCCCTGCGTTATTATAGGACTTGCTTTCTTATAGTTTGGTCCATCTGCGTTCTTATAGACTTGTCTCCTGCTTTTTTATAGACTAGTCTCCTGTTTTTTGATAGACTTGTCTCCTGCTTTTTTATAGACTAGTCTCCTGTTTTTTGATAGACTGGTCTCCTGCTTTTTGATAGACTGGTATCCTGCCTTTTTATACACTGGTCTTCTGCGTTTTTATAGACTAGTTTAACTGCGTTCTTATAGACTTGTCACCTACTACTGGCTCCTAAGTGGTCACTTTGTTGCCCAACATGCATGGTGTCTTTCCGCTGTGCTTCTTCCAACGGAGCCCTCATCTCCACTGTGCCCTCTCTGTCACCCTCATTGTTACAATGCCGCGTTATATGTCCGGTCTCTAAACACCTGAAGCCCCTTCCTATGTCAGTTGCTCTCTCAGTCCACAGATTACTCACTGTATTTTGGGCAGGAAGAGAAGATGCAGGAAGATGCAATTCTCTCTCTCCGCTTCTTCGTGTCTCCGTTATTCGGATTCATGTCTGTCACCGACTGTGTCGTCAGATTGAATCGTTGTGTTACTTATACTCGTATATGTCTCCTCATTTAGACCTGGGCGCCCTAAGTGAACCCGAGGTCTTGTAGAATCCATCTTTGGTTTCCAATTTTCCAATGGCTTTTCTTGATAAATGATGAGGACTCCTTTGTTGATGTTTGCTTCGATGTGAGTTGCTTCGATGTGAGTTCTCTCGAATAGGATTCATTCGTTGTGGATTGCTTCTATGTGGGTTCCTTCGATGTGAGTTGCTTCGATGTGAATTCCTTCGTTGTGATTTGCTTCGCTGTGGATTGCTTCGATCTTGGTTGCTTCATTGTGATTTGCTTCGCTGTGGTTTCCTTCGAAATGACTTCCTTCGATGTGAGTTGCTTCGATGTGAGTTCTTTCGAATAGGAATCATTCGTTGTGGATTGCTTCTATGTGGGTTCCTTCGATGTGAGTTGTTTCGATGTGAATTCCTTCGTTGTGATTTGCTTCGCTGTGGATTGCTTCGATCTTGGTTGCTTCATTGTGATTTGCTTCGCTGTGGTTTCCTTCGAAATGATTTCCTTCGATGTGGTTTGCTTCGATGTGAGTTCTCTCGAATAGGATTCATTCGTTGTGGATTGCTTCTATGTGGGTTCCTTCGATGTGAGTTGCTTCGATGTGAATTCCTTCGTTGTGATTTGCTTCGCTGTGGATTGCTTCGATCTTGGTTGCTTCATTGTGATTTGCTTCGCTGTGGTTTCCTTCGAAATGACTTCCTTCGATGTGAGTTGCTTCGGTGTGAGTTCTTTCGAATAGGAATCATTCGTTGTGGATTGCTTCTATGTGGGTTCCTTCGATGTGAGTTGCTTCGATGTGAATTCCTTCGTTGTGATTTGCTTGATGTGGATTGCTTCGATCTTGGTTGCTTGATTGTGATTTGCTTCGCTGTGGTTTCCTTCTAAATGACTTCCTTCGATGTGGTTTGCTTCGATGTGGGCTCCTTCGAAGAGGGTTCCTTCGTTGTGGATTGCTTCAATGTGGCTTCCTTCGATGTGAGTTGCTTCAATGTGGGTTCTTTCGTTGTGGATTGCATTTATGTGGGTTCCTTCGATGTGAGTTGCTTCAATATAGTTCGCTTGTCCACTGCACTTGCCTTCAGTCTCCAGAGTAAGCCAGATTTCGGTGTTCTTCTTACCTTCCTTACTACCTACGTCCCCATTTCTGCGTGCATTGGTTGATTACCACTTTTCCCATTCAGAATATGTCAGAATAAAGGGAGTTGTGTTTGATTTCAAATGATGACTTCGGGTCTGTTTATTGCCACTTCTTCTGCTTCTTTGCCAACGAAGTCATTCCTTGATCTCCATTTGAATGTCAGAAGAGTTTGTGTGCCTGTGTATGTGTGTGCTGTGTTTGTGCGTGCCGGTATTTATGGGGAGCGTGTGTCAGCGTGTTCAGCGTTGGATTTTAATAAACAAACACATTTATTTATGTTCATTTATTAAAAGTCAATAAGACTTTTGTCTCAGCCAAATGCCATCATCCTAATAAGTAAGTGTTATTTATGGTCTAACAAAACACACACACACACACACACACAGGCACAGAGGGCCACGCAGCCACACAAAGTGCTGGCATTGTTCCGCATAATTTACAACAAATTTGATCAGATTTTTTCTGTGGTTTTATAAGGCATGGAAAAAAATCTCCGGAGAAGAAATCGGATTTCATTCAACAAATTTTGTGCGCTCGATTCCGGAGTCTCCTCACCTTTTTCTTCTATTTTCTTCGTATGTTTTAGTTTTGTTTTTGGTTTTGTTTCCTTGACTTTTTCGTATCTTACGCAGCTTAATTTTAGTCAACGGACCGAGCCATAAATGAAACAACTACAAAATCACAATCACAACAACAACAGCAACAGCACCCAGTGGAAAAAACAAAGCCCCAATTGTGGCCGCACAATGGGCGCCCATTATATTCTAATTTATCGGCATTGAGCGTTCGATTTGCGGCTCATTGTTTCTCTCCGCTAACAAATCGCTGAGCGGGCATTGTCTGGGCCGTTATTGCCCCTCGAACGCCGCCTGATTGATTTCATTTGCGAGGCACACCATCCACAACCCAACCATCCATCCATCCGTCCATCGCGACCGTACTAGGAGTACTCGTGGTACATGGGGAAGCATCGCGGTCGCTCACAATGCCGCAGCAGACTCATTAATGCGCTTTTAATGAAGTAATAATACGGAATATTTCCGAAAATCATCGTTCATTAAAAAAATCTTCCTTTGTGTATTGTTCGGCGGTGGTTGGACAAAAAGTTGATTTAAAATATGGAAAAAATTAACGAAAAACATAGAAAACCAACAACAACAACACCAACAACAACAGTAAATCGACGCTTCGGCATTACGTGCATCGTAGCCTCGAAATCGTCTTCGAAATTGCAACTATTGTGAAGAGCGAAGCGCCTTGAGTGCAGAGCCAACCAGCGAAAAGCTGGGAAAACAACAACAACCGCCACAAAAATATCAACAACAACAGCGACGAGAAAAGTTGTTTATAAGCAGCGTGAGAAACTGCGCTCAGCTCGACACGATTGCACCGAAGAAACGACGCTGGGCCAGGGGAAGGGACTGCAAAAATAATTTTATTCGGTATAAAAACATAAAAAAAGAGAGCGAGAGAGAACTAGAGAGAGCGAGGGAGAGCGGGAGATAGAGAGAGAGGAATGGAGAGGGAGATGGAGAGAGATATATGGAGAGAGAGATATGGAGAGAGAGAGAGAGAGAGAGAGAGAGAGAGAGAGAGAGTGAGAGAAAGAGAAAGAGAGAGGAGTGGAGATGGAGATGGAGAGAGAGAGAGAGAGAGAGAGATGGAGACAGAAAGAGAGTGAGAGAGAAAGATGAATGGAGAGAGAGATGGAAAGAGAGAGATTGAAAGAGAGAGAAGGAGAGAGAGATTGAAAGAGAGAGATGGAGAGAGAGATGGAGAGAGAGATGGAGAGAGAGATGGAAAGAGAGATGGAAAAAGCGAGATGGAGAGAGAGATGGAGAGAGAGAAAGAGAGATGGAGAGAGAGAGGGAAGAAGTGAGAAAAAAAATAGAAACAGAGAGAAAGGAAGAGAAAGAGGAATGGAGAGAGAGATGGAAAGAGAGAGAAGGAGAGAGAGAGAAGGAGAGAGATTGAAAGAGGGAGATGGAGAGAGAGATGGAAAAAGAGAGATGGAGAGAGAGATGGAGAGAGAGATGGAAAGAGCGAGATGGAGAGAGAGATGGAGAGATGGAAAGAGCGAGATGGAGAGAGAGAGATGGAGAGAGAGAAAGAGGAATGGAGAGAGAGATGGAACGAGGAGAAGGAGAGAGAGATTGAAAGAGAGAGATGGAGAGAGAGATGGAAAGAGAGAGATGGAGAGACAGATGAAGAGAGAGATGGAAAGAGAGAGATGGAGAGAGAGATGGAGAGAGAGAAAGAGAGATGGAGAGAGAGAGGGAAGAAGCGAGACAGAGAGATAATGGGAGAGAAAGGGAGAGACAGAGCGATACAGAGAAAGAGGAATAGAGAGAGAGAAACAGAGAGAGACAGAGAGAGACAGAGAGAGAGCCAGAGAGAGACAGAGAGAGAGACAGAGGGAGACAGAGAGAGAGCCAGAGAGAGACAGAGAGAGAGACAGAGGGAGACACAGAGATAGGGACAGAGATGAATGAGAGAGAGAGTTGGATAATGAGAGAGATAGTAAGAGAGATAATGAGAGAGATAATGAGAGAGATAATGAGAGAGATGATGAGAGAGATAATGAGAGAGAGAATGGGACAATGATTGAGAAAGAATGAGAGGGACAATGAGAGAGATAATTAGAGAGAGTATTAAAGAGGGAGAAGAGAGAGAATGAGAGAGAGAGAGAGTATAAAAGAGAAAGAGAATGAAAGAGAGTGATAATGAAAGAGTGAGAATGAGAGAGATAGTGAATAAAAGAGAGAAAATGTGAAAGAGAAAAAAAATAAAAATAATTGCATTTGGTACAAAGATAATGGAAGAGTGTTAAGAAGCTAGAAAATAAAGATGAAAGGGAACGAGAAATAAACAGAAAAAGGAAAAGAGACATGAAAAGATTATGGAAGAGAGAAATGAAGAGAGCGAGGAATAGAGTACGAAAAAGAGAAATAAAGGGAGAAAGAAAGAGAGAATAAAAGATAGACATAAAGAGATACAAAAATGGAAAAAAAGAAAGATACAATGGAAAAGATAGAGATAACACATAAAGAGAGAGAGAGAGAGAGAAACAGAACAAAGGCAGAGAAAAAAAAAGAAAAAGAGAGAGAAGACAGATAGAAAGAATAGATGAAACAAACATAAAAAAGAGGGAAAATAAAGAAAATGGACAGAGAGAGAGGAAGAAAATAAAAAACAGAGATCAAAATTGAAATAAAGCAAGAGAGAAAAAGAGAGAAATTAAGTGAGACATACAAAATTTTTTGGTTTTGGTCTACAAAATAAGAAAGAGATAAAAAATAAAAAGAAACTTAGAAATGAGGAGAGAAAGTAAGAGATCTGAAAGAGAGAAAGAAAGGATGAAAGCAAGAGAAAAGAAGGAGATAAATAAAGAGAGAAACAAAGAGAGAAATAAAAACAGTTATAAAAAGAGAAAAAAAGAATGAAGTAGGGAGAGAAATTAATAAAGAAATAAAACTGAGAGAAGAGTGAAAAAGATAGAGAGAAAGTACATATAATGAGAGAAAAATATAGAGTACACAGATAGAGAACGAATTCCCAAATAAAGCAGAATGGATTTTTAGCCCTTCTGTAAACAAGCGGAACTGTTCGCTTCCTTCGCTGCGGTACGGCGCGTCCTCGTCCAATTTCCGTATTCGAGCCCAGCAAACCAAATATCCACGATCTGTGATCTATGACTGAATATGCCTGAAGTGAAGTGGAGCAGATCAATTACCTGGAACTTAGAGCAGAGTCCGAAAAGCGAGAGCACTTCAAATGTACTCGCAACTAAAACAAAACAACTTCAGACTCCATTAACATAAAAGAAAGAAAGGCGGCATTTGGGTTAGTAGCGCTGCTCTGCCGCTTCCGGCAGTGTCAATACAGACAATGCAAATGGGCACAAATATAAAATTCGTTACAAATGTTACGTTCCAATAATTACCATGCAACAGCAACAACAACAACGACAACAACGGCGGGAACAACAGCGACGATAACAACGCAGCAGAATGTGCACAATTAATGCCGAACAACGAAATAGAAAAGCGGCATTTACCCAATTTGCCACAGAGGTGCAACTAATGAAAACGCCATGCAACCGGCCCATGCATGGGCAAACAGTCAACAACTGCACAACTGCACACACACGCACACACACACACACACACACACACACACACACTCAGGGGCACGCAGACGCACACTTACGCAAATACTCGTTAATCAATACCGGCAGCGCATCAATCGAACCGATCCGCACCGATCCGGCTGCGATCGATTCCAATTGTCACAACAATGCGGCGCGCATGAATTGTCAAATTTGCTTAGTAGCGTGCATAATTCAGCTGAGTGCGATTGTGTGTGTGTGTGTGTGTGTGGGTACGCCCACTGCACTCTTAATGTGGGCTAGGAGGGCAATGTTGTACTCCAGTCATTGTGCTGGGTACAGTGGGCAACAATTGCAAATTAGCCACGGTGCTCACAATTTTCGGCAAGCGTTCAGATTTTGTAAGAGGGTGAAGGAGAGAGACAGGCAGACAGAGCAGAGGGAGAGAGAGAGAAAGAGAGACAAAAAGAGAGACAAAAAGAGAGACAAAAAAAGAGTTAAAGAGAGAGAAAAATATAGCGAAAAAGAGAGAAAAAGAGAGAAGGAAAAATACACAGAAAAATAGAGAGAAAAAGA
This sequence comes from Clusia tigrina, assembly GCA_920105625.2. Taxonomy (NCBI): domain Eukaryota; kingdom Metazoa; phylum Arthropoda; class Insecta; order Diptera; family Clusiidae; genus Clusia; species Clusia tigrina. The sequence continues at coordinate 201,131,175 of OV050032.1, forward strand.
AAGAGAAAAAAAGGATAGAAAGAGAGAGATAAAAAAGATACAGAGAGAGCAAAAGGGAGAAAAAGAGATATAAAAAATACAAAAAGAGAGAGAAAAAGAGATAAAGAAAAATAGACAGAAAAAGAGAGAGAAAAATAGAGCGAAAAAGAAAGAGATAACAAAAATAAAAAGAGAGAGATAAGGAAGAGAAAGAGAGAAAAAAGAGAGAAAAAATATATTAAAAGAGAAAAAAAGAAATAGAGAAAGAGGAAAAGGAAGCGAAAAAGAGATAAAAAAGAGAAAAATGAGAAAAAGAGAAAAAAGAGAAAAATAGAGAAAAAGAGATAAAAAAAGGGAAAAAGATGAAAGGAAAATAGAGAGAAAAAGACAAAGATAGTTTATAGAGATAAGGAAAAGAGAAAGTGAAAAAGAGCGAATAAAGGGAGTGACAAAGAAGGCGAAAAAAGAGAGTGAAAATGGGAGTGAAATTAGAGAGTGAAGAAAGAGAGAAAAAAAGAAAAAAAATATAAAAAAGGGAAAGAAGGGTGAAAAAAGAATGAGAGAGAGAAAGAAAAATAGAGAGAGATAAAGAGAAAAAAAGAGAAAAACAGAGAGAGCAAAAGAGAGAGAAAAGAGAGAGAAAAGAAGAGAAAAAAGAGAGACTAAAAAAGTGTGTGAAAAAGAGGAAGAGAAAAAATAAAGAGAAATATAGACAATAAAAAAGATAGAGAAAAGGAAAATGAAAAAAGAGAGAAAGAAGAGAGAGAAAAGGAGATAGAGAGAGAAAGATGAAAAATGAGAGTAAAAGAGAAAAAATGATAAAGAGAGATACAAAAGAAAAAAAAGATAAAAGAGAAAAAAAAGAAAGAACAATGAGAGAAAAGAGATAAAAAGAGAGATTGAGAAAAAAAGTGGGAAAATAGAGAGAGAAAAAGAGAGAAACAGAGAGAGAAAAAAAGAGAAACATAGAGAGAAAAAGAGAGAAACAGAGAGAGAAAAAGAGAGAGAAAATATTGAGAAGAAAGAGAGAAATAAGAAGCAAAAAGGAGAATGAGATAAACGGGTAATAGAAATAATAGAGAAAAAAGAGAGAGAAAAAAGGAAGAGAAAAAAATAAAGAGAAAAAAAATCGTGAAATAGAAAAAGAGAAAAAGAGAGAGAGAAATAATATATAGAGCGAATGAGTGAATGAATAAATAGAGAAAAAAGAAGAAATGATAAAAAATTGGGAGAGAAAGTACAGAGAGAGAGAGAGAAAAAAATAGAGAGTGGGACTTAGTGAATGAGTGAATGAATGAATGGCTGAGAGAATGAATGGGTGAGTGAATGAATGGGTGAGTGAATGAGTGCGACATAGTGAAAGTGTGGGAGAAAGAGAGAGAAAGACAGAGCAAAGGAGAGCCAAGGTGTTCAGAGTTTATAGGATGATCATGATGGTGCCGAATGCTGCTGATGCTGATGATGATAATGATTATGATGAGTGATGATTAAAAAGTTTAAATTTATAATAATAATGATGATGATGATTAGGATTATGATGGTGATGAATGCTGATGATGATGTTGATGTTGTTGATGAACATGGTGATGAGGATAATGATGAAGATGATGATGAAGATGATGAAGAAGATGATAATGAAGATGAAAATGATTATGATTAGGATGACGATTATGATTATAATAATGATTACGATCATGATCAGGATTATGATTAGGATTATGGTCATGATAATGATCATGATTATGATTATGCGCAATGATTATGATTATGATTATGATCTGATTATGATTATGATGTGCGAAGATAATAAAGATACAATTTTTAATTATGATGGTGATGAATGCTGATGATGATAATTATTTATAATGATGCTTATGAAGAAACAGAGGAAGCAGATAAATGCAGGGTTTGATGATTCATCTCCCAGTTGAGGCTTCCGGTGTGACAAAGGACACCAAATTCCAAAGAAATAAATTATATTTTTTGTAATGAAGGTATTTACGACTGGATATGAACATACATACATACATATGTACATACATACATATATGTATGTATATGTATGTACATACATACATACATATGTATGTATATACATAGTATGTGGAAGATTTTGATGCAATATCACAGCACCCGTGCTGGCAAATCTTCCTTTTCTCTCTCTATCTCTCTCTCTCTCTCTCTCTCTCTCTGTGTCTCTCCTCTCTTTCTTCTATTTACTTCCCAACTCCACTGAAGGGTTAGTTCATCCTTATTTCTGTGCCCACGGTATAAAAGCAAGTGGCGCTAACTTCGCATTCCTCGAGAAGTCATGCTTCCAAATGATAATCGATGCCCATGGTAATTAGCAGCGCTCATCATCGTCAACTGCTGGAAATGCCACAAGTGTCTCGGCCGATTGTTTACATAGAACTGCTACGGAGGATGAGTGCTGAGGCATGAAGGCAAACACTATGCAGCCAGCACATTGTCACATTACACACTCCCGCTAAACGAGCCAACTAACAGCCAAGCTTGTTGATGGTTGCAACTGAACCTGCTCTTGTGGGGGAGGGGGGGAGGGGGACGGTGACTGGGACGGCTGATCAAGTTTCCAGTAGTGCGTACATTTTTGTCTCTCAAGTCGCTGCCGTCTGCTCGACATTGTTCAGCAATTAGCAACCCGCAACCGGTGACGCCAGGCATTGTCGCCTGTTGGCTACCAAACACGCACACAAACACACACACACACGCCCAGAAGTACTGCAAATACGCCAACTAAATTCAAATAATAAACAATATTTGTCAATACAATACAACCAACAACAACAACAACAACACAGCTACAGCGGCACTAACAAAAACAACACCACCAACAAAAACATCAGCATCATAAGCAAAGGCAGCAACCAGCAGTAGCCACTTACATGGATGTCCAAACAAGTGTATAACGACGAGCGTCATTCGGTGCAAGGCATCGGGGGCCGAGCGGAGCCGAACACAGACTAAGTACACAGACATTCTTCAGGAAATAACGCAACCAAAGACAAAAATCCAAAAATTTAGACAAGCAATTAGCACGGGACACAATTGCAGAGCAACTAGAAACAACAACAACAATAACAGCAACAATACCCACAAAAACTCTGCACTGCACTCCCATACAAATAACTACTGTTTTAGTCTCTTCGGACTGGAGACAAGGCAACACACGTACACACACAGTCCACCTTACATGAGAGTGGTTCACATACCCAGTGAGAAAATGGTTAAGGACTGTTTAGGAAGAGTTTTCAAAACGTCTGCTAGTAATAATGTGGCTAATATCTCAGGAGGCTATTCCCACAAACACTTGACGCTTGGCATTTTCCAACCTTGCAACTTCGCTACATTTCAACACCATTTTTCCAATCAATATCTATGCCAAATGAGTGTTCAAACACTCAGCCTAAGGTAAAGTCTTCAAAACGACTGCCTTTAATGTGAAGAATATCTATCTTAGTTGCGTATTCAGTGGACATTTTTCTCTTAACAATTTGCAGCTTTGCAACTTTTCAACTTTTCAACTGAGCTTTTCAAATCAATATCTATGCAAAATATATTCAAACATTCAGACTAAGTTAGATCTTTCAAAACAACTGCCAGTAATGATGAAATGAACATTTCTATTTCCACAAGCACTTATATTGCCTATTTGCAACTTTGTAATTTTGCAAATTTGCGCAACTTTGAAACTCAAATTTTGAAATCAACATCTACGCAGAATATATTCAAACACTCAGATTAGCATGCTTTAATTGTGGTCAGGTATTTTGCTGTAGTCCGGAGTAGTGTTGTTGTTTATCATATTGTTACAGTGTGACTCCATTGCTAAACACATCCAGAATTAAATACAGTTATGTTGTACCCCCTTTTGGACTTATGCATTCACTTTAATAATAATATATATTAATAATAATATATACATATAATAATATAAATAGTATCTCTTGGCAGGATTGCCATGGTCTACTTCGCGCTTCGGACAGAGCGCTGCCAATGGTTTTCCTAATTGAGGAAGCGCTTCGAAGAGAGCGCTTGAACAAAGAAGACCAAGAAGGTTCGTGGTTGAAAGCGAATTTAATTTTATTAATAATTTTGTTATGCGCATGTACGAGTACATATGTGTATGGTTGGTATCGTAGAATGTCTCAGTTACGCTCAGTTAGCTATGCCTGGCTTATGTGTTGGTGGAATAGGACAACGTTCTAGGAACAAATCTTAACCTTTCCTCTCATTCTCTCCTCTTACAAGACCACACACCTCGAATGGTGAGCTCCTGGAAGGGGACTTCAGATAATTTTTACATTTTGCAGACAATTTTACATTTATTACATTCTGGAATAGTCAGTTTATAATTTGGAATAGTCAGTTTATAATATGTTAAAATTAAGTTTTTATTCTCATTATAGTTTAATTAGAAATATATTTGGATGATGATATCAATTCTGAAGAATCCTTTGTTGCTATTGTTGTTAAATTAGAAATATATTTGGATGATGATATCAATTCTGAAGAATCCTTTGTTGCTATTGTTGTTAAATTAGAAATGTATTTTCATGATGATCTCAGTTCTGAAGTCTGTGATATACTCGTATAATTCCACAACACATGTCATATTACTGTCATGTTATGGAACTAAGACGCAAATACACATTTTATATTAAAGTGAATGCCAGAATTGTTTTTTTAACACTTTTACGAGTAGTGTGCATCCCAACACTACCATTACGCCCACAAAAGCTAATGAAATCGGTACAGTTTGGGCATTAAACTCCTCTCAAAATTGTCCACGCTAGTAGCAGAGAACAAAGAGAAAGGAAACTTAAACGTCAAACGTTGTACACGAATCCTCTCTTAAATCGTGGTGAATCCACTCAGAATTGTGGTGAATCCACTCAGAATTGTGGTGAATCCACTCAAAATCGTGGTGCATTCACTCAGAATCGTGGTGAATCCACTCAAAATCATGGTGTGTCCGCTACGGCAGCTGGCAGCGAAAAAGACTTTCCTTTCTCTGTGTTGTCTGGTTAGTAGTACTTCCCAAGGAAGCGATCAGAGCATGTCCCCAATACCAGCGTAAACTGCTTGAGAGTGGTGTTCCGTTTATATCAGATACCAGATAAACATATCTAAGTGCAGTCTGCTGCACTGCAGCCAAGAATGATAGAATTGAAGATTGCGCCAATTATTGCCTCTGCGCATGCATTTTTCATATCACAAAATATTTTAAGGTACTACGTGACGTCACAGCCAATCAGCTGTGCTGTGTTTTTGTCGAGAGAGGAATAGCGGACCTGCTCATAGCGTAATCTCCTATTCTATCATTCTTGGTGGCCATGGCTTAAGGGTGTCAGAGCCCTCCTTTTCCGTCTGGGATGCGGGTCTCTGCAGACATTTTTGTATGCAGCCACTAAACGAAGGTAAATATTAAATCAGTGCGTCCGTCGTTCTGGCGTTCGCTTATTACAATGGGAGCGCAGCATATTAGCGTAAAGTGTCCAAAAATAGGCGTATTACGCTGCTGCAGTGCAGTGTGTTTGTTGTAAGCGGTCCACAGCGTCATCTTCCAGACAACACCCGAACACAATCGCACAATCCATTTCGTATGTAAATTGAGAGGAACAACACGTTAATTTTTTTATTATTTATTTATTTTTTTTTCATTTTTTTGACTTATCCAATCATGTTTGCTTTGTAATCGTCAAACACAACACACACACACGCACACACACACACACATACCCTGTGCATCTCACAGTACCCCCCTACCCCCGTGGATGAGAATGTGACCATCGCTGTCGCTTGTGACAGTTCGATCAGTGCCTGAGCCTCATTCTCGGTTGCTCGCTCTTTATTTGCATTCTCAATTCGAATGCAGGTGTGGGGCTTGGTTGGAAGTTCTCCTTTGCTGCTTTACAATTTCTTAAATGGTGTAATAAAAATCAAACTCAACCAAGGCGTGGAAACGCAGGCAGCGAGAGCGAGAGTGTGAGTAGTGGCCAAAGGTGCAGCTGGAGTGAGGGAGGGAGAGAGAGGCAACGGTGCTTATTTACTGAGCATTTACATAATGCATTTGCTACCAGTTGCAGTTTTTGTTGTTTATTCAATTGCTATTACTGTGACAATTCCCTGTCTGTGAGGGTAATGAGAGAAACTAAATAAAAAGAGAGTGAGAATTTCAGAGGTTAAATCATACTCAACAAGTGGATGGGCCCCTGCCGTAGAGTGACCCTAGGCTGCAGAGGGTCCAGCAAATTCTGTTAGAGCCCAGTATGAAGGCTTTGCAAATTTACTCACTCACTTGCTCCCATCGTTTCCTCTCGCTCACTCTAGTGGCATATTATATGACAGTGAATCACAAGTGAACGAAGACAAGCCAAAAATTTCCAAATCTGTATAGATTGTTGGGTCTTTGGATGTCACCTAATAGTAGAAGAGTCAAGCAGTGGCATATTGTGTGACAGTGAATCACAAGTGACCGAAGACATGTCAATTATTGCCAAATCTGTATAGATTGTTGGGTCTTTGGATGTCGTCTAACAGTAGAAGAGTCAACTAATGGAAAATTATGTGACAGTGAGTCAGAAGTGAAGCGTGACATGCTGATAAGTGCAATATCTGAATCAATTGTTCAGTCTTTGAATGCCATCTAATACTAGAGGAGTCAAGCAGTGGCATATTATATGACAATGCATCAGAAGTGAACCAAGACAAGCCAAAAATTTCCAAATCTGTATAGATTGTTGGGTCTTTGGATGTCACCTAATAGTAGAAGAGTCAAGCAGTGGCATATTGTGTGACAGTGAATCACAAGTGACCGAAGACATGTCAATTATTGCCAAATCTGTATAGATTGTTGGGTCTTTGGATGTCGTCTAACAGTAGAAGAGTCAACTAATGGAAAATTATGTGACAGTGAGTCAGAAGTGAAGCGTGACATGCTGATAAGTGCAATATCTGAATCAATTGTTCAGTCTTTGAATGCCATCTAATACTAGAGGAGTCAAGCAGTGGCATATTATATGACAATGCATCAGAAGTGAACGAAGACAAGCCAAAAATTTCCAAATCTGTATAGATTGTTGGGTCTTTGGATGTCACCTAATAGTAGAAGAGTCAAGCAGTGGCATATTGTGTGACAGTGAATCACAAGTGACCGAAGACATGTCAATTATTGCCAAATCTGTATAGATTGTTGGGTCTTTGGATGTCGTCTAACAGTAGAAGAGTCAACTAATGGAAAATTATGTGACAGTGAGTCAGAAGTGAAGCGTGACATGCTGATAAGTGCAATATCTGAATCAATTGTTCAGTCTTTGAATGCCATCTAATACTAGAGGAGTCAAGCAGTGGCATATTATATGACAATGCATCAGAAGTGAACCAAGACAAGCCAAAAATTTCCAAATCTGTATAGATTGTTGGGTCTTTGAATGTCATCTAATAGTAGAAGAGTCAAACAGTGGCATATTATGTGCCAGTGAGTCAGAAGGGACAAGACATGCCAACTGGATCTTCCATGTAGATTTTGTCTGTACGATAACGATCCTAAGCACTCAGCTAAGATCGTCAAGGAGTCTGGTACTTTCTACTGTTGCTAAAGTGTTACCACACCCACCCCAAAGCCCGGATCTTAAACCGACTAAGCATTTGTGGGCCCATATTGAAACCGAATTAAGAGAGACATATTCATAATAGAAACAACCTGCAAACGAGCATCCAAGTCATTTGGTATAACATTTCTGAGGAACTAACCAGAAATCTAGTGAACTCCATGAATTGAATACTCCAGACCATTGTGGATGCCCAAGGATATTGCACAAAATATAGAAATAATAACAAGGTAAGTACATATGTTGGCAGTAATGCCAACTTTTTATATTGCCCCTTCTTTTCATGTTTTCAAAATTGAGGTTAATTTATGATTTGTGATTTTGCTTCATAATAAAAATTAATATATTAAATTCAATTCCTTCTGTGAAATCTATTAACTTAGCTCTTTTATTGGCTGTAACAATAATTACGATACTATCCTTGGTTGCCATGATATATCAATATATACTTAAGTTCACCCTTGTCCAAGTTTATTATTTGTTCACTGTATGTTCCTATCATTTACCCTCACTCACTCTAGGGGCAAATTATATCACAGTGACTCATAAGTGAACGCTGCCATGCCAATTATTGTATGTATAGTATATTCTCCCTAACACATTTTCTGACACAATATCATAGGAATTCCTCTCCTTTCAAAGTAAATACTACGATAGCGATACCACAGAAAGCTCGACTCATTGATCTCGACTCTATTGTTCTGTTATGGTAACTGCATTCGTGGTTTTATATTTGAAGATCATTTTGCGTGCACACTACTTTTTCCTTAAGCCAATAATACTAGAAGAGGTTCTGCATTTTTCCCAGCTTACATTTTACCACGCCACTAACTATAAGCTCATAATTAAAGGACTCCCAGCTTACATTTCACCATGGCACTAACTCTAAACTAACAATTAAAGGACTCCCAGCTTACATTTCACCATGGCACTAACTCTAAACTAACAATTAAAGGACTCCCAGCTTACATTTCACCATGGCACTAACTCTAAACTAACAATTAAAGGACTCCCAGCTTACATTTCACCATGGCACAAACTATAAACTCATATTTAAAGGACTCACAGTTATTCCACTGATAGTGCTGAGTGCAAAACCCAGCCAAAATTTTTTGAGACCACGCCTTTTTTATTTGCCATGCATATTCGATTGTGAAGCTTTTTTGTTAAGGAGGTGTAGTCCCCTAATGCTTACAAAAAATGTTAAATTGAGTTCTCTCAGAGACAACAGCTTTTACGATTTTCGTTTTTTACTCCTCTGCCAATGACATGCCTATGCAAAACGTAGGACAAATTGAATTATTCAATTTTAAAATGCAGTCCTTGAGAAAATGGAATACCCGCCAAGTTGAAGGGTTTCACTAATAGAACTAAGCTTGGCTTAAGTTGTGACCAGCCGAACTTTGATTATATCCGGATTCTCTGTGTGCGAGACTGATCCTTAAATTTCTGCGATTTCAAAAGTGCAGGGGAAATCTGTCGTTAAGATGGATTCAAAGCTGATATATTATCAAAATATCGATTCTCCTATGATGGGTACAAAAAGTCAGTTTGTGGTTCCACACATATTCGTATTCTGTATAATATCTTTCCAGTTCAGTCACTTCCTTTCCAGCTCTGCTGAAACAACGTTTGCAAACTGTGGTACAAATTTGCCTACTTACAGGATTCTTGGAATGTACTCCTGATTTCATGGTAGAACTTTTAAGAAAACTTGAAAATAAATGCTCCACCTGACCCCCGCATCGGACCACAGGTGTCCACGGTTGATATGAGTTTGCTCCCAAATCGATCAGACTCATTGTTGATCACATGGAAAAATGATCAAATTCAGTAAGTACTTCTAAACTTCTTTCTGCTCGAGTCCCTTCGAAAAGAGTTTAATAAGCCAAAATTGCCTCCCCTTTCATCTCCACTGAACATAATGGTTTATTCACGTTATTCACGCTGATTCGAGTGCTTTTTGACACGGTTTCCACGTTGGAATATTGAACAATTCGATTAAATTCCTTTATTGCTGTGAACAATGCCCAAAAACAATACAGAACGCTGAAGGTAGGTAGATCATGTGTGTCCGTCCGCCCTTCCCTCCGGCCGACCAACCCACCATCAGTTCTGTTGACGTTTGTCGGTGTGTCTGTCTCCGTGCTTAATTTTGTTTGTGATCTAATGTTGGATGCTCCTCTCGTGTTGTTGCTTTGTCTTTCGCTCATTGTGCGCGCATTGTTTATTGTTGTAAATTCACATCATTTACGCGCTTTTGTTCGCTCGCCCCGACTCAGTTCATGCAATCGATCGTTCAATCCAAGTCGATGATGCTGCTTGGCTCGCTCTGATTGTTGGACGCTGCCGCTGTACTCATCACTAGTGTTGCCAAACTACGGTTTAATAGAGATTTAATCGGGGATCACGTACAAATTTCTTCATATGCACAAATCTTGCTGGGAAGAGTCGCCTCCTTCTTCAAGTTGTTTCAGAATTAGCAGTAATTTAGGGCTTAGGGTATACTTTTATAGGAAAATATTTTTAATTCTCAAGGATGACTATTACATTTCCTTCAATGCTTCCTATCTTCTCTCCCCCTCTCTCAGTCCGCAAGCAATGTAAATTCTGAGATTGGGCCCAATCACATATTTCGAACTAAATGGACATGATTCTTTCCACTATTCTGACTATTTTCCGTAGTAACCCGTAACATAGTACCAGTCGATGTGATGGAGCGTGACTTTTGGTCCTCACTGATTTTATTCTCACTTCTCGCTGCTGTCAAACTCGGGAGATGATTCCAGACCACGCCCACACATGCATTCAAAACTGCTGTGCTTGCATGAGGCTCTTTCGGGTAATTTTTCGTTAGCACAGAAATCAAATTTGAAGCTCTCCCTTCAGTGATGCTCTCTTTTTACTGAATTTCTCCCACCATTTACACTCCTTCTATTGAAGCTCCCCGTCCATTGAATCACTCCGTCTATTGAAGATCTTCCTTCCTAGAAACTCATCGTCTATTGCAGTTCGTTCTCCATTGAAGCTCTCCTTCCATTGAAGCTCAACCTCCACTGAAACTGTCCCTCTATTGAAGCTCATCGTCCATTGAAACAGTACCTACATTGATATTTTCTCTCCATTGAAGCTCAACCTCCACTGAAACTGTCCCTCTATTGAAGCTCATCGTCCATTGAAACAGTACCTACATTGATATTTTCTCTCCATTGAAGCTCAACCTCCACTGAAACTGTCCCTCTATTGAAGCTCATCGTCCATTGAAACAGTCCCTACATTGAAATTTTCTCTCCATTGAAGCTCAGCCTCCACTGAAACTTTGCCTCTATTGAAGCTCTGTCTTTCAAGCTCCCCCTATTTCACCTGGTGGAGTAATGTCTCTACGACCCTTTTATTTGAGCATTTCTTTCAACTTGGCAACCCTGCTCGTTACATAAATTTAGTGTGATTGCTGTAGCGTACTTGAATTCCGATTCCCCCCTCCGCGCAGACCGCTTAAATGTTGTTTGTAGTGATTAGTTTTCCGGCATTAGTAGCGTAAATGCACGGATTTTGCTTTGCTTGCTGCGTTTCCCCGCGAGCGATCGCTCCGAAGCACTTGCTTGCTGCGACGCGAACTCTTTTGCACTTTATTGGCTGGGTGCGTTGTTTGTGTTTGTTTTTGTATTTGCTTTTGTTTTTGCTTTTGTTGTTGTTTCTCCATGCTGTGTGTTTGTTGCTGGCTATCGATCGTGCATCTCGGCAGAGATCCATCGCGGTTTGCTTTCGTTTCGTATTGATTCATTTTGTTTTGCCTTTAATTTGGTGTTTGTGTATTTCTGATTGTTGTTGTTGTGTTGTTATTGTTGTTTTCTGTTGCCGGCCATTGTCTCTGCTACACCATTGCAAATTTTATTGCACAGCAAGCACACACACGCACACACACTCTCGCCGAAGTGCTCTCGTACGCTCTTTGTTGTTGTTGCGTTTCCCTCCCGAGCACGCTCGTTCGCATTTAGCACACTTTAATGGACATAATTACGTTTATTATGTGATTGTAGCCAAACGTTTACGCTTTTCACTCACTCTGAATGAGGGTACATGATTTATGACGTCACATGCTGCTTTGGAATTTATTGGGATATTTTTGCAAAAATTTTGTTTGTTTTTTTGATTTATGTTATTTTTGTTGTTGTTGTTGAAGTCAAGAAATTTCGGAAATGCGTGCTGAAAAAACAACATTTTGATAGAGAAATTTCGTAAAGGGAGTTTTTGAAGTGCTGCCAAGAGTCCTGCTGCTACACCGGTGCTATTTTTAAGGACATTGATAAAAATTCGGGTTTTTAATGTAACTGTGCAAGAAAGAGAACTAATCTCGGATGGAACATAATTTCTATCCAAAGACTCGAAGGGAAATTTCTTGTTTAACATTCACTGTGTCTGCTGATACACACACACACACACTCTCTCTCTCTCTCTCTCTCTCTCTATTTATGTATCTATCTCTCTTTGGAGAATATGTACTATGCACATTTAAAAATGGAGTATATCTGAGCTTAGATCACGTGTATTCTTTCAATATGTTTTGTTTGGTACTCTCTCAAGCTCTTTGCTTAGTATAAACAGCCAAGGATATTCAAATTTGCTCGATGGGTGATGGGAGCCTATGTCAGTTGTTTATCTATCTCTGTATCTATATCTATCTGTACCTCTCTCTCTCTCATTATATATCTCTATCTAAATCTAAATCTATATCTATATCTCTCTATCTATCTCTAATTCTATCTCTATCTTTGTCTCTATATATATCTCTATCCCTATCTATATATAAGTCCATCTCTCTCTTTTTTCTCTCTATATATATGTACACATATCTCTATCCCTATCTCTATCTCTATATTTATTTCTATCTCTCAATATATCTCCATCTCCATCTCTATCTTTATATATATGTTTATATATATACATATATATATATATATATATATATATATATATATATATATATATATACATATATATATATATATATATATATATATATATGTATATATATATATATATATATATATATATATATATATATATATATATATATATATATATATATATATATATATATATATATATCTATCTATCTCTATGTATATCTGTATCCCTTATCTCTATCTCTATATCCATCTCTATCTCTATATCCATCTCTATCTCTATATCCATCTCTATCTCTATATCCATCTCTATCTCTATGTCCATCTCTATCTCTATATCCTTCTCTATCTCTATATCCATCTCTATCTCTATCTCTATATCCATGTCTATCTCCATCTCCATCTTTATCTGTATATATATATTTCTATCTCTATCTCTCTCTATCTTTATATATATCTCTATCTCTATATAGTATATATTTATCTCTATCTCTCTCTCTTTTTCTCTCTATGTATATATCTATCTACAGCTCTATCTCTATATCCACTTCTATATATGTACATCTTTATCTCAATATCCATCCCTAATCTATGTCCAGCTCTATCTCTGTCTCTCTCTTTCTCTCGCAATTTCTATCGCTTTCTATCTCTCGCTATGTCTCTCTATACTTCTTTCCCTTTCTTACTCCCTCTCTCTCTCTCTCTCTCTCTCTCTTTTTGGAAATTCAAAACACGTGAAAACAGAGCCAATAATATCAAAATCCCTCTTTGACTTTCAAAGCTCTATAAAAGCGTTATACCTTTTCTATAATCACATTGCTTATATCAGTTCTATAACAACATTGTAGTGCAAAAATATGCTTACAGCACTATAGTAACTCTCCTCTTTATAAGTTTCTTACGGTATTTAAGGAATGCTTTATACAGACTTTAAAAACCAATTAACTCTAAACACACTCTAAACAACCTTTATAAGGTCGCATAATGCTTTCTCCAATACCTGTGAACTTCACAATGAAGCCTCTCATCGAGAGATTCAATGTTTCGTGTGAGGTGCATCATATCTAAATTGCTCCTAGAGCCTTCCGAGATGCTGCTCCTAGAGCCTTCCGGGTGGTTGCTTCTAGGGCCTTCCGAAATGCTGCTCTTAGAGTCCTACGGTTACTGCTCCTAGAGCCTTCCGGGTTGCTGAAGTGTTTCAATGTTCGGTTGGAGTTCACTCGTGTGGGGTGCATCATTTCCAGCCTGCTCCTAGAGCCTTGTGCTGGCTACTCCATAGTGGATTCCACATCATAAGCAGATAAGTAATGCCAACAAAACAGCAGCTAATCCTGCTAAGTACCGTTAGACCGCTCTCGTATTACCACCAGTCTGCCTCCATAAGCAAGCGGGATGATTGTTTGAGCACAGCTGCACGAGGTAATCAGCTCCAGCTGGCAGCCTCAACCTACGAAGTGACGTGAACGCAGGGCTCACTGCGCAAGGACCTGCTGCTATTTGTTTTTATTATTTCCACTTGAATTGTTCTGGAGTGAAATCAATGTAGCAGCAAAATCCTTCTCCCTCCTGCTCACTCTTCCTCACTCTTGCTCTCTCTTTCTCACTGCTTCTGTTTGTCTCTTTTTGTGTGCTAAAAGCATTTGCAAACACGGCGCTGCCAAGTTTTGACACGATCGGAAAAACTGACAGCCTGTCAGAGCAGAGCAGAGCAGAGCGGAGCTGATCAGACCTGAACCCAGTAAGGCAGAGGCAATGCAGTCAATGCAGGCAAGCGTCAAATTGCGCAAGCGTGTTAAAAACAACAACAAACAACAGACACAACAAAAGTAAAGAGAATCCTTTTTCCAGGAAATCAAAACTGCATTCAACGCAGAGCATTCGTATTTCTGTCACAGAATGCCTCCACTCGCAGCTCTGCAGGCGACTGAAAGGAAGCGAGTACCATAGAGACCCGCTTCGGGAGAGAGCGAGAGAGAACGAGAGGGCAAGAGTTGATCTTATGTAACAAAATTAATGGCCACACAGCAGCGCTGAACATAAACAAACAAACAAACAAACAAACAAAGAGCCAAACGAAAGGCAACATTAGAGCCCGGCAGTCAGGTAAGGAAGAGGGTTGAGGAGCGTCAGCGGCAGAGGGTAATTAGAGCCTACTGTTTGCCATTGTTGGGCGTCATTAGGCATGCGTGGTGTTGAATCCACTGAATTCGCAATGCCATTAATCCGCAGCCCAATTTCATTGAACAACACACGGAAATAGCATTGAAAATTGTGGTCAAAACATGATTAAGTGCTGGCATATGCAACTACTATGCTGATAGTAGAGTGCCGGAGTACTTGACATGTTGCAAAGAGGGTTCCGAGAAGAGTGCACTCAGGCCAAGAAGTCAATCTTGCTTTCTAAACTTAATAAATTGAACTCAACTTCCTACTCAGAATGTGATCCTTGGGAGAGAAGAAGGATGTCTTTCTCCGCCAAGAAAGGATTCAGCAGTGGATTCGCACTATTTCATAGTAAACGCTTCCTTGATTCACTTCAAGCCTGCTTTGTGGCCATCTGGAAACGTATCCAAAGGCTTCCAGAGTGATGAGTATCATTTGTACTCGTGCCCTGGAAAAGAAGTGCGAGGAACCTCAGTGCTAGTGGCACGGGCTCCTTTCATACAATGAACATCCTTATAGCGTTTAATTATGCAGCTGAAACCTGTATAAGAAACATTGTAAGCTATTATACCAATGTGGTTTTCGTTAAGAGTCAGTCGATGAGACGTGGAGTCAGTCAGATCAGGAGTGGACAGAAATTATGAATGTGAGTTGTACTGAACAGCCTTATAGCGTTTTATTATGTAGTTCACACCTGTATAAGAAACATTGTAAGCTATTATACCAATGTGGTCTTCGTTGAGAGTCAGTCAGATGAGACGTGGAGTCAGTCAGATGACAAGTGGAAAGTAACTATGAATGTGAGTTGTACTGAACAGCCTTATAGCGTTTCATTAAGCAGCTACAACCTGTATAACAAACAGTGTAAGCTGTGACAAACTTTGGAGTCAGAAGAGAAGTGGAACGTAAGCTTAAATCGTGGATGCGAATTGGATTGTTGTGATATGATACGAGTATCTCTCTTTCATCCTTTTCAGCTGCCTGCGAGTTCATTCTAACACACTCCATAGGCAGTGGCTAGTTGTGTTGTTGCATTTGTGGTGCTCCGTTTCTTGGTTGTTGTTGTGTTCTCGTCACTCCCTGCAACCAGCAGGAGATGCAAGACTGGACCACGGCTCTCTGGAGGACTCTTTCAACTTCTGAATCGCTCTACTCCTGAGGTGTGGACCCCAGCCTAACATAGTTAAGCTGGTATATAGGAAAAGTTGCTGCTATTGTTGTTGCTGCTGTTGTTGTTGCTGCTGTTGCTGTTACTGCTGTTGTTGCTGCTGTTGTTGTTGCTGCTGTTGCTGTTGTTACTGCTGCTCCTGTTGCTTCTGTTCTGGTTGTTGTGTTAACAGTCCGCCGCTCTCTAGTCGCAGGCACCACACCATTGAAAAAGGCTCTCGCTGCTCCCTGTCATGAACGGCTCATCTCGTTCTCAATTTGATTGTGGCGTTTTCATCACATTTCCCTGCTTTCTTTTGTTTTGCACATTTTGCGCGTTTTCCGCGTGAAATCAGGATAATGCGTGTCTTTTTTTCCAAACAATTGACTGACAAACTTCAGTCAGGATTTGTTCCAATTCTGAAATCCTGTCTCGAAATTCTGTTCTCTTTTTCACTGCGCGTTTTGTTGTGCGCGTCACGCTTTTGTGTTGCCTGCAAAACTGTCAAATTTTTCGTTACAATTCCCAAAAAGGATTTCTTTTAAGCTGGTTGTGTGGAAATTATCCTTACTTTTGTGCGTTTTGACAGTTGATTGTTGAGACTGACAGCAGGAGAACAATTCTGGTTTGCTCTCGCGCAAGGATTAAGTTTCTTTGCTCTCACCTGGAACGACTACGCAAGGAGCTAACTTCGTAGTAGTTGCAGATTTGCTATGTTTGCGTGTCGCCAATTCACACTCGGCAGTGGCAGGTGTCGCCAAGCATTTTAGGAAGTTGGGACATCCTTTTCATTGCTACTTTGAGTTGGCAGCTTTTGTGGAAGTTTTGGCAGAACAGTTGTGACTGACCTCTACGTCCTTCGGTTATAGTATGGTCATAGCAAAAGGACACAGGTTGAACTATACAAGGTTTTCATACTGTGGCCTTCCCTCTCGAATTTTGCATTGTTCGGGTCGGACCCTCTTCCTGGCTTGAAAGCAGTCCAGGTATACACCAAGCCCCCACACTCAGCGTCTCCCCGATGAGATGTTTGCCTTAATTCAGACACATTTCGCTTATGTTGCCTACTGCCAGTCTATTCGTCAGCTGCAATATGCCCTTCTTACCCTGCCCCCTTCACCCTCAACAATGATGCGTACGTAGGCACGCACGTGAAATGGATTTGACAACAATTATTCCAGTGCAATAAATTCGTTTCCAATTACTCGTATTAACCAAGCTGTGGAGCTCTTTGTTTGGCAGCTACTCGCACTCAGCTCTCGCACCCAGCAGCCGCCCCAAATCTAAATCACCGCAACCCAACACAAATCAAGCCAAGCGGCCAGTTGCTGACCAACCCAACCCAACCCAACCAAACCCAACCATGCGCTTTGTTTCGGACATTGTGTCAATGCAGTTTAAAGCTGACAACTTCAACTCGGCCGCCTGCAACAGTCGCTCACCGACCGACGCACCTGGCGGCGGCAGCGGTGGAGCGCACGTACGTGCAGCACTCACAGGTGTGGCATGCGTTGCAGTGGAATTCGAAGTGGAATTGGTATTGGAATGCGGCGCTATTGTTGTGCACGTACAATCGATACATCAGCCCCTCACTTGGCACACAAAAGCAGTGCACAACTGCCTGAGGGGGCCAAGTCGATGGAGGCAGTTGTAGCGCAGCTGGGAGCCAAGGTAGAGAAAGTGTCGAAACACAACAGCTTTAAAGTGTCGCCTGGACTGGACACTCCAGCCGGCAGGTAGGGAAAAGTGCAGCACTTTAAAGTGAGACTTCACATTGTGTTGGACCAGAGGAGGGAGCAAGAAGCTCGCCTCTCATTGGTGTCCAGCATTTGGTCTGCCAGTTATCGGGGAGTCACCAGGTAAAGATAGGTGAGACTTCACATTGTGTTGGACCAGAGGAGGGAGCAAGAAGCTCGCCTCTCATTGGTGTCCAGCATTTGGTCTGCCAGTTATCGGGGAGTCACCAGGTAAAGATAGGTGAGACTTCACATTGTGTTGGACCAGAGGAGGGAGCAAGAAGCTCGCCTCTCATTGGTGTCCAGCATTTGGTCTGCCAGTTATCGGGGAGTCACCAGGTAAAGATAGGGGAGACTTCACATTGTGTTGGACCAGAGGAGGGAGCAAGAAGCTCGCCTCTCATTGGTGTCCAGCATTTGGTCTGCCAGTTATCGGGGAGTCACCAGGTAAAGATAGGTGAGACTTTAAATTGTATTAAAACAGAAGTGGGAGCAGGATTCTTGGCTCGCATTGGCGTCCAATGTGTAGCCTGTCAGATATCTGGGCCTGGGGTTTAGCCTACCAGTTATTTGGGAGTATTCACTGATAGTGAGTGGGCTTTTGAGAGATGCTGGGGGTTGGCAGTAGTTCAGTTTAAAGATGTTTCCTTTTTGATGTGATGGTCAGCACTACGTCGAGGCTCGAGTAACCGATTGCATGGCAGTGAAAGTGTTCTGCTTTAGATCGTAAGTGAATGTTTCCTGTCTTCCTTCTCGCCACTCTGCTTCCATCAGCTTCTGTGTAATAAAGTCTCGAATCTTCTCGCCACTCTGCTTCCATCAGCTTCTGTGTAATAAAGTCTCGAATCTTCTCGCCACTCTGCTTCCATCAGCTTCTGTGTAATAAAGTCTCGAATCTTCTCGCCACTCTGCTCCTTATTAGATTCTTATTAATCAAGTCTGGAATTGTGCCACTAGCATGGAGAGCTGAACTATTCCCCAGAGCCTGAGGTTATCATTACTCGGGGTTAAAATTTCTACACAGAAATGGTCCTTAGTGATGCCTAAGAAGAACTTATCCGTTCTTCTAATTTTTCCGATCGCAAGTTCCAATGTTCTGCTGATTCTTATACTCAGAGTTGCTCAGCTCTGTTGATTCTGATAATCACAGCTGTTCAATTTTTCTGATTCTTATGATCAGAGTTCCTTTGTTCTTCTGAATCTTATGCCGACAGTTCATCAGTTCCTCCGATTCTAATGTCCACAATTCCTCTGTTCTTCTGAGTCTTATGCCGACAGTTCCTCTATTCTTCTGATTATTACAATCAGAGTTCCTTTGTTCTTCTGATTATTGTATCGATAGTTCCGCTGTTTTTCTCATTCTTACGATCACAGTTCCACAGCTCTTCTGATTCTTATGATCACAGTTCCTCTGAGTCTTATGCCGACAGTTCCTCTGTTCTTCTGATTCTTATACCGACAGTTCCTCTGTTCTTCTGATTCTTATACCGACAGTTGCTATGTTCTTCTCATTTTTATGCTCACAGTTCCTCATTTCGATTCTTATGCCCACAATTCCTCTGCCCACGATTCTTATGCCCACAATTCTGATTCTTGTATCGCTAGTTCCTCTGTTCTTCTCATTATTATGCTCACAATACCTCTGCTCTTCTGATTCCTAAGCCGTCAGTTCTTCTGTGCTTCGGATTCTTATACCGACAGTTCCTCTGTTCTTCCGAGTCCTGGAAGTCTCTACGGAGCACAGCTGTTGAGGTTGTAATCATCTTTCCAGTTCCACTCGAAATTTGTGGATAATTTTATACCACAATCTCTGGAATTGCTGATGCATGGCAATGTCCTGGGCGAGCTGTGCGTGTGCCCTCGACTCGTCTGCTCGCAGCTTGGTCAGCGTTGTCAGTCGGCAATATTTGAGTGCCCTTTGAAAAGGCAAAATTGTCCTTGTGTGATTGTTGTTGTTTTTGTTGTTGTGGGTACTTTTTCTATTTCATTTAATTATTTTTTTTTGGCAAATATTCTCAGCTTCCTTTAATAAATTTACTTCCACTTTATTGCATTCGAATAATGGGTAAACAAACCGCCCCTTTTTTCTGATATTAATGCATGCCGCTGACAAGGCGCTTAAGCTGCTCATCATCATCATCATCGCCGTCGTCATCAGCAACATTATCGCTACGGCAAAGAGCAGCAACAACAACACTGTGATCATCCACGGAGGCAGTCGTGGCCGGATCTGAGCAACCCCTAAATGGCGCACTACGCACACACCACTGCCTCCTTATCTGTCTGCTGCAGAGCCGCTTCACTCAAGTATGTTTGTTGTTGTTGTTGTTGTTGTTGTTACTATTTAATTTTTTTCTTGCGCAGTTAGTCAACCTAATTTAGTCGCTTTTTATTTGTCTTTGTTGTTGCTGTTGTTGTTGTTGCTGTGCGCTTGTAGCGTTTTGTTGTTGGTTCTTTATCAGCGGTATCAGTAGAAACCGCTTCTCATGGGTTGGGTGTGGAGCGGCGCATGAGATAAACATCGCGTGTACTCCGTATTTGAACAGTTTAAAATGTTGCCAAATTGAAAACGACAGCGAGCGAATTGCTGGCAACAGCAGATGAGGATTAATCATAATTGACAGTGGCGTAGGTCGGGGAATTAGGTCAGGCACTCATAGAATTGCTTGAACGAGTGGTTTTCGCAGCGTACGCAATTCACAGAGAACTCGAGAACGGTTCAAGTTGTAACACGGATATCGGCGCTTCAGCGATTCGGTCGATTTGAGTGGACTTGGAACAAAGTACGCAGTGGAACTTCATCGTCAGCATTCACGTTATCGTTATCTATCCTTTTATTATTCATTATTGGTATTTATTCACTGTTGGTATCATCAAAGGAGACGTCTGAACTTCATAAAAGAGTCAAAGAAGTTTGAAAAGGTCGAATTTCCTTCCCAACCTCCTCTATCTCCCCTTGTCTTAAATATTTTTGTAGGCTTACACTATACTAGGGATCAATGCATGAGTTCTTGGAGACCTCCTTCTTCGGTAGTTGTCCGGCTTACCCCACTTCTATTCTACTTCTATTCTATCGTAAAAGGCATTGTTACCATTTCCATCATGAACAGTAGTAAAATAGTGTTTTTGCTGTATTGAAGGTTATCATTATCATACCAGACTTTTTCCAGACTATTATAAGATTGTCTCCAGACTGTCAAGACTGTTTGACGACTGTTTCCAGAATAGTTTAACACTGTTTGAAAACTGTTTCCCGAATGTTTCCAGATTAATACAAGAATGTTTCCAGAGCAGTTCAATATTATTTGACAGCTGTTTAAGGACTGTTTGAATACTGTTTGACGTATGTTTGAAGGCAGTTTAAACACTGTTTGAAAACTGTTTCCCGACTACTTCCTGACTATTATAAGACTGTTTGAAGACTGTTCGAAGACTGCTTCCAGACTATTACAAGAATGTTTCCAGAGTGTTTCAAGATTATTTGATGGCTGTTTAAGGATTGTTTGAAGACTGTTTAAACACTGTTTGAAGACTGTTTAAACATTGTTTGAAAACTGTTTCCCGACTACTTCCTGACTATTATAAGACTGTTTGAAGACTGTTCGAAGACTGCTTCCAGACTATTACAAGAATGTTTCCAGAGTGTTTCAAGATTATTTGATGGTTGTTTAAGGACTGTTTGAAGACTGTTTAAACACTGTTTGAAGGCAGGTTAAACACTGTTTGAAAACTGTTTCCCGACTACTTCCTGACTATTATAAGACTGTTTGAAGACTGTTCGAAGACTGCTTCCAGACTATTACAAGAATGTTTCCAGAGTGTTTCAAGATTATTTGATGGCTGTTTAAGGATTGTTTGAAGACTGTTTAAACACTGTTTGAAGACTGTTTAAACATTGTTTGAAAACTGTTTCCCGACTACTTCCTGACTATTATAAGACTGTTTGAAGACTGTTCGAAGACTGCTTCCAGACTATTACAAGAATGTTTCCAGAGTGTTTCAAGATTATTTGATGGTTGTGTAAGGACTGTTTGAATACTGTTTAAACACTGTTTGAAGACTGTTTAAACACTGTTTGAAAACTGTTTCCCGACTACTTCCTGACTATTATAAGACTGTTTGAAGACTGTTCGAAGACTGCTTCCAGACTATTACAAGAATGTTTCCAGAGTGTTTCAAGATTATTTGATGGTTGTTTAAGGACTGTTTGAAGACTGTTTAAACACTGTTTGAAGGCAGTTTAAACACTGTTTGAAAACTCTTTCCCGACTACTTCCTGACTATTATAAGACTGTTTGAAGACTGTTCGAAGACTGCTTCCAGACTATTACAATAATGTTTCCAGAGTGTTTCAAGATTATTTGATGGTTGTTTAAGGACTGTTTGAAGACTGTTTAAACACTGTTTGAAGACTCTTTAAACACTGTTTGAAAACTGTTTCCCGACTACTTCCTGACTATTATAAGACTGTTTGAAGACTGTTCGAAGACTGCTTCCAGACTATTACAAGAATGTTTCCAGAGTGTTTCAAGATTATTTGATGGTTGTTTAAGGACTGTTTGAAGACTGTTTAAACACTATTTGAAGACTGTTTAAACACTGTTTGAAAACTGTTTCCCGACTACTTCTTGACTATTATAAGACTGTTTGAAGACTGTTCGTAGAATATTTAAACACTGTTTGAGGACTGTTTCCAGCCTGTTTCAAGACAGTTTCCAGACTCTTTCAAAATGGATTCCATACTGTTCAAGATATTTTCCAAACTGTTTCAAGTATGTTTTAACTCTTTAACTCTTTGGAGACTCCTTCCAAGGAGTATCAGGATAGTTTCCAGACTGTCTCAACAATATTTTAAGACTGTTTCCAGTATAATTCTAAACTGTTTAAAGAATATCTTCCACACTATTTGATGATTATTTCAAGACTGCTCCTAAATAGTTTCCAGACTCTTTCAATAATGTTTAGAAAGTTTATTCAGACTATTTGAAGGCGGGCTTAGGACTGTTTGCAAACTGTTTCAAGACTTTTTCAGACTATTTGAAGCTTGGTTCCTGACTGTTTCCGGAATGTTTCAAGAATGTTTGAAGACTATTTCCAAACTGTGTAAAGTATGTTTTATGGCTCTTTAAGGACTCCTTCCAAAGAGTATCGAGATAGTTTCCAGACTGTCTCAAGAATATTTTAAGACTGTTTCCAGAATATTTCAACACAGTTCTCAGACGTTTTTAAGACTGTTTCCAGACTGCTTCAATACTGTGTTTAAACTCTTTGTAGACAAATAAATCATCTACAAATCGAGTAATACGAGTCTTAGACGTGTTGCGACTCTGACTTTCAGGGATTCAATATAAATATCAAGATAGGGCTTTTGGCGGACTTTTGAGTATAAGGATGGTGGGATGGAAATACACTGCCTAGCAAAATACTCTCTTCCAGTCAACGAACGTGAATGAAGTTCCACTTATCATGCTCTTTCACACGTATTCATTTTGCTCGAACTATTTCAGAACTATTCTGAGTATTCTGAGTACATTTCTGGTATACTTGGTGTGAGAACAGTTCTGCTACATTGGATATGATAATAGTTCTGGTATACTTGGTATGAGAAAGGTTCTGGTATATTGGATATGAGAACAGTTCTGGTATACTGGGTATGAGAAAGGTTCTGGTATATTGGGTAGGAGAACAGTTCTGATATACTTGGTATGAGAACAGTTGTGGTATATTGGATATGAGAACAATTCTTTTATACTGGTTATGAGAACAGTTCTGGTATATTGGATACGATAATAGTTCTGGTATTCGGGTATGAGAACATTTCTGGTATACTTTGTATGAGAACAGTTCTGGTATATTGGATATGAGAACAGTTCTGGTATACTGGGTATGAGAACAGTTCTGGTATATTGGATATGAGAAGAGTATACTGGGTATGAGAACAGTTTTGGTGTACTAGGTGTGAGAACAGTTCTGGTATATTGGATACGATAATAGTTCTGGTATTCTGGGTATGAGAACATTTCTGGTATACTTTGTATGAGAACAGTTCTGGTATATAGAGTATGAGAAAAGTTCTAGTATATTGGATATGATACTAGTTCTGGTACACTTGGTATGAGAACAGTTATCGTATACTGGGTATGAGAACAGTTCTGGTATATTGGGTAGGAGAACAGTTCTGATATACTTGGTATGAGAACAGTTCTGGTATATTGGATACGAGAAGAGTATACTGGGTATGAGAACAGTTCTGGTGTACTAGGTGTGAGAACAGTTCTGGTATATTGGATACGATAATAGTTCTGGTATTCTGGGTATGAGAACATTTCTGGTATACTTTGTATGAGAACAGTTTTGGTATATAGAGTATGAGAAAAGTTCTAGTATATTGGATATGATACTAATTCTGGTACACTTGGTATGATAACAGTTATGGTATACTGGGTATCAGAACAGTTCTGGTGTAGTAGGTATGAGAACAGTTCTAGTATATTGGATACGATAATAGTTCTGATATTCTGGGTATGATAACCGTTCTGGTGTACTGGGTATAAGACCACTTCTGGTATACTGCGTATGAGAACAGTTCTGGTATATTGGGTAGGAGAACAGTTATGATATACTTGGTATGAGAACAGTTCTGGTATATTGGATATGAGAAGAGTATACTGGGTATGAGGACAGTTCTGGTGTACTAGGTGTGAGAACAGTTCTGGTATATTGGATACGATAATAGTTCTGGTATTCTGGGTATGAGAACATTTCTGGTATACTTTGTATGAGAACAGTTCTGGTATATTGGATATGATACTAATTCTGGTACACTTGGTATGATAACAGTTATGGTATACTGGGTATCAGAACAGTTCTGGTGTAGTAGGTATGAGAACAGTTCTAGTATATTGGATACGATAATAGTTCTGATATTCTGGGTATGATAACCGTTCTGGTGTACTGGGTATAAGACCACTTCTGGTATACTGCGTATGAGAACTGTTCTGGTATATTGTGTATGAGAACAGTTCTAGTATATTGGATATGATAATAGTTCTCGTACACTTCGTATGAGAACAGTTCTGCTCTACTGTTCTCTTCATTGCTCGTAAAGAGTTGACATATTCTCTGTGTTGGGCCCATTACTACCGCAGCACAAATCTGTTTGTGATCGTTCAAAAGTGGGTGGTGTCTGAAGGAGAGTTTGCTTGTTCCTGTGCTCAACCCCTCACCCCCTCCCCCCTTCTTCAATTAAATGACTCTCATTAATCTCTTTCCACAAATTTCTTCGCTCAAACGGTCTTTTATGTTTTTATTGCCAGAATCATTCCTGGTACTCTATAGCAGTGGTAAGAATTCTGCTAAATTCCTGTTTCCCCCGGCAATCCCTCACTCCCCCATCAATCTGGCACTCCCCCCCCCCATCTAAATGAATTATATTAATCTGTTCCACAAATCCCTTAAATGATCTTTCTTCTTTTTATTGCCATGCTCTCTCATTTCTGGTACTCCAAATCAGTGATAACTTCTCTGCCCAATCCCTCACTTCCTCATCTATCCATCACTCTCCCATCAATCCCTCACTCCCTCATCAATCCATCACTCTCCCATCTAACCTACTCACATTTATCTCTTCTACAAATCGCTCAAATGATCTTTTCTCTTTTCATTGCCAGGTTCATTTCTGGTACTCCGAAACAGTGGTAACTTCACTGTTCAATCCCTCACTTCCTCATCAATCCATCACTTTCCCATCAATCCCTCACTCCCCCATCAATCCATCACTCTCCCATCTAACCTACTCACATTTATCTCTTCTACAAATCGCTCAAATGATCTTTTCTCTTTTCATTGCCAGGTTCGTTTCTGGTACTCCGAATCAGTGGTAACTTCACTGTTCAATCCCTCACTTCCTCATCAATCCATCACTTTCCCATCAATCCCTCACTCCCCCATCAATCCATCACTCTCCCATCTAACCTACTCAGATTTGTCTCTTCTACAAATCGCTCAAATGATCTTTTCTCTTTTCATTGCCAGGTTCATTTCTGGTACTCCGAATCAGTATCAGCTTATCTGCTGAATCCCTGACTTCCCCATTAGTGGAAAGATCTCTGCCCAATCCCTCACTCCATCACTTCCTTATTCCATCATTTCCTCATTCCCTCACTCCTTCACGCCCCCTCTCCTTCAAAATGACTTACGATAATCTCTGCTACAAATCGCTCAAATGATCCTTCCTCTTTTCATTGTACTCCGAATCGGTGGCAACTTCTCTGAAATTGTTATTTACTCCCTTACTAAACCTGCTGATACGCTACATCGTTAACTCCACACGTGCCTGCATTCCTCTCCCATATAGTTGGAGTTCCACGTGCTGAGGCTGTTGATTCCCTTTCCGCTCCCTGCTTCCCTTGTACTTCCGTGGGTTTCGTTCGGCCGTTTCGTGCGCCGCCGCCGAGGCCACTTGCCCAGTTTCGCCGGCACGGCAACCACGCCGCCAGATGTCGCAACATCTGCGCCCATATTTACTCCTGTGTATCTGTCGGTTGTCCCGCTCCAACTGCATCGCGGGCCGTTGCTGTTTGGCCCCGAATTTTTGCGCTCTGTCGCGCGAACCAACTGGCGCAGCACAAGTGGAACGAGTTGTTTGTCCACAAGTTTCGTGGGTATATTCAAATAGAGATAAATAAATAACTATGTTCATAATGAACACATAAAACCGATTAGAAATATGAATTAAAGGCAACAACAACAAGGAACATAAATTAAATTAAATAAAAAAAACAGGCCGACATTTAATTGGGAACCCGACACGAAGACAAACAGAAGAAACGTTTTTTCTGCTTATTTCAATTTATTGACTTAATATATTTTTGCAGTTGTGCTGCTGGAGGAGTCTTGTTGTTGTTGTTGTTGTTGTTGTTGATGCTGTTGTTGATGCTGTTGTTGCTGCTGTTGTTGCTGCTGTTGTTGCTGTTGCTGTTGCCTTTGTACAGCCTTTGTACAGCCATTGTGTGGCTTATTGATATTTCTTCAACTTTTTCACAATCATGATTTAAATAACTTTTTTTTTGCCCGTGCCGCGTGTGTTTGTTTTTTAGCGTTCTTTTTTGTGTTTGTTTTTGTTTTTTTTTTAGTGTTTTTTGTTGTGTTTTTTTTCTATCTTTTGTTGTTGTTTTGTTGGTTTTTTGCTGTTGTTTTATTGTATTTTTATTGTTTCTTTTGCTATTTCTTAATTTTTTTGTTGTTTATGTTGTTCTTTTGCTATTTTCTTATTGTTTTTTTGTTGTTTTTTTTGCCTATTTTTATTGTTTTTTTTTTTTTGTTAATTTTTTTTTGTTGTTTTATTGTTTTTTTGTTGTTCTTTTGCTATTTTCTTATTGTTTTTTTGTTTTTCTCTTGTTTATTTTGCTATTTTCTTATTGTTTTTTTGCTACTTTTTATTGTTATTTTGTTCGTTTTTATGTTGTTGTTTTATTGTATTTTTTTGTTGTTTCTGTTGTTCTCTTATTGCTTTTTTGTTTTTCTCTTGTTTTTTTGCTACTTTTTGCTGTTTTTTGTTGGTTTTTTTGTTGTTGTTTTATTGGTTTTTGTTGGTTTTTTTTTGTTTCTGTTGCTCTTTTCCTAATTTCTTATTGTTTTCTTGTTCTTTCTTCTGTTCTTTTCCTAATTTCTTATTGTTTTCTTGTTCTTTCTTCTGTTCTTTTGCTATTTTCTTATTGTTTCTTTGTTGTTTCTTTTGTTCTTCTATTCTTTTGCTATTTTCTTATTGTTTTCTTGTTCTTTCTTCTGTTCTTTTGCTATTTTCTTATTGTTTTTTTGTTTTTCCTGTTGTTCTTCTATTCTTTTGCTATTTTCTTATTGTTTTCTTGTTCTTTCTTCTGTTCTTTTGCTATTTTCTTATTGTTTTTTTGTTTTTCCTGTTGTTCTTTAGCTATTTTCTTATTGTTTTTTTGTTGTTTCTTTTGTTCTTCTATTCTTTTGCTATTTTCTTATTGTTTTCTTGTTCTCTCTTCTGTTCTTTTGCTATTTTCTTATTGTTTTCTTGTTCTTTCTTCTGTTCTTTTGCTATTTTCTTATTGTTTTTTTGTTTTTCCTGTTGTTCTTCTATTCTTTTGCTATTTTCTTATTGTTTTCTTGTTCTTTCTTCTGTTCTTTTGCTATTTTCTTATTGTTTTTTTGTTTTTCCTGTTGTTCTTTAGCTTTTTTCTTATTGTTTTTTTGTTGTTTCTTTTGTTCTTCTATTCTTTTGCTATTTTCTTATTGTTTTCTTGTTCTTTCTTCTGTTCTTTTGCTATTTTCTTATTGTTTTTTGTTTTTCCTGTTGTTCTTTAGCTATTTTTTTATTGTTTTTTTGTTGTTTCTTTTGTTCTTCTATTCTTTTGCTATTTTCTTATTGTTTTCTTGTTCTCTCTTCTGTTCTTTTGCTATTTTCTTATTGTTTTCTTGTTCTTTCTTCTGTTCTTTTGCTATTTTCTTATTGTTTTTTTGTTTTTCCTGTTGTTCTTTTGCTATTTTCTTATTATTTTTTTTTTGCTCTCTTGTTTTTTTGCTATTTTTAATTGAGTTTTTCTTTTAAATGTTTTTTGGCTAATTTTTTATTGTTTTCTTTGTTGCTATTTGTTCACTTTTTGTTCATTTTATTCGTTCTCCTGTGCGCGAGTGTTATAATATTTATTCCAATTTATTTGCGTTTTTTTGTGTTTCTTTTTAAATTATTTTTTGTGTTTTTCTGTATTTTTTTGTGTTTTTCTGTATTTTTTGTGTGTTTTTCGTGTGTGTTTTCGTGTGTTTGTTTCTTTTTGTGTTAACGAGTGTTATAAATTTTGAAATTCTCCGGCAGTTCCATTGTCGGCCGTGCTGTCATTGTCATTGTGGCTCGGGCACAATACTTTTAACACCTGTTTCGAAAATTGTTAATTTCTGTGTTGATTGCCAAGAAAAAGATTGTTGCTTTTTCCACTCCAAATTCAAATTTTTGCACATTTACTTTGAATTGCTCGAAACAGTGCGGATCCGCAACGGCGCCCCCAACGTCACCGCAGCCTCCTCCGCGCAGTTTTGAAGGTTCGAGCCAGGCCGCTGACGTGGTCCGAATTTTGCTTCGTCTCGTTTCACATATGAATGTGTGTACTTATAATCTAATTCGAAGGTGTGAAATTTGTTAACGCGCTTTTTTCTTCCACAGAAATAAAGTCAAAAACAAAATATAGTCTTTTTTTTTGGTTAATAACAATAACGAATTTACGCCGAAATTTGCGATGTTGCCGTATTTGGGGTGGTGTTGATTTGCCACTTTATTCGCCTTCATACTGGGAAGTTGGTTTTAGCAGCTCTGGAATGAACTTGACCTAGGTGTGCCTTCAGAGGGATTGTGAGACTATCATTCAACAGTTTGTTGTGTGAGTCCTTTCTGTAACAGTTTTTTGAAGTCTGGTTACGCAGTTATGAAACAGAGACATTTTTAACCATCATCTTCCATCTTCTGATCTCTAACTTCTTGGTATATTTACCGTCCTCTGAGATTGACTGTGTCGCTGCCTCCATAACTTTGTTATTTGAGTGTTTCCTGTAACATTCTTTTGGAAGTCTGCTTTGCCGCTTTGAAAACAAAGAATTTTAAACCCGCTTCTTCCATCTTCTGAGTTGATCTCCAACTTTTTTTAATAGTTCCCCCAATTGACCATGTTGCTGTCTCCAACAATTTGTGGTACGAGTATTCCCTGTAACAGTTGTTTGAAGTCTTTCTACGCCACTTTGAAAACAAACAAAATTTAAACCCTTCTTCTTCTCTGAGTTGATCTCTAACTTTTTGGTATATTTCTTAGTATTTAAGATATCAGGGAAAGGACCTATTGTGCCTATAATTCGCTCTAACTTCTGATTGCTTCTGATGCTTCTGATTAAAATCGAAGCACTTTGGAAGGTTGAGGTTTCCAAAATGTGGGAGGAGGGTCTATTAAGACCTCCCCCAAAAATTTTAATCTCTTACTTTTGATCGTTGGACACTCCCATAGGATAAGTTCTGATGTTTCAGAGTTGTGTCCACAGAATCTGCAGTGAGAAATGTCTGACAGGCCTATCTTGTTAAGGTGATACCTTAGGCAGCAGTGCCCTGTCAGATACCCCACTAGAGTCCTAAGACTCTCGCGGTTCAGTGTTAGCATCCTTTTGGAGATATTTCTGTTTGGGGTAAGAAGACACTTTGGCCAGAAGCATTGAGTAGCTATCTGAGTTTCGTCCCAGTTGCTAAGTAGGTCTACAGAGCCGGTCCCAGCACATCTTCAGTAATCTTTAAGCGCTGCTCTTGCAGAAGAAAGTTTCACTCAACAACTGGCCCTGAAGTTGACCCTCGTCTCTTGACCAAAACATCTACGAAATTTATGTGAATGGATTGGTGAGACGCGTCGGGGTTGTGACCTTCTCTTATTAATTTTGTTGACATCTGACCGCAAGACTCTATTGGTTTCTCTCTCTCTCTCTCTCTCTTTTCAGGTCATGCTTTTCTTATGGTTTCTATTAAGTTCTCAAGTATCTATTTTCCAACGCATTCGGCCGCATTCAACAACTCAGTCTACGAATATCTTATTAACATCACAGCAGTGAAGCAAGCGTAGATAAACTTAGAGCCTGTGATCTCTCTTTCTAAAAAAGAAACCTATTGCCCTCTCTTTCTTTCTGTCCCTCTTTCTGTCTCTATTTCTGTCTGTCTTTCTGTCCCTCTTTCTGTCTCTGTTTCTGTCTCTCTTTCGGTCTCTCTTTCTCTCTCTATTTCTGTCTCTCTTCTTCTCTTTGTTTCTGTCTCTCTTTTTGTCCCTCTTTCTGACTCTCTTTCTGTCTCTCTTTCTGTCTATCTTTCTGTGTCTCTGTCTGTCTATCTTTCTGCGTCTCTTTCTGACTCGAAGAGTTTTTCTCTTTATTTCCTTTAATCCGTTCTCTATTTTTTTCTCTTTTCTTCTCTTTCCCCTCTTCTCCTCTCATTGATCCTTCCTTGTATCAAACTATGAATTGAGAGGAAGTGGATTTCTTGACATTCAACCTCCACTACACAGAATCTTATTTACTTTTAGAAGGTTCCATTCCCTTCTTCATTTTCCATCCTCACTGCCCATCCTCACTTCCCATCTCAACTTCCCGTCTCAACTTCCCATCCTCACTCTCCATCCTTATTTCTTCATTCTCCATTCATCCTCACTTCCCATCCCCCATTCTTATCTTCAATTCCCATCCTCCATTCTTTCTCACTTCCCATCCTCAGTTCTCATCCCCACTTCCCATCCTCACTTCCCATCTTCACTTCCCATCCTTCCTTCCCATCCTCACCTATCCATTCACCTGTACTCGGGCCAAGCTGGCTCCCTCTCCCTCTAATCTAGTCCCCTTTTCGCCAGTTGCCATTGAAGCCATTCAAATTTTGAAAGTTTCACGCTTGATTGAAATGCTTTAAAGCCCGGCTAACAAAGCCCTCAATAATTACAGTTATTAATAGGCCTCGAAACAAAGCGTCGTTAAACTCGCGCTCCACTTCGCCCTCGTCCTCGCCCTCGCCCTGTCTCTTCCGGCACGGCGCGCTACTTAAGCCCACCTCTGGCACGTTGTTTTTTGCGCCCGCTTTGTGGCTGCTGCTGTTGTTGTTGTTGTTGCTGGTGCTGCTTTTGTTATTGGCATTGTTGTTGTTGTTGTTCTTTTTACCCCAACAACAAGTCCTCGGCGCGGTTTTTCAATGCGTCTGCTCACTTTTTTATGACTTTTATTCGTGTTTCTTTTTCTTTTGTTTTTCATTAATTCATTTTTTTAATACAATGAAGACTCAGCTTTTCGCTGCTGCTATTGTTGTTGTTGTTGTTGCTGGTGTTCTTGTTGTTGTTGTTGTGGTGGTGGTGGTTTTATGCCGCTTAGAAGGCGCAGAACCGCAGCTCCCGAGGCGCTTTCGGCCCACTGCGTTGTTGCCAAATAAACAAAAAGCAACAAGCGAACAAAAAGTCAGGCAGCTCAGCGCAGCTTCTGTTGGCCTCTTCTTTTGTTTGGCCCCGTTGACAATGCTCCCAATGAGCCTTAATTAAATTTTTAACGATTTTCAACAGATTATTTTTGTTTTGGTTGTTCGTTTTCTTCCTCTGGGGGATTTTTATTCGCTGTTAGTCTGCGCGACTTTGTAAGTCCCATTGAAACATGCCTGAATACTTGTATAAGACTGTGTTTTGAGGCGTCTCCTTACCTTTTTTCTGCTCTTCCTTATTGTTCTGAAAGCAGATTGAGAACCTAAGAATAAAGTATGCTACCACATCTCAACTAGAGAACCAGAACAGTCCACCTCAACATGATGCAATGTCTTGTGAAGAACTCTCGAAGAGTTCAGAAGAGAACGTCTGTTTGTCTTTATCTCTTTCACTCTTTTCACCTTTCTCTCTCTTTATATTTTTCTCTGTCTTTCTTTGTCCATTTCTATAATTCTCTATTTCTCTAATTCTTCATTTGTCCTTTTGTTTATTTGGCTATTTCAATCTTTCAATCATGCTCTATTTCTATCTTCCACTATTTCTTTCTTTCTCGCCTTTTCTCTTTATCTCTTTCTCTCTTTCATTCTTTCTGAATTTTTCTTTTTATAAATTTCTATCTTTATTTCTTTATCTCTTTAACTCTTTCTCTCTCACTTCCTTGTTGCAGATCTAGAGATCGTAGCAACTAGAATAGTACAGACGAAGGCCATCCTACCTCAACATGGTGCAATGTGATTGTCCTGGGGAGAATCCTTGAACAGTTCAGAAGAGAAGGTCTGTTTGTCTTTATCCCTTTCACTCTTTTTGCTTTTCTTCTTTTTATATTCCTCTCTGTCTTCCTTTGTCCATTTCTAGAATTCTCTATTTCTCTCATTCCTCATTTGTCCTTTTGTCTACTTCTCTTTCACTCTTTCACCTTTCTCTCTCTTAATATTTCTCTTTGTCTTCCTTTGTCCATTTCTATAAATCTCTATTTCTCTCATTCTTCATTTGTCCTTTTGTACGTGTATATTTCTCTATTTCAATCTTTCAATCATTCTCTATTTCTATCTTCCTCTATTTCTTTCTTTCCTCTATTTCTTTCTTTCTCTATTTCTCTATTTCTCGCTTTCTCATTATCTCAATTTATTTCTTTATTTGTTTATCCCTTTCTCTGTCTCTTCCTTGTTTCAGATCTAGAACATATGAACTAAAATAGTGGAGACGAAGATCATGGTACCTCCATAGTCCCCTTTGAACGTCTTCTAAAGAAATCTCGATCAGTTCAGAAGGGACCCTCTGTTTGTGGCGGAAGGTTACTTTAGCCTGGTTGCAGCTCCGAAGGAGTCTCCCACAGATCAATAAAGTCCATCAGATCTCAGACTTTCCACTCACTCGCCGACTCATTGAGTCCTTATTCTCAGGCCTCAGTCAGTTCAAACAGTCCTTGCCTTTCAGATGAGCATTCGTAATCCCAATAACTTAGTTCCAAGAATAGATCTGAGTACTTTAGATTAGGTTGGGACTACGTGCACGCTGATGTCAGGTTCCTTATTCACTGAATCAACAGATGATTTGCCGAAAAGGTTCGAGTACCACCGATGGATCAACCCTTCCTCTTGAGTCTCAAGTACATTGACCAAACGGACACTAAGAACATAGTCGTATCATAGCAAACAGCGAAGTCAGATTCAGAGCGGAAAAGCTACCATATTCCGGACTACATTTGGTTCTGTGGGTAAGGAACCTTCGGTGTTTAGCAATTTTTTGGTTTACTGGACTCCCAAGTAGTGTAAAAACATCTTCAAATACGGAAGTGGCCTCAATCGTACCCAAACCATGTGGTAGGTGCGTTAGAGAGAGATTCCACTTACACCGCTTCCCACACAGCTTCCTACACCACTATCCACATCACTTCCCACACCACTTCCCACATTCCTTACCACACCACTTCCGACAACCATTCCCACAACCCTTCCCACACAGCTTCCTACATAACTTCCCACACCACTTCCCACACCACTATCCACATCACTTCCCACACCACTTACCACAACAGTTCCCACAACCCTTCCCACATTCCTTACCACACCCCTTCCCAGACAGCTTCCCACACAGGTTCCCGCAATCCTTCCACATTCCTCCACCATTTCCGAAATTGTCTCACTTATGGTGCTATCCCGTGATTGGTCCAAAGGATTCATTTTCTATTGTAAAACCCTCCTCAGCGGTCTTCTTCCACTTTAGTAGTCCACAGCTGGACTGGGTTACTACAATTATGCCATCCTTCGGTCTTAAATTTCTTGCATTATTCTTGATATTCCCGAGATTCTTTGTGAACTCTGCACTGTTTTCCTATTCCCAGAGTGCTAAATTGGTGCTGGTATTTCACAGACGCAAGCCATAAAGGGTCTTTCCACCATCACTGGTATGAAAATCAAAGATATGGTAACCATGTCCTCAACAAGGTTTGTTGCTAGAATCGGTCTCTTTCCTTGAGGTCAGTCCTTCAGATGACGAAACCACTTATCCACAACTTCTATATTGGTAGGCAAATATACCCATATCACAGGGGTCCAGTTCCTCGGGATAAGTTCTTCAGATGACCCAAACACTTCCTCCACAACTTCTGTATTGGTAGGAAAATACACTCATATAACAGGGGTTCCGTTCCCCGGGATCAGTTCTTCAGATGACGGAAATATTGCTATCACAACTTCTGTAGAGCCTGTCAAATATAGCCATATTACTGAAGACCCGTTCCTCGGGATCAGTTCTTCAGATGACCCAAACACTTCCACCACAACTTCTTTATTGATCCATGAATCCTATGCTAATCTATTGCAGCTTGGAATATATTGGTGGGATACATTCAGAAGTGAACTATTCCAGAGCTCGAAATAGCAACTAGAATAAACTGGGAAGAGGAATCCAATCAGTTGTGATTGGAGAGCGGCAATTAGAGACAAAAGTGAAACTTGGGAAACAATGAGAAGAAAGAGAACATTGTCAAATGTTCTTTAAATGAATTTCCTGGTAAGGAAGCTGCCTTCCAGGAAGCTAAACTATCAAGCAATGGCACTAGTGTTTTGCCAGCTCGCGCAATCCAGCGCTTGGTACTATTGGCATAATTTTCGTTGGAGTATAAATAACATTTAGTTGCCTTCTGAAAGCTTCGTGCAAGGATTCAAACAGGAGTCGCTCGTTATAATGTACACTGGAATGTAAATAGGCCCTATTGCTAGGCCAAAGCGACACGGACTGGTACGACGAGGAGCAACTGGGTACCCACCTGCCCACCTACCGACCCAGTCGTGCATGGCAGCGCCTTCTCTCCTTAACCGCGCACATGTCAAAGCCCAAGAGCCACTTGAGCGCTTTTCTTTGACAAACTGTCAGGTGTGGCTAATTAAATTAAAAGTGAGCTACTAGTTGCCTTTGGAATTCAGTGTGCTAGTGTGGTAGTGTGGTAGTGTGGCTCTGTGCTGGGCGTGTGGGCACAAAGCGCCACACAAGCCAAATCCAGGCGAGCGAATAATTCATAAAGGCCACATTAGCTTTGTTGCGATTTTGACACGGCAGCCACTTCAACAGTGTCAAAGGTGGAAAGGAAACCCCATACGTAAGTTGACACTTAAGACATGGCAGAAAATGCGACAACAGCAACAACGATGACGACGATGAGGACGATGACGACGACACGGAGTTGCTGCTGAGTAGAGCAGCAGTTGGGCCACAACTGTGGCAGAAGGATTTGGGACGCTTTGTGTGTCACTTAAACTGCAGCCTCTTCGCTTAGAGAACGGAAGATACACCACTAATCTCAACCAAATTGCTGTGCTGATGACATCCGCGTAGCAACGAAAAGCACCCAGAATCTCACTGTGGCGGGACCAGTTATGAGACAGAATCTCACTGCAGGGAATGCGAAATACTCGTAGCAGCCGCGAATCATGGTCAGGCAATGACAGACGCATCTCTGCTAGTAAGTTGTCTCAGGCAGGCGGTGGAATGCATTGCCAGAAGTCAAGAAGGAAACTCTTAGCTTCTCCATGGGGTCATAGGAACTTTTTCCCTCAGTGAGGTTATAAGAAATTTTTCCCTCCGTGGAGTCATAGGAACTTTTTTCCACTCCGTGAGGCCATAGGAAACATTTCCCTCTGTGAGGTCATAGGAACTTTTTCCTCTGTGAGGTCATAGGAACTTTTTACTTCCGTGGGGTCATAGGAACTCTTTCCCTCTGTGAGGTCATAGGAACTTTTTACTTCCGTGGGGTCATAGGAACTCTTTCCCTCTGTGAGGTCATAGGAACTTTTTACTTCCGTGGGGTCATAGGAACTTTTTTCCTCCGTGAGGTCATAGGAACTTTTTCCCTCTGTGAGGTCATAGGAACTTTTTCCTCTGTGAGGTCATAGGAACTCTTTTCCTCTGTGAGGTCATAGGAACTTTTCCCTCCGTGGGATCATAGGAACATTTTCCTCCGTGAGGTCATAGGAACTTTTTACTTCCGTGGGGTCATAGGAAGCTTTTCCCTCCGTGGGATCATAGGAACATTTCCCTCTGTGAGGTCATAGGAACTTTTCCCTCCATGAGGTCCTGGGAACTCTTTCCCTCTGTGAGGTCATAGGAACTTTTTACTTCCGTGGGGTCATAGGAACTTTTTTCCTCCGTGGAGTCATGAGGAACTTTGATATTTAGGTGGGAAAATTACAAGGTACGGGTATGTAAGGAACAGGTAGATATCATCGAACAAAACGTTGACATACGAGAAGCAACTCTTAAGGAATATTGGGAGCACTAACAGAACCAAGCAAAGTGGAGTTTGTGGTGAAGATGCACGTGGCTGACACCAGGATGTGTAAACTTGGAATACACATCTTCAGCTTGGAGCCTGGGTCAAATAATACACAAGTAATTTGGAGCTGCAACTGCGGCGGATACAAAAATTATCAGTACAGACACCAAGAGGCTGGGAACAATTATAGATCAAGAGTCCTGTACTGGGATGCATGGGGTAAAATTGGGAAAGAAACCAAGAAGAACTTGAAGAACACATCACAGTAAAGTCATAATAGTGTAACTTGAGAGTTCGTAGCTGAAGGAGTCTTCAGTACGAAGTGTATTTCTATTTGCCAGATCTAGCAAATGGTTTGCCGACGCGGGAAGTTGAAAAAGGACACAGTTCCTCGTGGTAGCATAATGGGCCAAAGGCCCAAGTGATGTCTTTATGGACAGCTACTTTAATCTAACCAACCAGCCAAGTTGAGAGTAGAGGCTGAGTGAGCAGATCGTAGCTTTGTAATACGCTTAACTATGTCCCAAGGATCATGGTGCTTCCAAAAATAATTAGAAGGCCAAGTGACTCCATTCATGCCGGGTTTAGCAGTTAGGGCTGTTTATGTACATTCCCTCTTGTTTACACAAAATTATACTTCCACCAAAGTTGTGCTACCGAGAGATTGAGTATAGTTCTCGGAGCCAGTTAGTTCTTCGATGCTTGAGGTTATAAGAAATGATGTTCTGGTTGTTGAAATTGCTGAAGTCCTTAAGTCCTTAAGAATTATGTATGAGAGCTCATTATAACACGCTTTGAATTGGTGTGTCTGCTCGAGTACTCTGTCATTTTTAGCACTGGGGATCAGTTTCGTTATGTATTCAGCTCCGATATGTAGTCCCCCAATATACTCCGAGCTTCTTCAGATTTCGATGTGAAGCACTCCTCTGCTCTTTGACTATTTCCCCCGGTGCTTCGACTAATCCGAAACTACTAAAAAAACAACGCCACTCTTTGTTCACTTTGCATGTGTGCTCCTTTCTTTCTGATTGTACCGTTTGGTCTTTGGCCTGGGGCGCAATTAATTGAAGTGTCTCGCAAATATTTAGAGCGCTTTTTGAGACTTGCCATGCTCAATGCAATGAAGCAGCAAACAAACGCTGCCTCCGTACCTGGCTGCTTGGCTGCTTGGCCACTTCACTTTCTATGCGACTACGACGACGAGTGTGCGAGTACGAGGACGTGGAGCGAGCATATTGAATACTCATTAATTCGAAAGCAAAAAGCGCTCGTACACATTTCAAACAGTCACAAGTGAAACACTTCAGGAGAGTAATGCAAAAAATGTCACAATTGCAGCATGCTGCACGCTGCATGCTCCTCGGCATGTACACTCGTCGACGGGCACTACGCGTATTTGCGTTGCGGCTGCTGCTGCTGTTGTTGTTGTTGCTGTTGTTGTTGTTGTTGCCGCTGTTGTCGCATTAAGTGCCTTGGTACGCCGCATTCAAATGAAATTAACCACAAAAAGTGTGTAATGAGCCAAAAGCGCTGCCAGAGCTGCCAGCGTCGTCAGCGTCGCCAGCGTCGCCGTGCCGAGACCGGAACGCGCCGCTAAATGTCACTAATTGCACTTACGAGGCGGACAGATTTCGATCGGTCCACACCCAGTTGGAAAAATTGGAAAGTGACGTTATTCTTCTTAGCTTTCCCTTTGCGGGAGGGGGTTGTGATAGCAGAGGGGCTGTAGCAGAAGAGGGGGGTGTAATAGAAGAGGGGTCTGTAATAGAGGAGGGGCTTGAAATAACAGAGGGAGTGTAATAGCGAAGGCGGCTGTAATAACAGAGGGGGGTTGTAATAGCAGAGGGGACTTTTATAGCAAAGATGACTGTAATAGAGGAGCGTGTAATATAATTAGGGGCTGTAATAGAAGAAGGGGCTGTTATAGCAAAGGTGGCTGTAATAGAAAAGGGGGTGTAATAGAATAGGGGCCTGTAATAGAAGAGGGGGCTCTGATAGCAAAGTTGTATGTATTAGAAAAGGGGGTGTAATAGAATAGGGGGCTGTAATACAAGAGGGGGCACTGATAGCAAAGTTGTATGTATTAGAAAAGGGGGTGTAATAGTATAGGGGGCTGTAATAGAAGAGGGGTATGTGATAGCCAATGTGGCTGCAGTAGCAGAGGGGGTTGTAATAGCAAAAGAAGCTGTAATAGAAGAAGGGGCTGTGACAGCAAAGGTGCATGTATTAGCAGAGGGGGCTGTAATAGTAGAGGGGACTGTAATAGCAGAAGGGGTGTAAGAACAGAGGGGGCTGTGATAGCAGAAAGGATTGTAATAGAAGAGTGGCCATTTAATAAAAGAGGGAAGTGTAATAGAAGAGGGGTTTAATAGAATAGGGGGCTGTAATAGTAGATACGACTATAATAACAGAGAAGGCTGTAATAGAAGAGGGGTCTGTGATATCAAAGGTAGCTGTAATAGCAGAGAAGGCCATAATAGCAGAGGAGGCCGTAATACCCCAGGAGCCGATGTGAAGCTTACAAAAAGTGTGATGAGAGCGGGGCATCTTAATTTTGTGTCTAGTTCCAGAGGACACATACTATAGGAGGCCCCATTTCCCTATATTATCTACATACCGCTCCTGGCTACTTCGCTCACATCGTGATTCGTTGTTCTGCACTACAAAAATTGGAACACCTTCTCGATTTCATTCAAATTTGGAGAGAAAAAACCGAGGATGATTCTGCCAAAAGCAGCCTCATTACTATATCGATATGTACGGCTTCAGTTCCAAATATGTCCCTGGCGTAATAATCGCTCCTTAGAGTAAAGTCCTTTGAATATGATTTTATATCTCTCGCAGCACTTTTGCTTCTTTAACTATGCCGGGTGGGTCGAAGTTCTGCCTTATCACTGAACATAATTCTCCGGCAGTGAAGAGCGAGCAACAGGCAGCTCAATAACAACAACTACCAGGATATCACTATAGTCACATGCCTCTATGCTGAATTCGTGGTTACTCTGGTGTTTTTGCCCATCCTAACTTGCTCTCCTTGCTGAGTCGCTAACACACTTTCTATCGTCAACGGCGCCAATTGTGGACTTTCCTGGCCGAGTGTTATGAGGTGGATAATCCCCCAGCGTTTCCAGTAGGTGTTGCTATTCGGGGTTCAAGGAGTGGCTCCAAAAGTTTGCTCGTGTTTCATATGCCATATGGTGACTCGGAGTTTTCTTTTCCCTTGCTGCAGAGCGCTAGTCGCTGTCCTTTCTGCATGTCTGGGAGTACTCCTTCTGTCAGGCAGGCGTTGTACATATCAAGAAGTACTTGGGCGTGGCTTTTTGATACTATTTTTAGGACTTCTGCTGGAATAAGGTTCATACCCGGTGCTTTGTTTCTCTGTAAGGTGGTAGCGGCTGCTTATGATGATGAGGCTGAACTTATCCTCAGTGAATGGAGGTGCTACTTCCTTGATGAGCACTTCCGTTTCTTCTCTTAAGCCATGTATTGGAAACAGAGCCTTCACTGTGTTTTCCATAACATGGTCTTCTAGTTGGGGGTAACGATGCTCTCGCTCCAAGCTTTTTTATAACGACTTTATATCACAGTCGCCATGGGTCGTTGTTTATGTCGTTTCGAAGCTCCTCCCATTTCTTCTCTTCCTATTCTCTTCTCTGCTAATGTGATTAGCAGTTTTGAGGGTTTTCCTGGCACTTTTGAGATCTTCTCTTTCGGCAATCGCAGATCCTACACGCCTGTTCCTAGTGCAATTTCTTCTGCCACACAGACAGATCCCTCTGAGTTGAGCTAGTTCCTCTGTCCACCAGTAAAGGGCCTTCTTGTGTTTGTTTGGTGTTATCTTCTACATCTCTTTGTTACAGGCTGTCTCTATACACTGCATGGCCTTCTTCACTTTGCTATACGCATCGCTGGCGTGGCTGGCTAATGGAGTGTTTGTATCGAGCTCAGCAACTAGCACGTACGGGTTTGGCTTTTACACATTCCACTTGCGAGTTCCTCCTCCTCCACTTGTGTTGGGAGCATGGTTGCTTGGCTCTGTTTTGATGGAAAACCTAATATACTGCTGATCACTTCCGTTATAGTCTTCTAAGACCTTCCATGTACTTACTCTGTGAGCAATGGCCTAGTGTAGTGTACATCCAACGATATATGTACCACATGCCGATCCTGCAAGGCTAACTTTCAACATATACTACCCTAGAAGCTAGCGTAATGTCTGGAATTGTTCCCTGGCATTCTGGTAGCAGTGGTCCCTGTGTTTGCGACGACCCGTCCCAGCCTCGCGGTCATATCCAGAAACCTTCGGCACCTTGAGTTGGTTGTTTGCATAACCATTTCGATTGCTTTGGA
This sequence comes from Clusia tigrina, assembly GCA_920105625.2. Classification (NCBI taxonomy): domain Eukaryota; kingdom Metazoa; phylum Arthropoda; class Insecta; order Diptera; family Clusiidae; genus Clusia; species Clusia tigrina. The sequence continues at coordinate 201,171,862 of OV050032.1, forward strand.
GTTCAAATCGCTAGCGATGATGAGTACTCCTCCAAACTCCTGTGCCTTATCTTCGATATCGTCGATATTTCTTTGGAACAATTCTGCGCAGTCACTTGGATTGAAGTAGGAGCTTATCAAAGTGAGATATCGCTCATGGGGTCAAACGAAACCATCGCCTTTTCCGTCTCCGGATATGATAAACTTGGTGCCTAATGGCAACCATGTGGCCGCCATGTTCCATTTACTTTTTCCCTATAGTGCTCACTGATAACTAGAACGTCTGCTTCTTGCTCTATAATGACCTGTTCCATTACTGCATCCGCCACTCTGCTGCTGAGCATGTTCCCTTGTAGCACTTTCATTGGAATGTCAGTTTTTCGCTCATCGCGCATCTACTTGAGCTTGGGATGCGATCTACCGGACTGCATTGAGCATTGATGCAGAGTCAACACTTTGGGGTGTTACTGAACTCTTTTAGTTTGTGCTTTGTTTCGCCACATCGTATGCACAGGTGTTGAGCTTTCCTGTTAGGTGCTTTGCATTTCCATGCTAGGTGACCAGGACCCAAACACCGGAAACATCGTTATGTCCTTGTCTTAATCTGCAGAAATCATTCCTGATACTGTGACATGCTCCAGCTAAAGAGATTGTTTTCCTCCTGAGGGGCAGTTATATTTGTTTATACTCTGATCAAGGAACGGAGTCTGTTTTCTCCTTCGGAGTAGAAATCTGGATCTGGAAGTTGGATTTTGATCAACTTCAACAAAGAAGCTCTTTTCCCTCTGGGCAGCACAAGTTTCTAAACATATTTTCACCAACTCAAGGTAAGGAGAGCAGCGATGATACCTCAGACTGCGACCAGCTCCAGCCAAAGAGCCTGCATTAGTCCTGAAGAGTAGCGATCTTTGCTCTTACTCTGATCAACCCAAGGTAAGCTGAGCAGCGATCATTCCTTAGAATGTGGCTAGCTCCACCCAAAGAAGCAGTTTTAGTCCTGAAGAGTAGCGATCTTTGCTCTTACTCTGACCAACTCAAGGTAAGCTGAGCAGAGCTCATTCCTCATGCTGGACCAGCTCCAGCCAAAGAGGCTGTTTTAGTCCTGAAGAGGACGCTGTCTGCTGACCCATCCAATCCTGATGCGGTGATTTTTCAGGAGTATATTGGCGAGCTCCGGATGACAACGTTACATAAGCTCGCTCTTGCTCTCAACTGTTTGGTGCTGTCAAAATTGCCACGATATTCTCCCAGGAAGCAGTCCTCATCGCTTCGGGAAGTGACTCTTTTACGGCTTGATTTACTTCTTCCTTTGTGTTGAGTGCGTCGAGAAGTCGTATGTCCATCACAACTGCAGACTCCTGTAGCGAACCTTTCAAAGTTCAGAAAAACCCGTTGTCACCTTGGCTCCTTTATCCAGCTCCAACCGAAGCCCTCCTGGTCTTGTTTTCCGGATCGATTGTGCTTTGGTTTGGAAAAAAATTATAATTATTAATAAAATAATATAATAATTAAGATAATAATATCATAATTAATATATATAATAATAATTATAGTATTAATAACAAAATAACCGGTTTCATTGCTAGACTAATCAGACCAGCGTGAACGGAAACCCGTTGGGATTATTCCCTGAAGTGTGCCTTGGCTTAGATCTCAGCTTATGGGGCCCTTCTCTTGGAGAAGAAGCTGAGTTTCCTTAGTGGACCCCTGAGCATATGAGTATTGCCCACATTTCCGACTGGGTACTTCCGCATGCCCGGCCTCAGTGAGTGTGTCGACTGCCGTTAGTGCTGCTTCTGCTACATTTGCGCCGCTCCATGCCAAATGCTCGACGCTCGTCCACTTGACTGTCGCTTACAATGGCGCAAAAATGCAAAAATTGACATTTTTTTCCAGTTCTTCGCTACTTTTGTTGGGAGTTTTGTAATTATTTCTGCTGAAATTTTGAGAGCGTATTCACGGCACAAGGACGAGGGAAGGAGAGACACTCACTTTGGCAATCGCCTGCGTAAACGGCAGGGCGGGAGCGCTCTCGTGTGTTTAGTGAATTGTGCAAAAGGGTTTCAAACGCGGGGCCAAAAGTCAATTGCAGCAACAGAAAGCAACAACAACAACAACAACAACAATAACAACGTCGACGACCATTTAGATCCCACAGCAACAGAGATTTTAAGTTATTACATTTAAACAAAAACACAAAAATACAAAAATTACAACAACCATTTTTAGTTGTTTTTTGTGTTTGATTTTTTTTGTGTTTGATTTTTTTCCTTTTGTATTTAATTTTTTTTGTATTTATATTTAATAATTTTTTTCGAGGATCTGTCAAATTTGTGCCATAAATCAAATTTTTGAACACTTCCACTCAACCATAAAAAATTAATTATGAGTCTCCTGTGCCTCCGCTCCTCGGAGCGCCTCGCAGAGCGTTTTGTGGAAAAAGTTCGCCAGTTTCTTACCTTTTTCGGCAAAGTGTCTCTTGATTTATCACAGAAAACGCACGTAAATATGAATTATGACTGTGAGTGACTGTGTGCATGTGTGTGCGTGTGCGAGTGTGAGGAAGGTTAACGTGTCAGCTACATGGGCACACCCTAAGGACACTCATACACAGCAGTGCCGCAAGCATATCTGCGCTAATGTTTGCTAAACAAAGCGTAAATTATGAAAATTATGATGGCTGGAAACAAAAGGATGCATAAAGGACGCACAAGGGACGCTCGAAAGGTTGATGAAGCAGTAAGCAGCAGCAGCATCAGCATAAGTAGCAGCATCAGCAGCATCAGCATCACCAGCAGCACAAGTAGCAACTCACACTCCGTTTGGCGGCGAGCGTGAAATAACGCCACAGCGCAAGCAAAGGAAGCAAACAGCAAACTGCCAATTGTCAGGATGACATCTTTATTAGTTTCCATTACAGTGATTCACAAGTGTGTGGGGTCAAATGCAGCAGCCGCCAGCCAAATGGCAGCGAAGGAAGTCCCGAAAAGGACAAACAGGCAAGGAAACAACCGTTTGACTTATGGTTATAGCAGAGCCATTAAAAGTTTCCCACGTCTTCGGTGTGCGCAGGGAAATGGCACACAATTAATCCGAACAAAATGGCGGCCGGTTTAGGTTGACAGCCAGGCCAGTGGAGCAGGACCGAATGCCGGTACTGGCTCCACAAAAAGCATCCACATTTGCTTCATCACTGTTCGTGCAAGTCGTGCCGGGTCTTCGCTGCTCCAATGAGTTTGTTCCAGGGTCTGTTCCAGGGTTTGCTTTGCGGTGTGTTACGGGGTATGATGATCTTGATTGCACGGTGTGTTCAGGGATATGTTCTACTATTGGTTCCAGGGTCTGTACTAACAACTACTCCAGGGTCTGTTATAAGAACGGTTGTAGGGTCTGTTCTAAGGTAGGATATTTGGTATGTTCTAGGGTCTGTTCTAGGGTAGGTTATATGATATGTTCTAGGGGTCTATTATACTCTCTGTTTTAAGGTCAGTTATATAATGTGCTCTAAGATATGTTTTGGGATCTGTCCTCGGCCTGTTCTAGGATATGTTCCACGGCTTGTTGTAGAATATGTACCACGGCCTGTTCTAGAATGTGTTCCACGGTCAGTTGTAGAATACATTCTACGGTCTGTATTAGGGACTATTCGAGGGTCTGTTCTAAGAACTGTTCGAGAGTCTGTTATAAGAACTGTTCCAGGGTATGCTTTAGAGTCTGATCTAGGGTATATTCTAAGGACAGTTCTAAGGTTGGTCATATTATATGTTTTAAGATCTATTCCTCGATATGTTCCAGGGTCTGTTTCTCGTTCTGTTCTTAGGTCAGTTCTATGAACTGTTATAAGATCTGTTCTAGGATATGTTCCACGGCCTGTTCTAGGATATGTTCCACGGCCTGTTCTAGGATATGTTCCACGGCCTGTTCTAGGATATGTTCCACAGTATATTTTAGGGCATGTCCCATGATATGTACTAAAACTGTTCAAGGGTTTGTTCTAAGAACTGTTCGAGAGTATATTCTAAGAACTGTTCCAGGGTATTTTCTAAGTTGTATTCTATGGTCTATTTTAGGGTATGTTCTACTTTTTTCAAGATCTCCTCCATGCTTTTTTCCAGAATCTGTTTTAAAATCATTTTAGAATCTGTTCTAAGGTTGGAACCACGGTCTGGTTTGGGATATGTTCCGAGCTCTATACTAGAATATGTTCTACTGTCTGTTCAAAGAACTGTTCCAGGGTCTATTCCAGGATCTGTTTCAGGGTATGTTCTAGGGTATGCTCAAGGTGCGTTCTAAAGCCTGTTCTAATGTCTGTTGTATGGTTTATACCAAAGTCTATTATAGGCCTATTTTAGGGTATGCATAAGGTTTTTTCCAGAGTCTTCTTTGGGTCTATGCTAGAATCTGCTCTAAGAAGTTTCTTAGAATCTGTTTTAGGGTTTGATGTAAGGTAAGTTGTATGGTCTGTTGAAGGGGATGCTTCAGGCTCTGTTATGTAGTTTTTTTCAGGGTATATTCTAGTGTTTTTCTATGGTCTGCTTTGGGGATCTGTCTTGGAACTTGTTCTAGGGTATGTCCTAAAGTATGTTATAGGGTCTTTTCCTGGGTCTGTTATATTTTACAGTATATTTTAAGGTGTGATTCGGGGTTTTTCTAGATGGTCTCTCGAACTAAGATGAGCGCCGGAAACAAAAAAGCGAGTACAATGCCCAAAATTATTAGGAATGAGGGTTTCTTGTGATGAACTAATATGGTAGCGGAACTGAAGATCTGGGTCTTGACTGAGCATAAACAAATCCTAATCCTATTCCTTATCGTACATAAATGCCACTCCTAACGATCTGAAGTATCTCTCACTTATAAAGATTGATCTCACTTATCTCACTTTTAAGAATCGATCTCTCTTATCTCACTTATGAAGATCGATCTTACTTATCTCACTCCTAAGGATCGATTACACTTATTTAACTTCTAAAATAGGTTTAAAGTATCTCTCACTTCTAAGGATTGATCTCTTGTATTGATATTGTTACTTCTAAGGATCGATCTAAAGAATCTTACTTCTAATGATCTATCTCACTTATCTCTCACTTTTAAGGATAACTCTAAAGTATCTCTCATTTCTATGAATCGATCTCACTTATCTCACTGCTAAGGATCGATCTCACTTATCTCACTTATGAAGATCGATCTCACTTATCTCACTTCTTAGGATCGATCTCAAGTAACACACACCTTTGAGGATCGATCTCTCTTATCTCACTTATGAAGATCGATCTTACTTATCTCACTCCTAAGGATCGATTACACTTATTTCACTTCTAAAATAGGTTTAAAGTATCTCTCACTTCTAAGGATTGATCTCTTGTATTGATATTGTTACTTCTAAGGATCGATCTAAAGAATCTTACTTCCAATGATCTATCTCACTTATCTCTCACTTTTAAGGATAACTCTAAAGTATCTCTCATTTCTATGAATCGATCTCACTTATCTCACTGCTAAGGATCGATCTCACTTATCTCACTTATGAAGATCGATCTCACTTATCTCACTTCTTAGGATCGATCTCAAGTAACTCACACCTTTGAGGATCGATCTCACTTATCTCACTTTTAAGGATCGTTGTCATTTATATCTCACTTCTACGAATCGATCTTCCTTATCTCACTTCTAAGGATCGATCTCAAATATATCTCAACTCTAAGGATCGATCTCAAGTATCTCTCACTTCTAAGGATGAATTTTATATATATCGCACTTCTAAGGATCGGTTTCATTTATTTCACTTCTACGAATCGATCTCAAGTTCCTCCCACTTCTAAGGATCGATCTTAAGCATATCTCACTCCTATGGATCCATCGCAAGTATCTTACTTCTTTGGATCTATCTCCCTTATCTCACTTATAAAGATCGATCTCACTTATCTCTCACTTCTAAGGAGCGATATCTACCACTTTTAAGGACAAAAAGTATTTCCTGTTTGTAGGAAATGTTCGCCACTTTGCTAGTTTAATTTTCCATTTATTTTGCTTAACCCCTCAACGCCGCCTGTCAATATCAACAACAACAACAACAACAACAATAGCAGCACAGCCAAGTGTTACCAATTTTTCACTTTTAACTGTACTTAAAACCGTTTTGAAAAAACCAAATACAAACACAAAAAAACAGAAAATAAATAATCTCAGCCATTGGAGGGTTAAGGGTGGCGGGCGGCTCTGAGCGGGCAGATTGTAACGAAACCGAAACCGCGCAATAAAAATAAATAAATAAATGTGCAAACAAAATAAATAGCGTAAAAAAATAGAAGTCGCGTAATTATTTTTTACGTTTGCACGCATTTTGCTACATCGCTGCAGGATTTCTGACGAGTCCTTCTTAAACGACCCCGCCATTCAAAGCGCGCTGTTTGTTATTTTGCGCTCGTCTCACACTCGAACGTCGCCGACGACGTTCTCCTCAGCATCAGCAGCACCATGAGCCGCACCATCATCGTCAGCCTCAGCCGCATCGTCATCGTTCTCATCCTCATCCTCATCCTCGCCATCGCCGTCGTCCTCATCGCGTTGTTATTGTTGAGCTTATTATTGAATATTTTTTTGATCCTTGGCATATTTTTAACTGTTATTATTCTGAGCTCTCCATACTAATGAATAAATAACATTAAACACGCCGTAATGGTTCCGCGCAGCGATTTTCCGCCGAGTTCAAGTGGCAGGGAAAAAGTGGATGGAGGAAAAAACGGATAAAACGGGAAAACGGAAAAAATGGAAAAATGGGAAAAATGGAAAAATTGTTGTAAGTGGCACTCGAATGTGTACGCGCGCCGAATGCCTGACTGGGATTGTCCGGGCAGCATGTGCGAGCTCTGCAGGATAATTCGTAACTAAGTAAGTGGCCATGCATCGAAGCTCAATTGACGAAGGAAGCAGAAGGCCAGCAACAGCCGGCAGGGGGAAGGGTGCCACGGGATAGTCAACTCAGCCAACTCAGCCAACTCAGCCAACTCAGTGGGCTCAGCCAACTCAGTCAGTTCAGCCAGTCCCAGAGTGTTACCAGCTTCATGGCTGCGGCAACGAGCATGATGAGACTGCTGGCAGCAGGACTCTGGAAACATGATGATTGAAGAACAGGGCAGACGCCAGGAGGTGCTCGTAAATGATTCTCAGTTGAAGGATTCACTTGGAATCGATTAACGAGCAATGAACCACAGGAATTCCGTATGAAATTTTTCAGCAGAAACTGCTCCAGGAGGAACTGCGTTCATTGATTTAAACCACGAAGGAGCACTTCACCAGAGATGCCAGGAGAAGAAAGGAATGAAGCAGCAAATTTAATTAGCTCCGAAGTAAGAAAAACAAAATTAAGAAAAATTAAGAAAAATTAAGAAAGAGAAAGAAATGAATAAGGAAGAAAAATGGAGAATAATAAAAGATTCGATAAAGGAGAAAAGTGAAGAATAATAAAAAAAGAAATGAAGAAGAAATTTGAAGAATAATAAAAAATTGGAGAATGAAGGAAAAGAAGGGAAGTGCCAAAAGAGAAACGGAAAAAATAAGAAATAAAAATATATAAAAAGAAACGAAAGGAAGTGAAGAAAAAGTGAGAGAGAGAATAAGACTGGCGAGAAAGTAAAAAGAAGATAATTAATATTCGAATGAGAAGATGGAGAATTCAAGATGAGAGAAAAATGGAAAGAAAGGAAAACAATACAATAAACGAAAAAGAAATTAAATCAATAAAATATGAAAAAGAAACAAACAATAAAAAGCGAAAAAGAAAGAAAAACCACAAAAAAGGTAGAAGAAAGAAAAATGATACTCGCAAAAGAACGAAAAAGAAGAATGAACAGAAAAAGAGATGGAAATATAATCGAAAGTAGATAACAGAAATAAGAGTAAAAGGTAAAGAATAGGAGGAAGATTAAGATAAGGAACATAAAAATAATACAAAGCTACAAGAGAAAATAGAAGAAAGCTAAAAGGTAAGAAAAACTGGAGAAATGAAGATACAACATAGAAGAAAAGAAGATGTGTGATATGGAAAGAGATATAAGCGAAAAGAGAGAGATGGCAGGAATATAAATAAAATAAAGAGAATGAGTAGCAATGATAAATAAAAAGTAGATAAAAAGGGAGAAGCAGTCAAAAAGAGCAAGAAAAAGTAAGAAAGAGAAAGAAATAATAAGAAAGAATAAGAAGCAGCAAGAAAAATTAATAAAAGAAGATAAAGAAAAATAAAAGAAATAGAGAAAGAGAAAGACAAAGAAAGAAAATGGGATAAAAAGGAGAAGTACAATAGAGAAAAAAAAGAAAAAAATGCAAAAAGTACACAAAAAAGAGGGAAATAACAATTAAGCAATAAAGAATGGAGATAAAAGAAAAAAAAAGACAAAAAAGTAGGAAAAAATAGAGAATGAATATAGGAAAAAAGAGAACCAAAGTGGAAAAGAAAGAGAGAATAAAAAAAAGGAATACAGGAAAAGCAGGGAAAAACAAGAGAGTAAGGAAGAGAGAGAGAGAGAGAGAGATATTGGAAAAGAGAGATTGGAAGAGAGAAAGGAAGAGACAATGGAAGAGGCAGATGATAAGAGGAAAAAGGTAAAAGATGAATAAGGAGACAGAAAATTAAGAAGGTAGAGATCAGATTTAGACAATAGAGAGAAAGTATGGAGGAAAAAAAGAGAAATCATAAAGAAAAAATACAGAAAAAATTGGGGAAAAAAGATATGAAGAGAAAAAAGAGGCAAAACATAGAAAAAAGGGAAACAAGTGAGAAAAAGACGGAGAATAAATGAGAAGATACATAATAAAAAAAGGCAAAAAATACAGGAAAAATACAGAAAAAAGAGAAAGAAGATAAAGAAAGTAATAAAAAAAGCTAGAGTAAAGAGAGGGGAAAAGGTGGAAAAGAGAGCAAAAAAATAAAATAGAAAGAGACAAAAGAGAAAAAGTGAAAGAAGAAAAAAAAGAGAAAAAAAGAGAATAAAATAGAGAATTAAAGGGAGAAAAATGATAGATAGAAATTCAGAGCGAAAGCTAAAAAGAAATAAAGAGAGAGAGAGAGAGAGAGAGAGACAAAAGAGAGAAAAAATAGGAAAAAGACAGATATAAAGAGAGAAATAAAGACAAAAAGAGAGAAAATAAAGATAAAAAGAAAGAAAATAGAGAGAAAAAGAGAGAAATAGAGAGAGCAAAAATTATAAATAAGATAAAGAAAGTAATAAATAAAGCTAGATAAAATAGTGAATAAAGAGAGACAAAAGAGAGAAAAAAGATAGTGAAAAGAGAGAGAAAAAAGAGAGGAATAAAGAGAGAAAAATAGAGAAAAAAGATAAAAAAAAGAAAAAAAATTGAGAAAAAAAGAGAAAACAAGAGAAAAATAGGGATAAAAAGAGAGAAAAAATGATAGTTAAAAATTGAAAACGAAAGCTAGAAATAAAGAGAGAAAAAATTGAAAAAGAGAGAGATAACGGGAGAAAAAGGAGAAAAAGAAAGATAAAAGAGAGGAACAAGAGAGAAAAAAGAGAAAAAAGAAAGAAATATGGATAGAAAATAAGAGAAAAAAAGCGAGGAATAAAGAGAAAAAAGAGAAAATGAGATATTTAAAGAGAAAAAAGAGGGGGGAAAGAGAAAACAAGAGAAAAATAGTTATAAAAAGAGAAAATGAGATAATTAAAGAGAAAAAAGAGGGGGAAAAGAGATAAATAAAAATAAAAAAATTGTGAAAAAAATAGAGAAATGAGAACGAAAGCTAAAAATAAAGAGAGAGACATAAGGGAGAAAAATCGAAAAAGAGAGAAATAACGAGAGAAAAAAGAGACAAATAAAGTTAAAAAAGTGGGGAAAAATGGGGAAATGGAGAGAAAAAAGAGAGACATAAAGAGAGAAATAACAAGAGATAAAAGATAGAAATAACGATAATAATGAGGGGAAACAGAGAAAATAAAGAGAGAAAAAAGGGAAAAGAGAGAATTAAAGAGAGAAAAAAAGAGAAATAAAGATAAAAAGAGAGGAAAAAGAGAGAAATAAAGAGAGAAATAACGAAAAAAAAGAGATAAAGAAATAAAAATAGAGAAAAGAGAGAAAAAAGAGAGGAATAAAGAGAGAAAAAAGGAGGGAAATGAATCTAGAAAAAAGAAAGAAATGAAGATAGAAAAATGAGAGAAAAAAGATAGGAATAAAGAGAGAAAAAAGGGAAAAAGAGAAAATTGAAGAGAGAAAAAAAAGAGTAATAAAAATAAAAAAGAGAGGAAAAAGAGAGAAAAAAGAGAGAAATAAAGAGAGAAATAACAAAAGATAAAAGATAGAAATAACGATAATAATGAGAAGAAAAAGAGAGAAAAAAGAGAGAAAAAAGAGAGAAATAAAGAGAGAAATAACGAAAAAAAGAGATATAGAAATAAAAATAGTGAAAAGAGAGAAAAAAGAGAGGAATAAAGAGAGAAAAAAGGAGAGAAATGAATCTAGAAAAAAGAAAGAAATGAAGATAGAAAAATGAGAGAAAAAAGAGAGGAATAAAGAGAGAAAAAAGGGAAAAAGAGAAAATTGAAGAGAGAAAAAAAAGCGTAATAAAGATAAAAAAAGAGAGGAAAAAGAGAGAAAAAAGAGAGAAAAAAAGAGAGAAATAACAAAAGATAAAAGATAGAAATAACGATAATAATGAGAGGAAAAAGAGAGAAAAAAGAGAGAAAAAAGAGAGAAATAAAGAGAGAAATCACGAAAAAACAGAGATAAAGAAATACAAATAGAGAAAAGAGAGAAAAAAGAGAGGAATAAAGAGAGAAAAAAGGAGAGAAATGAATCTAGAAAAAAGAAAGAAATGAAGATAGAAAAATGAGAGAAAAAAGATAGGAATAAAGAGAGAAAAAAGGGAAAAAGAGAAAATTGAAGAGAGAAAAAAAGAGTAATAAAGATAAAAAAGAGAGGAAAAAGAGAGAAATAAAGAGAAATAAAGAGAGAAATAACGAGAAAAAAGAGATAGAAATAAATATAGAAAAAAGAGAGAAAAAAGAAAGAAATAAAAATAGAGAAAAGAGAGAAAAAAGATAGGAATAAAGAGAGAAAAAAGAGGGGAAAAAGAAAGAAATAAAAGTAGAAAAAAAGAGAGAAAAAGCGAGGAATAAAGAGACAAAAGAGAAAAAGAGATAATTAAAGAGGAAAACGAGGGGGAAAAGAGATAAATAAAGATTAAAAAAGAGTGAAAAAATGGAAAAATGGAGAAATGATAGATAGAAATTCAGAACGAAAGCTAAAAAAGAAGTAAAGAGAGACAATGAAAATGAAAGAAAGAAGAAGGAAGTGAAAGAATAAAAACGAAGTGTTGGAAAAGGGGAAAGATTGCGGGAGTTTACTGAAAAGTTCAACTTCAAATATGGAAATATGGGAACCAGATCAGATGGTCACACCACTCCCCCACCCACGATAAAATTTATTTCCAGAAATAGAAGATGGATGCAAAACTCTTAGACATCGGCATTGGAGGGGGTACAGCAGACTTCTCAGGTCGTCGTGCACAATCACCAACGCAACAATAAGCTGACTGGACGCGGCACCGCACGGAGCATGGCAATGCACCCTGTAGCCAGGACAACGGCCAAACATGCACCAACACAATGCCAGGCGCACAACGGTAGAATACACGTGAATCGCAGTTTACGCGCACATGTGCCGGAACTAAAGGTAGCATGCCTGATTTAACCTCAAAAACCCCTAATAATACCACTTAAATTTCGTTTGTTGCAACATCACAAATCTCGCCCGTACAAAGGCGGTTTAAGTACGAGTATTACGGCTTACAGCTGCCTTTGATCGGATGCGTACAATAAACCCCGAACAAAAGGATGTAGCAAACAAGGTCGCTCACTCGCTCGCTCGGTATGAAAAGCAACAAACAGCCGGGGCAGCGCCTAAGGAGACGAAGGACGCGAGCGCTAGAGCAGCAGCGAGGCAGGAATCAAAACCAGATCAACCGTGCCTGCTTTGCTCTGCGCCGAGTCTTTCAATGGAATCCCCTGAAAACAAACGCAGAAGAAGTCGCGCCAGAGCCGAAAACTGTGTGGAAAATAATGTGTCAAAAACGATGGTCGCCAAACGATTGTTGATGGATTTATAAGCAGATTCCCCCGGAGCCTACGTGAGCCCATGTGAACTGAGAATTTATTGAGGAATTAGTTAGACAAGCACACAAAACGAGCCAGTGACGAAGACGAGACTTGGAGAGGGAGATGGAGAGAACGAGTGCGTTGTCTTTATTGGATGCATTTAAGTGGAATCAAATGAAAATCAAATCGAATTAGTTTTAGGAGAAAGTGATATGGGATTACGGAATGCAACATGAACAATTGTTCACGGAAGTGATTAGCAGCGAAACAAGCGCAGGCATTGTCACAGGCGAACCCAGAAACATCACCAAATTCGCATTAGTGCAGTGAAGGAATTGCGGGACAAAAACAGATATGAGGATGTTCCATTGCCCAATATCAGTGCCTCTTAAATATGTATTAAATTAGTGGAAATAACAAAGTTAGAGAAGGCACACACAAAAAAGAACAAAAAAGAACAAGAACAAAGAAAGAAGTGAACAAAATTTGGGAGTAAAGAATGAAGAAAAATGATGATTGAAGAAAACAAAAGAATAAGAAAAACAAACGTCAAAGAAGCACGTAAAGAAACACTTAAGGAAATGATAGAAATATCGGAGAGAAGGCTCAGAAAAAAGCTGAGAGAGATTGAGAGAGGAATGGAGAGTAAAGGAAAAAAGAAAACTGACGAATTTTATGACAGAAGGAAACAAAGAAAACTGGAGAGATATCTGCCAGCAGCAAACAAAGAAAATAGAAGAATATATGCCAATATATAAATAAGGACCCGGTCTAGAGAAGATTGGGCCAAATTGGGAGATTTAAGGCTGTTATACATCGCGACCTGAAAGAGAGAAAGTTGGGAAAGTTACTTTTAATAAGTAATAAAATAATGATGCTTCAAGGACAGTCACTTGAAGTACAGTCTACTATACAACATATCTGGGTATACTAAAGTGAGAATCGTTAGAAAAAAGCAAGGAAGAGATTAGAAGTATATGGAAAAAAGCAGAGGAAATATTACAAGTAGAAGACTCACCACGGACCAAGAAAATGTATAATAAGAATAAGAATCAAGTTACAGAAGTGTAATTAGGATACTAGTCTGGAGATGTGGCGTTATGAATATATCATATATAGCGTATTTATCAGAATGGAATCCATCTTCAACAATGTAGCAGAGTTTGGCTGAAAGATGGGACCTAAAGAAGCTCCAGAAAGGTGATTGATAAGGAACACTGAACACTCGTAATTTAGAAATTCAAAAATATCTTGGAAAAGTCGGTGTAACTTGAGGGTCTGATACGAAAGTGGAGAAGCAATTGAAGAAGTTGGTATCACTTGAAGGTCTGATACGAAAGTGGAGAAGCAATTGAAGAAGTTGGTATAATTAAAATCAAGTTCAAGGCCTGATACTAAAGTGGTGATGAGTTTGTTGAGGCTGGTGTAACTAGAATCAAATTGGTGGCCTGATAATAAAGTGGAGATGAAGAGGTTGGTATAACTAGAATCAAATTGAAGGCCTGTAAATAAAGTGGAGAAAATTTTAGAACAAATTGGTGACCTGATACTAAAGTGGAGAAGAGTTTGGAGAGGTTGGTGTAACCAGAATCAAATTGGTGACCTGATACTAAAGTGGAGATGAAGAGGTTGGTATAACTAGAATCAAATTGAAGGCCTGTAAATAAAGTGGAGAAAATTTTAGAACAAATTGGTGACCTGATACTAAAGTGGAGAAGAGTTTGGAGAGGTTGGTGTAACCAGAATCAAATTGGTGACCTGATACTAAAGTGGGGAAGAAGTACTCATATTGGGACCAATCACAAAACCCAAGTGAGTCTTAATGTAGATCTTAATGAAACTTCCTTACCACGCTTTGGCAGGACTCTGTAGAAGACCATAAAGTGATGTAGCCTTTGAGGATATGCGAATTATTATAAAAACAAATAAATCGGGAGGAAGCTAGTAATCAAGCAGACCGGATCAAGGGTCATAATAGGAATACCCTACGAATACTTTAATTTACTGCCTGCAACTAGAATGTGATCTGGTAATGGAACTGAATTGAAGGAGACCCTAATATCTTATATTAAGGTACAAATATACGGTAAACTGAGTACTATGGAAAGTCATTGGTGCTCTCGGAGATCTGTTCAGCCCTCAGAAGTAAACTAGGGCGATCTTCGCTTCCGCAATAATGAAATCTAGGATAATATTGACACCCTCCAAGCAAGTCTGCATGTATCACTGAAGGATAGCTTAATATCTTACAGGAAGGTGCAAACATCCGGGGAACTGAGTACTACGGAGGGCCACTAGTGCTCTTACAGATCTCTTCCTCCTGCAGAATTGTTCTGGCATGATCTTTCCTTCCATAGCAATAAACTCCTGGTCGATTTTCATAGACTCCAAAGTAAGCGTGCGATTATCACTGAAGGATAGATAATATCTTAGATGAAGGTACAAATATCCGATGTCCCTGGTATTCTCAGAGATCTGTTCCTCCTGCAGAAGAAGTCTAGAACAATCTTCCCTTACGTAGCAAGAAGCTTTAAGACGATTTTTGTAGTCTCCAAGGGAAGCATTTGAAGTTATTTCTCTTCATTACTTACTTTTTAGGGATAACTCTGAATCTATTCGAGATATTAGCATAAAATTATCTCATTTGCGACAATTTCCAAAGCTCGCTGCTTCCAAACTCTCTAAAGCCCGCATGAAGCGTCTAGGCATACTTAAAGAGTACTTCACTATCTCTTAAGCAGTAATTCTGAACAAATTCTAGGATAACTTCATCTCCATAAAGAATACTTCACTTTGTCCTAACCAGCAATTCTGAACAGATTCTAGGATAGCTTAATTTCCATGAAGAGTGCCTCACTGTATCCTAACCAGCAATTCCGAGCAGATGCCTACACAATAAGAATGCCTTTGATATACCACTCTGATAATTGACAATTTTGGCAGCATCGTTCCCCCTATTTTAGGCTACGTAACACCATTAAAGGTAGTCTCAGGAAGCGACTTCAACTTTCTCTCTTTTCCCACAAATGTCTCTGAAAAATTCCGATCTAAATTTCTATAACAAAATTCCATCATGCCAGCAAACGAAGTCGAGCGCCGCTGCATACGCCACAAAATTGAAAGTAAAAATGGGAATGGGGAATGACAAGAACAACAAAAAAAACGAACTCGTACCAGTCTCCCAAGAGTCTCGCGGAGAAATTCTCTCCAGTCATCGTGTGGCCAGAACCCGCCAAGCGCTTGTGGCCGCCGTCAAACTAAATCCAATCAAACTCAATGACATTTACCAATATTGATACGCATGCGCATTCATGCAGGATTTTTATGCTTTGACGCTTCTTTCAAATTATTGTATAACAAAAATGAAATCAAAAGAATACGAACGCGATTCTGAACACTTCACAAAAGAGCAGCGCGAACGGCGGGCACTCCAACGCAACTCAGTTTGATGGCGGCAACAACAACTCAACGCAGCTCAGCCCAAAGCACCACAGTGTACATCACCTCAAATTGAACCTCTGCTCACCTCACCACATCCCTCGTTACCTCAGCTCAGGCTCAGAATCAGCCTCAGTCACAGTCTCAGCCTCAGTCTCAGTCTCAACCTCCTATTCCAACACCGACTCCGTTTGAGATTCGTTAAAAGCGTCACTACGTCAGTTAGTTAGGCTGAGAGGTGTGCGCGCATGCGCGTTTGGCCGGCCAGGCAACCCTGCTGTGCCTGGAATTCCGTTCAGTTCGTTTCTGTTCTGGTTCTGTTCGGGTTCTGTTCTGGCGGGTGTTCGATAAATGCAACAAAACGTCATAAATTAGCATCCGCGCTTAAGAATTTCATTAAAAGAATTCTTTCGATTTTTATTTCATTTGTGGCATTTTTTTCTGGCACAACATCCTCTCCTCCCCCCTTCTCTCTGTTGCTCCTGCTTCGTAACCCTTCCTTTACTTTGGCGTTGCCTTTTTTAGCCCATTTCTTTCGTCGTAATTGTTGCATTTATAAATTTTGTAACGAATCGAAACGAATGCAAAATTTGTATAAATATTTTCAGTTTACCTTTCGTTCCTTTGGAAAATATGGTTGAGTGTATTGTGGAGGGGAGAGGGCAGGCATGGAAGGTGGGGACGGCTCGATGATGTGCTTGGAGCATTGAGTGGGGATTCGCAGCAGTTGTATGTGCTTGTGTGTTAATGAAATTATTGGTTCACTGGGTTACGTGTGGGCAGAGTAGGATTACCGCGACTGTTTCCAAGGCGAGTCGTGATGAGGACTGAAGAAGAACTGAAAGGGACAGAAAAGGAATAGAAAAGGAATAGAAAAGGTACAGAAAAGGAATAGAAAAGGTACAGAAAAGGAATAGAAAAGGAACAGAAAAGGAATAGAAAAGGAACAGAAAAGGAACAGAAAAGGGACAAAAAAGGAACAGAAAAGGAACAGAAAAGGAATAGAAAAGGAACAGAAAAGGAACAGAAAAGGAACAGAAAAGGAATAGACAAGGAACAGATAAGGAACAGAAAAGGAATAGACAAGGAACAGAAAAGGAACAGTAATGGAATAGAAAAGGAAGAAAAAAGGAACAGAAAAGGAATAGAAAAGGAATAGAAAAGGAACAGAAAAGGAACAGAAAAGGAATAGACAAGGAACAGAAAAGGAACAGAAAAGGAACAGAAAACGAACAGAAAAAGAATAGAAAAGGAACAGAAAAGGAACAGAAAAGGGACAAAAAAGGAACAGAAAAGGAACAGAAAAGGAATAGAAAAGGTACAGAAAAGGAATAGAAAAGGAACAGAAAAGGAATAGACAAGGAACAGATAAGGAACAGAAAAGGAATAGACAAGGAACAGAAAAGGAACAGTAATGGAATAGAAAAGGAATAGAAAAGGAAGAAAAAAGGAACAGAAAAGGAATAGAAAAGGAATAGAAAAGGAATAGAAAAGGAACAGAAAAGGAATAGAAAAGGAACAAAAAAGGAATAGAAAAGGAACAGAAAAGGAATAGAAAAGTAATAGAAAAGGAACAGAAAAGGAACAGAAAAGGAATAGACAAGGAACAGAAAAGGAACAGAAAAGGAATAGAAAAGGAACAGAAAAGGAATATAAAAGGTACAGAAAAGGAATAGAAAAGGAACAGAAAAGGAACAGAAAAGGGACAGAAAAGGAACAGAAAAGGAACAGAAATGGAATAGAAAAGGAACAGAAAAGAACAGTAAAGTTACAGAAAAGGAATAGTAAAGGAACAGAAAGTGAACAGAAAAGGAACAGAAAAGGAATAGAAAGGGAATAGAAAAGTAATAGAAAATGAATAGAAAATGAACAAAAAAGGAACAGAAAAGAACAGTAAAATTACAGAAAAGGAATAGAAAAGGAACAGAAAGGAACAGAAAAGGAATAGAAAAAGTACAGAACAGGAACAGAAAAGGAACAGAAAATGAACAGAAAAGGAACAGAAAAGGAATAGTAATGGAATAGAAAAGTTACAGAAAAGGAATATAAAAGGAACAGAAAGGAACAGAAAAGGAATAGAAAAAGTACAGAACAGGAACACAAAAGGAACAGAAAAGGAACAGAAAAGGAATAGTAATGGAATAGAAAAGTTACAGAAAAGGAATATAAAAGGAACAGAAAGGAACAGAAAAGGAATAGAAAAAGTACAGAACAGGAACAGAAAAGGAACAGAAAAGGAACAGAAAAGGAACAGAAAAGGAATAGAAATGGAACAGAAAGGAACAGAAAAGGAATAGAAAAAGTACACAATAGGAACAGAAAATGAACAGAAAAGGAACAGAAAAGGAACAGAAAAGGAATAGTAATGGAACAGAAAGGAACAGAAAAGGAACAGAAAAGGAATAGTAAAGGAACAGAAAAGGAATAGTAATGGAATAGAAAAGTTACAGAAAAGGAATAGAAAAGGAACAGAAAGGAACAGAAAAGGAATAGAAAAAGTACACAACAGGAACAGAAAATGAACAGAAAAGGAACAGAAAAGGAATAGTAATGGAATAGAAAAGGAACAGAAAAGGAATAGAAAAGAAAAAGAAAAGACCACAAAAGTTCAGTAGGCATTAAGGAAGTACCGGCATAATAATTTGATGAACCCTTTGTAGCGGAAGAGAAATGCATGGAATCTCCTCGCTGATGCTCCACACACACTGGGTACGCACTATCCTCCTTCTGACTTCAAGAGGTGCTCAACACAAAGGTCACAAAACTTGGTCACACTCTAAGCTTAGTTTGGCAACAACTATTCAGGCACTGCGTAGATGAGTATCGCGACGCTTCATGCCCACTTAGTTAGTTAGTTACTGCATTTGGTTGTCTATAAAGACATCAGTTAATCGTTAGGCCCACTGTGGTACCACGAGGAGTTGTGTCCCTTTTCAACTACCCGCGTCAGCGAATCATTTATTGGATCTGTTCAATAGAAGCATACTTAGTATTGAAGTCTCCTCCAGCTTCTATTATATTCTCAGCACAGTGCGCATAGATGCCTGACCTCCTTATTCGGCGGTTATCCTGCCAACCCCACTTCTATTCTCCTCCTAATCTATTTTTTTCTGAGCTCAAGTCTGTGTAAATTTTTGAATAATAGTGTTGAATTGTTCCAGCACCCTTCTAGAGGTCTACCATGTCTCCAGTGAAGAACGACTGGTAGCGTCAGGACTGCATACATGTCACAGAACGACGATAGTTGAAGGATATGGATAATCCTTTCCCATTTAAAAAACATGATATGATCAAATACCGTCAATTATATATTTGAAGCTTTTTGCACGCAGTTTTGGGTCACTGTGACACCCCACTGTGATACTCCACTGTAATACTCCACTGGGATACCCCACTGTAATACTCCACTGTGATACCCCACTGTAACACCCCACTGTGACACCCCACTGTAACACCCCACGCCTGACAATCTGTGGCATGGCCGAATGTCCTTGTAGGCGTGCTGCACAGCTGCTCCATTTTAGATGAGTACAAAAATGAACTCCCTTACTTGCTCTGCAAAAAGTTGTTCGATTTTATGGAGTTCTTCTTCGCTGCTTGTTAGATCTCCTTTGGAGTTATAAAATATTTTTAGTGGAGTTGTAATAGAGTTTTAGTGGAGCTTTAACAGAGTTGTAGTGGAGTTCTAGTGGAGTCCTAATAGAGTGATAGTGTAATTATAATAGAATTGTAGTGGAGTTGTAATAGAGTTGTAGTGGAGTTGTAGTAGAGTTGTAGTGTAGTTATAATAGAGCTGTAGCGGAGTTTTAAAACAGTTGTAGTGGAGTTGTAATAGAGTGGCAGTGAAGTTCTACTAGAGTTTTAGTGGAGGTGTAGTGTGATTTTAGTGGAACTGTAATAGAGTGATGGTGTAGTTCTAATAGAGTTGTAGTGTAGTTGTAAAAGAGTGGTAGTTTCGTTGTTATAGAGTTGTAGTGGATTTGTATTGGAGTTGTATTAGAGTTGTATTAGAGTTGTAATGGAGTTGTAGTGGAGTTCTAGTGGAATTTTAGTGGAGTTGTCATAGAGTTGTA
Source organism: Clusia tigrina (assembly GCA_920105625.2). Lineage (NCBI taxonomy): Eukaryota > Metazoa > Arthropoda > Insecta > Diptera > Clusiidae > Clusia > Clusia tigrina. The sequence continues at coordinate 201,191,456 of OV050032.1, forward strand.
GTGGAGGTCTAGTTGTGTTATAGTGGAGTTATAGTGGAATTTTACAGGAGTTGTAATAGATTTGTAGTGCAGTTGTAGTAGAGTTGTAGTGTAGTTATAATAGAGCTGTAGCGGAGTTGTAAAAAAAAAGTAGTGTAGTTGTAGTAGAGTTGTAGTGTACTTATAATAGAGCTGTAGCGGAGTTTTAAAACAGTTGTAGTGGAGTTGTAATAGAGTGGCAGTGAAGTTCTACTGGAGTTTTAGTGGAGGTGTAGTGTCATTTTAGTGGAACTGTAATAGAGTGATGGTGTAGTTCTAATAGAGTTGTAGTGTAGTTGTAAAAGAGTGGTAGTTTCGTTGTTATAGAGTTGTAGTGGATTTGTATTGGAGTTGTATTAGAATTGTATTAGAGTTGTAATGGAGTTGTAGTGGAGTTCTAGTGGAATTTTAGTGGAGTTGTCATAGAGTTGTAGTTGAGGTCTAGTGGAGTTATAGTGGAGTTGTAGTGGAGTTGCTCACTGTGGACGGACAATTTCAATTCCTATCCTCACAAAATTTCATTTAGGGTGTCATGACGGTCAAGTTCAGATGAATCAGCCAAAGAAAACCCCACAGTTTCTTCTCACTGAATACGAATCCTTCTATGCTGTTTGGAGGCCCACTCCAATAGTTCCCACGCCTCACTGGGAATGAACTGCATAAAGTTATTTATTTCTTGGTATCTCCCTGGAGACTTCTCGGTAATGGTTCCTTTTTACCTACAGACGTGGCATGGTTTTAGAAGGATTCTGGATCAATGCAACACGAATGATTCCTTCTTAACTGCTGACGTGCCGTAGTCTTAGAAGGGTTCTGATTCAATGGAACTAATAAAATGATGGCTTCTGACCAGTAGAATCTCTTTTGTTCTCCCACAATTTTCGACGTTATGCAGTCTGTTATTGATGCGCTATGCAGTCTGTCTGTCATTGATAATCTCAGGAATTATTTCCAATCGAAGCAGCTTGACCGATTATAAACTACCACAAGAGGCGCCAAGAAGGGAAGCTTATCCTTGGAAAAGGTGCCTCTATTGCCATTGAGTACACTTATCCTGCAATCTAGAGAAATCCCGCCCAAGATATCTTTGATTGTTGGGTCCTAGGACTCATTCTCACTATAACCAGCTTGATCGATAATAATTTACCGAAAGAGGTCCGTGCAGAGAAGAGCACTTCCCTAGAAAGGTGCCTCAAATGGCATTGAGTATACTTATCCTGCAATCTGGAGTAATCCCGCAAAATATAGCTTTGGTTGTTGGGATTGTAAGAAGTAGACAAATACATAGAAATCCCTCAGAGTGGCCCGAATGATGGCTTCATCACCTCCGACCGGCGCATCCAATCTAATCCAATTGTAAAAATTTCCATCATCAATTCTCGTCTCTCTCTCTGCTCCTCTGCTAAGCACCCAGTTACACCATAGCCCAGCGAATCTTCACGCAGATGAGTGTGAGTGTTGTTGGCAGCCATGGCAGGAGAGGGCAGGGGGGGGGGGGTGTTTCTCCGATTGGGTGCTAGAAATTAAGCCTTATTAGTTTATTCAATTAATTTCATAGAAGACGGCGTATCAATAATAAACCAATTAGCGTTGCGGCGCAGCCAACTCATGCGTCACCGGGGCCCAGTCGGGTTGGGCGCATGCAGAAGACATTAAAAATAAGCCTTAAAATTAAATTTAATTAAAAAGAAAAGAGAAATAAAACTTGTTTCAGCGCAGACAATCTTTTTTCTCTTCTCCATTGTTTTTTATGGACACTGACGAAGGCAGTGATGGGACTGCAATGTCATTCATTCCACGGCATGAGTGCCCGGCCGCGTTTTTTCTTGCTCAAACATAAATTTCAAAATTATTAAAATTGCTCGGACGGACAAAGCAGAAACAGAGGCAGCAGGAAAAAACAACAATAACAAACAAGAAAAAGATCAGTTGCTATAAAATTTAAATTTTTGACGCTAATCCATGATTTACTTTTGTTTTAATATTGGAATTAATTTTTTGGTTCATTTTCAAAGCGATCCAGCAATGAAGTATGAGGTAGCACCAGCACCAGCACCAGCACCATCACCTTCACTAACACCAGCTCCAGCACCAGCAGCACTAGCACCAGCACTGGCCCCACCATCAGCAGAAGAAGTTGTTATGGGAAACGGCACACAAAGCAGACGCTGAACTGAGCGCCCATTCAGTTAATGGGTGCCTCATTGTGGTGCGGCGTTTGTCAGCGAACGTGATAGGAAACGCGCGACCGCGGAACAACGGCGAAAATCAATGACGCCCACATTGGGACATTTGGTCATTTGGTCGCTCACAACTTGGCACAATGACTCGGCGACTATTTGAGTGCGTAAATGCTCCAACTGTCCGTCCATTCGATCATGAACACCATGACGATCATAACGATCATAGCGATCATAACGTTTATAACGATTATAACGATCATGACAATCATGAGGATCATGAAGATCATAACGATCATAACGATCACAACGATCATAACGATCACAACGATCATAACGTTCATAACGTTCACAACGATCATGACAATCATGAGGATCATGAAGCTCATAACGATCACGCCCCGTCCCATTCCAATAGGTTGGGCGTGAAGAATTGTAAACGGCTGTGACAACTTTTTTGTTTCTCTTCTCATTTTTATAATTTTATAGTTTCATGGCAAGATTTTTGGGGGCACTCCAAAAGGGCGCATGTGACAATGACAACTATGACAACAGCAATAGCAGAAATAACAGGAACAACAGCCACAACAACAACAAGCATAACAACGCCAATAACAACAGTCACAATGGCACTGACAAGCAACGAGAGATTATGCAAATCTTTACACCTTTCGAATTTGTTCAACATTTTTGAAATTATTTTTAACTTCTTTTGTTTTTTCTGCTTTTATTTTGTTTTTTTTCTACAGTTTTTGTGTCTTGTTTTTTTTTTTTATAAATTTTTTGTTTTTTTTAAAGTATTTTTTTATCTTTTTTTGTGTATTTTTTTTTGTTTCTTGTGTGTTTTTTTCTGTTGTTTTTTTGTATATTTTTTCGTATATTTTTTTGTTTTTTTTTGTATATAATCTAATGTATCTCTTTTATTTTTTTGTATTTTTTGTGTCTTTTTTGTGTCTTTTTTGTGTTTTTTTCATGTCTTTTTTTTATATTTTTTGTACATATTTTTGTGTCTTTTGATCTTATTGTTTTTATTATTAAATTGTTGTTTTTTTTTGTCAAGATTGTTCTCCTTTTTTGAAATTAATTCATTGACGCTTGGCAGCATTTTATCTTAATTTCGTCAAGCTTAAACGGATTAGTTTTGTGCGCATTTTGTTCTCTCAATAAATTGAATTTTGATTAACACGAAACACACACGCACACACACATTCACAATTCACAGATATGCATACACACAAACGATTCACACACTCCCATGAATACGCACAGAGTCAATCAAACTGAACAATAGGCATCACAGACACACCACACACACACATACATATATCAATATATATCCGCATATGATAATACACAGATATATCCTACAATTAGTGTACCAAAGGGAGTGGTTCGAGTACTTCCCTTGGAGGCAGTATTCCCCTAAAGTTGCCTTCCAGTGAAGATTGCAGTTTTCGTTGAAGTGAACTCACAACCGGGTAAGGGGAACTGACTTTTGAGTATTCAATCTAAATAAACTAATTATATTACTCATATTTCGTGTTTCACTCATATTTCGTGTTTCACTCATATATCCTTTTCACTCATATTTCGTTTTTCACTCATATTTCCTTTTCACTCATATTTCGTTTTTCACTCTTATTGTGCTTTCACTCATATTTCCATTTCACTCATATTTCCCTTTTCACTCATATTTTGTTTATTACTCATATTTCTCTTTTCACTCATATTTCGTTTTTCACTCATATTTTCCTTATTACTCATATATCGTTTTTCACTCATATTTCGTTTTTCACTCATATTTATTTTTTCACTCATATTTTGCTTATTAGTCATATTTCTTTTTTCACTCATATTTCCGTTTCACTCATATTTCCTTTTCACTCATATTTCGTTTTTCACTCACATTTCGTTTTTCATTTATATTTTGCTTATCACTCATATTTCCTTTTCACTCATATTTCGTTTTTCACTCATATTGCGCTTTCACTCATATTTCCATTTCACCCATATTTCCCTTTTCACTCATATTTCGTTTTTCACTCATATTTTGTTTTCCACTCATATTTCATATTCACTCATATTTCCTTTTCACTCATATTTCCTTTTCACTCATATTTATTTTTTCACTCATATTTTGCTTATTACTCATATTTCTCCTTTCACTCATATTTCCCTTTTCACTCATATTTCATTTTTCACTCATATTTCATATTCACTCATATTTCCTTTTCACTCATATTTCGTTTTTCACTCATATTGCGCTTTCACTCATATTTCTATTTCACCCATATTTCCCTTTTCACTCATATTTCGTTTTTCACTCATATTTTATTTTCCACTCATATTTCATATTCACTCATATTTCCTTTTCACTCATATTTCCTTTTCACTCATATTTATTTTTTCACTCATATTTTGCTTATTACTCATATTTCTCTTTTCACTCATATTTCCCTTTTCACTCATATTTCATTTTTCACTCATATTTCATATTCACTCATATTTCCTTTTCACTCATATTTCGTTTTTCACTCATATTGTGCTTTCACTCATATTTCCATTTCACTCATATTTCCCTTTTCACTCATATTTCGTTGAATTTCTGTAATTATATGGGAAATAACTCAAGGAGCAGAAAGTGCCATTAAATGGTTGGGCATGAGTTTTGGCAATTCAGAGAATATTGCTCTTTGCGTGAATTCACTGAATTTAGCTGCGAACTTGAAACTTCGCGGATCTTTGAACTTCAGGAAACGGAAGATAAGGTGGAATCTTGTTCAGATTTCATTATGGATCAGTGAAGATGATTATATGAGCTTTTTCGTGAGGTCTCAAATGCTTGATGGCAGTTCTTTTTTCCAGAGTCCGTCCGTCTTGAATCCTTTCTTACGGAAACTCTCCTTATCGGGTCCCTCCTTAACGAGTCTATCTTTTCTAAAAACTGTTTTCATGAATTCCATTTCACCGAATCCCTGCTTACAGAGTTTGTGTTTACAGAGTCCCTCCATATATAACCCCTTCTTACCGAGACCCTTCTTCCTGAGTCTTGCTTATACGTGTTAACACATTCCCGAGTCCCTCCTGCACGAGTCCCGCCATACAATGTCATTACTTACAGAGTCCCTCCTTCACTAGTCCCTCTTTCTCCGATACTCGCGTTCACGAGTCAATCCTTAGTTCTACCTATACGAGTCTCTCATTTTCTACTCCCTCCTTCCCGAGTGCCTCATTGCCAATCCTCTCATTCCCAAATCCCCTTTTACCGAGTCCCACCTTCCCGATATCCTTATTCCCAACTCCCTCCTTACTGAGTAGCTCTTTCTCGACTCCCTCCTTCTTCAGTCCAGCTTTCACGTGTCCCTCCTTGATCAGTCTCGCTTTCACGATTCTCTACTTCTTGAGTTCCACTCTCCCGAGTCTGTCATTTCCAACCCCCTTTTTACTGACTCCCTTCTTACCGACACCGTTCTTAACGACTCCCTTCTTACCGACTCCTTTCTTACCGACTCCCTTCTTACCGACTCCCTTTTTACCGACTCCCTTTTTCTTGAGTCACCGATTCGCAAGTTCCTCTTAACCGAGTACTGCTTTCACGACTTCGTAACTTCCACCTTCCCGATTCTCTTATTCTCAACTCCTTGCATACCGATTGGCTCCTTTTCGATTCCCTTCTTCATGAGTCTCGTTTTCACATATTCCTCCTTCCAGAAACGTTACCGAGTCCCTCCTTCCTGAAGTCCGCTCTCCCTTCTTCCTGAGTCTCTCTTTCACGAGACATTTTTCCCAAATCCAAATCCCAATCCCAAATCCTTTCTTACTGATTAGCTCCTTTTCGATTCCCTTCTTCCCGAAACTTTACCGAGTCCGTCTTTCTTGAGGTCCGCTTTGACAAGTCCCTCTTTTACGAGTCTTTCCTTCACTGATTCCTCGTTCCTCGATTCCCTCTTTCACAACTCCTTACCGAGTCCCTTCATACCGACTTCCTTCTTCCTAAGTCTCGCTTTCACGATTCTCTCCTTCATCCCTTCGTACTGACTCCCTTCTTCGTGAGTCCTTCTTTCCCAAAACCCTCTTTCCCAAGTCCCTCATTTCCAACTCCCCCTACCGCTTCCCTTCTTCCTGATTCCTTCTGGTCTCCTCCTCTCGGATCTAGGAGTATTGCATCGTCGCAAAAAAACAGACCCGCCTCACTGTTTGTTTGTAAGGAAGACAGCAGCTGAACTATGAATCCGTCCCGTATGCACGACACTGCGGGTTATGTGTGTATAGACCCGTGGAGATTCATAGACTACGGAAGGAGCTCTTCGGGTGAAGTTTTGGATTCGCTAAGACGATCATAAATTTAAAGTCACAAAGAGACTATTTTTGCCTTCTCGCATTAATTAAAGAATTATTAGAGACGATCTTATCACGAGACTCGTTTGGAAATCTCAAAGCGGGATGTGGACGGAGACGGGGGGATCAGGCGATCGGGGCGACTACCAGCAATGACGAATCAAAACAAATGATGTAGGAAATTAATGATCGAATCGTCAAACAGAGTCCCGTATGTCAGCGATATTTGGCAGGGAAGCGGAAAACAATAACACGGAAAAAAACATGAACAAATATTGGTAAAAATGGAATTTAATTAACAATAAAAAAGAGCGACTGAACAAAGGCGGCAGAGCAACAACAGCAAGAGTCACATTAGAGGGATTGCGGCTGCGTCTGCGGCTGCAAATGCTGGCGGCGGCTTTGTTGCTTGTTGCGTCTTTGACCATATTGTCACATTGTCGCATTGTCACTTGTGCCCAGTGCGGAGTGCGGAGTGCGGAGAGCGGAGTGCGCCGCTAGGGGTGTCTGCCTGCGACACCACCAGCGTGACTCGCCGCTGCCACAAAGCACTGAGCAGGGCTGAGGCAGGCAGCGGCGAAATGCTAATTGTAGCGACCACGAGGATTGCATGCGGTAATTATTATTAATGATTGTGGAGTAAGCAAAACCGAAACCGAAACCGAAACCGAAACCAGAACTAAAAAAAGGAACGACAACACCATTAAATGCGGCAACAAAAAAACGCACAATAGCACTAAATGCAAATACAAAGGCTGCGAGCGACGCTTGTGAACTTTTACTCAAACCACAAATGCATTTTTTATGCATGCTCAGCCAGCCATCCATCCATCCATCCATCCATCTATCCGTCTATTCATGCATATATACGCATCTATCCAGGCAGGCAGCCAACGCTGAAGGACATGTGGGAACTCTCGTGTACTACAAAGAGGCGAGTGGTAATGATGTGGGCACATTTACACACAAAAATCAAGAACTCAGGCTCTGGGAGTCTGTCGTGCGATGCTGTCAATCAGCTAGAGCGGGGTCAATTGTAAACCGAACACTGCTCCAGTTAGGGCGAATCGCTGAGAGTGATATTTGCATGTTCCAGGACTTGGAAGTTGCAGTTGGAGTCCCTGTGGCATTCGTGAGATGCTGTCAAACAGCGAGAGCGGGGTCAGTTGTGAATCGAAAACTGCTCCAGTTAGGGTAAATTTCCAAGGTTTCGGGATTTTGAAGCTGTAGTTGGAGTCCCTGTATCTCAGTCGCTGGTCGCTGGGCAGAGTTGAAGGCAGATATGCAAGCATTTTGATAACTGCGTTGCCAACTTATTCCTCGTGAATTGAAGAGATATTGATTAAAAGGATTTTTATTAAGGATTATTAAGGCTGACTCCATATATAATTATGGCTCTTTGTTGTAATGGAAAAGGTTCTTCATAGGAAAACCTCAAAATCCAAGGATTCATAAGGCTAACTTTAGGTAAAATCATGCTTCTGCGTGGTGACTGGAAATAGTTCTTCATAGAAAACACCCGGGAATCTCACGATTTATAAGGCTCACTCCATGTAGAATCATGCCACTGGAAATGGTTCTTCAAACAAAAAGCTCAAAATCATAGGATTCAGAAGGCTGACTCCGTGAAGAATCTTACATCTCTGTTGTGTAAGGAATTGGTTTTTCATAGGAATACAGCAAAATCCCACTGGAAGAATCCCAGTTTGAAGAATCATGTCCTTTCGTTGTCAATGAAAATTGTTCTTTATAGGATTCATAAGGCTGACTTGATGTAGCCTCCAATTAGACCCTCAGGAGGCTCGAAATTGGAAATATCTACTGTCATATAATAATTTAAGTTGGGACCAGAATCACATAAGGCACCAACAACTCGTAGCCTTACCCTTACCTATAACGACGGACTGAAAGACTGTCTGAAAGACTGACTGCTGGCTGCCTGAAGACTGCCTGCTGGCTGCCTGAAGACTGCTTGGCTGGCTCCCTGAAGACTACCTGGATTCTGGCTGCCTGAAGACTGTTTGGCTGGCTGCCTGAGGACTGTCTGGCTGGCTGCCTGAGGACTGTCTGGCTGGCTGCCTGAAGACTGGCTGCTGGCTGCCTGAAACTGCATGGCTGGGTGCCAGAAGACTGCCTGGATGCTGGCTGCCTGAGGACTACCTGGCTGGCTGCCAGAAGACTGGCTGCTGGCTGCCTGAAGACTGGCTGCTGGCTGCCTGAAGACTGGCTGCTGGCTGCCTGAAGACTGGCTGCTGGCTGCCTGAAGACTGGCTGCTGGCTGCCTGAATACTGGCTGCTGGCTGCCTGAATACTGGCTGCTGGCTGCCTGAATACTGGCTGCTGGCTGCCTGAAGACTGGCTGCTGGCTGCCTGAAGACTGGCTGCTGGCTGCCTGAAGACTGGCTGCTGCCTGCTAGAAGACTGGCTGCTGGCTGTCTGAATACTGGCTGCTGGCTGCCTGAAGACTGGCTGCTGGCTGCCTGAAGACTGGCTGCTGGCTGCCTGAAGACTGGCTGCTGCCTGCTAGAAGACTGGCTGCTGGCTGTCTGAATACTGGCTGCTGGCTGCCTGAAGACTGGCTGCTGGCTGCCTGAAGACTGGCTGCTGGCTGCCTGGAGACTGGCTGCTGGCTGCCTGGAGACTGGCTGCTGGCTGCCTGAAGACTGGCTGCTGGCTGCCTGAAGACTGGCTGCTGGCTGCCTGAAGACTGGCTGCTGGCTGCCTGAAGACTGGCTGCTGGCTGCCTGAAGACTGGCTGCTGCCTGCTAGAAGACTGGCTGCTGGCTGTCTGAATACTGGCTGCTGGCTGCCTGAAGACTGGCTGCTGGCTGCCTGAAGACTGGCTGCTGGCTGCCTGAAGACTGGCTGCTGGCTGCCTGAAACTGCATGGCTGGCTCCCTGAAGACTACCTGGATGCTGGCTGCCTGAGGACTACCTGGCTGGCTGCCTGAAGACTGGCTGCTGGCTGCCTGAAGACTGGCTGCTGCCTGCTAGAAGACTGGCTGCTGGCTGTCTGAATACTGGCTGCTGGCTGCCTGAAGACTGGCTGCTGGCTGCCTGAAGACTGGCTGCTGGCTGCCTGAAGACTGGCTGCTGGCTGCCTGAAACTGCATGGCTGGCTCCCTGAAGACTACCTGGATGCTGGCTGCCTGAGGACTACCTGGCTGGCTGCCAGAAGACTGGCTGCTGGCTGCCTGAAGACTGGCTGCTGGCTGCCTGAAGACTGGCTGCTGCCTGCTAGAAGACTGGCTGCTGGCTGTCTGAATACTGGCTGCTGGCTGCCTGAAGACTGGCTGCTGGCTGCCTGGAGACTGGCTGCTGGCTGCCTGAAGACTGGCTGCTGGCTGCCTGAATACTGGCTGCTGGCTGCCTGAAGACTGGCTGCTGGCTGCCTGAAACTGCATGGCTGGGTGCCAGAAGACTGCCTGGATGCTGGCTGCCTGAGGACTACCTGGCTGGCTGCCAGAAGACTGGCTGCTGGCTGCCTGAAGACTGGCTGCTGGCTGCCTGAATACTGGCTGCTGGCTGCCTGAAGACTGGCTGCTGGCTGCCTGAAGACTGGCTGCTGCCTGCTAGAAGACTGGCTGCTGGCTGTCTGAATACTGGCTGCTGGCTGCCTGAAGACTGGCTGCTGGCTGCTAGAAGACTGGCTGCTGGCTGTCTGAATACTGCCTGCTGGCTGCCTGAATACTGGCTGCTGGCTGCCTGAGACTGCTTGTCTGGCTCCCTGAAGACTACCTGGATGCTGGCTGCTTGAAGACTGCCTGCTGGCTGCCTGAAGACTGGCTGCTGGCTGCCTGAAGACTGGCTGCTGGCTGCCTGAAGACTGGCTGCTGGCTGCCTGAAGACTGGCTGCTGGCTGCCTGAATACTGGCTGCTGGCTGCCTGAATACTGGCTGCTGGCTGCCTGAAGACTGGCTGCTGGCTGCCTGAAGACTGGCTGCTGGCTGCCTGAAGACTGGCTGCTGGCTGCCAGAAGACTGCCTGGATGGTTGCCTGCCTGGATGCTGGACGATTGGTTTGGAATATTCTTAATTAGCGTGAAATGTGAAATGCTTAATTCTTAATCCGCCCCGGCAGCGCGCCGAGTAATTAAAAGCGTGCAAATTGCGTGGAGTATCGACAAAGCTTCAACAAGCTGAGGCAAAAGTGAGCACAACAGAAAAAGCAACAAAAACACGGGCTCAAACGTCAGATCTCAGACAAAAGGCGGCTTTCTACAAAAACAACGGACTTAAGCACCTCAGGTCCTTACAAAGGAGACACACACACACATACACACACAAACACACACACACACACACACACACATAAAATATGCCAGGCTTTGCCAAAACAGTGCAGATTAATAAATTGCAAAAACAAGAAGCGCACCAAAAGCTCCAGGCAAGCGTGATAGATTAAGGGTGGGGGCAGACGCAGAGCAGAGGGGGTGTGAGCGCAGGCACGCTCACAGAGAAGTGACAACGAAAAATGACAAAACTCACGCTGGGCTGTCAAACATAAAAAATATTTTAAATTAACGGCAATTCGCGGCCACGGTTCTTAATGCGTATTCATATTTTATTATTGGGTTATTGTGGTTAGTGTTGTTGTTGTTGTTGTTGGGTTGCTATTGTTGTTGCAGATTAAGTACTTCCACACATTTCCGACAAAGCAATTGTGAAGGCAATGAACCAATTGACACCCCTACAAGGCAGCGCCATCGATTATTAATTCGACTGCATTGAATCACGATGGAACTTTGAGCCACGATGGACCTCTGATCCACCGAGGAGCTTTTAGCTTGCCAAAGTACGAGTTCTAAATAAAGTATATCGGTCTCTTAACATGATTGCTCTAAAAAGGAGGCTCACTTACTCATTTATCTCCAAGAACAGAATATCATTACAATTGTGGGAATAGACCACTTTGCGATTCTGTGAAGCTCTAAGCTACAATGGGGCTTTCCACAGTACGACTACTCAATGAACTCTATCAGTCTATTAACATGATTGTTCTAAAAAGGAGGCTCACTTATTCATTTATCTCCAGGAACAGTTCGTCTCTTTTAATTGTGGGAATAGACTGCCTTGAGATTCTGCGAAGCTCTAAACCACAATTGGGCTTTGAGCTTCCCAAAGTACGAGTACTAAATAAATTCTATCAGTCTATTAGCATGATTGTTCTAAAGAAGAAGCTCACATTTTTCGCCAGGAACAGCTCGGCTCTTACAATTGTGAGAATAGACTGCTTTAAGACACAGTGTAGCTTTGAGCCATGATGGGGCTTTGACCCACGGAGGGACTTTCAGCTTCCCAAAGTACGAGTACTAAATAAAGTATATCGGCCACTAAATATAATTGTTCTAAAAAAGAGGCTCACTTACTCATTTATCTCCAGGAACAGTTCGTCTCTTTCAATTGTGGGAATAGAGAAGACCGCAGTAGCGCTAAAAATACAGGCCAGGGTTTCAAAAATATCGGAAGACGCTTTAAAGTTTGATCATTTATACAAGTGTCATTTAGTACAAATATGTAGTGACCAGTTTTTAGTACAACAGGGTATTTTTACTACAGTAATATTTGCAAAATAGTACTATGTTTATTATAGTACTCCCTTATACTATGGTATTATAGCTTCCTTCACTTCACTTGTATCCTTGGTTACATATATAATATTTTAGTACTAAAAGGTACAATATTTTACTACTATGGGTGCATCTTTTAGCACTTTAATGGATTTCAATGAAATTATCTTCTTTAGAGTGAAAGTTTCTACCCATCGAACCTGTTATTCTATATAATATCATATTTCTGTACGCGTATCTTTTAGTACATGTTCCTTTTCTAGAGTCAACTATTTTAGTACAATGGCATCGTCGACTTTGGTTTTTCTTTTTAATAAAGTATTACTTCCAATTCTAAAAAAACAGTTGTATCTTTCAGAGCAATGTGAAATTTTAGTACAATGGTGTATTTTACTACAATAGTATCTTTTAGTTGTATGGTGACTATTAGTACAAATGTGTCTTTTAGTTGCATAGTGACTTTTAGTACAATTGTGTATTTCAGCGGCGTAGTGAATTTAAGTACAATTGTAACTATATTTTAGTGGCAAAGTGACTTTTAGTACAATTAAGTATTTTAGTTGCATAGTGACTTTTAGTACAATTGTGTGTTTTAAGGACACTATTATATTTTATTTTCTAGGTGTCTTTTATTAACATAGTGTATTTTAGTACACTAGTATATTTTAGTTTTTTAAAGATTTTTAGTACATTGGTAGATTTTAGTTCAATAGTATATTATACTATCATAGTGACTTTAGTACACTACTATATTTCTTCGATGGTGATTTTTAGTATAATTGTGTAATTTAGAACACTCCTATATTTCAGACTCATGTACAACAGAGTATTTTAGTAGACAGGTATATTTTAGTTTCATAGTGACTTTATATACAATAGTGTATTTTTAATGAACTATTAGATTTTTTGTCTCATAGTGATATTTAGTACACTTTAGTATAGTTTCATAGAGTGTACATTAGTATATTTTAGTACAATAGTATATTATGCTTTCAAGGTGACTTTTAGTACAACAATGTTTTAGTACAATAGTATAATATGCTTTCATAGTGACTTTTAGTAACCCAATGTATTTTAGTACAATATATTATTATGCTTTCATAGTCAGTTTTAGTACAAAAATATATTTTAGTCCGATTTTAGAACATTTTTAGTACTTGGAGTTTGGTATGTCAATTTTTGTACGTATATTTTTAGTACTTATTTTTCTAGGATTTGAATATTGAGTACTTGGGTTTTGGTGTGTCAATTTTTGTACCTATATATTTTTAGTACTTATTTTTTTAGGATTAGAGTTTTTAGTATATACATTTTTAGTACTTGATTTTTATATGTATATGTTGTATATGTTGTGTAAAAAGCAGTGTTTTAGTACGTACATTTTTAATTCTTAGTTTTCCCCAGACTGTGCATTTTTAGTACATGCATATTTAGTATTTTATGATATGTATTTTTATACGCATATTTTTATCACTTGCATTTTTAGTACAGTAGTAAGTATTGACATTTGTAGTACATTATTTTAGTTCATATTTCACCCTTGCATCTGGCAATACCAGATTCGGTTGGAAATCTCTTAGCAGAATACAAGAAAGAATTCCGAAGGAATCGAATCGCACCCAATATATTCGGGTAACAATTAATCCCAAGAATACAAGGTACTAAAACCTGATTTCATGCCAAAGCAATTTAACTAAGTCACAATACACATTACTAAGTAAGGTGGCAAAAAATCCTGGAACGGCTTTACTGTGTAGAGAACAATGTGTCTATGGTATACAAATGAAGTATGGACGGGACTGTGGCTGGAGTGTTTGGGCCTACAACCAATGGGTTCCTTTCCAAGCATTTTTCAAAGTGCCTAGTTGAATATTGACAGGAAGTATCAGGGGAAGCATTGTGGTACTTTCTGACAGTCAAGCAACATTGAAAAGTTTGAGGTCTGAACTAGTAAACGGAAACTGAACTCCCTAGGCAGTATCAAGAAGCTATCTCTACTGTGGGTACCAGACCACACACGAGTAGAAGGAAGCCTGGCAGCTTAGCAAGGAATGCCGCTGCTTCTCAATTTAATGGTCCTGAACTCTTCTGTGGACAATCATTCAATAAAAAGGAAGACTGCTGAAAAAATCCACCAAAGAAAAAATATGTCAATCCTGGAAGAATCCTCCTGGACTAAGACAAGCCAAAGCCCTTCGAGTAGGGGGTTTTGAAAATCGTTTCTGCACGTAATTTATCCTGAATTGGGTTACTCTTTTTGAGCAATTCAGTTCCTTAACTGTGAATCTGCATTACTTATTTCAAGCATGTGAGTTCCTAGGCCCCAGCAATTGAATGAATCTGAGCAATGGAATGAATCTGAGCAATTGAATGAATCTGAGTAATGGAATGAATCTTGGGAATTGAATGAAACTGAGCAAGGCAAAGAAACTGAGCAATGGAATGAAACTGGGGAATTGAATGAATCTGAACAATGGAAGACATCTGAGCAACTGAATGAATCGGAGCAATGGAATGAATCTGAGCAATGGAATGATTCTGAGCAACTGAATGAATCTGAGTAATGGAATGAATCTTGGGAATTGAATGAAACTGAGCAACTGAACGAAACTGAGCAATTGAATGAATCTGAGCAAGGCAAAGAAACTGAGCAATGGAAGGAAACTGGGGAATTGAATGAATCTGAGCAACTGAATGAATCTGAATTCCAATAATTGAGTTCGCTAAAGTCGGGAATTTCGGCCCGCAGTCGAGTGTACGTATTCGCCTTTTCGCCTCCAATATCTGCGCCTGCGCTGATGAAACTAAGCATAGTGTTGCTCAGAGAACTGTACCGTCTGAGTGTAGGGTGTAGGAGAACTGCAGCGGATGGGTGCTCTTTTTTTTGGCACAAGGGAGAGGCCACAATTCAGTAGCCAAAAGTGTTAACCGCTTTGTAGGCTGTCAAAAGTTAAAAGGAATACAACAACAACAACAACCGCAACAACAACGCCAACAACAACGGCAACAACAATAACAACACAAAGTACAAATTTTATTTCTGTCGCTTTTCGGTTGCATTTTTGACAGCTGACAGCGCGAGTGTCATGAGGAAACCGGCAGCCGTCTGCCCGACGACTTGGCTGCCTTTGACACGGCCATAACCGGACTAATTGTGAGCGTTGTTGTTGCAGTTGATTTTTGTGGTCCTATTTGTAGTTGTTGTTGTTGTTGTCGTTGCTGTTGAACAAATACGCAAACGTTTATAGCTTATTTAAAACTAATTCTTCTCTCCGCCTCTCCGCCTCTCCGCCTTTTCGCCTCTCCGCCTCGCTGTCTGCTCACTGTGCAACACTTTTTGACATTTCAAAGACTGTCCAAAATGTTGTTAATATTGTTGTTGTTGGTGTTCTTGTTGTTGTTGTTGTTGTTGTTGCTGCTGTTGTTGTTGTTGCTGTTACCTTTTACCCTACCCGTATCGCTGACTGACTGACATTTTACGCTTATTGCTTAAAGTTGTCATTCTGGCTTTTTGTTGCCAATGGTGGTTTTTGTTGTCTATTGTTGTTGCTATTGCCCATGGCTGTTGTTGTTGTTCTTCGGGTCATTTTCGTGCTGCTGCCCCACTTTGACGTCAAAATTGTCCGTTCAAAACGCATTGGAAACGAACAATTACGACAAATTAGAAGAATATCTCCATAAATTAGGATTTTGCCGTTTGTTACTGCTTTGAGCACGTGCTTCCTAGTGTGCCTCCAGATCAAGAGGGAGGCTGAGATGGTGACAGCAACAGAGAGAGAGTAAAAAACAGAGTGGCTGTAGTGATCAAGATACTCATACAAACACTTCCTCCAATTTGAATCTTTCGAAATTTGTTCCTGCTATTTGCTTGGTGACTCGTGTCTTATGTCAGGGTGTTGTTGTTGTTGTATTGGAGCCTGTTTTCTTCCCAGCTCAGAACCGATTTGGTTCAAAGCAAATCTGACAGCTACTGAATCATTGTTCATAAGACTGTTGTACGAGTAACTAAGAACGACATGAAAGAACAGCAAAGCATCAGCCCATCAATTCATCACCATTGTATGCGATTCTATTGAGTAAATCAGCGGAATTCTTGGGCACATCCATGATCCAATTGAATTCAGAATCCCCTGCTGCTTGCTGGAGGCCATTAGAGGAACTGCTGGGAAAACCCATTGTGACTAAATTGTCACCACTGCTTTGCAAATTTCTCAGAAGACATCTGCTTGAGCGATTTGTTGTAAACAGTATGTTGTGAATTGGAAGCAGCTCATTGCTTTATGAGAAATATAACTTCTTAGAGGAAAGATCGATAAGAACTAATTCCGAAAACTCCTTTCAGGATTTTCCAGTCACCAAATCGATTCCTGAGACTTTCAAAACTTTTTTCTGATATTTTATATAAAATAATTCAAATGCAGTTCTATGCCCAGTTTCAGAATGGAGGAGCTGAGATAATGTTGCTTCTCCAAGTGCCTGATTTCATCAAAATCCTGGAGTATTAGTGCCCCATGGGGTCAGCTTAACACTGAATGAATTCTCCACAAGCATGGTCCAAATTTTAGACTTCAAGGAATGAGAAAAATTAGTTATTTTAGATTTTTGACTCTTCCAAGCTTCTGTTGAAGTCCAGTTTGAGAGATGATGGCTCAAATCTTTGTTCTGATGATCCCTGATCTGATTAATATGTGTTATTGTACTGCAGAGTCGGAGAAATAGCTACAAATTTGAGATGAAATGAGTATGGAAAATTGTTGGATCATTTCTCACTTTGTTCCTTGTGACTCTAAAGGACCCTCAAGGTCTGTTTTTGTTACTCTTTATTTCTTCGTCTTGTCTTGTTAGTTTTGTTTGTTTGTTTCTTTTTCTCATTCTTTCTTCCTTTTTTTGCTTCTTTCTTTCTCTCTCTTTCTGTCTCTCCTTGGCTCTCTTTATTTCTCTTTCGCTCTCTTTCTTTATATTTCGCTCTCTTTCTCTATCGATTTTTTCCCTTTTTCTCCTTCGATATATTTCTCTAACGGTCCTTCTATCTTACTCTTCCTTTCTCTATCTACTTGTCTCTCTCTTTTTCTATTTTTCTCTTTCTCTCTCTCTGTCTATTTTGTCTCTCTCTTTCACTCCATTTCTTTCAATCTATTTATCTCTCTTTATTGTTCTCTCTCTATTTCTCTCTCAATTGCTCTTTCTGTTTCTCTATATCACTCTATTTCTTTCACTTTATTTCATTCTCTCTATTTCTCTTTTTATTGCTCTCTCTCTCTCTCTATTTCTCTCTCTATTGCTCTTCCTTTTTCTCTCTCTATTTCTCTCTCTATTGCTCTTCCTTTTTCTCTCTCTCTATTTCTCTTTTTATTGCTCTCTCTCTCTTTCTATTTCTCTCTCTATTGCTCTTCCTTTTTCTCTCTCTCTCTATTGCTCTATTTCTCTATATCTCTCTTTTGCTCTCCCTTTTGCTCTCTGTCTTCCTCTCTATCTTGCTCTCTCTCATGCCATCTCTCTTTCTCTCTGTCTCTCTATTTTTCCATCTTTAATTTTCTTTTTCTATTTTTTTCTCTATTTTTCTCTTTCTCTAATTATCTTTTTCTAATTTTTACTCTTTATTTTTTCTCTCATTATTTTTGCCTCTATTCTTCTTTCTCTATTTTTCTCTGTCTATAATTTCTCTTTTCGCCCTTTTTTCTTTCGCTGATTTTCTCTCGCTAACTCTTATTCTCTCTCTCTAATTTTCTCTTGCTCTACTTTTCTCTCGCTATTTTGTTTGTCTCTATGTGTCTCTCTCAATTTTTTTTCTCTTTCTAATTTTTACCCTTTATTTTTGTCTTTCTATTCTTCTTTCTCTATTTTTCTCATTGTATTTGTATTTCTCGTTTTCTCTATCCATTTGTCTCTGTCTCGTATTTTCTTTATTTCTCTCTCTGTCTTCTTCTCTCTCTTTTTACTCTCTTTATTTTTTTCACATTTTTTTTCTCTAGTTTTGTATATCTATTTTTCTCCCTCAATTTTTTCCGTCTATTTTTGTTCTCTTTTTTGCCTCTCCTTTTTTCTCTCTAGCTTTCGTTTTTTCTTCTTCTCTAAATTGCTTTTTCTCTTTATTCCTCAATTTTTCTCCTTCCTTTCTTTCTGTATCTCTGTCTTTTGCTGCTTCTCTCTTTCTCTCTTTCTCCCTCTCTCCCTCTCTCCCTCTCTCCCTCTTTCCCTCTTTCCCTCTCTCCCTCTTTCCCTCTCTCCCTCTCTCCCTCTCTCCCTCTCTCCCTCTCTCCGTCTCTATCTCTCTCACTCTCACTCGCAATCTCAATCTCACTCCCTCTCTCTCTGTCTCTCTCTTTCTCTTTGTCTGCCTCTCTCTATCCATTTAGCCATCTTTTTCTCCATCTCTTTTTCGATCTATTTCTCCATATTTTTCTTCATATTTTTCCCATCTCTTTTTCAATCTCTTTCTCCGTCTCTTTCTCCATCTCTTTCTCCATGTCTTTCTCCATCTGTTTCTCCATCTTTTTCTCCGACTCTTTCTCCATCTGTTTCTCCATGTCTTTCTCCTTCTGTTTCTCCATGTCTTTCTCCCTCTCTCCCTTTCTCTCTCCCTCTCTTTCTTCCTCCCTATATCTCTCTATCTCTCGATCTCTATCTCTCTATCTCTATCTCTCTCTCCCTCTCTCTCGACCTCTCTTTGATAAATTGAGGCTGTACAACAAGCGGGATCAACACCATTCCCAGAAGGTCCGTTACGGTTCGCCATTAGAGGAATTCCAAATGAAAGTGCTTCGTTATAACCTGGTCACCTTGTGCCGTCGCCGACTCCTGCAATGCAAATGCGAACGCAGCTATTTAACTAAAGTGTGCAAATCCCTGTCTGACCTTTGACCTAACACAAAATGCTGTTTGCGCGAAACATCAACAGAAATGTCCAAATTTTCGCTCCTCTAAACCCAAATTGCGCCCAGAGCACTGGCATCCTTTCAAAAAGGCGAACAACAGCAAAAAATCAAAGAACGCTGATAATAAAAATAGAGAAACACATTTAAATGGTTAAATAAATACTTGAAAATGGCAAAACTTGTGTGCAAAAACGGACACAACAACAACAGCAGCAAGTCGGGCAACACTAATACCAGGAACAACAACAATGACACCCAGCAAACAGCAACAACGCGAACAAAAGGCAGCAAACAACCTTCTTTGAGCTGGCAAACAAGATAAACTTTTCGCACAAACTGACCTCAGGGCTTTTGCAATAAAACAGCCGCAACAACAGCAACAACAACAACAACAACAACAATTACGGCAGTACAGAGTAAACCCATTCCGTGTACCCAAACGAGTTAGTCCTGATTCCATTAAGCCAGAATTTGACATGTGCAGAGGGAAAGAAAAGACCCAAAAAATATGAGAAGGGAAAGAAATCGCACGCATGCATACCTCAAAGGATGCTCGGGAGTGTCGCTAATAATGCCACATTAATCTTCACACAGCAACAACAGCGGCCACAACAGCAACAGCAACAACAACAACAACAACGAGAACACTAATAATGCGAATAAGACTACATGATAATGACAAACGCAACAAGTAACAAGTCCGCTAAATGTCCTTCCATTGTGTGCGCAATAATGAGTTTGCTGATTATTTTGATATCAGCCACTCAAGGATGCAGTAAGGACACGGTTGCGGACTCGGCCACGGCACCAGTCTCAGCCTCAGCCTCAGCTTTCGACTCAACAGCAGACTCGCACTCGCACTCGTACACGGATGCGGACACAGCTTCAGATGCAAATTGATACGGCTGTGCCAGTTTTGCGCTTTTGCGCTATTATTAAAAAGCAATTTGGGGTAAAATTGCTCAAAAGCCAAACGGGCAACAAACAAGCAGCAGAAATATGCGGTCAGGTCAAATTGTTCGTTGACCAGGCAGAGTAGAGACAAGTTGAGCCGCCGCACGCACCCCTGGCCATGCTAGGCCTCCGCATGTTGCTTAAAGGACTCTGAGCGACGGCGGAGATTGTGCGAACATTGGAAGGATATTAAGCGAAAATATAGCCAAAAAAATGCGAGACCAAAAAACTAGCCAACTAGCGAAGGCAGAAATGCGAAATGAGAAAGTGCCACAGGATCTCTCCTGGCATCTCATCAACGCAGCATTCGCGGCCGTCATAACGCATGATAAATGACCGCTCACAATTAGGAGTATTGAGGGGGGAGTGGTGCGAGCGTATTCTGCGGAAGGGTTCTTCTCAAGTCCCTGGCGGCGTTAGGTGCGCAGCTGGTTGTCGCTGATGAGGACGACGGGCTTGGATTGGCCACAACAAACTTGTTAATTATATCGCTGACTCCGCACAGAGACGCAGCGAGACTCTCAAAGAAATGCTCGCGCAAATTGGAGTTAAGTAGCCATGGACAAAGTGGACAAAGCTGACGGAGACAAAGGAAAATCAAACGAGCATACACAAAATCAACGAACTGATCTCACTGATGTGACACAATCGGCAGCCAGCTTGTCAGTTGAGTGCCATTTGCTACCAGAGTGCGCTCTCGCCACGAAGCCTGAGAGAAAAATGTAGGAAATGTCTGGAATGTGACTCAATGTGAACCCGTTTCATGGCGCAACTATGCCTTTAAATCCTATCTAAAAGAAAAAACCAAAACTGGCACAATTGTCACACAATGTGAACGTAGTTGTGTCATAGCAGTGTCCCAATTTGGGTCATTTTCGTTCAGTTTTCTTGTTTATTTCCAAGCAAAGACAAATTATTGCCGCTCTTGATTGATGTCACAAAATGGCCACGAGGCATGTCATTTCAAGCAATTTTATGGTCAAACGTCATTTAATAAAGAAATGGTTTAAACTGACACAATTTTTGATAGAATGTGAACGTACCAGTGCCATTTTTGGTCATTTTGTTGCAGTTTCTCGTTTCCTTCCAAACACAGACAAATTCTCGAATATGCCACTCTTGATTGATGCCACTAAATGGCTACGAGGCTTGTCATTTCGATAAATTTTTTGGTAAATTTATTAAAGAAATTATTCAAACTGTCACAATTTGTCACAATATGTGAACGTACCAGTGTCATTTTTGGTCATTTTGGTACAATTTTCTTCTTAGAGTCATTCCAATCAATTTTTTTTTGCCAAATGTCAGGGTCTAAAGAATTGGCTCAAATTGACACAATTTCTGACACAATGTGAACGTAGTTGTGTCATACCAGTGTCATTTTGGTTCAGTTTTCTGTTTCTCTTCCAAGCAAAGACAAATTATTGAATATGCCACTATTGATTGATGCCACAAAATGGTCACGAGGCATGGCATTTCAATTAATGTTATTGTCAAATGTCATTTACTAAAGAATTGGCTCAAACTGGCACAATTGTCACACAATGTGAACGTAGTTGTGTCATAGCAGTGTCCCAATTTGGGTCATTTTCGTTCAGTTTTCTTGTTCCCTTCCAAACAGAGCCAAATTATGGAATATGGCCATCATCGTTGTTGATTAATGATTGTTTGATGTCACAAAACTGTTGCGTTGCATGGCATATCAGTGTCATTGACACTATTCTCACTCAATGTGAACCTACCAACTGTCGTGAGCAGTGTCATTTTAATACAATTTTGTTCAGTTTGACTCGAAAAGGAGGCTCAAGAAAATGGCAAGAAATTGACACAATCTGACTTATATCGTAACTGTGTCATTTAAACAAAATTCAAAATGAACAAAACCGACACAATTGTTACGTAATGTGAAGGTAGCGTTGTCATATCAGTGTCATTTTGGTACAATTTTCTCAAGAATTGAAGGAGGAAACAGAGAGGGCCACAGTGAGGACTATAATCGATGCCACACATTGTCATTTTCATTCACTGAAGAGAGTCAAATTGACACAATTGTCAAGCAATGTGAACGTAGCTTTGCATATCAGTGTCATTTTGTAACAATTTTTTCTTTAATTGAGCGAGGAGAGAGAGGAAGTTATAATCGCTGTCATATTCATTCACAGAAGAGTGTCAAAACTGACAGCATTGTCACTCCATGTCAATTTTGGATATGTCACAATGAGACTTAGAGCAACAGCCCACAGAAAGTGGACTACTGAGATGCCACGAGGGCGACTTCATTCCCTTCCTAGTTGCCTGGTTTTATCATTACCATCCCAGAGGTGCCTTGGATCTTCATGGTAGAACCCTAAAGTTGGTAGATTCTATGGTAGATTCTAACTCGGTGAAGCCACTAGAATAGGAAGGTTCGAGCACCAGTTTCCTTAGACTTCCTGAAGACCATCAAAGTAGATAAAGTAGAGGATAGGTTTGTCAATCCTCCTCCAGAGGGAAGCCTCCTTTCCTCATTGAGGCAGTTGATGAACTTATGCATGCAACTCGCAACTCTCGACGTGGGGAGGCATTTATCATCTAGCAATTCCTCTCCATTCATTACTGAATGGAGAGGAGTTGCCCTACCAATTCGGAGTCTTCAATACTCCTGAACCTTTAACTACTCCGAAACGCTTTGCAAACCAGAAGTTCTCAATATATGAAATAGGACGAAGTTCAATGGGTTTGCTCTAAAATAATCTCCTTAAAAATTCGGAATCTTCAAAACTCCGAAACTGTTTTTAACTCCGAAATTGCTTTTAACACCGACTTGAACTATATAAAATAGGAGCTATTCAAATGGATTTGTGGGTGTATTAATAAGGTGGGTAGGTAGGTAGGTAAAATTACTGGCGACCTCGTATTAAGAAGAGTTGACCTGCAAATTCGGAGTCCACAACTCTTGCTTTACTCCCAGTTACTCCGTAACTGCAAAAAGCAAAAGTTATGAAGAAATGAAATAGAAGGTATTTTTTTCAAACAGAGCAAGAGAGAGAGAGAAATTCGGAGTCGTTGATACTCCGAACTGGATTTTAAAAGGAGATCTTCAAACTATATAAAACACCTATAAAAATAATTGTATTAAAAGAATCTTCCTAAAAATTCGGAATCTTCGGTACTCCGAAACTGTTTTTAACACCGAACTTTAACTATATAAAATAGGAGATATTTAAATAGCTTGAGGCCGACGTCTGAAATGCCCAGCAAGCTAGGGAATATATATAGATAGATATATTTAAGGGTTTTATACACTAAAAGATCTATTGTGATGCCCCTATTTATTTGAAAGATGAGGATAGTCTCATCTATAAATCTTCTGTCAGGGAATTTTTCGACAGGAATTCATATATTTTGGAGGAATCAAGATGAGGGATCTTGCTATATATATATATATATTCTCCAAAACACCTGAGTCTATTGTGTGCGAGCTAGGAAATCATCCTAAAAATGCGGGGTCTTCCATACTCCGAAATCATTTGAATAAATTTCTGAATATGTAAAACATATAGATTTTCGGACTGCTTTAAAATACGGATCCCATAAATTCGGAGTCATAAAAACTCCGCAAATGCTTGTATAGTAGAGTTTTTATGTATATTGAATAGATTTGTGGACTGCTGCCGGGGGATTTCGTACAAATTCAGGGGCCTTCAGACTACAAAAAGCTGTTTCCAAGCCTTACTGGGTTACTTAAATGGGGACTGGAGGGGGTTTAATAGTTATTTGTAACCTGACACACTGTTTATTAGAGTTTAAGTGTCGTTCTGACCTGCTAATGAGGCGTGGTCTAGCCTGGGCATATCTGCTCCTACGCCCACTTTTCAAAAACAAACCAACAAACAGAAAAAAGAGAGTTTTTCACAAAAAATTAGTTGAACTGCCCCGCCCTCCTCATACACTGCTCAATGGCTGGTGCTACCCACCGAAGCGTGTTCGGTTGAACCACGCATCGTTTCATGTAATTTGCATGTCCTTTTATCCTTTTTGATTTGCGTAAACACAGCCACGCCTGAATTACCGCGCGCCGGTTACTGCTCTATTTCTATTTTCTATTTCTATTGCCAGTGGGATACGAAGGGTGTGGGGATGGGAGTGTATGGCGATGTGAATGTGTGTGTGTGTGTGTGAATGTGTGCATGTGTGTTGGGGTTTTCTGGAGCTGTTGCAGTTGTTGTTTCATTACTAATCGCTCTTAATTAATACGCTTACTGCATACGAGTGCTTCGCCGCTGCTGCTGGAGGCGCACGCACATTAGCATTATCCTTTCAGTATTGGCATTCGCTTGTGAAGGCGCGCATGTTGCACAACACTAATTGCTGCCATCATGCAACCCCCCCCCCCCCCCCCCCCCCCCCCCCCAACACACACACATAGTCACACATGCTTACTCGCAATCTCAGACATTGTTCACAGCTCACAAGCTCCCACTGACACATGCTCCTAGGCAGAACACATAAAGTGGCGCAATTGTAGCCAAGTTTAACGCTTGGAAAATTCACGTTGGCCAAGCGCACCTTCTTCACTCCCGCCCCCCAACGGCAGAGCGCCTCTTACCCCTACCTCTGTACCCCTGCCGCATCCAGGCCGCTTTTCCCAGCGAATGAAAAATCAAGTGGCGCAAATACGTGCGCGCAGCTTCATGTCTATTTCAATTAACATTTCAGCCGCTTACCTACGGCACTGCCTCCACTGCCGCCACTGCCTCCACCGCTTCTTCTGCCATTGCCTCGTCTGTTCTTCTTGTTCTTGTTGTTGTTGTTGTTGTTGTCGTTAAGTGCTTTGGAAAAATTGCAAAAATTTTTGTAAATGTTTTTCTTCAGTTGCCAGTTAAAATTTTTAATTGGTTTTGCGTTTGTGAACGCACTCGCATACCTCAGCCCCACGGTTCGCAGTTCGCCGCAGTTGGCTGTGAGCGCTGATTCGCTGAAGCGTGAATCCTACCGACAATCAGACGCTACCCCATGGCAGCCCCTCCCTCCCTCGGGCGATGTGTCCATGCGTAGCGTAGCCAAAGAGGCACCGCTGCCGTCAAGTCAACAGCCTTCATTAAGCGGCATATGCGAAAATATGAATCGGTGCATGAGTGCCGGCAATGATCTCTCCCACTCGAACCCTTCCTCCACCCTGTCCCGTTGCCGTCTTCCGCGAAATTGCGAATTTTAAAGCAATTGAAACGCATGTGAGCGTGCCAGGATGCGAGTATCCAAGCATAAATAAGTGGGATAATGTTTCAATTTGTAGGCACGAAATTCCTTCATTCAATTCAACTTGCACTGCAGTGTGCGTCCAGTGACGGTGACGGCATAAGAAACCGAGGCGTAAGTGCCAAAGGACTCTTAGCAGGGTAATGCACCAATCAATCCAATGCGTCCATGCAAGCAACGGTAATGCATGCACGAGAAGGCGCTGGAGAAATGTTGAAAGTGAGTGAGAAGAGTGGGGAAATGACGAGGAGCCCTGTGAGCTGCTGCTTGAACAGATCATGGAGACTTTATACCAAAGCTCTCGTTTTCACCTGCAGTTTAGTGCCGTCGTTCAGTGGTGCTTTTTAGTCCTGTAGTTCAGCACTCCAGTTCAGTTCTGTCGTTCAGACTTGTAACTCAGTCCTGTATATCAGTCGTAGTTCAATTCATTACTTCAGTACTCCAGTTCAGTCCTGCAGTTCAATCCTTTAGTTCAGTCCATTAGTTCAGTCCTGCATTTCAATCCTATAGTTGAGTCTTGTAGTTCAGTTCTCCGTTTCAATCCTGTAGTTAAGTTCTTTAGTTCAGTCTTGTAGTTCACTCCTTTTAGTTCAATTATGCAGTTCAGTACTCCAGTTCAGTCGTTTAGTTCAGTCTTGTAGTTCAGTCTCTTAGTTTATTACCCCAGTTCAATTCGGCATTTCAGTCCTTTACTTCACTACTACAGATCAGTCCTGCATTTCAGTCCTATAGTTGAATCCTGAAGCTCAGTTCTGTAGTTCAGTACTCCAGTTCAGGTCTATAGTTCAGTCCTTTAGTTTAGTATTCCAGTTCAGTTCTGTCATTCAGTCCTATAGTTCAGTCCTGTAGTTCAGACCTCCATTTCAATTCTGTAGTTTAGTTTTTTAGTTCAGTCTTGTAATTCAGTCTTTTAGTTTAGTCCTTCAGTCCTTGAGTTCATTTCTTTAGTTCAGTACTTTAGTTCAGCCTTTAGTACAGTCCTGTAGTTCAGTAATCTAGATTTGTCCTGTAGTTCAGTCCTTTAGTAAAATCCTATATTGCAGTCTTATATCTCAATCCTGCATTTCACTCCTTTTAGTTCAATTATTCAGTTCAGTCCTCTAGTTCAGTCCTTTAATTCAGATCTGTTGTTCAATATTCCAGTTCAGTATTCCAGCTCAGTATTCCAGTTCAGTTCTGCAGGCCAGCTCTGCAGTCCATCTGGTAACTCAGTCCCGCAGTTCAATCCTCCAGTTCAGTTTTGCATTTCAGTCTAGCATTTCAGTTCTTCCTTTCAGTCCTCCAGAGTAGTCCTTTAGTTCAGTCCTGCCTTTCAGTCCTCCAGAGTAGTCCTTTATTTCAGTCCTACATTTCAGTCCTATGGTAGAGTCTTTTAGTTCAATACTACAGTTGAGTCCTGTAGTTCAGTCTTGTGTTTCAGCTCTGGGGTTCACTCACTTTAGTTAATTTATGCAGTTCCATCATGCAGCTCAGTCCCGCATTTCCTTCCTCTAGTTCCGTTCTGTGGTTGAGTCCTGCAAATCCCTCCTATAATTGAGTCCTTTTGTTCAGTTCTGCAGTTCAAAGAAGTGGCCTTCTAGAGCATCCATGTGCCCCCTTGTAGCGTAGCTCTATAACTTGTTACTTTTCCAGGATAGAATCTTTCGGGGAATCTTGTCCTGGCTGTCATCCCACATGATCCCCCACGCTTTACTCTACTTGGTGCCCACACTCAAGCAAGAAGCCCTGAGTACTTGGACTCTGACACTGCTCTGACTGGTCCCAGCTGCTGCCCGGCCGAGTGCTGGGAGTGTCCTTTGCGCCCTCTGCCGTTGTGGGTCGCTTTATTGTGTCCGTCCTTTTGTTGTGATACTCCTTTACCACACTAATCGCAGGCTCCTTTGTGTCTCACATACATTTTTCTGTAATTTACGCTTTTGTTTCAATTTGTGTCGCCACCAGACACACACACGAACATACACGAACACACACGAACACATACGAGCGCACACTAAGAGCCACGATCGATCGCACTCACACGCACACGCTTGCTTCGATATGATCAGCGTTTACCTGAGTGAAGGCAAATGGCATACGACGAAGCGACAGAAGGACCTCCCAAAATGACTTCATTCAACTGTGACAATGCGACAATTGTGCTGCGCACACAAAATAACAATAAAATTGGGAACAAAACACTTTTTCCGCTCGCAAAAATGCCATTTTAAATACGCAATTGTCTCCGGGTGCGTGTGCGATTGCGTGTAAGTGCGTGTGTTAGTGCGTAAGGTAGGAAAGGCAGACACGGAGCAACGCTGCCACGCAGCAGCAAAAAAGGACAAAACGCGCATTTCACTTTTGTCTGACGCAAAGACGCTGCCTGCGCCGGGACACGGCCGGCAATGAGTTTCTTTGAGACGCTGCTCGCAGTTGCGTGATATATGAGCTGCAGTGCTCTGCGGCACCGAGCGTGTGTATCGCTCATGCAGCCACAATGGCGCGTCCGAAACAATGCCACATAAAAACACACAAAACAAGTCTGTGCGTACTGCGTTTTAAGCAGCTCCGCTCCGCCAGACCAGGCCAGGCCAGGTCGGGCAGGAAATTAGCATTTCTAAACCGCTGCTGTCTCGCTGGTGGTGGTGGTGGTGGTGGTGGTGGTGCTCCTGCCTCGTTACCAAACGCAAATTCCGTCTTTTATTCACTATTGCGCTCGCTTGTTGTTGTCTTTTACAACCAGACTCCAGTCCGGAGTTTCCTAGAACAATTTCAATTTGCAGTCTGCCGATCGACCCACCGCACACAATCGTGCGCCCATGACTGCCAGTCCACCACGACTGCCAGGGCCAATAAACCGCCAAATGGTTCGACTTCTTTCTGCCTTGTGCCGTTTTAACGACCCCACCAGCAGCCAGCGCAGCCTCAGTGCTCCGTCCCACGTAAATGAATGGAAATGGTTTCATTGCCAACACGATTGCTAGAGGTCAGTTTTGAGGTCATTGCGCGGCTTCGATATACAACCGAAAATTATATAGAGCGTTCCACTGCAAGGTGTAAGGTCTATAAGACACATTATAAGGCCCTATAGAGGGGGATAATTTGTAGTTTTATAATGTTTTAAAGACTGTATGAAAGTGACTCTCAGGTGAGACTTTAAGGACTGTTCTCAAGCAGTGGAAAATTGGCACTGCTGGAAGGATTTTCTATAGAAGAAAGCGACAATGGGATGAAGCTTTAAGGACTCATCCCAGTATAATTGGAAAATTGGAGATACTGAAAGGATTTTACTAGAGAAGAGAGCGACAATGAGATGAAACTTTAAGGAATCTCTTTGTCCCTCTGTAAAATTACCACAGCTCGGAAGATTTTCCCAAAGAAGAAATCGACTCTCAGATGAGGACCCTGTATGATTGGAAAATTGGTTCTCCTGGAAGGATTTTGCTACAGAAGAAGCGACGCTGAGGTGAGACTTTAAAGACTGTCCCTGTAAGATTTAAAAACTGGTACTGCTCGGAGGATTTAACTATAGAGAAAAGGGACTCTCAGGTGAAACTTTAAGGACTGTTCCAGTACAATTGGAAATTAGGTCCTCTGCAAGGATTTTACTATAGGAGAAACGGACAATGAGATGAGAATTTAAGAACTGTCTCCGAAGATTTCGGCGTCAGAGTAAATTTCGGAGTTGGAGTGGTATTCGGATTGAGTTTCGGAGTCTGAGTGTGTTACTGGGTTGTTGTGAGTTTCAGAGGCGGACTGGTTTTGGTGAATCAAGGGGAGTATCGGGGCCGGACCGAATTTCAGAGTGGGCGTTGGCTGGAGTAGGATTTGGAATTGGAATATGAATAGGACTAATTGTGGTGGTAAATGTGAGAATTGGACTGGATATTGAATCGAATTGGCAGTCAGATGGAGAGTTAGAGTCTGAGAATCAGTCCTAGTTGAAGTTTGCTTGAAAGTTGGAGTGGAAGTTTACATATGAATCGGAGTGGAAGTTTACTTAAGATTCGGAGTGGAAGTCTACTGGAGAGTTGGAGTGGAAGTTTATTTGAGAGACGAGGTGGAAGTCTACTTGAGAGTTGGAGTGGAAATTTACTTAAGAATCAGAGTCGGAATTTACTTGAGAGACGGAGTGGAAGTTTACTTCCGAATCGGAGTGGAAGTCTACTTGAGAGTTGGAGTGGAACTTTACTTGAGAATTGGAGTAGAAGTTTCCTTATGAATCGGAGTGGAAGTTTACTTGAAAGTCGGAGTGGAAGCTTACTTGAGAGGGGGAGTGGAAGTCTACTTGAAGGTCGGAGTGGAAGTTTACTTCAGAATCAGAGTGGAAGTTTACTTGAGAGTTGGAGTGGAAGTTTACTTAAGAATCGGAGTGGAAGTTTACTTAAGAATCGGAGTGGAAGTTTACTTGAAAGTCGGAGTGGAAGTTTACTTGAGAGGGGGAGTGGAAGTCTACTTGAAGGTTGGAGTGGAAGTTTGCTTCAGAATCGGAGTGGAAGTTTACTTATGAATCGGGCTGGAAATTGACTTGAGAGGCGAAGTGGAAATTTACTTGAGAGACGGAGTGGAGTTTTACTTTGGAGTTGGAATGGAAGTGGCAATCCCAGTGGCATTAGGAGTGGAGGGTGATAGAAATATTCATTACACTCAAACTCTCCTCTCAAAAAACCCCAACATTTCTTCTACATTTTTGAAGTTCTTGTATTAGTGTAGAGTACTGTGCCACTGACCGCCTAAGTCTCAGGCTCAGGCTCAGCCACAGCCATAACCTCAGCTTGAGCCTCCCAATTTCCATCCAGCAGCAGCGGCAGGAGCGGCAGTAGTCCACCTAACAACGCGACACATTTTAATGTGTGCGAATGTTGCGCATGCGCGTAAATTGCTTTTGCCTCAACTGATCCGAGCTGAGTGGAGCTGAAACGCAATGAAACGCGACTGCTGCTGGTGGTGCTGCTGTTGGTATTGGTGGTGTTCCTCCTGCCAGCTCTGCGGTTGCTGTGTTGCCATTGCCATTGCGTAGTCACATGAGTTATGACGTTTGTAAAATTATGACAGACATGTCATATAAATTTAAGCATTGTTAGGCTAACGCGTCGTCATTCTGGTCGTGGTCGTGGTCGTCTCGTCTGAGCCGTCTTCGTCTTCGTCGTCGTCGTCGACGTCATGCATCAATAGTAATAAATGCCGTTCGACCGTTCAATAGCGCTCCAAGTCTCATTTGTGTTGAAATACGCTTTAGGGGGGGCTCCAACACTAAACCGAAGCAAAGGCAATCGTACGCTGGCTTTTATTATCTTTGTGAAGGTGTTGATGGCTTTCCACAAGAGCGAGAAATGTCATAACCGCAGGCGACACCAGTCCCAGGCCCAGCCGCAGCCACAGCTCCAGTCGCAGTGTCATCGCCGGCCAACAGCCCGGACAGGCGCTTTTAAATTAAAACGTGCTAACAAACGGCGCAGGTTCTTCCGCAGCTGCCACACGGCCACAAAGCACGCGTTGCGACACAGAGGCGGTTTCGGCGTGTGCAGCGGAACGCATCTTAAGTGGCCATTGTGCCTGTTCCACTCTCGTATATCTGCGTTTGTGGAATTTCCTTTGACTTGAGCTGACGTTTATGCCACTTTAAAGTAAATACTCGTCGAGCCGTGCAGCTGTGCCAGTGTCCATTAAACGGAGCTGACGGAAATTGCTCCGCTTGGCGAAGACTGTCTGGGAGGTGGACGCAGAACTCACCTTCGGGTGGCTGAGGGCGCTTGTTAAACTGAGGTCGCTAAATTAACTCCGTCCAATTCGAATTGGCAACAGTTGCAAGACAGACACACTGACTCTACCCTCGGCGCTGAGACAGGGCAAGTGAGTTGGTACTGTGTTGATGAGCACTGACTTCATTGATGACTCGTAAGGTGCTCTGGCAAGTTCAGCAGAAAGAGGAGTTCTCCTATCATTTGAGTCCACCCACGGCAGTTGAAGTATGAAGCCCTCACTTGGGGAGTCTCACACCTTCCACTAACATGCTACCAGTAGTGGTGATGGAATGCCTTACAATCTAGCTGACGTGGCAATAATATAATAATAATAGACGTGAACTTTTAAAACGGCGCTAAGGCGCTAATTTGGATTCAGCTGAGGATGCCGTGGATCAGCCGCCTGAATGAGACGCGAGTGGTACACCCACGTTTTGGGAGGGCTGTTGTCGTGTGGTGTGCCTCTACTCGCCAATTCCTGTGCCTAACAAATAGCTACCAATACCCCTGTGACCTGGCAGCCACCGGAGCGAAACCCCCTTTCGCAGCGATTGGGTATTGAGAGCAGACCGACACCTTCCACAAACTTAGAAGGGTTGTGGACCCCAGAAACGGACTTTATAGTCGCTTGGCTGTCAGGGAAGATGTAGATGTCGGAGTTATTGGTCTCGTTGAATGTCAACCATCCTCCGCCACTAGCAAAATCGCCATGACCCCCGCTTGGATAGCACCACAGTGGCGGAGAGAGAGTTCAACACCCACCGCAACCCACTCTGTCGTTCACTTTCGAGACATCAGAGTGAATATTTCTGTTGTGTTGGAGTGGAGAGGCTCATCACTCATCTCTTCATTAGTCACATCATACAGGGCACACTGTCTGGTTGTTCTTTACTGGCATCCAGAGTGCAGGTAGACTACGTTCAGCCTTGGACAGGACAACACATGCTCGCGAGTAATAAAATGGGCTGAAATTGCCTACTTAAGGCCACAGAAATACACACGCTGAATACGCTGCTCTTTCTTAGGAGCACGAAACGTCCTTCGGCGGCACTCACTAAGGACACGGCTCAAGGACACGAAACAAAGCAGAGTAATTTTATGCTAGTCTTGCCCATTTTCAACATAATTGTCAAAGAGCAACAATTGCAAATAAAACTACACAGCAACACACACACACACACACACATGGACACACTCACCCAGGCACTGTAATCATTAACTGACATGGTATTTAATTACACATTGTCCTTGTAGAACAAGGATTACAAGAAGTACCCGCAATAACAGCTCAAGGAACAAATAGGCCAAAAGTGGTCGGCCTCCTGCGACACAGTGCACCGGAACAAAACCCCGACGACAACAGCAGAGACAGGCAAATAAACAAATAAAGGAAGAACGCATTTTGAATACCGCCAGCAAGGACCTGGCAACAACCTACGAGCCTTTCGCTCGGTCGTAGGAGTGAGTGAAAGGCGTACGCTGGCCCGGAATTACTGGCAAGTGACCTTTTGCCGGCTGGCGTGCCGGCAGAGCCATAAAAAACGCTCGCATTGGATGAGCTGAGCTGAGCTGAGCCGGAGTTGCCGCTAAGAGCCAGCCAAAGCAGTGATTAGTAGAGTGGAGTGGCCTGGAGTGGAGAGGAGCGTTGAACAGAGTAGAGCAGGCGATGAATGTGCGGGAATTTCCCAAAGTATGCCAACATCTGATACGGATTTGCCAGACAGAGCGTCGCCTGTGTGGGCTTAGTTCGTCGTTTAGCATTTGGGCATTTGCTCTTCGTGTATCAGCGCCTCCTCCTCTCTTTCCCACTCTCTCTCACTCGCTGTTGTTTCTCACAGCCCTCTCTTATGGCCTCTGAAAAGGTCAAATCGCTATTGTGCCAAGCTAAACGAAATCGTTTTTGTCTTTGCTCGTTCGTCTTTGTGTGCCACTATTGTGCCACTAATGCCGTGTACTTTAAAGGATAAGCGCAAGACCTTATATTATGTTGGCCATTGTGGGCTTTATTAGCATATTTATTGGTTGCCCTTTCAGCGAGGAACGACACACAGTCGGACAAAGAAAGGCATGGCAGAGACAATTACAAAGAAATATGACAAAGTATGCCGGGAATTCCCAACTATTTATAGGCCCACTGATTCCAGGAAGTCCAAAGCAATCAACAGGGCTGGTAAAACAGAAGAGATGCCCATTTACCGCACAGATTAAACACTTTTTTCGCAGTGCCTATAACGCAGATCTCAGACTTCGACTTCAGTTTTAGACTCAACCTCAGGCTTAGTCTCGGTGTCCCCTTCTCCGTCATCAGCCTCATCCTCGGTGTCAGTGGGGGTTGAATCTCAAATTACAGTCAAAGGAACTTAGCTTTAATCCCAGTCTCAAATTCAACTCTAAAATTATTGAGCAGCCCCAGTGGCACCCAGAAACCTCAGCCGAAGTCTCAGTGTCAGCATTCTGGTTAAGTTTCAGACTCAGTCAATTCAGTGTCAGTTTTAGTTTCAGACTCAGTTTCCTTAAAATTGTCCTCCTCAGTTTCAGACTCAGCTTTATTTTTAGTTTCATACTCAATTTCATCCTCAATTTTTCATTCTCAATTTCATCCTCAGTTTCATCCTCAGTTTCATCCTCAGTTGCATCCTCAGTTTCATCCTCAAATTCAGGCCCAATCAGTTCTGTTTCATCTTCAGTTGCATCCTCAGTTTCATCCTGACTTTTTCATCTTCAGTTTCATCCTCAGTTTCATCCTCAGTTTCATTCTCAGTTTCATTCTCAATTTCAGACTCAGTCAGTTCAGTTTCATTTTCAGTTTCATCCTCACTTTTTCATCTTCAGTTTCATCCTCAGTTTTTCATCCTCAGTTTCATCCTCAGTTTCATCCTCAGTTTCATCCTCAGTTTCATTCTCAGTTTCAGGCCCAGTCAGCTCAGTTTCATGATCAGTTTCATCCACAATTTCAGACTCAGTCAGTTCAGTTTCATCCTCAATTTCAGACTCAGTCAATTCAGTTTAATCCTCAGTTTCGTCCTCAGTTTCATCCCCTGTTTCATCATCAGTCTCATCCTCAGTTGCATCCTCAGTTTCATCCTCAAATTCAGGCCCAATCAGTTCTGTTTCATCTTCAGTTGCATCCTCAGTTTCATCCTGACTTTTTCATCTTCAGTTTAATCCTCAGTTTCATCCTCAGTTTCATTTTCAGTATCATCCTCATTGTTTCATCCTCAGTCTCATCCTCAGTTTCATTCTCAGTTTCATCCTCAGTTGCATCCTCAGTTTCTTCCTCACTTTTTCATCTTCAGTTTCATCCTCAATTTCATCCTCAGTTCCATCCTCAGTTCCATCCTCAGTCTCATCCTCAGTTTCAGCCTTAGTTTCATCCTCAGCTTCATCCTTAGATTCATCCTCACTTTTTCATCCTCAGTTTCATTCTCAGTATCATCCTCAGTTGCATCCTCAGTTTCATCCTCACTTTTTCATCTTCAGTTTCATCCTCAGTGTCATC
Source organism: Clusia tigrina (assembly GCA_920105625.2). Classification (NCBI taxonomy): domain Eukaryota; kingdom Metazoa; phylum Arthropoda; class Insecta; order Diptera; family Clusiidae; genus Clusia; species Clusia tigrina. The sequence continues at coordinate 201,225,847 of OV050032.1, forward strand.
CTCAGTTTCATCCTCAGTTTCATCCTCAGCATCATCCTCAGTTTCATCCTCACTTTTTCATGCTCAGTTTCATCCTCAGTTTCATTCTCAGTTTCAGGCCCAGTCAGTACAGTTTCATCTTCAGTTTCATCCTCACTTTTTCATTCTCATTTTCATAACAGTTTCATCCTCAATTTCAGACTCAGTCAATTCAGTTTAATCCTCAGTTTCATCCTCAGTCTTTCATCCTCAGTTTCATTCTCAGTTTCATCCTCAGCTTCCTCCTCAGTTTCATCCTCACTTTTTCATCCTCAGTTTCATCCTCAGTTTCATCCTCAGTGTCATCCTCAGTTTCAACCTCAGTTTCATCCTCAGTTTCATTCTCAGTTTCATTCTCAATTTCAGACTCAGTCAGTTCAGTTTCATTTTCAGTTTAATCCTCAGTTTCATCCTCAGTTTCATTTTCAGTATCATCCTCATTGTTTCATCCTCAGTTCCATCCTCAGTTTCATCCTCCCCAAAGACCTCAACCTTAGTATCAGTGTATACTCTAATCTTTAATTTTATTCCCACTTTCAGATACAGTCCCATCGCCACTGTCAGCCGCATCTGCACCCTAAACTTTGGTCGCAGTGGCGACTTCCCTTTTAAATCTCAGCATCCGTCCTCAGTTACAGTACTCAACATCTCAATTTTGACCACAGTGGTGACTCATTCTTAAAGCATAGAAGCAGTCCTCAGCCTCAGGTTCAACCCACATTTTCATCACAGACTCAGTTCTCAGCTTTCATTCTAAATTTCTCTGACAGCTTCAGTTTTGGTCTCAGACCACCGCCTGCTCAGTTTCATCTTCATCTTCATTTTGTGATTCAGCTCCCAGTGTCAGTGCCCAGCCTCAGTGGTCGGCCTCAGTGCTCAGCCTCAGTGACCAGTCTCGGTGCTCAGCCTCAGTGCCCAAACCCAGAAGTTCAGCCCACAGTTTGAAACGCAGTTCCAATCACAGTCTCAGCCTTACTTTCATCTTTAGTTGGAGCCTCAGTGACAACCCCATTTCTAAGTCTCATCCTCATCCTCAGCGTCAGTCTCAGCTTTACTCATCCGCAGCCTCATTCATCCTCATTCATCCTCATTTGCACTATCTGTTCTCATCCTATCCTCCGATTCATGCTCATCTTCATAAAATGCTCTTACCAAATGTTCATCCTCCAGTTTCAAACGCAATCCCAAACGCAGTCTCAGCTGCTGTTGTATCCTCATTTGGAGCCTCAGTGACAACCCCAGCTATAGCTCTCATCCTCATCCATAGCTTCATTTATCTTCAGCTTCATTCATCCTCATTTCCACTGTCATTCCGCATCCTATCCTCCGATTAATGCTCATCTTTATGACACTGAACTGAGCAGTGAGTGTCCTGTTTCTTCCCGCTGCTACGCATGACGCACGAGCATGCGGAGATATCAACAAGAATAACAATAACAACAACAACAACCGCCAAGGTGTGATCTCACTCACCCGCTGCTAATTTTGGGCAGATCATGTTCTGTTTGTGTGTCCGCACGCGTTGCTTCTGCTGCCAGGTCCGCAGGAATTTCGTCCTTGTCAGATTTCACTTGAAATTTCACACTTTAATGTGAGATTAAGGATGTTTTGTACTCGCGGCGCATACTGTTTTTTTATATTCCATTCTTCCGTCTTCCTTCTGCATTGTGCTTCCGCTGAGACAGAACATGATCACGCCGCACATTGCAGGCAGGCAGCCTGGCAGCCAGGCAGGCAACCAGGCGCAGTCTAACGAGCGTGTGATCATATTTCAAAACTTTCACACTCCTCTCTGAGCCGTGTTTGCGATCCCTTTCGGCATTAGCATTGCAGATTGATCCTGGGCAAAAGTTGCAGGCAGCTTATGACGGAATTAGACAGAAGGCCAGCAAACGTGGACAGCAGAGGCAGCAAACGTGGACAGCAGAGGCAGGCAGCAAATGTCGACGACAGGGACACGCAGCAAAGTTAGATACATATCTTCATGAATGCATGACTAGTACAAGTGGGATTAGGAGGAAGGGCTTGTCTGGGGGGCTGCTTCCTCTGACCAATAGGGTCCATTGTGTTACCAACTCCACTCCATTATGTTACCCTGGCTCCTTCTTTGCCTTTGTATTTTGAAATACAGTGGAGCTGGCTCCGATGTTTTGCTGTCTCGGGATCAGAGTCCTTGTTCGACCCACCGTAATACAGTCCTGTCTTAGGTCAATTTAAAATTACCATACAAACTTTCCTACTGGTGACCGAGCAAATCCATGAAGGAAGAACATGGAGCCGTTTCCTACTGGAATGTCAGGCGTGAAGAGATTGTCTGTGAAAGTGAGTGATCAAAATATGTAAAGGAGGAAAAGTATTGAATGCAGAAAAGACCTGGGGGTCCAAAAATGTGGAGAAAGAAGACATTGTGTAGCGTGGAAAAGACTGAGGGATACTAAAATCGAGGGAAGGAAAACATACTGAAGAGGAGCAAAGACCTGGGGATCACAAAATCTGACGACGGAAGATATATTGCAAAGGGAAAAGACCGAGTGGTCAAAAATATGGAGAAGGAAGAAATAGTGAAGACGGAAAAGATCTGAGAATCACAAAATCTAGAGAAGGAAGAAATGGTAATATGGGTGAAATACCTGAGAATCAAACTATATGGAGAAGGAAATAAGATTGAAGACCGAAATAGACCTGGGAATACTAAAATATAGAGAGGGAAGAAATAGTGAAGAGGGAAAAATATCTGGGAACCACAATATCTGGAAACGGAGACAATATTGTAGTAGGAGAACGACCTGGGAATCAAAAAATTTTAAGAAGATAGAAATAGTGAAGAGTGAAAAAGGCCTGGAAACCACAAAATCTGAAGACAGAAGAACAAATATTTACATGGGAATATAAAATGTGGAAAATGAGGAAATATTGAAGATGGAAATAGACCTGGGGATAACCAAATATAAAGGCTAATATTGCATAGGGAAAAATACCACAAAATCTGGAGACAGAAGAAATATTGCAAACATAGGAGACCTGGGAATCAAACAATGGGGAGAAATAGACCCGGGGATACTAAAATCTTGAGAAGCAAGACGTAGTAAAGAGGAGAAAAGGCGTGGGAATCAAGAAACTAGAGAAGGAAGAAATAGTGAAAGGAGAAAAATACCCGGGAACCACTAAATCTGAAGACAGAAGAAAAAAGACATGACCTGGGAAACAAAAATGTGGAAAATGAAGAAATATTGAAGATGGAAATAGACCTGGGGATACTTAAATCTAGGAAAGGAAGACAAAGTGAAGAGAAGAAACGACATTGGAATCAAAAAATCAGTAGAAGGAAGAGGGAAAAGACTTTGGGACATAACTAGTGAAGAGGAAAAATATCGGAGATTCGACAAAGCTGGAGAAGGAAGAAATTGTGAGAAACGAAAAAGGCTTGGGAATCAACAAATCTAGAGAAGGAAGAAATAGTGAAGGTGGGAAAGAGCATCAAAACTTTAGGCGGAAGAAATATTGCAAAGACTTGGGAATCAAAAAATCTGGACACAGAAGAAAAAATATTCAGCTGAGGATCAAAAATGTGGAGACGGAAGAAATATTGGAGATTAAAATAGACCTGGAGATACCAGCATCTCGCGAAGTGAAGAGAAGAAACGACATTGGAATCAAAAAATCAGTAGAAGGAAGAGGGAAAAGACTTTGGGACATAACTAGTGAAGAGGAAAAATATCGGGGAATCGACAAAACTTGAGAAAGAAGAAGTAGTGAAAAAGGAAAAAGACCTGGGAATCAAAAATTTAGAGAAGGAAGAAATGTTGCAAAGGTAAAAAACCTGGGAATCAAAAAAATGAGAGAATAAGGGAATAATGACGAGCGGACAAGACCCGGGGAATCAAAAAATCTGGAAAAGCAAGAAATAGTGAAGATGGGAAAAAGCATCAAAATCAAAAAATCTTTAGGCGGAAGGAATATTGGAAAGGCAGAGGGATCAGAAATCAAAAAATCTGCATCATGAAGAAATAGTGAAAAGGGAAGAACACCTGAGGATCACAAAATATTAAGAAGGAAGAAATAGTGAACAAAGCCAAAAGGAATGAAATGAAACAATAAGTGAGAAGTGGGTCTAGAGAAAAGAATAGCAAGTACACGATAATTAAGATGCAGGGAAAGGAAAATTAACTGAAGAGCAGAAGAAGAAGTTTGCAATGTAAGTGGAAATAGTTTATGAGATCCTTTTGAAGATTTGCTTACAGGGAGATTGGGGATAGTATTGGAGATTCTTGATGGGAACAAATTCACATTATTTTTGGGAACAAACTCGTTTCGGAAGGAAAGCGAAAGAAATAGTACATTACGAAAAGGAAGTAGATGAAAGATGAAGGAAGAAAAAGGAAGTAAGAAGGAAGGAGAAGGAAGAACAAGGAAGGAGAAGGAAAGAAGAAGGAAGAAGAAAGAAAAAGAAGGAAAAAGAAGGAAAATTCCTTAGTCAATCAATTTGAGGGGTTGTGAGAAGATAAGATCTTAGATTCTCGTAGCAATCAGTCACTTAAGATGTTGGGCTGTGGAAGCATAATTCCTCAGACTTTCGTAAGTCACTTGAGCTTCTAGTCTGGGCAACGAAAGCTTCTTTGATGGTCGTAGCAATCAGTCACTTTAGCTGCTAGGCTAGGGAGAGAAATATTCCTCAGATTCGGGTAGCATTCAGTCAATTGCGATACTTGGAGCGTGACCTTAGACTCTGCTTGGCACAACATTGAACGTGAAAACTTCAACAACATTGAACACGCATCCAGGAAGGTGTTTTTGTTATTGTTGCTGATGTTGTTACTGTTATTGTTCGCTGTTGACGTCCCCGTACCTACCAACACAAAAGTTAATGGAACTAAAGTTCAGCAATAAAACACTTCCAACCCGAGTTCGTTCGTAACTCGACACAATTAAAATTATGACAACAAAAATCCACACTCCATAATAAAATAATGAAACAAATCTCTCGTCTGCAGATTAGTAGAGGGTACACCGACAGAGCAGGACAAAGGCAGGGAACGCGAACAAAAATGTGAATAGCAACAAAAAAGGAATGTACGAGTACTCGCAACACCACCCTTCAAAGCGGTTCCATTGAAAACCGAACAAACATAAAAACAAAAATAACCACTTCGCCTTTATTCCAATTTAAATGATACTTTTATATCTGTTTGTATAAAAATCAACACCTGTATCAAAATATCCTTTATTACGGCCACTCCGCTCTCCGGCCGAGCGCATTGTGCGGCCGAGTGCGCGTCCCCCCCTCCTCGCCATCAGCATCATCGCCCTGCCCGGACGCGTACTCGCATTTAGCGCGATTTCCTGCGCGCAGCACAACAACACATTTGAAAGCATCACGGAACAATTGAAATTCAAATCCCGTACTCTCGAGCATTATCCTGTTGTATATCCTGTGTATGCGCACTCGTCTATTCTCTATTTTTATTGTTGCTTTGTGTGCGCGCGGTGTTCTTCTCCGGCGCGCTGAACTCGCGCATAATTCGGAATGAAAACGGATACAATTACGAATATTGCATTATAACGCGCGGGCATATGAGCCGCTCCGAGTGCCGGCGAGGGCATGGCACGGCGTAATTGCGGACTTGTTTTGTTTGTTTTTTGTGCGCTCATCCGCGCGCAACAAAAGGATATGCGGAAGGAGGCTTTTAATTGAGAAAACTGACACTACACTGCGAAAATTACGCAATGAATGGAAATTAGTGAGCGAAGCGGATCGCGACAACCAGGTTCAGGATTCCTGGACGTATAAGTCAGTGATAGGAGGAGTTGGGCGAAGAAATCGAATACTTGAGAATGGCTGAGATAAAGAGGAGCGCGAAAAGCAAGGGCGCCAGTTCCCAAAGCCGAATACTTTTATTGCAGTACCGAACTGTGGTCCCTTACAATGAATGGACAAAAGATTAAGGGAGAACAGAAACAGAGGTGGGAAGAACAGGAAGATAGAGAAAAAGAAGATGGAGAAAAATGAGATGGAGAAAAAGAAGATGGAGAAAAAGAAGATGGAGAAAAAGAAGATGGAGAAAAGGAAGATGGAGAAAAAGAAGATTGAGAAAAGGAAGATGGAGGAAAGGAATATGGAGAAAAAGAAGATGGAGAAAAGGAAGATGGAGAAAAAGAAGATGGAGAAAAATGAGATGGAGAAAAAGAAGATGGAGTATAAGAAGATGGAGAAAAGGAAGATGGAGAAAAAGAAGATTGAGAAAAGGAAGATGGAGAAAAGGAAGTTGGAGAAAAGGAAGATTGAGAAGTAAGAGAATTGCAAATACAAAAAATCAGAGAAAATGAAAAAAATTGAAAAAAGTGAGAAATATGATAAGAAGATGAATATTAGAAAAGTTGATATAAAGAAGAACTGAAGGAAAAAGAAGAAGGAAACAAGAAGAAGAAAACAACAAGAGAATATTAAGAAGAGAATAATAAGGGAAAAAGTTTAAAATAAACGGGAAATGGGAACATGCAAATTAAAGAATTAGAAAGCATTTAAAAAGAAGAAAATGAGGGAAAAATAAGAAGATGAAGAAAATAAGACGAAAATTTAAAGGAAATAAGAACAAGAAATAGGAAGGAAATAAGAAAAATTAAGAAAATTAAGAAATAAGGACGAATTGAGGAAAAGAAGATAAAAAGAAACAGGAAGAAAATAAGAAGGAACTAAGGAGGAAATAACAAAAAAGATAATTAGAAAATAAGAAAGAAAGGAAGGAAATAGGAAAAAAATATAATAAAGAAATATGGAGCGAACAAGAGATAGAAAATAAGAATGAATAAGAAGCAAATAAGAAGGAAATCAGGAGAAAATGAGAATTAAGATAAAAATGAAATTAGAAAAAAAATAGGAGGGATATAAGAAAAAGAAAATAAGAGAGAAATAAGAAGAAAATGGGAAAAAAGATAAGAAGGAAATAAGGAGGAAATAAGAGAAAGAAAATAAGAATGAAATAAGAGGAAAATAAGAAGGAAATCAGGAGGAAATGAGAAAAAAAGATAAAATTGAAATTAGAAAAAAGATAAAATTGAAATAAGGAAGAAAATAAGAAAGAATGATAAGAAGGAAATAAGAAAGAATGAAATAAGAAAGAAAATAAGAAAATAGGAAAAATAAAAAAGAAATAAGAGAAATAAATAGGAAGAAATAAGAAGGAATCAAGAAAAAATAAGAAAGAAATCTGAGAAATAAAAAAGAAACATTTAAAAAAAGGAAATAAGAAACAGAATAAATAAATATTAAAAAGATATAAAATAAAAAATGAGAAGACAGATAATAAGAAGAAGTTGAAGGAAAAAGGAGATCTGCTCTCTACCGACTGCTCGATGATGATTCGGAGGGTACTAATATGGTCAACACATGGGCCGGTCGGTCGGAAGCCGTTTTGTTTTTGTCGGAACTGGCTGTTAAGGGAAAGAAAGATTCTGTCCAAGAAAACAGGAGCTACGATTCTCTGGATGGTATTGAGAAGTGTGACTCCTCTCCAAGGAAACAGGAGGAAACGAAAGAAAAAAGAAAATTAAATCTGGAAATAAATTATAAAATAAGTAAAAAACTAAAATGGAATTAAAAAGAAGAAAATGAAGGTAAAATACAAAAAGAAGGAGGAAATAAAAAGCAACTGAGAAAAGAAAACTAAAAAAATAAGAAGATACAAATAAAAAGAACTATAATGAAAAATAAAGAGAAGATCAAAAAATTCAGGAAAAAATTCAGAGAAGAAAAGAACACAGAAAATATGAAGAAACAAACAAAAAGGAAATTAATATAAATAGAAAGAGAAGATGAAAATTAGAGGAAGAAAACAAAAATAATAAAAACTCTTCTCATAATGGAAGACAATGCTCCATTGCACTTCCAGAGCGTTGCGCACGCTACTACTGAGTAGTCTTATGGTCTGTGATGATGCCTGATGGTCACTGATGGTCTCCGATGGTCACTGACGGTTTCTGATGGTCCCTGATGGTCCCTGATGGTCTCTGAAGGCCACTAATGGTCACTGTTGGTCACTGATGGTCACTGATGGTCACTGATGGTCTCTTATGATCACTGATGGTCTCTGAAGGATGGTCTCTGATGGTCTCTGATGGTCTCTGATGGTCTCTGAAGGCCACTAATGGTCACTGTTGGTCACTGATGGTGTCTGATGGTCTCTGAAGGATGGTCTCTGATGGTCTCTGTCGGTCACTGATGATCGCTGATGGTCACTGATAGTCTCTGATGGTCATTGATTGCCTCTGACGGTCGCTGATGGTCTTTGATGGTCTCTGATGGTCACTGATAGTTTCTGATACTCTCTGACGGTCACTGATGGTCTCTGATGGTCACTGATGGTCTCTGAAGGATGGTCTCTGATGGTCTCTGATGGTCACTGATGGTCACTGATGGTTTCTGATGGTCCCTGATGGTCCCTGATGGTCTCTGAAGGCCACTAATGGTCACTGTTGGTCACTGATGGTCACTGATGGTCACTGATGGTCTCTTATGATCACTGATGGTCTCTGAAGGATGGTCTCTGATGGTCTCTGATGGTCTCTGATGGCCTCTGAAGGCCACTAATGGTCACTGTTGGTCACTGATGGTGTCTGATGGTCTCTGAAGGATGGTCTCTGATGGTCTCTGTCGGTCACTGATGATCGCTGATGGTCACTGATAGTCTCTGATGGTCACTGATTGCCTCTGACGGTCGCTGATGGTCTTTGATGGTCTCTGATGGTCACTGATAGTTTCTGATACTCTCTGACGGTCACTGATGGTCTCTGATGGTCACTGATGGTCTCTGAAGGATGGTCTCTGATGGTCTCTGATGGTCACTGATGGTCACTGATGGTCTCTGAAGGCCACTAATGGTCACTGTTGGTCACTGATGGTGTCTGATGGTCTCTGAAGGATGCTCTCTGATGGTCTCTGTCGGTCACTGATGATCGCTGATGGTCACTGATAGTCTCTGATGGTCACTGATTGCCTCTGACGGTCGCTGATGGTCTTTGATGGTCTCTGATGGTCACTGATAGTTTCTGATACTCTCTGACGGTCACTGATGGTCTCTGATGGTCACTGATGGTCTCTGAAGGATGGTCTCTGATGGTCTCTGATGGTCACTGATGGTCACTGATGGTTTCTGATGGTCTCTGATGGTCTCTGATGGTCACTGATAGTTTCTGATACTCTCTGACGGTCACTGATGGTCTCTGATGGTCTCTGAAGGATGGTCTCTGATGGTCTCTGATGGTCAGTGATAGTCTCCCTCGGTTACTGATGGTCCCTGATAGTCTCTGATGGTCTCTGATGGTCACTTACAGTCACTTGTTAGTTGCGTCTATGAAGGTGAACTGTATTTCTAGTGTATTCGCTTTGGTGTCTAACCCACTCTGCCGCCCTCCACCACTGACGCACTCACCTTCAATGTGTGTTTTCACAGACACCAAACACCAAACACCACAAAACAAACAAACAAAAAATAGGAAGAAGAGGGCACAAAACGAGTGCGCGTATCTGCGGAAGACCATGAAGAGCGGTCTGCAGCAGAAAACTGCTCGATCGCTCGTCCCGCAGCATTATTTCCAAGCACTAAGTGTCCCTTCAGTCGTCCAAATCCATGTGAGTCCTTGTGAGTCCATGTGTGTGCATGTGTGTGATTGTGTCCTGTCGCATTGCTTTAATGATTGTGCTGTTGATGTTGATGCGGACGATGACGATTTGTTGCTTGATGGCACGTCAGCACATTTCGCTCGTCAGCGAGGACGCCCGAGCGCAATCAATGCCGAATGTCCTGATGCAATTTGACATACTCCGCTGCCACTCACATGCACGGCGAACACAAACGCAATTCCTGCGTTATCTAATCTGACATGCGTGCGTGAGTTTTAAGCTCAAAATAGATTTTCCTATAAACAAATTTAAAATTCATGAATTCGAAAAGATTCGCCGTGCGTGTGTGCAATGCAGGACGAGGAGGGCCCGTCCGTGGTGGCACCGAGCAGAGCGCAGATTAGCGTTTTACGCTCGTTTGAATTTTCATTATCCTAAGCCAGGATTTTCAAATTGTCTTTGTTTGTAGTTTGAATGTTGAAACAAAACTGCTACAAAGCGATCGGGAGGGGTTGCAAAATATGTTCGCAGCGCTTTCATTGTGTCATGGGTGAAGTGCGTATTGTCAGCGACACAATGGCTCGAGCAGAGAATGGGCGAGGAAGAGGAGAGTCGTCGCTGCTCGTATGGGAAACAATTACGACGTACCGAGTCCGTTATCTCTGCCAGGCAGTTGCGTGTGAGCGATCGAATTATGAGACTGATTTGGCGATAACGTTTGCCTCCGGACTCAATGAGAAGAAGTCTCTTTTTTGTGGGTTTGTTTCCAAGCGAACAGTCCCGGCTAATTCGATTTGTGTGCTGTTTCCCTCTGCACCGGTGCTAGTATGGAGCAGCGGAGCCGCGAGCGGGGGAGCCAGTTTCACTCCTATTATATATAGAATATTCTCAAACATCTCCAATTTTAAGGTGGACACTCGTATTAGACCCAGTAAAAACTGTCAACACTTTGATAAGTTTAGGTTGGAGTCATCTGTGGGATTTTGGAGAGCACCAGTAGCTTTCCACAGCAATATGTCCAGTGCACCATTGTTAATTTTGGGTATCACTGGGTTCGATTTAAGAGGGCACCAATTGGGTCACAGACGTATATGTTACGAGGGGCACCAGTGGGAACACCCCCCAATGGTATTGTGGCATTGTGGGTTTCATTGGGTGTGATTGAAGAAGGGACCAACTGGACCACATGCGCATATGTCATTGTTGGAACCAGTGAAAACACCGCTCAATAGTATTGAGCCTTGTGGGTTTTGTTTGATTCGTTTGAAGAGGGGGCCAACTAGATCACTTATGAATATGTCGCGGTGTGAGCCTGTGTGAACAAACCCAATGGTATCACTCTCCCTGGCTTTATATTGTACCCTCTTCAAAATTGGGCAGGGCCATAGACCACTCCACTGAATTAAACATCTCAAGGAGTCCTGTCCATCTCATTAATATATAGGAGTACATGAGAAGGACATGGGTGTGTTAGCAGTCATTCAATAATATACAGAACGAAGAGTGATATGCGAATAGTTTAGTCTCCGGGCAAACTATGTCAATACTTCGCACTCTCAAATCACAACTGGAACTTCACGAAACATACCACAAAACATGCCAAGATGGCTCAGGATACTATGAAGTCAGCTTTTGGAATAGTTTAGTCTCCGGGCAAACTATGTCAATACTTCGCACTCTCAAATCACAACTGGAACTTCACGAAACATACCACAAAACACGCCAAGATGCCTCAGGATACTATGAAGTCAGCTTTTGGAATAGTTTAGTCTCCGGGCAAACTATGTCAATACTTCGCAATCTCAAATCACAACTGGAACTTCACGAAACATACCACAAAACACGCCAAGATGCCTCAGGATACTATGAAGTATATTTTTGGTGTGTTGTTACAAGACAAAATTCCGGTTGGTATGTGTTTTCTGTTTGTTCACGGGCTCTGGTTACCGAGTATAATTCCTAGAGCAGCTGATCGAAGGGCAACCATATAATCTGCACAAATTCATACTTCATTAGAGCCTACGCAGGTGATAATAATTAATTCTTATAGTCCCGCGGGGGAGCAAAGGGCTTGTGTGGTTCATCTCAAAGTATTTTATTACTCACGGCCTCTTCCACTACAGACCATCAAAGGAGCTTACAGAAAATCATAGATCCCTTCTTCCATCTGAGGTTGAGAGCAATGTGAGTGGACTCTCCTTGAATCTATACGAGTACTTCGCTCAAATGATTCAGTGAAGTAAAAGATTTCTCAGACTCCCTTTTTATCATTCGTAAGAGTATTTTTAAGACAAAATTTCAGAGGCACTGGAGAAGCAAGGAAGCTCGCCAGTGAAGCACACTAGTAAAGCTCGCCCGTGACCCTGAAATTTTGTTCCGAGTGCCTTCTATGTGGAAGCGACTTGAACCTGACTCAAGACCTGTTTACACCATCGTGGGTCCCCTGTGTTAGCACTTCAAACTACCATCTTCCAAGAATTACACGTTCATCATTCCAGTTTGGAGTCTGCATATAGCAACTGCCCTCCAACTGCTACTTAGTCTCCTGTGGATTAAGGGACTTAATGCTCAATCGCCAACGGCAAACAATGTTTGGAAGTTATTAACGCTGCCCTCCTGTCACGCAGAGTCTGATTCTCGAGTGGGTGTTTGCTGCTCTTTACAGTGTTTGTGCTTGTCTGCATGGCCTTCTAGTTTGTTATGTCTGCCGCGCCCTTAAATCCAACCATCCACATGCACTCTGCTGAAGCGACCACATCTCACATTCCCCTCCCCCCCCACAGTCCGCTCCCCCTCACAAGCTATCGTAGCTGCCCTGAAATAATGTGGTTTCGAACGTCATACTCGTCTTGATGCCGATTAGGATTGCACCCACGCAATCTCACTCGCCTAGCCATGCCTAATGCAACTCCTTTGCCGCCCGCTCAATCTCCCCTCTGCCCTCGTGCACAGTCCTGACTGCATTTCCATTTCAATTCATTGAAATTATCGTCTTTGCGATCATTAAATTCGTCTCAGGCGATCGTTTTGTGTGCAAGTAATTCATGCTTTCCCCCTCTTCACTCTCCTGCTTCTCCCCAGACTACACCTCCCGCTTCTCCCCAGCCTACTCCTTCTCCTACTCCTGCTTTATTCTGCTCAGTCAGGCCGCGTCAGTATTGAATTAATTTGAACGCTTGTTGCGCTCGCTGAGACGGCTGCGTCTTGGGCCTTGTGGTGGCTCCTTCTGCGCTGCCGCATTGGAAGTAGTGCTTCTCGCATGGCAGCTCACCTCCACACGACGCTGCTTGACACTATCGCGCCAGTGTCTGGTCTGACGGAAGGTGTGTTCCCGGCTCTGGCTGCTTGTTATTTTTAGGGATTAAGGCAAGTGCTCTGTGCAACGTTGGCTGCCTGCTTCGCTACGCTCCTAGTTGCACCTTTTGTGCGTAGGTGAGTGAGTGTGTATGTGTGTGTGTGTGTGTGAGTGAGTGAGTGACTGTCTGTGTGTGTGTTTGTTTGTTTGTTTGACTGGTTGCTGCCTGGTGTGCATTTTGCGCCTATTCGTCTGCCCCGGCCAGACACTTTGGCACCGTTCAAGTCATTAGGATGTCCTTCTAACAGAGCTCTCTTGAGTTTCGTATTCTTAATGCTGTTGTTGCTATTATTACTATTGTTGTTGTTGTTGTTTTTGTTGTTTTTGCTGTTGTACATTTCTTTGACATTGTTGGTTAATGAAGCAATTCCATTTGATGACTGGTCAGAATTTTCTCTGGTTGCTTTCTTCGCATTTCAGACAATCGGAAAAGGTGCTCTCGCTCGGCTGTTGTTTGGCTTTTGTCCTCGTTGCTGCCGAAAGGAGGATTCTTCACATGAAAATTCCATTCAAGGGTAATTTGAGTTTGCTCGCTTTTCATTTTATTATATTCCAGTTTTTCTTTGTGTTTACTTAATTTACCATTGAGCTTCGATGCATTCTTCGTAGACGTGACTCTAAAGTAGTCTCACCGCCATTTTCACAATCAACATCAGCATCAAAATTAGCCGCGTCTTCTTTCTTTCCCAGTGCTCTTCCGATGCCTTCTCTGAGTGTTACCCTAACTTTTCCACACGAATTTTCTGTTAAACTTGGCGTTTGGTTCAGGCACGGGCACATTAACAGAGGCGAATCATGCTCTTAGGGAGCCACTTTTTCCTCCTTCTGGAACAGGACACCAATCACCGTTGGCCAAACATGAAGATTCTCTTCAAATGGAGCATCGGTTGTTAAATCAGTAGATTCAATTGGTTCGTTATAGTTATGAATGGATGAGGGGGTGGTTTCCTTTTCTACCTTTGAAGTTTTGGGTTTTCTGCAATTCAACTGAAAATCTCTCTTGTGTGGCGGCATAACAACACCTCCGTGCGAACTAACCATTTAATGGAACCATTTTTGACCTCTTCGGGGTTCGGTTTCGGTTTTTTATACCTATTTCTTCGAGCAGCATAGTAACTATATGTTCATCTTGATATCTGTATCATCCTAGCTATGAGTATTTGCTGCACCTTCATGTGGAGGGCGCTCATGGACGGTATTAAGGATGATCTGTACAGTTGTGATTGTGCACTCCGAATTCTTGCGGTCATAGGATGACAATGGAACTCACTGAATCAATTGTGAAAACCACTTTCAAACCACTTATGAACCAATTCAAACCACTTGTAACAGGTTGGTGAAACACTTGTAAACCAATTGCGAACAACTTGAGAACCCATTTTGAACCACTTGTGAATAAATTGGAACAACTTATGAAGCAATTGCGAATAACTTGTGAACTAATTGGAAACAATTTGTGAACCAATTCCGAACCACTTGAGAACCAATTTTGAACCAATTGTGAATCAATTGTAAACTAATTGCAAACACCTTGTGAAGCAATTCCGAACCACTTGTGAATCAATTGTAAACTAATTGCGAACACCTTGTGAACCAATTTTGAACCACTTATGAATCAATGGGAACAACTTATGAATCAGTTGCGTATAACTTATGAACTAATTGGAAACAATTTGTGAACCAATTCCGAAACACTTGAGAACCAGTTGCAAACAGCTTTAGAATCAGTTGCTAATAACTTGTGAACCAATTATGAACAACTTATGAAGCAATTGGAGCAAATTATGAAGCAATTGCGTATAACTTGTGAATCAATTGCGTATAACTTGTGAATCAATTGCGTGAAACTTGTGACCCAATTGGAAACAATTTGTGAACCTATTCCGAACCGCTTCTGAGCGTACTGCGTACAACTTATGATCCAATTACGTAACCCTTTTGAAACAATTGCGAATAACTTGTAAACCAATTGCGAACAACTTATGAATCAATTGCGCATAACTTGTGAACCAATTGGAAACAATTTGTGGACCAATTGGAAACAATTTGTGGACCAATTGCGAACAACTTGTAAACGAATTGCGAACAACTTATGAACCAATTGCTAATAACTTGTGATCTAATTGCGAACAGCTTGTGAAAGAATTTGAACATCTTGAGAACCTCTTGTGAATCAATTGCCAACCACTTAGGAACCACTTGTAAGCCAATGTTAAACCGCTTGTGAAGCAATTGCTATCCATTCATCATTCCATGCTACAGATCATCGAAGTAGGGAGCCATGAACTCTTTCTTTAGTGCAATACAATTCGCCTTCCAAGATCAGCTGTTTACGGGACGACTTAATCGTTCGGGAGTGTCGCGGTGCAGCCTTGCTTCAGGCACATACTCTATTCATGGATAATGTTTTCATCAGCAATTTGAGGGATATTCTACTCTTCTAGTATAAGGGTCTGACGCTTTTCAATACCCCAGAATCTGTAGATTTCTATTGATATTAAGACAACAATTATGTGGAGTTTTGTGGATGACTTTGTTCAGTAGGTTCTGGAGATATCACTGTTAATCTTTCGCAAGTTATTTTTCATTCGTACGCTAATGGGGAATGTCGTTATTCTGGGATTGGGCCAGAGGGAAGGGGGTTTTGGACTTCACATAAAAAACCCAATTAAGCTCGGGAATATTCGCTGTTTATCGCCATCACATCATTTATATGGGAAAGAGAACATTTTGGAGAGCAAAATCGAATTTTTCTCTCTCTCTGAGATTAGATCCCTGGAAACAGTCACGCAATGTATTGAAAGATTAACTCCAAATGTAATTAATGGGGAAGAGAAATTTGTATGTACGAGTGTCATTCAGCAACCACAGATATGAACAATTCAATAGGATTGAACCTAACTATCCGGTTAACTGTCTTCAGAGAGTTCTCCAGGCTTCTGTTCGTTTGTAACTTGGATATACAAAACCGAACACATCAACAGCTGCTCAACGGAATCTCGTCAAGGATGTCCATAGACCACACTCCATTAAGCTACCACAGAACTTCAGCTGCGATATCACGCCTACTTAGTACCACTCCCATTGAATTATTGAAATACACTGATACTACTTCAACTCAAAAATCCTTTGACTTCTTTATACAAGCCCGATTTGAGCGATTTATATAATTTAATTAGTCTCTTCTTCGAGAGAATCTCTTGGCTTGTCCAGAGAAGATATCTCTAAAGTCGCTCATTGGCAGCCGTGCTCTCAGGCTAGGAGTATTCTCTCATGAATACTGCAGAAGCAGTGAGGATGAAGAGGATGAAGAGGAGGAAGAGACTGTGGAAACAGTGGAATATCTCTTCTGTACGTGAACGGCTCTAGTTTGAAACAGAGCGGCCTCTCTAGGCAAATACGCTTTGAGTTCTCTTACGGAAGTGTCCGGCGCGAAGGTAGCTTGAAACAGAGCGGCCTCTCTAGGCAAATGCGCTTTGAGTTCTCTTACGGAAGTGTCCGGCGCGAAGGTAGCTTGAAACAGAGCGGCCTCTCTAGGCAAATACGCTTTGAGTTCTCTTACGGAAGTGTCCGGCGCGAAGGTAGCTTGAAACAGAGCGGCCTCTCTAGGCAAATACGCTTTGAGTTCTCTTACGGAAGTGTCCGGCGCGAAGGTAGCTTGAAACAGAGCGGCCTCTCTAGGCAAATACGCTTTGAGTTCTCTTACGGAAGTGTCCGGCGCGAAGGTAGCTTGAAACAGAGCGGCCTCTCTAGGCAAATACGCTTTGAGTTCTCTTACGGAAGTGTCCGGCGCGAAGGTAGCTTGAAACAGAGCGGCCTCTCTAGGCAAATACGCTTTGAGTTCTCTTACGGAAGTGTACGGCGCGAAAGTAAAACAAATCCTGTGCTTTATTAGGGCTTCGAAATGGTTCAACGAGTGAATCGGAGGGGCGTTGTTACGCGGTGGTATCACAATGGACCTATGGTGGTCTGAGTGAGCTGGTCCTTAGACCAGCTGCCGCGTTAACCTAACCTAACCTACGGAAGTGTACGGCGCGAAGGTCACACAAATCGTGTGCCTTATGAGGGCTTCGAAATGGTCTCACAATTAAAAGTACAGGTTCAGTGTTACGCTGTGGTACCGCAATGGACCCATAGGGTCTGAGTGAGTTGTAGCCCGACTGCCATTTGGTTTTTGGTTTCATTGACCTTTATTCCCCATTTAGTGAACCAGAGTTCGAGACGTTCTATGTAAGTGGTTCAGTTATACGACGCCAGATTGGGAGCTTATGATTGCAGTTTCTTCGGCAAATGTGGATATAACAGGGTCCTGGCTAGTTGGTAGGTCAGTCGTATATATGAGGTGGAGAATGGAACCCAGCACGCTACCCTGAGGCACGCCAGCTTCAATATCTCTCGAAAACTAACTATTGTTCTTAACGCCGAACTTCCTGTGTTTTAAGTGAGATTCGGGGATTTTAGGGGGACATGCTAATTTTGTGTAGTAATCTTGCATGCCAGACCTGGTCGAACGTTTGTCAGTTATACTCCCAAGCAAAATTTGTGATCTTGAAAGGAGCTACGATGCTATGGACCTGCTCAATGGAGTCTTGTTTTTTCCTGCAATTGCCAAACCTTCATCTTTGTCACTCCTGGCTCATGCTTCGATTGAATGTCGAATGGGCATATCCCGATGTACCGGTCGTTTGAGTTTATTGGATGCCTTCCCCAGGGAGTTGTAGTCAGAAGCATAATGGGCGCTTGATCGGTCGTTTGAGTTTATTGGATGCCTTCCCCAGGGAGCTGTAGTCCGAAACATGGATTTTGATGGATTTAGCTCTGTCGACTTGTAAAGATGTGCTTAGAAGTCTGCTGCTTTCAAGAAGCTTTTCCCTTGTGCGCGGTGAACGGGATTTCTGCTAATCTCCTCTAGTTTATTTCTGTCGGTCTGTCGTTGGGTGTGTCTTTATGTCCTTCTTTGTGTCTGCCTTTTGTCTCTATTTTATTTATTTGATTCCCTATTTCTATCCCTATCCCTATATCTCTCTCTCTCTATCTCTCTCTCTCTCTCTCTATCTCTCTCTATCTCTCTCTCTCAATATCTCCCATTCTCTCCCAATCTCTCCCAGTCTCTCTCAATCTCTCTCAATCTCTCTCTCTCTCGTTCCCTCTCCGTAGAGATAGCAGAGGATTTGTCATTATAGTATTAGAATGACTCCATTTTACTGGATTCTAGTATTGCAATTGCCTCTATAACCTTCCTTAAAACTCTTACACTTCCTTGCATTTTTACTCTTACACTCTCTGTCTCGACTGCTTCATCTCGTCCCGCAGCAATCAATACGTCAGTAATAACAAGAAAGTCCTCGAACTTTCGTTCCGAACACATTCGTCTCACGCGTCCATGCTAAACTCGTTTAGCGGCTTACATCATGGCAGAGGCAAACAAAAACAACACGATTGCCTCTTTCATTAGCAATAAATGAGGAGCGGACATGAAAGAACCTCTCTGCGAATACTGAAGATAGGAGCAGGAAAGAAAAGCAATACGAAATCCATAGAAAATCCGATTGATTTCGAACAAAAGTCCATTTGCTATCTAATAAAAATGCCGAAGAATAAGAAGAATGAAATGCCTTTATGTGTTTAAATTAATGTCATGCTCTAAAAGCAAGAATTCAAGAATGGAGAGGAGAGAAACGCTCCGGCAATAATGGAATGAATGATATCAAACGTGACCAACAACAATGGAATCAAATTTTTCAAACAAATTACTACGAGGCACAACCATTCTGAAGTATCACGATTGGTTGTTAGTATTGTTGTGTTGTCCATGTTGTTGTCCATGTTGTTGTTAGTGTTGTTGTTTTGGTTGCTGCAGTCGAAGGAATAAAACGGCAGCAAATTCTCGCCATCGCAGCCGAACAAAAGGCCGCTCGAAGTGATCCTGCCAGACACAGTGTCGCCGCTAACGTCGCTGCTGGCACAAAAAGATACCCTTAACGATGCCTGTGTGGGACCGAACAACATTGTCTCAACATCGAACACAACTGTCGCCCGCACTATTATCAAAACACACACACACACACAGTCAAACGCAGAAACGCACAAACGCACGCACGCACGCACGCATGCATACAGAAAACACGAAAAATACGAGCGCATTCATTGTACAAAGACAAAGAGGAGATTATTATGGTACGATCGGGCATGAATGAAATTTCAGTTTCTATTAGTTTTGTTCCAACACTCTCCGTCGAGTCGGTCGATCAGTCGGTTGGACGTTGGGTCGCTTGGTTGGTCGCTTGGTTGATCGCTTGGTTGGTCGCTTGGTCGGTCGATTTGTCTCGGAACAATGCGCATCCTTAATCTGTTGTTCTGTTGCATTTCACCATTCTTTCTCGTTCATTCTTTCCATGTCCATTGTATGCCATTTTATTATTATTTATCTCCAGCATTTGTCTGTACGAGTACATAAGTGCACCAGACATACTGGCGACCGATGCGACCCTGCCGTCGGTGTGCTTGAGCTCCCTGCCTGTCTGCTGATCAGGTCGACTTCGATCTGCTCTGGTCTACTCTGGCTTACTCTGATCTGCTTTGGTCTACTCTGGTCTACTCTGCTCTACTCTGATCTCCTCTGCTCTACTCTGATCTCCTCTGCTCTACTCTGTTCTCCTCTGCTCTACTCTGATCTACTCTGCTCTGCTGAGTTCTCCTCTGCTCTGCTCCGTTCTCCCCGACTCTACTCTGGTGTGCGGCAGGTAGAGGAAAAGTCGCTTTAAAATTGAGAAGCAATTTACCAATAGTTAATCAATTGTTTGAGCCAATTCGTCTGCTGCCTTCCATTGACCGGGTACAGCCATCCAGCATGAGCCCGTTGCAGAAGTCGTTCTCACTGCGTTTGAAAGGAAATCCTTTTGTCGCATGTATTTTCATTACGATTGCTGTTTGTGTACGGACGACTTTGTGGGCCTTTGTTGTCCGCGCTTTGTACAGCGTCATGCTGGAAATTGTCTTTGAGTGTATATCAAACATTTTGGATACTCTCGACAAACGTTAGCATCATCATCAGTCATAATCGCACTCAGAGTGTGGAGGCCGAAAATCGTTGATGGTGTGCAGGGTTCGATCTTTGTCTAAACAAAGCGTGCATTGTGTGATTAGCACTCTTCTCAGGTAAAAACAGCCCACGTAGGAGTAAAGACTACGTGGATTGAAAGTTGGAGATAGAAAAATTACAGCTAAGAAAGCGATTTATAAACATACATTTCTAGGGAAATGAGGGAGGGTCGGGCAGGGAGAAGGATGGTGAAAAAAGTTATCAGAGATACGAAGAAAAGAAAAGACAAGTTACCAATACCACCGCCGAGAGTCAGCATGAAGGGGATTATGATGAAATGAGGAAGAAAACTATTTCCTAATTTTTCACTGTATTCAGTAGGGTCTTCACACCCACGCCTAATCAATCAAGTCGAACTATTGATGTCCTCGTATCCATGTCCTACAAAATCTTCAATTAGGATTTGTAATCACATGTTGAATCAACGCTTTCGCATGAAACCAAGTCGAGCTATTAATGTACTTGTGTCCACGACCTACAATGTCTCCCAGTAGCATTCCCACTTCCAGGGCTAATCATGGATTTGCTCCTAAGCCAAGTTAGGTTATTAATGTACTCATATCCATGCCCAGCAATATCTCCAAGTAGGATTTCCACTCCTACTCGTAAACATGGCTTCGTTCCTAGACCAAGTCGAGCTATTAATACACTCATATCCTTGTCCTACAATGTGTCCAAGTAAGATTCCCACTCTCATTAGTAAACATGGCATTGGTCCTACACCAAGTTAGGCTACTAATGTACTCCTATCCAGGCCCATCAATGCCTCCAAGTAAGAAGAAGTCTAAACCAAGTTGAACTCGTATCCATGTCCAACAAGTCTTCAAGTAAAAGTCCCACTCCCGCAGCTAACCATGGCTTCGATTCGAAACCAATTCGTGTCAATGGTGTACTCGCATCTTAGAAGGTCTGTGGTATTTGTGTCACAGTTACTTCCTCAAAGGATTAGACACTCCCTGAAGATTCAGCAAACTCAATGGAGCAGCCATTTTTTCTAAATGACCATCTCTCTAAATCCTAAAGGAGAAAGAGGGTGGGGGGTTCCTGAATGAAAAAAGGCCTTTGAACGCCGCCAGAACATTGTGAGATCTGCAGAGTATGCAAGACCAGGTCTTCTTGTGGTTTTCGGGTATATCCACTGAATTGTCCATAGGTAGAAAATGAGGAATAGGATGTAGAAGGTCAGGAACAATTTGCTATTTATGCTGCGAGTAGTTTAAAAGAGATCTGGAGAATGAGCTATTTCTTCAAGCTTTTTCATTATATATCTTCTTGATGGCTTGTCTTCTCTGGATGGCTTCTCTTGCTGGGTTCATTTGATGGCTTCTCTCGATGACTGCTCTTGATCGGTTCACTTGATATCTTCATTTGATAGGTTCATTTGACGGCTTTTCTTGATAGGTTCACTTAATGGATTCACTTGATGGCTTCTCTTCATGGGTTCCATTGATGGCTTCTATGGATGGCTTCTCTTGCTGGGTTCACTTGATAGACTCACTTGATGACTTCTCACCATGGCGTCCCTTGAGAGCTTCTCTTAATGACTGCTCTTGATGGCTTTCCAGTTACAAAATATTCACTAGGTTTGCATAGGACTCGTATCCAACACGTACTCCCACTCTGGCCAAAGAGTGTTGAAATACTAAAGACTATAGTAGATGATGAAAAAGTTGGTGGGATCATTGGGAACGAGTTGTGAAATGGTAGCGAAGGAAGTAGCGAAGGAAGTAGCGAAGGAGGTAGCGAAGGAGATAGCGAAGGAGATAGCAAAGGAGGTAGCGAAGGAGGTAGCGAAGGAGGTAGCGAAGGAGATAGCGAAGGAGGTAGCGAAGGAGGTAGCGAAAGAAGGTGGTGGCGGAGATGATGAAGGTGATGGCGACACCAGTGATAAAGGGATTTGTGAAAGAGTTTTTGAAAGAGAGTGTTGAAGGAGTTACTGACAGAGTTCACGAAGAACATAGTTTGTACTGGAGTTGTGGATGGCTCCTCTTGCTTGGTTAATTGAGGGCTTCTCTCGATGACTTATCTTGATAGGTTCATTTGACGGCTTCTCTTGATAGATTCACTTGATGGCTTCTCATCATAGCTTCATTTGAGGGCTTCTCTTGGTGGCGTCTCTTGATGGCTTTCGAGTTACACAAAATTTACTAGGTTTGCATTGGAGTACCGATGACTTTCTAACTCTCGTATCCAACACGTAAGTTAGTACTGGAGTTAGCGACAGAGTTAGTTGAAGAGTTAGGGATACGGTTAGAGATAGAGTTAGTAAAAGACAAGTTGGGGGTATTGATTAAACAGAGTTCTTAAAGGAGCTGGCTAAGCTCAAAGAAGTGAAGGAGACGATGAAGAAGTCAGTGAAACAACTGGAGACGAGTTGTGAATGGGGTACAAAAGGAGATGATGAATGATATGTTGATGAATGAACGAAATGTTGTTGCAAATAATGAACGAAATTGGCAAAGGATGTAATGAAGAAGACGATGAAGAAGGTGTTGACTGCGTTGATGGAATATTGACAGGGCAAATAGTTAATGGGAGCAGATGTTGATGCAGGTGGTGAAGTAAGTTTGAAAAGAGTGATTAAAAGAGTTGGTGAAGAAAGTGGAGAACAAGTTAATGGAAGCGAGTCAGTGATATGAGAAGAAGCTGTTGAAAGAGAGAGAAAGTTCGTCTAAAAATTCGTTTTCGAGTCGTGTGGCACAGAGAAAACATCGGTCTAGTTAGCTAAGCAGACATCGTTATGAACCCTTCCAGCAGATACCAAAGAAAGCTCCGACCATGCGAAATCTGCCCAGCAAGTCATCAATGACACTTCTAGAAGAGGCATGGAAGTAAATGAAATCCTGTGCTCACACTCACCCGCCTCGGCCTGCTTGCCAATTATTATAATCGCTCGGTTAAGATGCCCACAAACGGTATATTTGCGGTCATTTAAATCTCTGTTGTGCTGCGCTTCCTGAGTATTCCGAACTTATCAATCAATGCGCTGATTAAAGGACAAAGGCGAGAGTCTGGCTTAAGGAGCACTTAAATTTGTGCTCGTTTTACTCACAAAGCCAGCGAATTGTAATGCAAAAAGGGATTACGGAAAACAAAAACAGCCTGAATCGAGCGAGCGAGAGACAAAGAGAGTCCATGAGAGAGGGACCGGGGCAGAGGGCTCAGCGCATTATATGGCCAAGTACACTAAACACCAAACAATATTTAAAGCGATTGTCGCATTCAATTGAATTTCTGGCGTTGTCCAGCTGCGCGCGCTCGGCTGCCGGGTTGCATGCAACACCAAGCCTGGGAAATTCCTACGTGCGCAGCTCAGGTGCGTGCGCGACGGGACTGTACCCACCCGCCGCCTGTTCGTTACCTGTCCGGGCGCACAAGTCGTCGAACGAATTTTCTTCTCATTTTGTCGTTTCCTCGCTTCTGTTTGTGTTTGGGAATTTCCCAATGAAAATAACGATCAGTTCACAACAACAAAAGTCAAAGTGGCCAAGCGAGGCAGCCGGGGAAGTGACTGGCTCTCTGTGTGCCATTGAGCTGCTTAAGCCAAGACACACGACGTCTCAGCCGCATTCCTTCCTCCTGCCAAAGTGATCGGCCACTCGTAGTCTCGTTGTAACTGATCCGCTCTTGGTGCGGCAATTGTTCTCCCTTCCTTTCTGCTCACTGCTGTCCTCTCTTTGTGTGCGGCTTTGTTTCCTGGCTGTTTATGCGTATGGGGCGACAGTCTGTCTGGTCGGACTATATACCTGTCTGGCGTGTTATGTACTTGCTGCACATACGAGTATATATGTACTGCTCCTGCGCCTCGGGAAGGCGCTGCCAGTCGGCAGTCGGAGAAAATTATGCCTTTTGTCTGGTGCCTCGAGCTGGCACCTGCAGGCAGCCTTTATGTATGCAAAGGTGATATAAAATTGTGGCAATCTGAGCCTTAATCGAGCAGCATCAGGAGTCAGGATCTAAGGTCAAAGCACATGTAAACTCTGCAGGTGTGGCAAAGGGAGCTTTTATAAGACACTTTCATCTTTTGCTGGATGCATAAAAATGAGATGTGCTACGAATGCAGCGTTGAAGTTCAAAGGTGTCTTCAGGAAACTTGGACGCTTAATACTGAGGAAGCGTTTTAGAACCTGACTTCGAAGAACATGGAATCAAGTATGTACTCGTAATGATTCTCACAACATCATGTGTGCACAAAGTGAGAGACTGTTGCCGTCGCTATGGAGGAAGGTGTGCAGCCAGATCAAAATTGATTGAAACATCTGCAGCTGAGTTTTTGTACTCCATTCAAACATGCCAATTTCGTTCATTACTTGCTTCAACAACTCATTCACCTCCTTTTGTACCCCATTCACAACTCGTCTCCAGTTGTTTCACTGACTTCTTCATCGTCTCCTTCACTTCTTTGAGCTTAGCCAGCTCCTTTAAGAACTCTGTTTAATCAATACCCCCAACTTGTCTTTTACTAACTCTATCTCTAACCGTGTCCCTAACTCTTCAACTAACTCTGTCGCTAACTCCAGTACTAACTTACGTGTTGGATACGAGAGTTAGAAAGTCATCGGTACTCCAATGCAAACCTAGTAAATTTTGTGTAACTCGAAAGCCATCAAGAGACGCCACCAAGAGAAGCCCTCAAATGAAGCTATGATGAGAAGCCATCAAGTGAATCTCTCAAGAGAAGCCGTCAAATGAACCTATCAAGATCAGTCATCGAGAGAAGCCCTCAATTAACCAAGCAAGAGGAGCCATCCACAACTCCAGTACAAACTATGTTCTTCGTGAACTCTGTCAGTAACTCCTTCAACACTCTCTTTAACAAATTTCTCCACAAATTCCTTTATCACTGGTGTTATCATCACCTTTACCATCTCCATCACCACCTCCTTCACTACCTCTTTCACTACCATATTATCTACCTCCTTCACAATGATTTCACCAACGTCTCCAATGATTCCACCAACTTTCCAACCATCTTATTCATTCTTACCTTTTTAATAACCACTTTCACCACATTCTTCACCCACTCTTTCACGAACTCTTTTATCAACTCCATAACAAACTCCTTCACCAACTTTTAAACCAAGTCCTTCAGCAATTTTTTAACAACAACTCGTTCAATTTGTAACAACAACTCGTTCAATAACCTTCATTCAATTACAATACCAACTCCTTCACTAACTCGTTTACCAACTCCTTCACCCACTCTTCACCAACTTCTTTACGAACTCTTTCACTAACTCCTTTACAAACTCGTTCATCAATCCTTCACTAACTCCTTTACAAACTCCTTCACCAACTACTTCAGTAACTCCTTCACAAACTCATACACCAAATACTTCACCAACTTGTAATAACAAGAAGTTCGCTTACTTTTTCATCAAACTACAGTACCAACTCCTTCACGAACTCCTTCACCCACTCCTAACACCAACTTCTTCACTAACTCCTTCACCAACTCCTTTACAAACTCCTCACCCACTCCTAACACCAACTCCTTCACGAACTCCTTCACCCGCTCCTAACACCAACTCCTTCACGAACTCCTTCACCCGCTCCTAACACCAACTCCTTCACCAACTACTTCACCAACTTGTAACAACAACTCGTCCAGTAACTTGTTGATCAAATTGTAATACCAATTCCTTCACTAACTCCTTCACCCGCTCCTAACACTAGCTTCTTCACTAACTCCTTTACAAACTCCTTCACCCGCTCCTAACACCAACTCCTTCACGAACTCCTTCACCCGCTCCTAACACCAACTCCTTCACCAACTACTTCACCAACTTGTAACAACAACTCGTCCACTAACTTGTTGATCAAATTGTAATACCAATTCCTTCACTAACTCCTTCACCCGCTCCTAACACTAGCTTCTTCACTAACTCCTTTACAAACTTCTTTACAAACTCCTCACCCGCTCCTAACACCAACTCCTTCACGAACTCCTTCACCCGCTCCTAACACCAACTCCTTCACCAACTTCTCTACAAACTCCTGCAACTGTACAGAAAGCTTAAAGTAGCTTTCACACTCGTGCTGAGCTTTGGGCATCACTGATCTAAATATGGAAAAGTCGAAGTAAAACGGTGGTTCTGGGCATGCGGAGTGAAAAATTGCAAAGTCGCAAAATGGAAATTGATGGGCGCCGATACGAGTTGCACCCTGACCCCACAAAAAAAGCAACAACCTCAAACGACTTCTCCAAAGTTGGCATCCAAATATAGTGCCACCAGTCGGCAGCAGTTCAGCAACTGACACTGCCACACCGAGTCGACCTCTGCTCCGGCACTTTCACACGCTTCGGCCGCAGAAGTCAACGTGGAAATAGTCTCGGGAAATGAGATTTTTACTGAAATTCAATTGGAATTTCCTGCTGCACGAGTGCGAGTATCAATTTTCGTCTCACAGGCGCGCCGCGAACAATCGAATTCAATCAGGCCACGGCGACAATGGTGCACACGGAAAATGGAGCGAAAGCGATCATTGATGCATTGATTTATGCGATTTATTCAAAATCGTTGCGATAAAATTGCAAATTCACACAAAAAGAGCGCCGCGTAAAAAGACGAGAAACGGAATTTACGGTTCTGCTCTGCTCGTACCTAAACGACGCAGCAGCGCCCCTCCGACCCTTTGTCAAAGGCGCTCAGGAACAAGGCGAAAGCCCGCTGGCAAAGAAAGGGTGCACCCAACGAGCACAGACTCAGTCAGGCGGGCTGAAAAAGCAAACAACAACAACAACAACAACAACAACAAGGGAAAAAAGGAAATGGCAAAAACGCAATCAGCAAACCAAAGACACCCCCCTCAAACCCCCGGTGACAGCTATTGACAGTTTGCGCGGAAGGGTGACACAATTTGCAGCGCCGTCCCGCAGTTCGCAGCTCTCGCCGCACCTCACCTCTCTCGCACCTGCGGAACTTCATCGAGCGAGCAAAGAACTGGAACTCTTTTCTTGACAACCAGCAAAGAAAAGGGGAAAGACACGCACACACACACACACACACGGGCGCACACAGAGGCACTTCTGCGCATGCGCACCTTTCCGATTGATCAGCGCTGATCTTCGAACTCGGATTGCCATCGTGCGCTTGTGCGCTAAATTTAATTAGACAATGTGACAATTTCTGCGCATGCGGCGACAGAGGTTTCCTCCGCACTGCTCCGAGGGTTGCTGCCGGCGTCGCTGATCGCGCCGATTCCCGTTCTATTTTCTTTCCATTCGTTTTATTTATTATTGCATTTGTTTTTTGCCGTACTTTTTTGTTGTTGTTCCTGTTGTTTTGCGTATTGATCTGATCCCGAGGGTTCCAAATAATTTAATTTGGAAATTTGCAAGCATGTAATTGTGAAGGATTTTCATGTCCTCATATGTTAACCTCTTGCGAAATGCTCAGCGAAAGGGTTCTTAAGCTTCAATTGAGGATCACTGATCTTGTCCTCGTTTTTTTTTTGTTCTTCATTTCGCACTGATTGAAATTTTGTGTTAAAATAACAATAAAACATTGATTGCAATTGATGGAAATGAAAAAAGATTTTAAAATTAAAATAATAATAGGAAAATAATCCAGACACTCCCAGAGCATGACAGAAGCCAGATCAGCGAAGCCACCGTATGGACACGTACTCGTAGTGTCAGCTGCAGTCGCTGGCGGCTGAGCAGGGTACGCGCAAATGTGGCTGCAAGTATGAGCAGCTTCAATGGCGCTGGGCGTACTACAAACGTGGCACAAGGCACTTGCCACAAGTGACCCTAAATGTGGCTTAATAGAGAGCCCGACTGAACCCTGAAGCTGGAAGAAACCAGAAGCTGGTTGAACCCAGAAACTGGCTGAAACCTGAAGCTGGAAGAAACCAGAAGCTGGCCGTGTCCAGAAGCTGAGTGAAACCAGAAGCTGACTGAATCCAGAAGCTGGCTAAACCCGGAACTTGGCAGAAATCAAAAGTTGACTGAAACCAGAAGCTGCAAGAAACCAGAAACCGGCTGAACCCAGAGAGAAGTTGACTGAGACCAGAAGCCGGCTAAACCCTCAAGGTGGCTGAGCTCAGAAGCCGGCTGAACTAAGAAGCTGGAAGAAACCAGAAGCTGGTTGAACCCAGAAGTTAGTTCCATTCAGAAGCTGGTTGAACCCAGAAGCCGGCTAAACCCGGAACTTGGCAGAAATCAAAAGTTGACTGAAACCAGAAGCTGCAAGAAACCAGAAACCGGCTGAACCCAGAGAGAAGTTGACTGAGACCAGAAGCCGGCTAAACCCTCAAGGTGGCTGAGCTCAGAAGCCGGCTGAACTAAGAAGCTGGAAGAAACCAGAAGCTGGTTGAACCCAGAAGTTAGTTCCATTCAGAAGCTGGTTGAACCCAGAAGCCGGCTAAACCCGGAACTTGGCAGAAATCAAAAGTTGACTGAAACCAGAAGCTGCAAGAAACCAGAAACCGGCTGAACCCAGAGAGAAGTTGACTGAGACCAGAAGCCGGCTAAACCCTCAAGGTGGCTGAGCTCAGAAGCCGGCTGAACTAAGAAGCTGGAAGAAACCAGAAGCTGGTTGAACCCAGAAGTTAGTTCCATTCAGAAGCTGGTTGAACCCAGAAGCCGGCTCAATCCAGAAGCCGGCTGAACCCTGAAGGTGGCTAAACCCTGAAGCTGACTGAAGAATGCTCTATGCTACTATTATGCTTTCCAACATAATTCAATCTGGATTTGGACAACAGCACCAACTTGGAAGTGACAATGGGGATGAGCAAGGCCTTCAGTACAGCCAGACTATCACTGCAGACACAAATACTGCTTCCACGCCATCTTCTTTCCACCACATTGTCGTCCTTAGGATTGTATAAGTTTCCTTTAGGATCGTATAAACTTGCCCTTAGGATCGTATAAACTTTCCTGAAAGACAGAACCATGACGACCAAGGGCGTAATAGAGGTGGACACCATTGAGTTCCACGAAAACCCCAGAAGCCGATGCAGTATCTGTTCCAGATCTATCAGTGAAAATACCACAACACTGCCTACCGGGCTCAGTGGTAGGATCATAGCCTAAGTGCGTCTTTGGAGTTTTAATACAGTACCGTCTTTCTGTAACAGGATATGCTGGCAATGGGCTTAGAAAGGAAAGCAGTATCCATGCCTACAAGCGCCCTATGCCCACCCACCCACTGCCTATTGTGCTTCAACTTACAGATGACCTTTAGGGTCTCTCCTTGCAAAAACACATCTAGGGCAGAAAGATCCAGCAGCGCATTAAGATCGGGGCCAGAAGTTGTCGACCAGTACAAAAAATAGCCACAGTTCTCTGTAGACTAGATAGAGCAGATTTCACCCCCTTCAGAAACAATCTTTTCCCAGACCACCAGTCTGATCATTACCTTATAAATCCAAAGGACTTTTGAAAGAGATGAACTCTACAACTTGCCAAAAATTATCTTGTACTGCCAAAGAGCTGACACGTGCCTCGCTATCTTTAGTTCAACTTGTGTTTTCCAGAAAGGAAGCTTATTCTCAAGGACCACCCCAAGATATTTTACCTCCATGGATAACTGAATAGTGACCCCATTGAGTGTGAGTTGAATAGAACCTTCAACCTTCCTCCTTCTATTAAAGGTAACTAAATTCGCTTTAACTGGGATTAACGAAAGTCCATTTGCCTCATAACATGTGTCAATCCTATGCAGAGTATACTGCACTTTCCTGCAGACCTGCATAAGAGAATTTCCTGGAGATGTCAGAGTTATTTAGGGAGACGAGAGAAGAGTCAATGACCAAGCAACAGAGTAGTGGAAAGAGAGATGCAACAGACTAGTGGAGAGAGTACGCCAACCTGTGAGCAACCCTTCTTCACACCCGACGATACCCACCCACAGATTCCGCTCCCCGCGCAACACAAGAATCCTATTTTCCAGCATTGAACGACTTCAATTAACCAGCAGAGTATCTCCACCATGACGACGGGGGGAGCTGCACATGCTGTCAAAATTAGCATTATCAAAAGCCCCCTCTGTGCCCAAAAGATACCCACAAAGTACTCCCTCCCTCCCTGCCAATTCGACTATGCAACGACGACTCGCAGGATTTTTCGCGCTGATATTCACATGGAGACAAGGAGCACCTTAAGAGACAAGGAGCACCATGGAGACAAGGAGCCCCTTAAGAGACAATTTAAGCATCCGAAACTCAACCAGTGGTTAAAGTCCTTTTAGTAGAAAAGACATGATACTAATAGGTCGAAATTGTTCGACGAGTGAATCGGAGGTGCGTTGTTACGCGGTGGTATCACAATGGATCCATGGTGGCCTGAGTGTGCTGGCCTGCTGCCACGTTAACCTAACCTAACTTAATAAGTCTGTGATTCCTAGGATTATTTTAGTTGTCCTTTCCCACTTTTTGATTAAATGAAACTCTGATAAATCTCTGGATTCCAACCAAACGGAGTTGTTTTTTGATTTGTTTTGGTCTGAAACTTCTGAACTATCTAGTTCAGAACTCTCTAAAAGAGAACTTCCGAAACATTTGAGCAACTACATAAAAAGTGGACGACTGTCTGTCTCTCTTGTGGGTCTTGGAAGCTCCTGCAATGAGCATTTAATGGAAGTCCCATATTTCCAGCTTGCTTGCCGATACTCCATTGACCCGTGCAGACTGCTGAAGTTTGCGAATGGTGTGTCTAAGAAGATTGATTCCTTTGCTTGCTTCCCTTCCTGAGTCGGATCTACACAATTCTCTAAACTTGCTAGGGTTCTTATCTCATCCCCATCAGGTCCATACCGAATGTCGGATCTGCATGGAGCGGCAGTTAATGCCACGCAGAAGTCTTCAAAGATTAACCAGCTGGATAGTAATAAGCTGGATAAATAAGCACTGGAGTACACTTAATGAACAGTCACTTCCAAGGTAGTAAATCAACCCCCCTCTCGTGAGTGGTGAGTCAAATTGTTGACCACCAATTTAAGTACGAGAAGGAATGCGACTCCAATTTGAATCTGAGGCCAAATATTAGAGGCGGAAAATGTTCTGAAGTGTTCGAGTGTTGGACTCTCTTCGGAATTAAGAGTGTTTCGCTTCGGAATACACAGATAATCCTTCGCCTCCTCTCGTGAGTATGTACTCAAATTGTTGACCACCAATTTCAGTACGAGAATTCCTGTTTGGATTGATATCTGAGGCCAAACTATCAGAGGCGGACTATACACAATAGAGCAGAGTAGCTTCCGAAGTGGGCGAGTTTTGGACTCTCATTGCAACTACGAGTATGTCCCCCTTCGGCATGCTGGTATCACAATGGGCCATTATGTGTGCTCAAGTGTGCTTTTGGCAAACTGGGCGGCCACTCCTACCTAACCTACATATAGCGTAGAATATGTTCTGAAGTGTACTATCTTTGGAACTACGAGTATGTCCCCCTTCGGCATACTTAGGTAATCCCCTTCTCGAGAGTATATACTCGGATTTTTGAACGCTAATTCAAGTACGAGAAGGAATGCAAATCCCATTCCATTGGGAGTCATATCTGAGGCCGAAATATTAGGGGAGGGCACTTGCACATAGCGTAGAAGTGTACTCTCTTTGGAATTATGAGTGTGTCCCACCTTCAGTTCACACATTCACTCAGAATGTACGTCTTATTTGGACAATATCCCTGTAAAGGTTGGGCTTAATAGTAAATTCTTTGACCACTTCATACCACCGAAGGATCTACCAACATGTTGCCAAATACAGTACGCGTCCTTCTGCAAAATGACCGCTTGGTTGGAAAGTGCCACCAACTTACGCCACTTTAGAAGATTTCTTTACCCGCCTTGGCTAGTGTGGAGCAAAATTGACGCTCTTAAAAGGTAGTTACAGTTATAAAACTGTTATAAAAAGAGAAGGCAACAAATGGGCAATTTGCCGTTTGATCTTTTTATTAATCAAAGTGAAATAGTTCGACGCTGCGCCAAGTGGGCGGAGCCTCAAAGCAAGTCACCAGCGTCTCGCTCAGCATTTGTCGCTTGGTGGCTTTTGTGCTGCAGGCGAAGACAATGGAAGAGTATAATAAAGAGAAACGCTGATGTGGGTCCAACACAGACGTAACACAAATACACTTAAACGCGCACACACACACACACACTCACAGACACACTTACAACCGCATCACACAAACACACATACTGGCATTTGTATGCGAGCAATCAAACAGTGTCGTAAAAAGACCAACTTCCCAGCTTCCAAATTGTGAATTCTCGTTGGACATGCGTTTTATGGATTTATGACTGACCACATAACGCTCCAGCAACAACAACAGTAATCATAACAACAAACATTGTGATAATAAACGACGACTACTCGTGTTTTGACTGGCAGCTGCGTTTTGGGAGCTTGAAAGGCAATTAACCGCTCAGCCTTGCTGGGCACTGCTCTGCTCCGCTTTGTCTTGTCTCGTCTTGCATCTCCAGCGGCCTTTCATTTGGGCCCCAGTGTCTGCGTCCACTGGCATTAGTGGCCTTTTGTTTCGCATTTTGCTTCTTTTTGTTGTTTTGCTTGTCAATTTTAATGCTTTGATTGTACTTTTTTTATACGATTTTTTGTGTTTTGAAAATTTTTGTTTTTATCAAAGAATTTTTTATGTTTTTTATGTTTCTTGTTTTGTGTTTTATGAATTTATGAATCCATCAACCTCTTTAAAGCCTAAAATGTTACCATTTCAGTGCTCTTCTAACCAACATTTTATATTCCTTCCAATTTTTAATCACAGTGTTTGAGGAGTATTTTAATTCAAATTAAATTTGGTTAATCTCTTTTTATGTTTCCCTTTTTGTGTTTTGTTTCTGAAGCCATCCACCTCGTTGAATCTCAAAATGTCACAAATTGGAGTTTTCTACTTCGAACAATTTGAAAGTATTTCCATTTTGTATTTATTTTAGTTTAGAAGTCATTTTTTAATAAAATTGGAATCATTTTCTTTTACTTTTCCTTATTTTATGTTGTCATTTATGAACCCATCCACCTCTTCAAAGGTTCGTTTAGATTATACAGGCTGGCCGTGAAGCCCACACAGCGACCTGCCAGGTCCGTTTCTTTGCCAGAGGGATATCCATTTAAAAGTCGTAATATGGAGCTGTAAAAAGGGAGATGCTCTTAGCGAACTTTTAGAGCGAGATCATCCCTTATAATGAGACCATGATCCAATCCCTCAAACCAGGGAGCTCCCAGTTGAGGCAGGATCGCTTTTGAGAGCACTGTAAAACGGGAGATGCCACTAGGGAGACCGAAACCATCTCTATTGCTGAGACCTCATCTAGTTCCTCAAACCAGGGAGCTCCCAGTTGAATCAGGAGCGCCTTTGAGAGCGCTGTAAAAGAGAGATGCCACTAGGGAGACCGAGACCATTCTCTATTGCTGAGACCTCATCTAGTCCCTCAAACCAGGGAGCTCCCAGTTGAGGCAGGCTCGCTTTTGAGAGCGCTGTAAAAAGAGAGATGCCATTAGGGAGACCGAGACCATTCTCTATTGCTGAGACCTCATCTAGCTCCTCAAACCAGGGAGCTCCCAGTTGAATCAGGATCGCTTTTGAGAGCGCTGTAAAAGAGAGATGCCATTAGGGAGACCGAGACCATTCTCTATTGCTGAGACCTCATCTAGTTCCTCAAACCAGGGAGCTCCCAGTTGAATCAGGAGCGCCTTTGAGACTGCGGAGCATAGGCACAGAAGATGAGCCAATGTGTCCCTTGTGCCCTGATCCCTGCCATCGTTGTTGTTCGCAAGTCTCAACCTTTTAGCGTGTACCGTCGTTAGACTGTGACCCGTCAGTATGCCTACAATTATTCCGCAATCCTTTCTCGGTGGTGCAGTATGGATTTGGTTTGCTGCGTACCGTACGATTCGCACACGTGCCTGGCGATTTTGCATGCGGAGATACTCCACCGGAGGACATAGAGATACTCCACCTTTCCTCATCATGGTTATGAATCATTTGTAGAGGCATCAGCACGTTGCTTACTTGCTCATTCTGTGGTTGGATGCCGTTCTTTGCAACAGCGTCTTGTATGTTCTTGTGCTCTGGCACCCAGTAGATGCACAGCCTCTGGTTGGTGGCCAACGCATCCATTGCTGCCTGGCATTGTAGAACATTTCTGGATGATACGCAGCATGAGGATATACCTTTAATTGCAGCCTGGCTATCTATGTAGATCAGAGAACACAGAGAAAGGAAAGTCTTTTTCGCGGCCAGCTTCCGTAGCGGACACACCACGATTTTGAGTGGATTCACCACGATTTTGAGTGGATTCACCACGACTTTCAGTGGATTCGTCCACGTCCGTCTGCTTTATTTCCCTGCTTTGCCGGTTGACGTTTAAGTTTCTTGTCTCTGTGTTCTCTGATACATACTCGTATATAGTGGAGTTCGTAGTTTCTCAGGCGAGCTCTGTGGCCTTCCTAGCAGCAAACACTTCCGCCTGAAAGACACTGCGAGAATCAGGGAGACGAATGTCTGATATCTAATCCACGGAAGCCTGCTTCAACACCATTTGCCATTTTCGAGCAGTCCGAGAACAAGTTCTAGGTTTCGCATTTATCATTCATTCCTCTGAGCCATCCCTCCTTTTCGATTGTTACTTTTAACTTTTTCACAAGCTGAGAATAGGGGTCACATAATCCGTGTTGACCGTGAGACTCCGACCTACAGAACTGTGACCGAAGAGTCGAAGAGAGAATTGTTTAAGCACCAACAATCTTCTCGCAGATTTTGCTGCCAGGGTTTCTGCAAAAAGCTCAATGGGGGGTAATAATAAGAATAATAATTTTGTTTTACTGGTTTGCCCAATGGCCGACTCTGCGACCTAAAATATCTTTTGTATCATACTACTTTTGTCATCTGATCCATGTGATCACAACTGTCCGATCTACTATGCCCTATAGGTTTAGTACTGGCGTTTCTTTCGTAATGCCATAGCATTTCGTTCGTTTGGTGATGTCAAAGCGTCACAATTAAAGTTATCAGGTTCTTTTCTACCTAGATGTTCCTTCTCTAGAGAAAGGAAGTAGCTGAAAGTCATGCTCCTTCATTATCTTTTCCTCAATGGGGGGGTAGATGGAGTATGGTGTTCAGATCTGCCATTGGTGTATGTCCTTAAGGCCCCCGTCACACACAGTGTCGCAAGTGTTTGGACTCTCTCCATAG
This sequence comes from Clusia tigrina, assembly GCA_920105625.2. Classification (NCBI taxonomy): domain Eukaryota; kingdom Metazoa; phylum Arthropoda; class Insecta; order Diptera; family Clusiidae; genus Clusia; species Clusia tigrina. The sequence continues at coordinate 201,261,092 of OV050032.1, forward strand.
ATTTGCAATAGGTTTTCTTCCTATCAACAGAGTCCACCACACCAGAATACCATTCTGCAACATGGGTCTAGCTATGACTGTAGGAGACCAAAGCATGAGAGAGGAAGACAGGTCCCAAGTGCCTCCAAACATGCTTTTATAAGCATAGAACGCATTTGTAGCCTTCTTACCCTTTCCTCTGTAGAAAATGCCATAGCTATAAAAAAGTGGAAGATGTGAATATGCATAGACAACCACGCCTTCCCTTCATTGGCTGCAAAATGTCATGGTTGCAGTTTTTATGTTTTCACATTCAGCTTTGATCAGCCTTAAAATATATACAAAATGTAAATAATGTAGAAAAGGCTGTAATTGTATGTAGAAAAGGCTGTAATTGTAGACATTTTCTACCTACTCCCCTCTCATGAATGATCTTCTTTGCTGAGCTCTATTTTAGAGCAGCCTTGAATCAACCCTAAAAGTTTCACTTCCATTAGATTGGAATCAACTTTGTTCATTGGTGTTGATTTCGATGCGAATATTTTGCTGCGGCGAAGCTAGTAGGGAGACTACAAAGCCGACATGACTTCCTAATGCATATGTGCCTCCGATGATGTCTTTAACACTTTGATTAACTCATTACTTGACCTAGAAAAGGATGTATACATTTGTTCCCAATTATATATTACTAGAATTTCTTCATGATCCACATTATACACATTCTAACTGTCCAGTCTGGCCCGGCACGGCGCGTTTAGTTTGGTTCCTTTTCTAACCCAATGCTGAACTAAACGAAAGGATCACCAGTTAACATAACAACTAAAAATACACTTACGGCAATAAGAATGAGAGGTGATTCTTATAAGCGTTCCTCCTCCTCCGACCTCCCACCTCTCACATATCTATGATACATAATTGTATAAGGTCGGGAATGGACCCAAGAAGACCGTGTGAAATATTTCTGCGGTCACCCACATGAGAATGTGTTGTGAATTGTGTCCATTTAACTGAATGAACATCACTCTCACTCTGTGTGAAGTGCCATAATCTCGCGAAACATCCTCACCTCCTCTTCATTACAGAGCAACACCAAACAGCAAAGAGGAAAGGCAAAAACATGATGGCAAGGAAGTCATAATTGGAAATTTCACACATTATCAGCAAAATCTTATGTCGGCCCATATAAGTGTAGGGGGGTTTCACCTGGCCTGGCATTTTTCCATGTATATATCAACAATTTACACCCAAAATTCTTTACGAAATCCCATCCTTACACATCCCATCCCATCACCTACACATATCAATGCACACGCCCTAAACCATTTCCACACTAGTATCCCCCTAGCAACCTCAGGCCATCCCTTCATGTGGGGTATAAAATTGCATGGTGGCAGTTTTTATGTTACCACATTCAAATGCTTAGCGCAGCCATGCTTTCATTCTCAGACCAGCAAACTGTTTTCCTGTAGGCAGTTTAGGTTGAAGGCAGTTTAGGGTGCATCAGTTTAGAATCGGTCTTATGCCAATCTGGGAATCAAGGCGAATCATTTGACAACTGCACAGTTGGATTAGGCTAAAATGGAAGCTTTCCTGCTCCGCCGTTTCTTCACTTGAAAGCGTCCAAGTACAACATAAATTCACCGGTTTGAATATCACGCATTCGAAGCACTAAACTCGGAACTGTCCTAATTTAGAGCACGTCAGAAAGAGCCGCCAAATTGTGGCGAAGGCGACGCCCTCCTCGCCCTGAGGAACTGCCTGCAAGTTCGTCGCTTGAGTCTTTTGTTTGCCCATGGCGCGCTGAGCTACAAATATCTGGAAAAGAAGAGTATGAATGAAGAATCAGAAGGCATTATAAACCGATTCATAATAGTCTCTGACAAATTTCATTTGTTGCCATTGTGCTGGCGATGTGCTTGTTGTTGATGATATTGTTATTGTTGTTGTTGTTTTTATACATAAATTCCCCAATAAAGAGGGGGAAAAAAGCGCTGCTCATGTAACTCGATGAACATTTTGTAGAACAAACACACAATGGAGGATATCTTCTTCGTTAGCTTCCGAAACTTGGAACATGTTTTCAATTTTTCTAAAATTTTTACCTCTCTTACTTTTTCTACATTCATTTAGTTAAAGTCCTCAAATATTTATTATTCTATTCTATTAGGTGGGTAGGTAGGCAGGTTGATCTGTCGCCGAAAGAGCATACTTAGTACTGGATTGTCCTCTTTTGATACCGCATGACGCACAACTGCCATTCTATTGCAAAAGTCCAGTCATTTTATTATATTACATTTGTGATATTTTCTCAGTTTGTTTACATTAGTTTAATTTTTTACCTTTCCTGTATTTTTTACACTTTCTAAATTGTCCATTTTTTAAATTGGTCAACATTTTCTTCTTTATGAACATTTTCCACATTAATTCCACATATTGTGAAGTGGAAAATTTCGGTATTTTTGTACATTTGTTATATTTCCTTCTAATCTTGATGTTATCTACATATATGACATTTTCTACATTTAAGATACTTTATCCTATTTTTGACATTTTCTTCATTTTTAAATTTTTTTTACTTGTACGTGATATTTTCTTCTATTTTTGCTTTTTTAGAATATTTCTACATTTGTGCTATTTTCTACATTTATGACATTTTTTTATATTTTGTAAATTTTCCACAATTTTGGAGATTTCTACATTTGTAGTAATTTCTCCTATTTTTGACATTTTATACATTATTTTACATTCTTGGATTTTTTTACATTTTTTAAATTTTCCACATTTGTGATTTTTTTTACATTTGTGATAATTTCTTCTTTTTTAAATCTTCTACATTTTGAGAGTTTTCTACATTTTGGGAATTTTCTACATTTATGATTTTTTCTCCGATTTCTTACATTTAATAAATTTTGTAAAATTATTCTTATTTTTGAAGTGTTCTACATCTCTGCTATTTTCTACATTGTTCTATATTCGACATGTATGAAATTTTTGCACTTTTGGAGTTTTCTACATTTTTAGTATTTTTTCCTATTTTTTACATTTTATACATATTTGAGATTTTCTTGTATTCTTGGCATTTTTTACATTTTTTCCATTTCCGACATTTGTGATATTTTCTACATTAATGAAATTTTCTATATTTTGGAAGTTTTCTACATTTTAGGAGTTTTCTACATATTTTTAAAATTTTTTACATTTATAATATTTTCTCCTATTTTTGACATTTTATACATTTTTGAGATTTTCTTGGCATTTTTTACATTTTTTCCATTTCCGACATTTGTGATGTTTTCTACATTTATGTTATTTTCTACATTTGTGCTATTTTCTACATTTATGACATTTAGTACATTTTGGGAGTTTTCTACTTTTTTTAAATTATCTACATTAGTGATATTTTCTCCTAATGCTTGGCATTTTGTACATTTGCGATATATTTTCTATTTGATATTTTCTAATTTCTTCTTTTTTGAAATTTTCTACATTTTGATAGTTTTATACATTTTGTGGAGTTTTCTACTTTTTGGGGAATTTTCTACATTTTGGGAAATGTTCTACTTTCATGATATTTTCTCCTATTTCTGACATTTTCTACATTTGTGATACATTATTTTAGCTATTTCTGACAATTAGTAAAATTTTGCAAATTTTGTACAGTTGTGAAATTTGTTTTATTTTTGAAATTTTGTACCTTTTGTGAGTTTTCTACATTTTTGAAAATGTCTACATTTGTGATAGTTTTTCCTATATTTTGACATTTTCTACGCTTGTTATATTTCCTTTTATTCTTGATATTATCTACATATATCACATTTATGATATTTTCCTCTTTTTTAAAATTTTCTACATTTTGGGAGTTTTCTTCATTTTCGGAATCTTCTACATTTTGGGAGTTTTCTTCATTTTCGGAATCTTCTACATTTTGGAAGTTTTCTACATATTTTGAAATTTTCTACATTTGCAGAATTTTCTCCATTTCTAAATTGTGAGTTTTCTACATGCTTGAAAATTTCTACATTTGTGTTAGTTTCTCCTATATATTTACATTTTCTACGCTTGTTATATTTCGTTCTATTCTTCATACTATCTTTACTATCTCATACTTATTTTTGAGATGTTCTACATTTTTGGAGTTTTCTACATTTCTGAAATTGTCTACATTTATAATATTTTCTCATAATTCTTGACACTTTTCTACATTTGAGATTTTCCCTTCTATTCTTGGCATTTTCTACATTTCAGATATTTCCTTCAATTCTTGATATTCTCTACATTTGTTAAATTTTTTTCTTTTTTGAAAGCTTATAACTTTTTGGGAGTTTTCTACATTTGGGGAATTTTCTACATGTATGATATTTTCTCCCATTATCTGAGATTTTCTACGTTTTGTGAAATTTTCTACATCTTCAATGTTTGTTGAAAATTTCGTCTAATTTCGTCTAGTTTCGTTTTTTTTTTAAATTTGTTCTTCCTCTACGTTTGTGTTTTAGTTCTATAATTGCACTTATTTTCTACACACATTTTTCTACCTCTAGAAAATGGTGTAATTTATTCATATACAAAGAATTGGTCACGGTTTTCGTGTGGTAACCTCATCTAATTGACCATCAGGACTCTGCCATCAGAGTCACAGCGTCAAAAATGTCATTTTCCATTGATAGACAAGAGATTGCTGTCAATCTGTTCCAAGAATTAGCAACTTGCCCCACACATGCTCGCAAGCGCGGGGACAGACTTCTTCTTCGGAGACAGCTGGCAAAGGACTCTCAAGCTAAATTGGCACTTTCTCACACATGACAAACGAAAAGATGGCAAATCAAAAATGCAACTTTGCACTCAATTGAGTTTTAATTGAATTTTCATTTGTTCGATTTGGGTATGGCAGCCAGAACCAGCCCGCTTGCCGCTTCCCGCTGCAGCACTCGCCACGGGCATCGCATTACACCGAGAAATCCAAAAATCAACAGATATGCAAATACTGCGATCATGTGTGATTATTTGCATAGCGATGCGTATTGGGAATTGACAACGTGTCAAGACGAGTGCGACAGTTTACGAGTGTGTGAGGTTGAGTGTGTGCGAGTGTGTGCGAGTGTGTGCCCATGCCCGCAAAGAGGTTACGCATGCGCAAACAAATCGCTGCCAAATGTGCGCTGAGATTCGCATGCAAATAAATAAAACGGCAAAAAGCGAGCGGCCGAGGACACTCCCAAGGAGCACCCTAATCAAGGCAGCCGGGCAACCCTCTTCAGGCCGTGCTCTGAGGCTGTGAGGCGCATGCGTGCCCTGGGGAGGATTTGACACTTTCGACTTTGCTTCAGTTTTTTTCTCTTTGATTTTTTTATTGAATTGAATTGAATCTTTGCCGACGCAGCGTGTGATCCTTGAAGATCGATCAGTTGCTGATCTGTTTGCGAAATTGAATTCGTTGTTGTTGTTGTTGTTGTTGTTGTTGTTGTTGTTGCTGTCGTGCATTGTTGCGAATTTGCATGCTCGCAGGCATTCATCGAATAATACGCAATGCAAAATCAATTCGAATCCTTTCGCTTGGAAATGAAAAGTTGACATTTCCTTTTTCTTTCTTTGCTATTTTTTTTTTCTATTTTGGATTTTTTTGTTTGTTGATTTTTAATTTATTTTTGATTTGCGCAACGTCGTTTTTTTCGGTTTTTGGCCGCCGCTTCCTCCATAATTGGCCGTGTGCAGTTTTTTTCGTCTGTGGCTGGCGAAGATTTTCTCAGGAGGCCCTGCGCGGTCGGTCGGGCGTCGGGCCGCAGTTGACGGTTGCCGCATTTGCATTCGCTGTCAGTGTCTGACGTTGTTCCGCGCCACTCACCGCCGCGCTCTGCTCTAATCTGCTCTGCTCTGCTCCACTGCAGTCGTGTTCGGTTTGTGCCGCACATCAAATTGTCATCCATCATTTTGATTGAAGTTTTGAACGTTCGCTTTGTGCAAATTGTTTTCTTCTCCTCCGCCATTGTTTCGCTGTTTTTCTTGTGAGCTCTCGTCTGCTTTTCCGTGACATTGTTTGCCACAGCAGCCCACTTGAGCAATTATGCGTTCTTCTTGACTCGCGCACAATAAAAATTGCACATTGATAGACTCCGTTCGGAGCGGAACGTTCCCTGGCTTGGCGCACTGCGGATTGATGTGATGAGCCGAGAAATGAGCTGAGAGATGAGGCGGCACTACATTAGAAAGCAATGAATCACTGCTGAATGGCTGCCAGGCGGGCTGTAATTGGAGCAGATGAGCAGTAGACGAGCAGTAGAGGAGCAGAAGAGCAGCAGAAAAGCAGTAGAGGAGCAGTAGATGAATAGTAGAGGAGCAGCAGAAGAGCAGCAGAAGATCAGTAGATGAGTAGTAGAGGAGCAGAGGAGCAGCAGATGAAAAGTAGATGAGCAGCAGAAAAGCAGTAGAGGAGCAGTAGATGATTAGTAGAGGAGCAGCAAAAGAGCAGTAGAGGAGCAGTAGAGGAGTAGTAGAGGAGCAGAGGAGCAGCAGATGAAAAGTAGATGAGCAGCAGAGGAGCAGCAGAAGAGCAGTAGAGGAGTAGTAGAGGAGCAGAGGAGCAGCAGAAGAGCAGTAGAGGAGTAGTAGAGGAGCAGAGGAGCAGCAGAAGAGCAGTAGAGGAGTAGTAGAGGAGCAGCGGAACACAGACCTCCTTGTATGAAACTACACTGACTTAGAGTGAGGTACCTTTTCCATATGGTTAGCTTAGGTGAAGATGATCATCTTTAAGGAGGACACGCTTAGATTATAAAGGTCCAGTTTGGCAGTTTCAAAGTTAGGCACAGTTAAACAAAGGTCCAGGGTGATACCCTCAGAGGAGGACACACATAGACCAGAAAGGTTCAGTGTAGTACCCTCAGAGGAGGACACACATAGACTAGAAAGGTCCACTGTGATAGTCCCAGCAGAGAACACACTTACACTAGAAGGTTCCAGATTGCCAGTCTCGGAGATGGATTAGATTAGGAAGGTGCAATGTGTGAGACTCGCAGGGGGACACTCTTAGGCTAGATAGGTCCATTGTGGTAGTCTCTGGAAAGGACACTCTTAGACTAGAATCGTCTAGTTTAGCAGTTTAAAAAGCTAGACACAGTTAGACTAGAAAGTTCAGTTGGATAGTCTCGGAGGGTGATACACTTAGACTAGAAGCGTCCTTTCTTACGGGGACCAGTATGGTCATTGAAGAGGGCATACTTAGACTACAAGGTTTCAGTTTGGCAGTCTCGCAGTAGGACACAGTTAGTCTAGAAGGGTTCAGTTGGGTAGTCTGAAAGTTTGATAGAGTTAGATTAGAAGAATCCAATGTGGTGGTCTAAGAGGATACTAGCAGAAATACTTAGATTAGAAAGGTTCATATTGTCAGTCTCAGATGAGCGCACTTCCACTAGAATGGTTCAGTTTGGCAGTCTGAAAGTTAGACGCAATCAGATCAGGAAAGTCCAGTTGGGCAATCTCGCAGGAGACCACATTTAGACTAAAAAAGTTCAGTTGCTTAGTCTCGGAAAAGGACATATTTAGACTAGAAGGGACCTCTAGGAGGGGGACCAGAATGGTAGTCTCTGGAGAGGACATATTTATTCAGTTTGGGCGTATCGGCGATGGATTAGAAAGGTCCACTGTGGTAGTCTCTGAGGAGGAAAGAGTGAGACTAGAAAGGTCCAGTGGGGTAGTTTAAGAAGAAGACACACTTAGACTAGAAAGGTCCAAAGTGATAGTCTCAGGGGAGAGCACACTTAAAATAGAAAGGTTCACTTAAGCAGAGTTAGCCTAGAAAGATGCAGTTTGTTAGTCTCGCAGAAGGACAAACTTATATTAGAAGGGTTCGTTGTGGTAGTCTCGCAGTTGGATTGAGCGAAACTAGAGAGGTCCAGTGTGGTAGTATCAAAGTTAGCCACAATCAGACTAGATGGGCCCATTGTTAGAGTCTTAGAGGGGACACAGTTAAACTGGTGTCGCAGTCTCGCAGGAGTACAATCTTAGACTAGAATGCTTCAGTTTGGCTGCCTCGGAGGAGAACACTCTTATAGTAGAATGGTCCAGTGTGATAGTCTGAGATGAGAGCACACTTAGAATGGAAGGGTCCACTTTAGCCGAGTTAGACTAGAAAAGTGCAGTTTGTTAGTCTCGCAGAAGGACAAACTTATACTAGAAGGGTCCAGTCTGGTAGTCTCGGAGGACACCACACTTTGTATAGGAAGGTCCAGTGTGCTAGTCTCGCAGTAGGACTGAGGTAAACTAGAATAGTACAGTTTGGCGGTCTCAACGTTAGACACAGTTAGAATAGAAGGGTACATTTTTTGAGCCTTGGAGGGGACACAGCTAAGCTGGTGTCGCAGGAGTACAATCTTACACTCTCGCAGGAGTAAATCTTAGACTCTCGCGGGAGTAAAATCTTAGACTCTTGCAGGAGTACAATCTTAGACTAGAAGGGTTCAATGTGGTAGTCTCAAAGTTAGATACAGTTAGACTAGAAATGTCCATTGGGGTAGCTCAAGATTTCAGCTCATTTCGTTGACTCACTGAATCAACCAGTGCTTCAGAGAAAGTTGAAGGGGTTGTTAACTTCAACTGAACCACATCAAATGTCCCAGCATAGATTTGGTGTTTCCTGAGACTGTGAAACCAGGCTCAGGAGGCGTTGCAAAATGGCTCCACCAGTCTTTACTACCTCATAGTTTCAGCAAAACCCATAAGAGAAGTTTTTATTCCCACTACATCTGATCTCCTTCGACTTCGAAAAGGATATCAAAAGCACTCTGAGAGGTTCACGAAACAAATTGGAAGATTCAAAGCCACATGTGACCATGGCATAGTGTCTGTTACCACATAAAGGGAAGTGGTCAGGGGAAGTTCAGAGTCACAGTAGTACAGGTCAGGGTGGTATGCGGTTTAACAAAGTGAGTCTGTTTGTGAGCCAGCGAGGCATCCAATGGGCTCTTGCTTACTATAAGTTGAGTATATTTAGTATACAGTTGAAACATATTGGAGAGTGGACCTTTCCAAGATGACTGCAATGTAGGAGAGGGAAGCGAACGCAGTGGGGTTGAAGGCAAGCATCGCCAAAACTGGAATACTAAAATTTGCTTGCGACTCCAGTGAGCACAGCTGGACACCCGATTCGGAGTAGTGAATGGCTTCCCAGTGCCACTCTGGCGAATGATAGGGATTCAATTGTAATTGGCCCACAGAATTGGAACGGTCAAATGCGGAGGAGTGCTCTCAAGAGTCACTGTTTTTGTTTTTAAGGACTTCTTCGTCTCACTCTCTCTCTCTCTCTCTCTCTATCTCTGTCAGGTAATTACCATTGGATTGGAACCTTATGCGGCCCTTAACCCGATTGCCTCGTTGAGGCATCGCCACATCCATGAATACATCTGTTGCTACTCCGTATGTGAGCTCCCAAATGCACTTTGTACGGTCTCCCGTTGGTCCACTGTCCCACAATCGATTCGATTTCTTGATGTATTACGCACTTAATCCACGTCTACGTTCTCTTATCGTGGGGTTCCCACGCACTTGCCTCCACCCGAGTGAGCCCAGCTGCTTAAGCTGCCTTATCGACGCACAAATCTCTGAAAGCCTCCTCCAAGTCTGGCAACCAACTCCACAAGCAGCGCGTGAGTTATTTGCTTATTAAATGCAGAAATTGAAAAACTAATCTCAAATCAAATGCAAATTGAAATTCAAATCGAAAGCGCAGGCGGAGGCGGTGGCGCAGGCGCACACGCAGTCGCAAGGGCAGGAGACCAGCCCACTCAGCAGCTGCGAATAATGCAGCCAGATCACTTTTCACCGATACTAATTCCAATTATGCTCTCTCTTTGCGTAAGCGCAGCGAATACCTCAACCACGCAGTGGAATGGAAGGAAGATGCTTCCGCGTTTGATAAATGACTTCATTACGTGCGCCACAAAGAGATGATCGCAGCAGGAAGCTGGGCCACGATCTCAGTAACACACACATACACGCACAGGCGAGTGTGTTGTTAGTGTTGGAAAATATTTGGAAGCCCCCACTCAGCGGGAATGACTCGAATAAGATTAGACTAGGCGTAGAAGAGAAACTCCAGTTCACAATTTGATAGAAAATCATTGGAAGTGCATGCATGTATGAAGTGGGGAGAGACTGTAGAAGAAGTGGGGAGACACAGTGGAAGAACTGGGGAGATACTGTAGAAGAAGTGATGAGAGACTGTAGAAGAAGTGTGGAGAGACTGTAGAAGAAATGTGGAGACACAGTGGAAGAAGTGGGGACAGACTGCAGAAGAAGTGCGGAGAGACTGTAGAAGAAATGTGGAGACACAGTGGAAGAAGTGGGGACAGACTGCAGAAGAAGTGCGGAGAGACTGTAGAAGAAGCGGGGAGAGGATGTAGAAGCAGTGTGGAAACACAGTGGAAGAAGTGGGGACAGACTGTCGAAGAAGTGGGGAGTATCTGTAGAAGAAATGTGGAGACACAGTGGAAGAAGTGGGGAGAGACTGTCGAAGAAGTGTGGAGAGTCTGTAGAAGAAATGTGGAGACACAGTGGAAGAAGTGGGGACAGACTGTCGAAGAAGTAGGGACAGACTGCAGAAGAAGTGAGGAGAGACAGTAGAAGAAGTGGGGAGAGGATGTAGTAGAAGTGTGGAAACACCGTGGAAGAAGTGTGGCGACACAGTGGAAGCAGTGGGGAGAGATTCTAGAAGAAGTGAGGAGAGACTGTAGAAGAAGTGTGGAGCATCTGTAGAAGAAGTGGGGAGAGTTTTAGTGAATGCCTCGCATAGCAAATCTGTGACGACAGTTTTGATGAGCATTTTTACCCCCCTCTGTACGAAAGAAACCTTCATCATCATCATCATCATAGTCATAGAATTATGTTCATAAACAGATTGGTTAGTCAGGACCCGGTAATCAAACTCCATGTCTTCCGAGTATTTTGTGAACAACTTTGTTCTGAGTAGTTATAGCATTAGTATTAAGCCGAGCATATGGGTGGGCATGGTTGATTCCTTCCTATACGTATTCCCCAGAAGCAGTGAGGGAAGGTGTCATTAACGTTCAACTGTGGTCCGTTGATTTCTCCCTCTCTCCATTCGCCTAGAAGCAGTGATGGAAAGTGTTGTTCGTGCCGATTCGTGGTCCGTTGATTTCTTCCTCTCTCCATTCATCCGGAAGCAGTGAAGGAAGGTGTCGTTCACGCCGATCAGTACTCTCTCCATTCACCCTAAAACAGTGACAAAAGGTGTCTTCGAATTTCATTTACGAAACATCTCGAAGTTTTCCCACCTTGTTGGTAACTTCATCAGTGTGTCCTTACCGAGGACTTGCTGTCACCCTGACTGAGGACTGAGCAGTGTCTCGAATTACATACTTTGAATCCAAATCTTGCCACCACGAACTTTAATTGCCTCGTCAGATTTTCGATATCCTCCTCTCCTCTTTCAGATCAATGTGTGGTTGATCGCCTCATTGAACCCCCTGTACGAGTATCTCCAGAACCAGAGGTGACTGCATAAACTCAGAGCTCAGATTGCACTGCACTGCTTACGATGTCTTACTTATGGGCTCCAAAAAGGGAAGCATCCTCTGTGGCCACAGATCAACTTGCCTGGGAGCGGGCGCTGAGCAGTTCTCCGACACCGCCACACAATTTTCTGGACCATTTGAATGCATTTAGAGCGCTGCGGCCACTGTCTCTGTGGCGCAGTGTGGCTGATTGCGAACACCCTGGCGAAGAGCAAACAAAGTGAATTTATGGCGCGTAATTTGCGTGTGGGTTGAATGGCAGGCAGGAAGCTCCGGCTGCTGAGGATGCTGCTGCTGGCTGCCACAAGTCGAGACGGTGCGAGTGCGCGACGTTTGCACGTGGGCTGCGGGTGCCACCCATAATTGCCTTTGTGCGGCATTTAAATTTATGCCATTGTGCGGCGACTGCTTCTGCGAGTGCCGCTGCGACTGCCTCCGCGCCTGCGCAAAAGTGAAAACTCACTTGCACGCGCATTCGCACCCATTCAGTCGCTGGCAATTTATTTATTTGTTTAAATTTGTATTTAATTTTATGAGCTGCGATTTTCCGCTTAAGTGTGTGCAAATTTATGCGTTAATCGCGTGAGACACTGCCGCCACCGTCGTGCAGCCCGCTGCCGCCCACAGCCACTCGCAGAAATGTAATGGGACCACAACAACCAACTGTGAAATTGTGCACTGAGCCGTTCTGTGTCTGTGATGCGAGTGGGTGTTGGCGTGCGAGTGCCAACCCAGTAGGTAGCGGGGCCGTAGAAAATTCCCGCACAGCTTCCTAAGTCGAGTCCTTTCTCTCCGCCGCCCGCACCAGTGTTGGGAGGAATTGTCCAGCAAGCATAGGTACTTCTCTATGACTTACATAAAAGTTGCCTTTGTGGATGTCTATAAAGGGAACTTTTAAACAACACCTTCCTCAACCACTTCCCTGTGAAGCACTGCAAACAGGGATTGATTTATGAGCACACCCAAATCTTAATAGAAGTTGAAGTGTCAAGTAGACCCAGAGCCACTAATTCCCTGAGGAAGAGGGAAGTTGTAGTGCAAGTGGTACCTTCATGGACCATCACGGACTCACAGGATTAGGGACAGAACGGGTCAGTGCACAATATCACTGTTGGTTTCATACTGTTACTATGTCATATGGGAAGTGAATTCCTTGCTCTCTCCATTCGCTCAGAAGCAGTTGGGGAAGGTGTCGTTCACATTCCTGTCCTGTCAGTAGATTTCTTCCTCTCTCCATTCGTTCACAAGCAGTGATAGAAGGTGTTGTTAACATTTGTCTGTTATCAGTGGATTTCTTCTTCTCTGCCTCCGCCCAGAAGCAGTGAGGTAAGGTATCGCTCAGGTTCATCTGTGATTACAGGATTTCTTCCACTCTCCATTCGCTCAGAAGCAGTGAGGTAAGGTGTTGTTCACGCTGATCTGTGACTCGTTGATTCCTTCCTCTCTGCCTCCGCCCAGAAGCAGTGAGGTAAGGTGTTGTTCACGCTGATCTGTGACTCGTTGAGTCCTTCCTCTCTGCCTCCGCCCAGAAGCAGTGAGGTAAGGTATCGCTCAGGTTCATCTGTGATTACAGGATTTCTTCCACTCTCCATTCGCTCAGAAGCAGTGAGGTAAGGTGTTGTTCACGCTGATCTGTGACTCGTTGAGTCCTTCCTCTCTGCCTGCGCCCAGAAGCAGTGAGGTAAGGTATCGCTCAGGTTCATCTGTGATTACAGGATTTCTTCCACTCTCCATTCGCTCAGAAGCAGTGAGGTAAGGTGTTCTTCACGCTGATCTGTGACTCGTTGAGTCCTTCCTCTCTGCCTCCGCCCAGAAGCAGTGAGGTAAGGTGTTGTTCACGCTGATCTGTGACTCGTTGAGTCCTTCCTCTCTGTCTCCGCCCAGAAGCAGTGAGGTAAGGTGTTGTTCACATTCATCCCTGGCCAATTGATTCCTTCCTCTCTGCCTCCGCCTAGAAGCAGTGAGATAAGGTTTTTCATATTCATCTGTGGCTTATTGAATCCTTCTTCTCTGCATTCGCTCAGAAGCTATGAGGGAAGGTGTTGTTAATATTCATCCGTTGTAACTCGATCCCTTCAACTCTGCCTTCGCCAAGATACAGTGAAGGAAGGTATCGTTCACGCTGATCTGTGGTTAGTGGATGATTATCTCTCTCCATTCTCCCAGAAGCAGTGAGGGAAGGTGTGTATACACATTACTGGTAATCGAAATCAGACCTCTACCAAAGCAGTGCGGACATGTCTGCTCAGCGGCAGCCTCTGTTAAATTGTCTACTGGGGAATGATGAGAGTGTGTATTTATATATAGATGTTTGGGTATGTGTGTACATGTGTGTTTGTGTGTGTGTGTGTGTGTGCGTGTGTTTGTGCTTGTTTGTTTAACTCGGTAAATGATGGCAGACAAATTTGAAATTTCTTTTTAGTAGAAGAGGAACAAAACTTCGTTTTTGTCATTTCCAAACAATCAACTCACAAATAACTCAATTAACTGGATGCATTACCGCACAATAGCAACAACAACAACAAGAACAACAACAACAACAACAACAACAACGACAGCCAACACAACAACACCGCACAATGTTGAGAAAACATTATTAACCATTTCTCAGAACTGAAAGCGAGGCCGCTGCGGGCCCAAAACTGTCAAAACTCAAATTTACATTTGAATCGAAAGCAAACGCGCAGCCGCAGAAATGAGTCCAACGAGTTCGACGAATTCCCCGAATCAAAACAATATGAAAATGCATTTTTCAAAGTATATTCAACAACTAAAAAGAGGCAGTCAGTCCCCCGCCCGCTCAGAGCCTGCCCTGCCCCGCCCTGCCCTGCCGCGAGCACACACGACCCGCTCAAACGAAACTGATGGGCACTCATTTTCAGGCCAACGGGATAAATCGAGAGACCTGTGCGAGTGGGAATGGGGGCCTGGGGAGGCACCGCAGTGCTGCTATAGATCAATGCCTGCACTCTGCACGCGGTACTGGTGGGGGGGAAGTGTGTGTGTGGGGGAGGGGTCCAGATGAAAATAACACCAAATCAAGAGAGCATGAAGCGTGCTGTGAGCAGCGACTTCCCAGTGCAACAGAGATAGAGAAGGAGACGCGAGTGGCAGGCAACGAAAACAAAGAAGCCACAGCACAGCTGGTGGTGGTGTTGGTGTTGGTGGTGGTGGTTCCAGCATGTCTGGCATCAAGCAGACTTAATGGCGACGCAGTGCAGCGGAACACAGTCACACACAAACTTACACAGGCCCACATCAGATGGAGCAAATAGACAGCGGCCCAGCTGAGATACCAGCCAGAGAGGCGCAGTTGCAGATGCACTCGGAAGCGCAGTGGCAGTCATAAACTCATCCATAAACGCAGCCGCCGGAGCAGTCGACACGTGACGACATGGAGCGCTGCAACTGGAAGAGAGCTGCATTTGGACACTTTGCTGGGATGTCAGGATGAGTTGGCATCAGGCCCGAAACGCTTCGTTGCCGCTTCCTTCCTGTCAAGCTTCCATGTCAGCTGTTGAGTGGCTTCAGGAAGGGCCTAACAGGAGAAATGCAGACTTGCAGAGCTTTTTGGTATATAACTGGGGAATAACATGAGTGCTGTAGAGTGAGAGTCCAAATTCATTCACGGGGTCCCTTAAGCCCCATGAAACGCAATCGATCACATAAATAAGCCAAAAGTTTTACAGCCAAGGTTTAATGTCATATCAAGGGTTAATATAATATCAAGGGTTAATATGATATCAAGGGCCAATATGATATCAAGGGTTAATATGTTATCAAGGATTAATATGATATCAAGAGTTAATATGATATCAAAGGTTAATATGATATCAAGGATTAACAAGATATCATGGGTTAATATGATATCAAGGGTTAATATGATATCAACACTTAAGCGATAATATGATACAAAGAGTTAAGGGTTAATATGATATCAACCATTACACTATGACGGTAAATATTGTGGGTCAATATAGAAATTAACCCTCCAGCTCCCAATTCTTTGAGGGGGTTTCATGATGCTTTGCAAAAGTGGGCATTGAGATACTTCCAAAGTGTAATTGGGTACTGACATATTCCAGAAAACTCATCCTAACTGCAGTGACCTCTACCTACCTATTAACCCTTTACCTACCATATTTGAATGCCCTCTCCAGACTCTTTGTGAAGGAATAAAATCAATAATAAAGTTATGGAAAGTGAGAGCAGATCTAAAATGTTGTGGAGCAATATTACTTAATAAGTGATGCTGTGGGTGTGGTCATTAACCCTTCATCTACCTTGGGAATTTTCTGGAGAAAAATGATTAATTATATTTTAACAGGGTGGCATAGGATTAACTTGTGCCAACAAAACCTCTCCTCTCAAGGAATATGGAAGGATTGCTGCCACTCTTAACCCTGTGTATACTGTATTAAGTGTTCTCTTGCCAAATTAAGTAAAATTATTCCTAACAATAGTATGAAAAGTTTTAAAATGTTGTAGAAAAATGCTTCATATCAAAAATTATCCAAGTCACGGTAGTCATTAACCCTTTAAGCACCCTTCATGCACCCTTTTTATGACTCTTCTGACAGTTAGGACAGAAAAATATGACAAAGCCGGCTTGAAAATGAAATGCAAATGCTTCAAATATTTTAGTAAAATATCGCAAGACAAAAAATGTTCCAAGTCTCTGTCAATATTAACCCTTTGACTACCATTTTCACAACCCTTCCTTATAAACAGCAAAACAAACTACAAATAGTTCAGTTGGGGACTAACATATGCAAGAAAATGTTATTCCTTGAGAAAAACCTGAAGATATCTATATAGGGATTAACCCTTCAGTTTCTGCTGATTTGGGGCTTACTCCAAACTTTGCCAAAATATGCTAAAAAACTCCATTAAATGGCATAAAAATATTTTCTAGAAAATTTTTTATAAAATGATAGTAATGGGCACTAAAACTATTAACCCATTAACTACCATTTTCTTAACTCATCACTTGCAAAAAGCAGTCAAAAATACACTAAGAAAACTACAAATAGTTCAGTTGGGAACTTACATGTGCAAAAAAATGTTCTTCCTTCACAAGTACCTGAATATCACTTATTATTAACCCTTGAGTTTCCAAAGATTTTTTGCTTTCTCAATTTTTTGCAAAAAAAAGCAAAAAATCTCGTTAAAAGGAAGGTGAATATTTTTTGGAAATTTTTATTATATAAAATTCGTGTGGGCCACTAAGGATATTAACCCTTTAACTACCATTTTCATACCTCCTCACTAACAAAAATCAGGCAAAAAAATACACTAAGAAAACTACAGATAGTTCAGTTGGGGACTAACATATACAAGAAAATGTTCTTCCTTCACAAGTACCTGAATAACACTTATTATTAACCCTTCAGTTCCCAATGATTTGATGCTTTTTCAATTCTTTGCAAAAAAAGCAAAAAATCTCGTTAATAGGAAAGTGAATAATTTTTGGAAAATTTATTATATAAAACTAGTGTGGGCCACTAAGAATATTAACCCTTTATATACCAAACTTGCGACATGCTTTAGTTTTGGATGAGAAAAGCACAAAACGAAGCTTCAAAAGCTATTGACGGAGTATTAACTAGTTCCAGAAAAATGCTTGAGACTATTATGAAATTCTTAATCCTGCTGTAGCTCTTAGCCCTGCTGTAGCTCTTAACCCTGCTGTAGCTCTTAGCCCTGCTGTACCTCTTAACCCAGTTGTAGCTCTCAACCATAATGTTGCTCTACCATATTTTATGATCCTTGGCAAAAGAAACAAAATTATGTTGAATAACTGAGCGTGAAGGTATAATATGTCATGGAAATATGATCAATATCAGAAGTACTGTAGACCAGTTTCGATATTAACCCTGCATCTACTATATTCATAGAACTTGTTCCTATTTGAAAAAAAATTTTAATATATAAATGAATTCGAGTCCATATAAAAATCCGAGTATATAGAAAAAATGTCTCGAGAATTTGTTTGAAATAGTTTAGATTAACCCTATATCTACCGTACTTTGGGGCATTCTTAGGGAAACATTCAGATAGAAACAGAGCAAGTGAACGTAGGCAGTTTGCATGCTGCTTGAAAATAGTGTTCATTTCAAAAATAGTTTAGATTAACCCTTTATCTACCGTACTATGGAGCATTTTTAGGGAAACATTCAGATGGAAGCATAAGTGAACGGAGGACATGTTCCAAGAAAATTTATTTCATTCGAATAATAATTTAGATTAACCCTTTATCTACCATATTATGGATCATTCCTGGGGGAACATTCAGATGGAAGCATAGAAATTGACTGTAGACAATTTCCACGCTCCTAGAAAACAGTTTTCATTTGAAAAATAGTTTAGATTAACCCTTTATCTACCGTGGAATGGAGCATTTTTAGGGAAACATTCAGATGGAAGCATAAGAAGTGAATGTAGGCAGCTTGTAGGCCCCAAGAAAATAGTTTTCATTTGAAAAATTGTTTCGATTAACCCTTTGTCTACCATTCTATGGAGCATTCTTAGGGAAACATCTAAAAAAAGTACTATTTTTGTTAATAATCCATCAAGTCCTAAGAGAAAAAGTGAAGGATCCGTACTTCCTGCCGAAGAATTTTTCTTCAACTAATTTTGCTGTGGTTCACAGACCCCGAATATGAACTGAGTTCCATAAAATGGCCTATTTTGCATACCCAAAGCTTCCCGCCATCAGCCCAAAATCGCCCATTGAGACGAGAACTTTTGAAACCACTGCAACGACTTCTCTTGTGGCAGCAAGGCACCAGCCAGGAGTCCCTCCACCGAGCTTTGTTATTTGGAAAGAATTAATCTGCAACGACAACAATGAAACATAAGAAAAGTGTCCAGAAGTGTACAAAACACTCGAAGTTGCATGGGCTCGCTGCGCTGCTTTGAGGGATCCAAGATGCACACAAAAGCAAACAATCAAATGTGCACAATGACAGCAACAACAACAACAACAACAACAACAACAGAAACACTGGCGCAGAAGAATCGAGCCTAATGAGCTGCCTGGCTGGTTGGTTGTGGCCCCAAGTGGAGTGAGCAGCCACGGCCACGGCCATGGCCACTTCAGCCATAGACAGAGCGGCTGCCATGAAATTCGAAATTCGAAATCCAATCAATGCGGCAGACGGAGCGACGCGTCCCAGCACAGGTACACAGGCATGCCCGCGCTCACTGCCTGCCGGCTGGGCTCTGCGCATGTGCAACTGATTGAACCCACGATTTATGCGCGCAACACTCTTTAATCAAGCACCACTCCACGCTCACTGGGCTGAGTGCATTATGGATGGCAGCGGCCGGCCGGTAAGGCCGGACCAACAAAAGTCACAATACCCAAATGAGCCTTTGTCCGGTGGTGCGACTGTGTGTGAGTGCGAGTGTGAGCCACCCTACTGCCGCGTGCAACACACAACCAACCAACCAACCAACAAACAAACAAGCAGAATTGGAAGAATGACTGAATGCGGCCGGCAGCCACATTGATCCCACCTAACAACAACCGCGGCGATACCCGCCTGGAATTTCAATGAGCAAAAGTCGAAAGTGTCGAAAATTCAAGCACCGGATGAGCAGGACATTTTCGCTCCAAATTGCTGTCATAAATTATGAAATTTATGAACGAGTGGAGGAGCGCAGCAGCATCTTTATGGCCGGCTTAGTAAAGACAAAGCAACAAGAAGAATCGTGCGGGTCCGAGAGTGGCGGACAGAGATAGAGAAAGAGAGAGCCTAGACAACCGCAGGACCGAGTGGAGCGGCTGCTCTAAATGAAGTTACTCGTAGTTTGGGCAGTTAGCTAAGCGCCGAGGGGGTCCGCACAGCTGCAGCTGAGCTCGTGGGCAGCGGAATATAATCTCCTTCTCTCAGCCGGCAACAGACTCAGAGGAACCACAGAGGCGAGAGGGCCACCAAAGCACACATACTTCTGAATTGTGGGGTGTGATGTGGGATCTGGTGATCGATTCAAACGTCATCTCAAAACATATTTCTCCATGTCAGAGATTTTATATAGAAATAAACAGAGGAAGATTTTACAAAGTAACTCATTCCATCACGTCCTGCTTATCTAGTGAAGATGCGGCACCGAACCGAAAATACCTGCCAGACTTCAATGAGGCTTTCCACAGAAGCCGCTGTTCCAGGAATCTCTTTGTTAAAGCTAGCTCGCTCTGTCTCTCTCCATCTGTGTATCTGCCTGCCTATATATCACGATTCGTCTGTCCATAATGCGCTGTCTCTCTCTCTCTCCCACTGTCCATAAATCGCTCTTTCTGTCTATAAATTGCGCTCTTTCTCCATGTGTACATCGTCTCTGCGTATAAATTGCTTTCTCTCTCTCTATCTCTATATGTATCTGGCTGCCTCTATATCACGATTCTTCTGCCTATAAATAGCTATCTCTTTCTTTGTCTATCGCTGTTTCCCTGTCTGTCTATAAATTGCTCTCTCTCCCTCTCTCTGTCCATAAATCGTTCTTTTTGTCTATAAGTTGCTCTCTTTCTCCTTCTATAAATCGTCTTCTCTGCGCATAAATCGCGCTCTCTCTCTCTTTCTGACTATAAACTGCTCTTTCTCACTCTGTTTACCTATTGCAAATCTATGGAGAGAGTCCAAAGACTTACGACACTGTGTGTGACGGGGGCATTCATTGCATACACCAACGTCGGCTCTCAACCCCATACTCAATCTACCACCCACTGAGCTCTTTGCGGAAAGCCTGGCAGCAAAATCTGCGGGAAGATTGTTCTCTCTTCGATTCTTCGGTCACAGTTCTGTTGGTCGGAGTCTCACGGTCAACATGGATTATGTGACCCCTATTCTCAGCTTGTGAAAAAGTTAAAAGTAACAATCGAAAAGGAGGGATGGCTCAGAGGAATGAATGATAAATGCGAAACCTAGAACTTGTTCTCGGACTGCTCGAAAATGGCAAATGGTGTTGAAGCAGGCTTCCGTGGATTAGATATCAGACATTCGTCTCCCTGATTCTCGCAGTGTCTTTCAGGCGGAAGTGTTTGCTGCTAGGAAGGCCACAGAGCTCGCCTGAGAAACTACGAACTCCACTATATACGAGTATGTATCAGAGAACACAGAGACAAGAAACTTAAACGCAAACCGGCAAAGCAGGGAAATAAAGCAGACGGACGTGGACGAATCCACTGAAAGTCGTGGTGAATCCACTCAAAATCGTGGTGAATCCACTCAAATCGTGGTGAATCCACTCAAAATCGTGGTGTGTCCGCTACGGAAGCTGGCCGCTAAAAAGACTTTCCTTTCTCTGTGTTGTCTGATCTACATAGATAGCCAGGCTGCAATTAAAGGTATATCCTCATGCTGCGTATCATCCAGAAATGTTCTACAATGCCAGGCAGCAATGGATGCGGTGGCCACCAACCAGAGGCTGTGCATCTACTGGGTGCCAGAGCACAAGAACATACAAGACGCTGTTGCAAAGAGCGGCATCCAACCACAGAATGAGCAAGTAAGCAACGTGCTGATGCCTCTACAAATGATTCATAACCATGATGAGGAAAGGTGGAGTATCTCTATGTCCTCCGGTGGAGTATCTCCGCATGCAAAATCGCCAGGCTCGTGTGCGAATCGTACGGTACGCAGCAAACCAAATCCATACTGCACCACCGAGAAAGGATTGCGGAATGATTGTAGGCATACTGACGGGTCACAGTCTAACGACGGTACACGCTAAAAGGTTGAGACTTGCGAACAACAACGATGGCAGGGATCAGGGCACAAGGGACACATTGGCTCATCTCCTGTGCCTATGCTTCGCAGTCTCAAAGGCGCTCCTGATTCAACTGGGAGCTCCCTGGTTTGAGGGACTAGATGAGGTCTCAGCAATAGAGAATGGTCTCGGTCTCCCTAATGGCATCTCTCTTTTTACAGCGCTCTCAAAAGCGAGCCTGCCTCAACTGGGAGCTCCCTGGTTTGAGGGACTAGATGAGGTCTCAGCAATAGAGAATGGTCTTGGTCTCCCTAGTGGCATCTCCCGTTTTACAGCGCTCTCAAAAGCGAGCCTGCCTCAACTGGGAGCTCCCTGGTTTGAGGGACTAGATGAGGTCTCAGCAATAGAGAATGGTCTCGGTCTCCCTAATGGCATCTCTCTTTTTACAGCGCTCTCAAAAGCGAGCCTGCCTCAACTGGGAGCTCCCTGGTTTGAGGGACTAGATGAGGTCTCAGCAATAGAGAATGGTCTTGGTCTCCCTAGTGGCATCTCCCGTTTTACAGCGCTCTCAAAAGCGAGCCTGCCTCAACTGGGAGCTCCCTGGTTTGAGGGACTAGATGAGGTCTCAGCAATAGAGAATGGTCTCGGTCTCCCTAATGGCATCTCTCTTTTTACAGCGCTCTCAAAAGCGAGCCTGCCTCAGCTGGGTGCTCCCTGGTTTGAGGGATTGGATCATGGTCTCATTATAAGGGATGATCTCGCTCTAAAAGTTCGCTAAGAGCATCTCCCTTTTTACAGCTCCATATTACGACTTTTAAATGGATATCCCTCTGGCATAGAAACGGACCTTCCAGGTCTATGTGTGGCCTTCACGGCCAGCCAGTGCAATCTAACCTTATCTAGCTCTCTCTTTCTATGACTGTATACTGCTCTCTGTCTTTTTCTGTCTCTCTATGTCTCTTCCTTTATGTATATGACACTCTCACTTCTTCTTTCTGTATGTAGCTCTCTCCCTTTCTTTATCTCTACAGCGTTTTCTCTCTCTCTAGCCTCCTTTGTATATATCGTTCTCTCTCTGTCTTCTTTTTTCTATATAGCTCTCTCTCCCTTTCAGTTTCTTTGTCTGTGTATCGCTCTCTCTCTCTCCCTGTATGAATACCACTCCCCCTCTCTGTTTATGTATCGCGTTCCTTCTCCGTATGTTTATTTCTAGCAATGTCTCTCTACCTGTCAATATCGCACTATTTCTCTCTATCTGTTAGTATATAAAACTCTCACTATCTCTCTGTATATAAATCTCTATCTCTCTCTTTTTGTATGGAAATCAATCTCTCTCTTTATGTATGTATATATATATCAATCTCTCTAACCCACTTTCTGGATGCATATCAATATTTCTCTCTCTGTCTATAGATCGCTCTATTTCTATATGTATATCAATCTCTATATCTCTCTGTCTGTATACCGCTCATCCTCTCTGTCATTCTCTCTGCCTCTCTGTATACAAATGGAAATGTCTTTCTACCTGTCAATATCTCTCTATTTTTCTCACTATCTGTCTGTATATCAATCTCTCTCTTTTTGAGTGTATATCAATCTCTCTATCTCTCTCTGTGCATGCATATCAATGTTTCTCTCTCTCTATTAGTCTGTATATATATATATATATATATATATATATATATATATATATATATATATATATCTCTGTCTATATGTCGCTCTCTTTCCCTATGTTACTCTGTTTATAGATCGATCTCTTTCCCTATGTCAGTCTGTCTATAGATCGCTCTCTCTCTCTCTCTATCTCTATGTATACTGCTATCTCTCTAAGTCTGTATACCGCTCCCACTCTCTCTCTCTCTGTGTATTGCATTCTCTATGCAGCTGTATACCACGCTCTGCCTTTCTGCATATAAATGGCTATCTCTCTATCTGCCTGTATATCTATCTGTCTGCATATCAATCTCTCTCTCTCTCTCTCTATCTCTCTGTATATCAATCTCTCTCTATCTCTCTCTTTCTGTGTATATATCAATCTCTCTATCTCTCTCTCTCTCTCTATCTGTCTGTATATATCTCTGTGTCTATAGATCGCTCTCTTTCCCTTTAACAGTTTGCCTATAGATCGCTCTCTTTCTCTATGTCAGTCACTCTCTTTCCCCCTCCTCATGCCTCAAAATAGAATGCAGAAAATTTATTTATTGACTTCAATTAATAAAAATTTTCAATTACATTGCAGGCCACATTTTGTTGTGCAACTATTTATCAGCAACAATACCAACAACAACAACACCAACACCAACAACAACAACATCATCAACAACAACAACAACAACAATAGTAACAACACCAAGAGTAACAGCGACAATCAGCACACCCACAAATTCAATTAGGCACAGTTTGCCGACTGCAGGAATCGCTCATAAATCGCCTCCACATCCAACGTGGCCAATTCGACTCAATTAAGGCGCACTGAGCAAAATCACAACAATCCCAGATTAAAAGGATGCAAGACTGCGGATGGAAATTTCACCCCCCCCAAAAAAAAAAACAATCGAAAGAGATAAGAACGCAAAAAAAGGAAAGAAAAAGAGAGCACGGAGAACAATGCAGCAGCGGTGATACCTGCCTGCCTGCCTGCCTGGTTGGATGGATGCTGGAGCCACCGCACGAATGCCAGCCTGCAAGCCGCGCGTCGCTGGAGCGACTTGTGGCTGCAGCACGTTGTTGTCCGTTGCTGGTCAGCCGAAGTCGCTGGCTGGCTGCTAGCATTGTAACGAGGTGCTAAATCATTGCCATGACATTAACCCAAAGGAATGGCGCACTTAATCAATGCTTGATAATGCTCCAAAATGTCGCACAAATTGTCGCGCATATCAAGTGCGTTGGCATACCAATGAGTATGTGCGTGCCTGTGTGCGTGTGTGTGTGTGTTGCGTGCGTGTGTTTGTTGCAACAACAAAAATGGCGACAGAAAAATGGCCCACAATGAGTGGAAATCAATTGTTTACGCTATAAAAATGTCGCACATAACGAAATCGGAATAAAAATGGCAACTTTGCCGTAACTGTGAGTAAGTGAGTGAGGGCGCGTGTGCGTGTGTGTGTGTGTGTGTGTGTGTGTCCGTGTGTGTACCTCTGAAGCGTGGCGACGCAACGAGACCCTCATGCAGACAATCCTTACAGTGGAACACATTGCCGCTCCTTAAGGTAATTTTAGTTAAGAGTCTGTGAGGCCTTGGACGGGGGAGTTTGCCGGGGGGGTCAAAGTATTCCAGGCCTCCCCCGCGTATGGTGGAAATCTCTGCTTCACTATTCTGAAGACAGTTATTCATTTTTCTTCCTACCTTCAACTACTTTCTTTTTCATACCTTTGGAACTGGAGTGTTCTGCAATTGGAGTGTTCTGGAAGTGAAGTGTTCTGGTACTGGAGTGTTCTGGTACTGGAGTGTTCTGGAACTGGAGTGGTCTGCAATCGGAGTGTTCTGGTACTGAAGTGTGCAGGAACTAGAGTGTTCTGCAATTGAAGTGTTCTGGCACTGGAGTATTCTGGAACTGGAGTGTTCTGGAAGTGAAGTGTTCTGGTACTGGAGTGTTCTGGTACTGGAGTGTTCTGGTACTGGAGTGTTCTTGTACTGGAGTATTCTGGTACTGGAGTGTTCTGGTACTGGAGTGTTCTGGAAGTGAAGTTTTCTGGTACTGGAGTGTTCTGGAACTGGAGTGTTCTGGTACTGGAGTGTTCTGGAACTGGAGTGTTCTGGTACTGGATTGTTCTGGTACTGGAGTGTTCAGGAACTGGACTGGTCTGCAATTGGAGTGTTCTGGTACTGAAGTGTGCAGGAACTAGAGTGTTCTGCAATTGAAGTGTTCTGGCACTGGAGTATTCTGGAACTGGAGTGTTCTGGAAGTGAAGTGTTCTGGTACTGGAGTGTTCTGGTACTGGAGTGTTCTGGTACTGGAGTCCTCTGGAACTGGAGTGTTCTGGTACTGGAGTGTTCTGGTACTGGAGTCTTCTGGAACTGGAGTCTTCTGGAACTGGAGTGTTCTGGTACTGGAGTGTTCTGGAAGTGAAGTGTTCTGGTACTGGAGTGTTCTGGTACTGGAGTGTTCTGGAACTGGAGTGGTCTGCAATTGGAGTGTTCTGGTACTGAAGTGTGCAGGAACTAGAGTGTTCTGCAATTGAAGTGTTCTGGCACTGGAGTATTCTGGAACTGGAGTGTTCTGGAAGTGAAGTGTTCTGGTACTGGAGTGTTCTGGTACTGGAGTGTTCTGGTACTGGAGTGTTCTTGTACTGGAGTATTCTGGTACTGGAGTGTTCTGGTACTGGAGTGTTCTGGAAGTGAAGTTTTCTGGTACTGGAGTGTTCTGGAACTGGAGTGTTCTGGTACTGGAGTGTTCTGGAACTGGAGTGTTCTGGTACTGGATTGTTCTGGTACTGGAGTGTTCAGGAACTGGACTGGTCTGCAATTGGAGTGTTCTGGTACTGAAGTGTGCAGGAACTAGAGTGTTCTGCAATTGAAGTGTTCTGGCACTGGAGTATTCTGGAACTGGAGTGTTCTGGAAGTGAAGTGTTCTGGTACTGGAGTGTTCTGGTACTGGAGTGTTCTGGTACTGGAGTCCTCTGGAACTGGAGTGTTCTGGTACTGGAGTGTTCTGGTACTGGAGTCTTCTGGAACTGGAGTCTTCTGGAACTGGAGTGTTCTGGTACTGGAGTGTTCTGGAAGTGAAGTGTTCTGGTACTGGAGTGTTCTGGTACTGGAGTGTTCTGGAACTGGAGTGGTCTGCAATTGGAGTGTTCTGGTACTGAAGTGTGCAGGAACTAGAGTGTTCTGCAATTGAAGTGTTCTGGCACTGGAGTATTCTGGAACTGGAGTGTTCTGGAAGTGAAGTGTTCTGGTACTGGAGTGTTCTGGTACTGGAGTGTTCAGGAACTGGACTGGTCTGCAATTGGAGTGTTCTGGAACTGCAGTGTTTTTCAACTGGAGTGTTCTGGTACTGGAGTCTTCTGGTACTGGAGTGTTCTGGTACTGGAGTGTTCTGGTACTGGAGTCTTCTGGAACTGGAGTGTTCTGGTACTGGAGTGTTCTGGTACTGGAGTGATCTGGTACTGGAGTGTTCTGGTACTGGAGTGTTCTGGTACTGGAGTCTTCTGGAAGTGAAGTGTTCTGGTACTGGCGTTTTCTGGAACTGGAGTGTTCTGGTACTGGAGTGTTCTGGTACTGGAGTGTTCAGGAACTGGACTGGTCTGCAATTGGAGTGTTCTGGAACTGCAGTGTTTTTCAACTGGAGTGTTCTGGTACTGGAGTCTTCTGGAACTGGAGTGTTCTGGTACTGGAGTGTTCTGGTACTGGAGTGTTCTGGTACTGGAGTGTTCTGGTACTGGAGTCTTCTGGAACTGGAGTGTTCTGGTACTGGAGTGTTCTGGTACTGGAGTGTTCTGGTACTGGAGTGTTCTGGTACTGGAGTCTTCTGGAACTGGAGTGTTCTGGTACTGGAGTGTTCTGGTACTGGAGTGATCTGGTACTGGAGTGTTCTGGTACTGGAGTGATCTGGTACTGGAGTGTTCTGGTACTGGAGTGTTCTGGTACTGGAGTCTTCTGGAACTGGAGTATTCTGGTACTGGCGTTTTCTGGAACTGGAGTGTTCTGGTACTGGAGTGTTCTGGTACTGGAGTGTTCAGGAACTGGACTGGTCTGCAATTGGAGTGTTCTGGAACTGCAGTGTTTTTCAACTGGAGTGTTCTGGTACTGGAGTCTTCTGGAACTGGAGTGTTCTGGTACTGGAGTGTTCTGGTACTGGAGTGTTCTGGTACTGGAGTGTTCTGGTACTGGAGTCTTCTGGAACTGGAGTGTTCTGGTACTGGAGTGTTCTGGTACTGGAGTGATCTGGTACTGGAGTGTTCTGGTACTGGAGTGTTCTGGTACTGGAGTGTTCTGGTACTGGAGTGTTCTGGTACTGGAGTGTTCAGGAACTGGACTGGTCTGCAATTGGAGTGTTCTGGTACTGAAGTGTTCAGGAACTAGAGTGTTCTGCAATTAAAGTGTTCTGGCACTGGAGTGTTCTGGAACTGGAGTGTTCTGGAAGTGAAGTGTTCTGGTACTGGAGTGTTCTGGAACTGGAGTGTTCTGGTACTGGATTGTTCTGGAACTGGAGTGTTCCAGTTCCAGTGTTTTTCAACTGGAGTGTTCTGGTACTGGAGTGTTCTGGTACTGGAGTCTTCTGGAACTGGAGTGTTCTGCAATTGAAGTGTTCTGGCACTGGAGTATTCTGGAACTGGAGTGTTCTGGAAGTGAAGTGTTCTGGTACTGGAGTGTTCTGGAACTGGAGTGTTCTGGTACTGGAGTGTTCTGGTACTGGAGTGTTCTGGTACTGGAGTCTTCTGGAACTGGAGTGTTCTGGTACTGGAGTGTTCTGGTACTGGAGTGTTCTGGTACTGGAGTCTTCTGGAACTGGAGTATTCTGGTACTGGCGTTTTCTGGAACTGGAGTGTTCTGGTACTGGAGTGTTCTGGTACTGGAGTGTTCAGGAACTGGACTGGTCTGCAATTGGAGTGTTCTGGAACTGCAGTGTTTTTCAACTGGAGTGTTCTGGTACTGGAGTCTTCTGGAACTGGAGTGTTCTGGTACTGGAGTGTTCTGGTACTGGAGTGTTCTGGTACTGGAGTGTTCTGGTACTGGAGTCTTCTGGAACTGGAGTGTTCTGGTACTGGAGTGTTCTGGTACTGGAGTGATCTGGTACTGGAGTGTTCTGGTACTGGAGTGTTCTGGTACTGGAGTCTTCTGGAACTGGAGTATTCTGGTACTGGCGTTTTCTGGAACTGGAGTGTTCTGGTACTGGAGTGTTCTGGTACTGGAGTGTTCAGGAACTGGACTGGTCTGCAATTGGAGTGTTCTGGTACTGAAGTGTTCAGGAACTAGAGTGTTCTGCAATTAAAGTGTTCTGGCACTGGAGTGTTCTGGAACTGGAGTGTTCTGGAAGTGAAGTGTTCTGGTACTGGAGTGTTCTGGAACTGGAGTGTTCTGGAAGTGAAGTGTTCTGGTACTGGAGTGTTCTGGAACTGGAGTGTTCTGGTACTGGATTGTTCTGGAACTGGAGTGTTCCAGTTCCAGTGTTTTTCAACTGGAGTGTTCTGGTACTGGAGTGTTCTGGTACTGGAGTCTTCTGGAACTGGAGTGTTCTGCAATTGAAGTGTTCTGGCACTGGAGTATTCTGGAACTGGAGTGTTCTGGAAGTGAAGTGTTCTGGTACTGGAGTGTTCTGGAACTGGAGTGTTCTGGTACTGGAGTGTTCTGGTACTGGAGTGTTCTGGTACTGGAGTCTTCTGGAACTGGAGTGTTCTGGTACTGGAGTGTTCTGGTACTGGAGTGTTCTGGTACTGGAGTCTTCTGGAACTGGAGTGTTCTGGAACTGGAGTGTTCTGGTACTGAAGTGTTCAGGACCTGGAGTATTCTGGCACTGGAGTGTTCTGGTACTGAAGTGTTCAGGAACTAGAGTGTTCTGCAATTGAAGTGTTCTGGAACTGGAGTGTTCTGGAACTGGAGTGTTCTGGTACTGGAGTGTTCTGGTACTGGAGTGTTCTGGTACTGGAGTCTTCTGGAACTGGAGTGTTCTGGAACTGGAGTGTTCTGGAACTGGAGTGTTCTGGTACTGGAGTGTTCTGGTACTGGAGTGTTCTGGAAGTGAAGTGTTCTGGTACTGGAGTGTTCTGGAACTGGAGTGTTCTTGTACTGGAGTCTTCTGGAACTGGAGTGTTCTGGAACTGGAGTCTTCTGGAACTGGAGTGTTCTGGTACTGAACTGTCCTGGATTTTATTCCTATTTTTTCTTTCTATTTTCACTTCTTTCACTCTTTTTCTTCCTTTTTTCCTTTTATTTTCTCTCCCTTTTATATCTCTTTCCATATAAGATTTTTCTATCTATATCTTTTCTCTCTTTATATCCATTTTCTCTCTCTATCTATATCAATTTTCTCTCTGTATCTACATACATTTTCTTTTTCTATCTACATATATTTTATATTCCTATTTAAATCTAATTTTTCTCCATCCTTTCTGGATATTCTTCGTATCTTTTCTCTATTCTCTCCCTCTCTCTCTCTTTTCTACCTTTTCTATATCTCTTCTTTATCATATCTCGATCTTTTATCTATCTTTTCTTAACCTTTCCTTTTCTTTACCTTCTCTTTATATTTACCCTTTTTTCTCTTTATGAGTCTTTTTTCTCTCTATTTTATCTGTCTTTTCTCTCCCTTTTCTATATTTTGTCTTTCTTTTCTTTTCCCTTTCCACCTACTTTCATATTTTCTACTCTTCTCTCTTTTTTACCTCTTTGCACTTTATCTTTTTAGTATATTTTCTCTCTTTTCTCTCTTTTCCCCCTATTTTCTCTCTCTTTTCGCTCTGTTTTCTCTCCCTTATGCATCACTGTTCTCACTATTTTTTGCTTTTCCCAGAATTTTTCGTTTTTATCTTTTGTGTCTCCCTTCTATCTCTCTTTTCTCAATACATTCTATATTCTCTCTTTATCTCTTTTCACTCTCTATCTACATTCTCATATTCTATATCTTTTTTGTATCTTTTCTCTATATTTTTCCATATTTTTGTTATTTTCTTGTGTCTTTTCTATATATCTTCTGTCTCTCTCTTTCTTTTTTTATTACATTTCCCATTTTCTCTCACAATTCGTCTCTCTTTCTTACACTAACCTAACACTATCTCTTTCTTACACTAACCTTACACTATCTCCTTCTTGTAGTAACCTTTCTTTCTCTCTTTCCCATTCGAATGCTGTACTGTAAAAGCTTCCCAGACTTCCCTTGTACGCTCAGCGTAGGCTGAACCAGAGCCACACCCAGACCCGTCTCCCCGTCTCCCTCGGGAGCTGCAGTAATCGCGATGCTGGCTCAGCCCTCCAACTGCGCCTCCATTGCGCCTGGGACGTGTTTGTGCGGAGTTTCCACTGTGCGGCTCCAAGTGCCTGCGAGTGCTCCAAGCAGCTCCGTCCACACTTGCCACAATGCGATCGCTTGCCCGACGGCATGAAGCGCTGAAAACTTCGCAGCTTCCTTGTTGTTCATTTTCTTTTTATTATCGCAGCCCAGCCTGTGGACCTGTGGAAAAACTGACAATTGCTGGAACTGCTGCTGTTGTTGATGGTGTTGTTGGCATTGTTGTTGTTGGCATTGTTGGCGTTGTTGTTTTTAGTTGTGCCACACTTCATAAAAATACGAGTAAAAGTTCGCTCTCGCATACGTAGCGCGGCCGTTTTGGTCACTTTGGCTCTGCGTGCCACATGGCCGCATGCCACAAGCCATGCCACACTGGCCGGCTTCATGCACAGTGCCTCCGACAACGCCCCACCCGCCCCTCCGCCCAGCAAAAATATTTCAATTGAGTGCAGTAAAAATTTTTACGCGACTTTGTCGCCAAACAAAAATTTATGAGCGCACACATGCCGAGCAATGGATTGGAACGTTGTTCGTTGTGGTTGTTGGACGGCGGAGGACGGTGGGGGAGCGGCGACAAGCGGCGGAGTTTGCACTTTTTTGCTTATTCTTTTATAGCTCTCTGGGCCCGCAGCGCGCATAGTTGCAGTGCATTTTTATTGCCGCTGCCATTTCCATTAATTTTTCACTTCCATTGCTCTGAGTTCGCGTTGCTCCTTTTTTGCCTCCACCCCTTCCTCTTCCTCTCTCTCCTCCTTCGTTCAGCGTTTTTTATTTATTAATTTTTATGCCTAGTTTTGCGCGTTTTTATGCTTTATTTTGATTTGCTCTCAAAACTGGGCATGAATCACATTTCGCATACTTTTTCGCCGGAGTGTTGTTTGGAGTTGTGTCCCCGGTGCCGTCGCCTCCGTTGTTCTGGGCCTTGTTATTGTTGTTGCTGTTGTTGTTTGGTACCTTTTCGCGCCTTTGTCAATGGGAGTTGTTTGGTGGCAGGCATTTTTATAGCATTCGAATTCAGTTGTTTTTGTTTTTTTGGAGGCTCTTTCGATTTTGGTTGTTGTCGTTGTGGCTGTTGTTGTTGTTGTTGTTGTTGTTGTTTGTGCTTTGCGCCACAGCAGTTCATAAATTATTTTCGCTGAATGAAATTCTGAAGTTCGCTTCGTTTCGTTTCGGGCCTTCTTCTTTCTTCGGTGGTCAATGCAGATGCAACTTAACTAGATTTATGGGGTTTCCATTGTGATTTAGTGGCGCAAATGTGAGCGGTCCCAATGGGTGGAGTGTGGCAGGGGCGTGGCCGCATATGAATTTTTGTTGAAAATCGCAGTGACCACAGAAAGAAAAGTGTTGAATTTTTGAAGGAAGTTGAAGGGAGCTGAAGGAAGTTGCAGGAAGTTGAAAGAAGCTGAAGGAAGTTGAAAGGAGCTGAAGGAAGTTGAAGGAAGTTGAAGGAAGTTGAAGGGAGCTGAAGGAAGCTGAAGAGAGCTGAAGGAAGTTAAATGAAGTTGAAGGAGGTTGAAGTAAGTTGAAAGGATTTGAAGGAAGTTGAAGGGAGCTGAAGGAAGCTGAAGTAAGCTGAAGGAAGTTGAAGGAGGTTGAAGTAAGTTGAAGGGAACTGAAGGAAGTTGAATGAAGTTGAAGGAAGTTGAAGGAAGTTAAAGAAGGTCAAGTAAGTTGAGAGGAGTTGAAGGAAGTTTAAGGGATCTAAAAGAAGTAAAAGAAAGCTGAAGTAAGTTGAAGGACGTTGAAGGAGGTCGACGAAAGTTGAAGAGAACTGAAGGAAGTTGAAGGAAGTTGAATGAAGTTGAAGAGAGTTGAAGGAAACAGAATGAAATTGAAGGAAGTTGTAGGAATTTGACGGATCTTTATGGAAGTTGACGGAAATTCAAGGGAGCTGAAAGAAGTTGAAGAAATCTGAAGGA
This sequence comes from Clusia tigrina, assembly GCA_920105625.2. Taxonomy (NCBI): domain Eukaryota; kingdom Metazoa; phylum Arthropoda; class Insecta; order Diptera; family Clusiidae; genus Clusia; species Clusia tigrina. Next base: position 201,293,168 of record OV050032.1, read on the forward strand.
AGTTGAAGGAAATCAAGAAACTTGAGAAAAGTAAATCAGGTTGAATGAAATTGAAGGAAATTGAATGAAATTGAAGGAAGTTGAAGAAGATTAAGTAAGTTGAGAGGAGTTGAAGGAAGTTCAAGGGAGCTGCAGGAAATTGAATGAAATTGAAGGAAGTTGAAGAAGGTCAAGTAAGTTGAGAGGAGTTGAAGGAAGTTTCAGGGATCTAAAAGAAGTAAAAGAAAGCTGAAGTAAGTTGAAGGACGTTGAAGGAGGTCGACGAAAGTTGAAGGAAGTTAAGGAAGTTGAGGAAAGTTCAAGAAAACTAAATGAAGTTGAATGAAATTTAATGAATAATTGAAGGAAATTGAAGGAGGTTGAAGAAGGTTGGAAGGAGTTGAAGGAAGTTTAAGGGATCTAAAAGAAGTTGAAGAAAGCTGAAGGAAGTTGAAAGACGTTGAAGGAGGTCGACGGAAGTTGAAGGAAGTTAAGGAAGTTGCGGAAAGCTGAAGAAAGCTGAAAGAAGTTGGAGAAGGTTTGACCAAGGTGAAAGGAACTGAAAGAAGTTGAAGGGAGTTGAAGGAAGTTGAAAGGAACTGAAAGAAGTTGAAGGGAGCTGAAGAAAGCTGAGGCGGAAGGAAGTTGAAGAAAATTGAAGATAAGTGAAGGTAATCGAAGAGAGCTGAAAGAAGTTGAACAAAGTCGTATAAAGCCTTTAAAGCAACTTTGATGTAGGTTTGTTGGCTCAAAATCTTCAAATCAAAGATCTCTAAGTTCTATCTAGAACAAAACACAGGGATGATAGGCCCTAAGGAGGGGAAAGCCCTAAAATATACCACTTCAAGTTGGCTAAAGCCAGAAAGGATATCAACGGATGTTAAATAGGATAGAATGGGACCTAAAAAAGACTTCCACTGTGGTGCCATATTGGTCGTTACAATATCTTGATGCAAATAGACTTAAGACAGCGGTGGCCCCCAATACAGCCTTGACTCTAAGAAGGTCGTTTTGAGGATATATGATGGTGTATAAGGTTGAGTGATATTGTATGTGATTCTACAATGCCTGATGAGGAACTTGATTCGTAACAAATAATGCCGATCCAATTTTGAGCTCTGTCACCAACACCTTTCCTGATTCATCTGCTGTCAAAAGAGTGAGCAACTGATTAATAATACGCAGAATTTGTAATGGGTGTTTCTATTTCGGCATCTTCGTAAACGTTAGAACGATAGTTACGAGGAGATTTCAGGTTTTAAACCTCTCTGGGAGGTTACTTACTTAGTTACTTAGATGGTCTGATCACAGAATATGTAATCACAACCCGTTGCCAGGTCAGGGACGACTTCAAAAACTGATACTCAAGTATTAAAGCAGGCAACGAAGTACTCTCTTACAAGGCTACCTTTTCACTGAGCTTCTGGAACTAGCTGAAGATCTCTTAGAATTCCTTGAAAACTCATCCGTCATAGCACGGGTTTAGGGGTCATCACCACAGACTTCTATGCAGCCCAGTGTGACAACAAAGATTCCCAGCATGGACAGCAAAGCCTCGCAGCCACTTCCCAGTCATTAACTCAACCCAAACTGGGTTCGGCAGCTACACCATAACTTTCTCACAATACTCGCACGTACCAACAATTCCACCAATAACAATCGATCTGAGCTGCCCGCTGAAATAGCTCATGACACGCTGGTTCGTATAATTAGGGTGAGAGGAGGGGAAGGAGTACACGCAGCGACATTATGAGGAAATGAGAGACATGCCAACCGGACACTTCAGTGGCTTGTTCGGAAAGCCATTGAGTGGTAATTGGGTCATGTTGGCAATAGAAACGGTTAAAACGAGAAAACAAAAGAGCTGCGCCAACAAAAGCCACAAAGCGAAGAAAAGAATTCGCAATCAATCAATTCAGGTGACAATCAAACCGAAATCCAATCAAGATATACGAATAAATAATCAACAAAGAGGCCGCCACAATTGCCCAACACAATGGGCCAAACACTGACAGATGTGAGGGCGAGGGGGGGCGGGGGTCGGTATAAACGAACAGGAAGAAATTCAATGAGCGCGACAGAAACTCGTAAACTCATACAATTGCATTAATTGCGATTGGTATCAACACACAACAACAATGAGGAGACAACTCCACCACAGTCAGCCATGAGAAAGCCATGGAGGAGGTGGTGGTGATAATTGTAGAAGGCCGCAGTTGCGTGTACTTGATGACCGGGTCATCAATGACTCTCGACAATTGCTCACAATGAGTGCTCTTGGATATTTTCAGTTAAGGTGTTTTATCATTGCTGGCACAATCCAAGACTTGTCATTGACACTGTCAGTTGTGACTTAATGGACTCCTTTTACTTCGAAAAATGAAATCATGTCTTTGGAATAAACCAGGTGGAAATTGTGGTGATGGTTCATAACGATTGAGGATTTGTTCAGCACTTCGATCAACTACGGTTATCGCAAACAGTTCTAGTAATCCTTATAGTCTGGAGTAATATTCATGCAGCTATCGCAAGGCTATCTGGAGGTTAGGAGCATGCTTTCGTCTTCTGTAAATGGAATTGCTCGGATTTTGAGATATGAGAACAATCCAATTCGTTACACGGCTGCTTCAAGGGTCCACCTTTTCAAAGGCTTTGCTGAGTGAGAAAGCAACTTTAGTAATAATTATTTATAACCTGCTATATATGACTGGTTGTTTATGACTCTTTGGCTGTGACATTTTACTTAAGATTTCTTAGTAATGAGTTCCTCATTAATCAGTAAACACCTTTTAGCATATGTTATAATCCAAGTCCTTTCATATATGAGGAAAAGACTAATTCGTCATAGTGTGGAGCAGTAAGTTTACCTGTTGCGCTCTAAACTTACACGAGGAAGTCTTCTGAGACCGTGGAACCTACGAGTATTTTGCCCTGAGCATATCCAAGGTCTTGGACACGATCTCAGAAGACCTCCCCGTATAAGTTTAGAGGGCAACAGGTAAACTTACTGCCTGCCCTACGAAAAGCTTTCCATGGAAAATATTCATTGCTCACGGACTCTGGAACACATTTTGATCTGAGCAGATGGGCCAATATTATATCATAACCTCAAACCCTGAACATTGGAGGAGTGTTTCGAAGCCCTTGCTATCATAACCTCAAACCCTGAACATTGGAGGAGTGTTTCGAAGCCCTTGCTATCATAACCTCACACCCTGAACGTTGGAGGAGTGTTTCGAAGCCCTGACACTGAAAGTGGGAAATATTTGACAACCCTGGAATCTGGGAAGAAATCCTGAAGCTTTAACAAACTCACCTTGAACTATGATCACATACGAGTATCCGAAATCATAATGATCATTAAGCTCAATCATGGCTAAATTTGTTCAGAAATATTGCATGATTGTGAGGTCAATAGAGGGGGAGGGGGCGTGGCACTGCAGTCAGCCATCACGCTAATCTCGGTTCAGTTTTTTGTAGCCTCGTGTGAAGGATTTTTATCCAATTTCGTAGAGAAAATTTTTCTTAAATAGTCAGTTAAGGTTAAATGTGACTTTAGGGCGTGGCAGTGGAGAATTTGGTATTTTTGAACAGATATGGTTAAGTGTGACTTCGGGGCGTGGCAGTGGAGATATTAGTATTGTTCATAAGATGTTAATATGAGTGAATTAGGGGCGTGGCTGTGGATAATTTAGTATTGTTCATCAGTTATGATTAAATGTGCATAACTGGCGTCGCAGGGGAGAGTTCAGTATTGTTCATGAGCTATGAATATATTTGTCAATTAGGGGCGTGGCAGTGGGGAGTTTAGTGATTATTTGGCATGAAGCCTCAAAAGTTGTTTATGCGGTGAGTCTTTTGTCCGATTGCACGGGGAGCTTGTGACCAAAATTTTGTCAACATTGAGAAGATTAGTTCACTGGAGGCCCCAACTATTGCCTCCATTGGAAACAATAAATTGCCTATTGGAAATAGCCTAATTCTCCATCACGCTAAGCCCACGCTAATCCGATTAAAAGAAGTTGATCAAACACAACAACTTCATAATATCACAGAACAGGTGAAAGGAACTCAGATTGCGAGTGTTTATCTGGAAATTTCAGAGAGCCGAAGGAACTCATTACTCTCACCACTCAGCACTCACCACTCAACACTCATCGCTCATCACTCACCACTTACCACTCGTCACTCACCACTCATCACTCGTCACTCACCACTCATCACTCGCCACTTACCACTCGTCACTCACCACTCATCACTCGTCACTCACCACTCATCACTCGCCACTCACCACTCACCACTCATCGCTCACCACTCACCACTTACCTTGGAAAATATTCATTGTTCAAGGACTCTGGAACCAGAGAACAGAAAGAAAGGAAACTTAAACGTCAAACGGCAAAACAACGAAATAAAGCGAACGAACGTTGTATACGAATCAACTCTTAAATCGTGGTGAATCCACTCAAAATCGTGGTGAATCCATTCAAAATCGCGGCGAATCCACTCAAAATCGTGGTGTGTCCGCTACGGACGCTGGCAGCGAAAAAGACTTTCCTTTCTCTGTGATCTCTGTCTGGAACACACATCGAAATGAGCAGATTTACCAATATGCCTTATTCAAAATGGCCATCACAACCTGAAAATAGGAGGACTGTTTCTAAACCTTAGCACTGAAACCATCCCAATCTCTTTATGATGGTTATAAAATTCTTGTTCTAGCGGAAGAGCTTTCCTAAACACTCCGTTGAACAGTCAATGTGGTTAGACTATAACTCCCCCTTTGGACCCCAGCACTCACCACTCACCACTCACCACTCATCACTCACCACACTCATTGCTCACCACTCACCGCTAACCACTCACCACTCATAGCTTACCACTCCCCTCTCACCCCTCACCACTCATAGCTTACCACTCCCCTCTCACCACTCACCACTCATAGCTTACCACTCCCCTCTCACCACTCACCACTCCCCACCGCACCATTCTCTGGAGCGATTTGGGTAATTGCAGCCACGCACAATCGCCCCGCTTACCTGCTGTCAATTCATTTAATGTGTCGTTATTGTGAATTGTTGTGGCCAGCATTCACAGTGATTAGGATTATGATGACGATTATGATTACATATATGCACGTGAATGCGTGTGTGTGTGTGTGTGTGTGTGAGTGCATGGGTATGCGTCCGTTGGAGCTTCGGTGAATGGACACTTGACATTCTTTTTTTTTGTCATTCCGTTCATTTCATAATTTTAATGCTCTTTTTTTGGAGTTTTATTTTCTGTGCTTTGTGTGGCTTCACAATTTTCGTTGTTGTTGTTGCGATTGTTGCTGTTGTTGCTGTTGTTGCGATTGTTGCTGTTGTTGCTGTTGTTGCTGTTACCTTTCCTTACATTTTAATTGTCACGATTGTCACACGCGTTTCCATATGCAACACTTTCAACCCAAACACACACACTCACACTCACACACACACACTTACACATTCCCATATACCCGTTGGCAGTCACCTTCGCACTCTCGCTCGCAGTCACTCTCAGCGTCCGCTCATGCAACTGTCATTCATCATGGGCCACGTTGATAAATGGGCTTCTATGACACTTATTTGACAATTGGATGTTGTTATTGCCGTTGTTGTTGTTATTCCTGTTGTTCCCATTGTCATTGTCACTGCCATTGTACTCTGCTGCTGTTGTTGTTGTTGTTGTTGTTGTGGCTTTCTCACTAAAATTCATTAAATTAACTGACAATAAAAATAACGACACATACGCAAGCAGAAAAAAACCGCATACAAAAGGCAGCAAAGACGCGTTGGGGAGGGAGAGGGGAGTGTTAAAAGGGGAGTACAAGAAAAAGCTACTTAAAATGACAAAGAAAAATATGATTGGAGTGAAGAAATAAAAGACAACTAAACGGGGAAATCAGTGCGACAGCAGACACATGGAGACGTCCGCTTGCGCAAGGAGCACACCTAGAACCCCACTAAGGGAGTGCACATTATCAGGGGGTTGTGCATTGTTTCCAGTTGCCAATTAACCGCCTCGTATGGCTTTCATGCTTCGCCGAACTTCTGTCGAGCAGGCCACATCCATGCAGATGTTTGACTTGCGGCGGCGGCGGCGGCCATTTTGTGGTCTCGTCTGTTACAATTTGTCGCAGGCACTCGTAGGTGGACACTTGTGCGGTTGGTGGCAGCAGGAGGAAGGGGTGTTTCATGATGGAAGACTAATTCAGGCTGTGTGTATGTGTATACATCCCCTTCCGAGCAGTGCAGCCAAGTCAGTGAGCAGTCACACAACGCAGTGTAGCGCGACAATTGCATGGCATACTCGTGTCTCAAAAAGGTGGCTAGCTAGGTTGGTAGATAGGTTGGAAGTTAGATTGGAAGTTAGGTTGGTAGATAGGTTGGAAGTTAGGTTGGAAGTTAGGTGGGAAGTTAGGTTGGTAGATAGGTTGGAAGTTAGGTTGGAAGTAAGGTGGGTAGTTAGGTTGTTAGATAGAATATATAGATAGAATTGGTGAAGGCCAGACAACCGCCATAGCAGGAGGTATCCAAGCTTTGCTCAGGCATTGTTGCCTCTACTCTCTGCTAAGCTTTGAAGTAACAGTGGGAAGGCAAGATAGGTGACCAGTTAGGAGGTCTCCTAGCTTTGCTCAGGCACTGCTGCCTCTACTCTCTGCTAAGCCTGGAAGTAACAGTGGGAAGGCAAGATAGGTGACCAGTTAGGAGCATTGTTGCCCTTTATATTCTAGCATGGAGGTAGCAGTGAAGGAAATAGAGGACTGTAAAAGGGAATGCCAGTTATGTTGTCAATTAGATTGGTAGGGGCATCCTTCAGGCAGTTGGTTGCCAAGGTGTTTTTAGCCCTATTGTAGTTAGTGCCCAAACTGCCACTCATTGGAGTCATATTGCTGATGGCTTAAAGAAAAATTATCTTTATTGGTTACTCTGTTATAATTGCTCAGACAGAATTAGTTTGACTGAAAATTTTTATAGGACATATCCTTGGAAGGCTTCGCAGTTCAGTTCCACTTCGATTTTACTTGTAGTTTTTTCAAGTCGACGTGTCCTTTCTTAATTAATAAATTCCTTTGTTGATGGTGTATGAGTGAGTATCAGGGTTAGTACGCAAGTGGCTCTTGTTCTCTGAGGTAGCCAGCTGCTTACTTAGGTGCACCATTTTCAGTCTAGATCATCAACTTGTTCAGTGGGAGTTTTCGTTTCTTAAGTGTTCATTCTCCAAACCAACGTCCAGTTGCCCAGTTGCCCAGTTGTGTTTCGGAATGTGCTGTCCTGAATTCTTTCAAGTAGCAGAGAGATTCTTGTGTGTGTGTTTTGGCATATGCAACTCTTGCTGAGGTCACCATAGTGCTGACTGTAGGTAAATCTGCATTTTTATAGGATTCTCGTAGTCCTATCTAATGGTTGATCTACATTATTGTAGGTTTCTCGTAAGAAGGGGCACTGCTACCAGAACCAGGAAGAGAAGAAGAATGTAGATAACCCATTAGACAGAACTATGCTGACCTCAGCACGATGAAGCACTGGTACCAGAACGAGGGGCAGTCCTCCATCTTGCGAGATACTCACAAAAATCCAGATAGCCCATTAGACAGAACTATGATGACCTCAGGACGATAGAGTACTGGTGCAACTCATAGTACAGACAGTCTAGTCGGGTCACTAACAGAGGCTTCATCAAAGTGGCCGAATTCCTGTGCTCAGAATATATAAATCTGTATTCAACCACATTGAAGAAATGCGAATTTGGCCAAGACACGTCCAGCCTGAGTATGAGGGCAAAATTTTCCAAACTGTTTCACTTACAGGGGAGGAAAGTACTCGTACAGCTGTCAACGATGTCAGCGGAGCTACCAACTTCCACGCTTGGGGTACATGAAAAACACAAAAGGAGTGCGAAGGGAGTGGCACAACAGCAGATCACTCTAAGCACTCAAAGTTCAGCTGGGAAAAATGCAGGTCAAAACTTCGCTAAACCTTACATCATGAGAACAAAAAGATTTGCAATACTACCTCCAGAACTAATTCTCCACAACAGTCAGGCACAAAAGTTTCATATCTAGTGACTATAACATGGGAGCAAGAGTACCATAAGAAAGCACGCTGGACCCTCCCACCCCGTATGGTATCTTACACATACATCCGATATGCCAACTGACATAAATCTCACAACTTCAACTTTAGGAGGACGACACAACAATACTAAGGTCCAACTCTGGTCCCAAAGAAGCAGTCTAAATAGAAAATATGAACCTAAGGAGAGGACAAATAGAGCAGTGGTTGACTGCTTGGTGAGTACGAGTAATTGAGACAAAAAGCTGTCGCGTCACTTTTACTCTTAGAAGGGACTCTTGTCCCCCCATTATCTTAAATAATATACAAAGTGCGTTCCAAAGTAAACTGGACTTTCGAAAATAGGTATTTCCATTGACAGAAAAGCCCTTAACGTTCTAATGGACATTGCAGGTAGCGCCTTTGTCCATCTGCTGAGGGACCATAACCCAATTCTCGATTCTGTGCACAGGCAACCCAATCACTAATAGTGTCGCTACTGGCAGCAATGAAGATGAGGTTCCGGGCCAGTAAAACTAGTCTCAGATCCTTTATTCGCAAGTTAATCTGTAACTTCATTTCCCATGAAAGTTCTTACTACGTACTTAGTATTTACTAGGGGAGCTCCAAAGCATCAGCAGAGACTATTAAATTTCTTCAGAGAACCCCACATATATACCAAAATCAGAAATCCTCCTAAGATAGTTTCCTTCCAGTCGTATTCAATGTCCACAGTAATAACTGAATGCAGATGAAGCTTCCTTCCAGAATATTCAATAGTCAATGTCCGGAAACAAACTCAATTGTAACTGATTCCCATTAAGACCCCCCCCCCCCTCCAAAAAACCTTTCCTATCTCTCTAATCTCTCTGCCGCATCTATCCAGGGTATAGTCCCTGTGACTGAGTGCTCTGGTTAACTCCAGCCCACCACATATCTATCTATCTATCTATAACTGAATACAACAACGACACTAAATTGCTTGTTGCAGCACTCAAACCACCGCCATTCTTCGAGCACCTCCTCTTCAAGTACATAAAAATGGAACTCTCCACAATTGTAAATACTTTAAAAGCTCCACAAATAAATCCAAAGTGTCCTAAAAGAATTGCTTCACATCTATCAGTGGTAGAATTCCACTACAGTACAATTACTAGAGTCCTTCAAGATGATTCAGCATGACTTTTCGGCCTATTCGACCTATCCGACTTATCCGACCTATTTGACTTATCAGACCTATCCGACCTATCCGACCTATCCGACCTATTCGACCTATCCGACCTATCTGACCTATCCGACCTATCCGACCTATTCGACCTATCCGACCTATCCGACTTATCAGACCTATCCGACCTATTCGAACTATCCGATCTATCCGACCTATGCGACTTATCCGACCTATCCGACCTATCCGACTTATCGGACCTATCTGACTTATCCGACCTATCTGACTTATCCGACCTATCTGACCTATCCGACCTATCCGACCTATCCGACCTATCCGACCTATCCGACCTATCCGACCTATCCGACCTATCCGACCTATCCGACCTATTCGACCTATCCGACCTATTCGACCTATCCGACTTATCAGACCTATCCGACCTATTCGAACTATCGGACCTATTTGACCTATCTGACCTATCCGACCTATCCGACCTATCCGACTTATCCGACCTATCCGACCTATCCGACTTATCCGACCTATCCGACCTATCCGACCTATTCGACCTATCCGACTTATCAGACCTATCCGACCTATCTGATCTATCCGACTTATCCGACCTATCCGACCTATTCGACATATCCGACCTATTTGACCTATCTGACCTATCCGATCTATCCGACTTATCCGACCTATCCGACCTATCCGACCTATCCGACCTATCCGACCTATCCGACCTATTCGACCTATCCGACCTATTCGACCTATCCGACTTATCAGACCTATCCGACCTATTCGAACTATCCGACCTATTTGACCTATCTGACCTATCCGACCTATCCGACCTATCCGACTTATCCGACCTATCCGACCTATCCGACTTATCCGACCTATCCGACCTATCCGACTTATCCGACCTATTCGACCTATCCGACCTATCCGACCTATCCGACTTATCCGACCTATCCGACCTATCCGACCTATCCGACCTATCCGACTTATCAGACCTATCCGACCTATTCGACCTATTTGACTTATCAGACCTATCCGACCTATCCGACCTATCCGACCTATTCGACCTATCCGACCTATCTGACCTATCCGACCTATCCGACCTATTCGACCTATTCGACCTATTCGACCTATCCGACCTATTCGACCTATCCGACTTATCAGACCTATCCGACCTATTCGAACTATCCGACCTATTTGACCTATCTGACCTATCCGACCTATCCGACCTATTCGACCTATCCGACCTATTCGACCTATCCGACTTATCAGACCTATCCGACCTATCCGACTTATCAGACCTATCCGACCTATCTGATCTATCCGACTTATCCGACCTATCCGACCTATTCGACATATCCGACCTATTTGACCTATCTGACCTATCCGATCTATCCGACTTATCCGACCTATCCGACCTATCCGACCTATCCGACCTATCCGACCTATCCGACCTATTCGACCTATCCGACCTATTCGACCTATCCGACTTATCAGACCTATCCGACCTATTCGAACTATCCGACCTATTTGACCTATCTGACCTATCCGACCTATCCGACCTATCCGACTTATCCGACCTATCCGACCTATCCGACTTATCCGACCTATCCGACCTATCCGACTTATCCGACCTATTCGACCTATCCGACCTATCCGACCTATCCGACTTATCCGACCTATCCGACCTATCCGACCTATCCGACCTATCCGACTTATCAGACCTATCCGACCTATTCGACCTATTTGACTTATCAGACCTATCCGACCTATCCGACCTATCCGACCTATTCGACCTATCCGACCTATCTGACCTATCCGACCTATCCGACCTATTCGACCTATTCGACCTATTCGACCTATCCGACCTATTCGACCTATCCGACTTATCAGACCTATCCGACCTATTCGAACTATCCGACCTATTTGACCTATCTGACCTATCCGACCTATCCGACCTATTCGACCTATCCGACCTATTCGACCTATCCGACTTATCAGACCTATCCGACCTATTCGAACTATCCGACCTATTTGACCTATCTGACCTATCCGACCTATCCGACCTATCCGACTTATCCGACCTATCCGACCTATCCGACTTATCCGACCTATCCGACCTATCCGACTTATCCGACCTATTCGACCTATCCGACCTATCCGACCTATCCGACTTATCCGACCTATCCGACCTATCCGACCTATCCGACCTATCCGACTTATCAGACCTATCCGACCTATTCGACCTATCCGACCTATCTGACTTATCCGACCTATCCGACCTATCCGACTTATCAGACCTATCCGACCTATCTGACCTATCCGACCTATCCGACTTATCCGACCTATTCGACCTATCCGACTTATCAGACCTATCCGACCTATTCGACTTATCCGACCTATTCGACAAACTGTGAAGTATTCACTGAATCATCGCCGCTTTCCCCTGTACCAGCTTTCCATGCAGCGTGACCACTCTTCTCAGACTCTCAGCCGTAGCTGCGGAAACACTCCAAAATGAAAGTCGCCAACTCTCAATCGGAGTTGTTGGACGTTTTTAAACATCATTTGATGTGATGATTTCCCAACTAAGCCTCGTAATGCTGGTTGCAGTTAAGTGGCTGTTTGTCCCCATACGTCAAACACACAACTCCACTGAACCCTGCCCCCCTCCCGCGCCCGCGACCTCGCCTTCGCCATGCCCGCCGTTGAATCGTAAATTGAGTTTAGAAAGAGTTAATGTTAAGTTTAAGAATGTTCAACACGTTTCCGCACATTAATCACGACTACTTAAAACACAAACACCCAACGAGCAGAAGAGACCGAAGAACAAGGAGAAGAAGGAAAGGAGAGGATGGAGAACAACAACCACAACCACAACAACAACAACAGCAGCAGCAGAAAGAAGAAGGCGAAGCAGAAAAAGTTTCAAACTAATAAATATTTATTATTTTACGCCATTGAAGAGGATTCTTTAACTTGTTACGTGCATTGTTGATGTCAGTTGTTGTTGTTGGTGGTGGTGGTGGTGGTGATGGTGTTGTTGTTGTTGGTAGTATTACGCCGCTACGTGCTGCAGTTGTTTTTGTTCTTGTGGCTGTTGTTGTTGTTGTTGTTGTTGTTGTTGTTATTATTAACGCTATTGTTTGTTAAACAATTTTTCTTTTCACAATTCTTTGGCTCAAAGCGTTTTGAAACGCATTTCAATTTTGTTGCCGTTGCGTGTTGCTGTTGTTTCTGTTGCTGTTGTTGTTGTTGTTGTTGTTGCTGTTGTTGTTTTTAGTGTTATTCCTCTTCTTCCTGCTCATTTTGTTGGCCATCATCTCCAACTTTGCCTTAACTGCGGTGAAGAGTTGAGCCCTTACTTGCGCTGCTCCGTCGACTGAGCCGCGTGCGAAGACAGCGCCAGCAGACGTGAGTGATACAACGCGTGTGAGGAGGGAGGGGGTTTGGGAGATGCCAGAATGCCCATAGGGGCCTGTGTATTTTCTTCTCCTGCTTCGGTGCACTGAACGCGTCGTTGATGGCTTCTTTAGGCTCCGCTCAATTGTTGTGCAACGTTCTGCTCTGTGCAGCAGGTGGGGCCGTGCAGGAAGTTGGCGGTACAGGAGGCAGCAGCAGCCGCAGTGTGGAGTCGAACACTTGAACGCTGGCCGCATGTCTCGCAGTGATAAATCAAATTTTAAATATGCGCGTTTACAGAAAATCAATATTTTTATTGTTAACATGGAATTTGTGGATTTTTTGAAGTTTACTGCCGCGCTCATTGTGGCTGCAGTGTTCTTGTTGCTGTTGTTGTTGTTGGTGGTGGTGGCTGGAACATCACTTACGGGCACACACACGGGCCGAGCGAAGGAAACGTGTAAAAATGTGTTTGGTAAAAAGTTTTGCTCTTTTAATTAAATTATCACACAGCTTACAAAGTCGGCAAAGCAACTCTCGCGAGGCATGAGCTCCAGTTCGCCGATGCAAGAGTGCTAAAAGAGGGGGCATACAAAAGGGTTTCAGAAGGCTCATTGTCGAGATATGTTTTGGATTCTAGAAGCGAAATCTCGTATCAAGTTCCCCTGAAGAAATTTTCAAAACTTGAGTGCGCCTCTGAGTCCATGTGCGCCTCTGAGTCCATGTGCGCCTCAGAGTCCATGTCCGCCTCTTAGTCCATGTCCGCCTCTGAGTCCATGTCCGCCTCTGAGTCCATGTCCGCCTCAAAGTCCATGTCCGCCTCAGAGTCCGTGTCCGCCTCAGGGTCCATGTCCGCCTCTGAGTCCATGTCCGCCTCAGAGTCTAGTTCCCATGTTCCCTCAAATAGCAACTCGTCTTTTATCTGCTTCTAAGGATGCTGGGAACACTTACTTCGATATGAAGGGTGGTTAGCGGAGAGTAGGCAACTCCTTTTGGAATCCTCAGCGTATAATCGCATATATGCTGGGATTGATCAACCATGCAAAAAGCACTCCAAACTCCTAAGGAGCTCATTAATTCCGAAGGTGAAGCACTTCTAGTAATTATAAAGGTTATACAGAGGACTAGTTTCTGTACCTGAGGGTACCCAAACTAGCAATAGTTTTCTGGTGTGTTAGTGAGGAATTCAACCAGTCAAACCTCGGTATTCCCATTGCTACATGTAAGCAAAATATCCTTAAGCGGAGCGGGCAGGTGCGGGTCTGAAGGAGCAGGATGCAAAGTAGCTAGACTAACCTGGGCGGAAATAAACGTCAAACGATCAACAATTCTATATGTATTTATATATGTATATGTACATGTATATGTATATGTACATGTATATGTATATGAACATGTATATGTATATGTATATGTACATGTATATGAACATGGATATGGATATGTACATGTATATGTATATGTACATGTATATGTACATGTATATGTATATGTATATGTACATGTATATGTACATGCATAAGTATATGTATATGTGCATGTATATGTATATGTCAAAAGTGTTCTAACGGGACACTGGACCCTGGGTGCTCATGGTAGTACGCTGGGGATTGCCTCAAATGGCTTCTGCATAAGTTGCATGGATGAGGAGGAGCAAAGAGTCCATTGAACACCTGTTAAGCACGTATCCAACGCTGTCTAGAACGAATACCACTCTAATGGGTGACCACTTTCTGGATTCTCTGGGAGACATCCAAATAAGAAGATAAGCTCCATCAACTGCTTCCTTCAAAGCTCCAACTGGTTAGACTTATGAGAGGGTATGCGACCTGTTTCTCATGCGGTATCATATCAGGGTCAATCATGGCCTAGGTATGCTTCTTTGGCGGCCGCTCAACCTACCTACGTACCAACTGAGAAATTTAACGGAGCTGAAATCATCAAATATAATGTAATCCTTGAAAGCATCAATGACACTGTCAATTCGACTCAAAATTCAACTCTACTAGACCACGAGTGATCTGGCGGAACTGGTGTCAACTTCAATTGGAATTTCAACTTCAACTCCACCAAGAGATCAACCTGTCCGTAAATCTGATTTTTTGTGCAAGTCCATCGCCACCAATAAACCAGCAACTCGGCGAATTCGACTCCAAACTCCGATTCCTCAGAATCCTCCTATTTCCACATTAACAAAGAATCAATAATATTCCCAATTCTAAGCCGCAATCTACTTCTACCCCGGCTCCCACTAAGAAATCAATGACTCGGTGAATCCAATTTGGGCTTCAATTCCATCGCCACTAATAAACCAACCACTCTACGGAACTAGCTCCATCCAATATCAACTAATTCGGAAAAACATATTTTTTTTGTTGAAGTCGGTTCCTTCTTCCAACTGCGATTGGGAGATTCTATTAGCAAGTTAAAGTATCCGCGTGTACAATTCCGCACCCATCAAATCACCGATGACTCGGAGAATTCTACTCCGATTCTCACTCATACTTCCACTCAAAAACCAGCGACTCCAATGGCGACTTCTCGATTGAGACTGCAGACCCCTGCTTCATTGCTTACGATTAACGCACTTCGTAACATGAATACTGAGCGGAGGATTGATGACTCCAACGGAAGAAGGTGCTCTATCGGTTATCTGCACTGTACTACTATGATCCTATGAGCCTTCCGTTGAGTCGTCTCTATAATATGGTTGTCTGCTCTGTGAGACTACTGATGGGGAAATATGAGTGCCAAAGAGAAACCTGGTAATGCCAACCTCAGGGAATATCAGGAAAAACTACGAGCACCACACAAGAACGAAGATCCGTTAGCCTTCACAAAGCGAGGGCACATTAATCCAAAGAGTCCCAAGCGAATCCTAAAAAAGAGGACACCATTCCAAAGAGAGGGCACACCAATCAAAAGAAAAGGCATACTAATACATAGAAAGGTCACACCAATCCAAAGAAAGGCCACGACAATCCAAAGAAGGGCCACACCAACCCAAAGAAAGAACACACCAATCCAAAGAAAGAACACGCCTATCCAAAGAGAAGGCACACTAGTCCAAAGAGAAGGCACACTAATCCAAAGAAAGAGCACACCTATCCAAACAGAGACCACACCAATCCAAAGAGAGCACACCTATCCAAAGAGAACGCATATTAATCCAAAGATAGGGCTCAACAACCCCAAGAAAGGTCACACCAATCCAAAGAAAGGCCACGACAATCGAAAGAAGGGCCACACCAACCCAAAGAAAGAACACACCAATCCAAAGAAAGAACACGCCTATCCAAAGAGAAGGCACACTAGTCCAAAGAGAAAGCACACTAGTCCAAAGAGAAGGCACACTAATCCAAAGAAAGAGCACACCTATCCAAAGAGAAGGCATATGAATCCAAAGATAGGGCTCAACAACCCCAAGAAAGGGCACACCATTCCAAAGAGATGGCACACCAATCCAAAGAAAGGCCACGACAATCCAAAGAAGGGCCACACCAACCCAAAGAAAGAACACGCCTATCCAAAGAGAAGGCACACTAGTCCAAAGAGAAGGCACACTAGTCCAAAGAGAAGGCACACTAATCCAAAGAAAGAGCACACCTATCCAAAGAGAGGTAACACCAATCAAAAGAGAAGGCATATTAATCCAAAGATAGGGCTCAACAACCCCAAGAAAGGGCACACCATTCCAAAGAGAAGGCACACCAATCCAAAGAAAGAACACACCTATACACAGAGAAGGCACACTAGTCCAAAGAGAAGGCACACTAATCCAAAGAAAGAGCACACCTATCCAAAGAGAGGTAACACCAATCAAAAGAGAAGGCATATGAATCCAAAGATAGGGCTCAACAACCCCAAGAAAGGGCACACCATTCCAAAGAGAAGGCACACCAATCCAAAGAAAGAACACACCTATACACAGAGAAGGCACACTAGTCCAAAGAGAAGGCACACTAATCCAAAGAAAGAGCACACCTATCCAAAGAGAGGTAACACCAATCAAAAGAGAAGGCATATGAATCCAAAGATAGGGCTCAACAACCCCAAGAAAGGGCACACCATTCCAAAGAGAAGGCACACCAATCCAAAGAAAGAACACACCTATACACAGAGAAGGCACACTAGTCCAAAGAGAAGGCATACTAATCCGAAGAGAGACCACACCAATCCAAACAGAGACCACACCAATCCAAAGAGAGCACACCTATCCAAAGAGAGTGGATACTGAATCAAAGATAGGGCATACAATTCCAAAGAACACCAGTCCAATGAGAAGGCACACTATTCCGAAGAGAAGGCATACTAATCCATAGAGAGGACACGCCAATCCAAAGAGATTGGACAATCAAAATAGAGAATCAAAGAGAGTGCTCACCAACTCCAAGAGAGGGTGTGAGTGAGGCATTGTAGGAATTAGCCACTTGCTCTCATCTTGTGCCAACTACTCTCACCTTCAGACGCTCAACGTTTGATGGAATCCTAATAGAAGCTACAATTGGATTTTGTCGAAGTATTTCCAAGGACTCTTTGAGATGCGAGTGACTACGAGTAACGCGTTACGCGTAGTTGCACTGAAGTCACAGTGACTTTGATGTAACAAAGTTGCTACTCGGGGTGATTTGCCTTGAAGACTGTGAAGACTTTGCCTGACTGTGGCGTTGCCGTGACTCCTCTCTGTTCGTGTTGCAGCTTCTGCTGACTTTGCCGTTGCCATTGCCTGCCTTCGCCTCCTGTGCTTGGCCAGCTTGGCGGTCGCTCTCTCTCTCTCTGCCTTTGTCCCCTTGACAACCCTTTTTCTTGTTTTATTCTTTAATTTTCTCTTGTTCCCGGTTTCTTTTTTTTTCTTTGCGTCTTTTTTTCATTATTATTATCATTTTTTTTCGCACTGCTCTGCACCATAAAAATTAGTACGCTTGTGTATTATCCCTGCACGCTTGTTCAGAGTCCTTGCGCCTTAGTTGTGCTTAAAAACGAATTGCTACAAATCTGTGCTGTTATCCTTTTTACGCTTACGACAGTTAAGACAACAACTACGATAATAGCAACAACAACAACAACAACAACGACAAGGAGAGCTCTTCGCTAAATACCCCTAAGGGTCAAAATCAGGATCTTTCACTTCGCTGTCACTGCAATGTCGCTCCCTTTTTGCGCATTGCTTGCTTGGCCATTGTTTTTGTACAACGTTGAGTTGTTGTTGTGGCGTTTTCCTGTCGGTTTTTTTACTGTTTTTGCTGTTGTTGTTGCTATTATTATTATTGTTGTTGTTGTTGTTGTTGTTGCTGCTGCTGTGTGTGTGTGTGTGTTTATTTTCATTGCGCATGTGATCCCGCATCTCGGCAATTCGCAGCTTGTAAGTTGCATTTTATTGCCTACGTATGAGCAATGAATGAATATCCTGAATGTCCTTTGCTCTTATCGCTTATAATTTAAGTGACATTTTATGTGAGCTCACTCAGAGATGTGTGTGCGTGTGTGTGTGTGTGTGTGTGTGTGTGAGAGTGCCGCATTAGCAGCCGCAGTTTATATCCTTGTGTAATTTAATGTGCCACGCTAAAAATTAAAAGAAATTTATTGAGTTGCAACGAAAAGCGCAAGAAAGGACAAATGCGCCCCGAAGAAGTTCCTTTTTGTTCTTTTCCTGGTAATTTATGTGCATGCAGAATGTCTTTTATTGTACCATTTATACAAGGCGTGGCAAATTAATTACAAATCCTCGTAATCACAACCAACAAATTTGAGCCAGAGCGCAAATGAGTGGATCAGACAAAGCCAAGCAAGGATATAGGAACACGTTCAAGAAATATGCTAGCTTACAGTATATAAGCGCAAGGATACTTTGGGGGATTCTCAGCATGGATGGCCTCTCTAAATATGGTTCCCCTCTGCGGTTTAGTGTCAGCAGTTGGTTGGTATACTCCATAACTAAGATTAAGTAACGAGTCCTTGCAATGATCCAAGCTTCTACAGCATTCACCCTGGCAGCCCTTCATATGCGAATATGAGTAGAAACTTAGTTTGTGAGGTTAAGATTTCGACCATCAAATCATAGTCACGATAGCCACGGTTATGGAGATACTTTGAGGCACTCTTCTTAATGTAACTGAGTCTTGGTTTCTCTTTGTGTGTAAGGAGACAAAGAGGAACAAGGCAGGACTCTCAATTGTGGCCCTGTAATGCCCACATTGTATGACCCAGAACTCTCTTTGTATGTAAGGATACGAAGAACAACAAAGCAGGACTCTTAATTGTGAACCTGTAATGCCCACATTGTATGACCCAGAACTACCGGGTTTAGCTTAGTGGACTTTTGGGACTATCTTCCTTTTTAATTAATTCATTTTGAATGTTTCCTCCAAGCATAACTAACTTGACTATAATTCAAAGGACCTTCCAGACCAGTGCCCTGAATGCTGGCATCGCAGCTCTGTTGAAGACAACTGCAGTGTGAGCAGAGTAACCCGAAGTACTTCCTGCTCATATTCTACGAATAGTTCTGGCGCCTCACTCAGATTCACCACCTGTGACCTCATTTCAATAAGAATGCCAAGCATAACCATCAACTTCAGGATCTCTGGAAAAGCAGTCCAACTGAGGCGAGTTTGGAAAAGGCAAATATGGAATATAAAAATTTAGAGAAAATCGCTGTTGAGAAAAGGACTACAGTGGTAGAACCTGGAGTATCTGAAGTGCTCATGCGTAGCTGGAGGCACCTTCCACACTTTCCGCAGCTTAAGCTCTTTCCTTTATATTTGCTAAAAGGACTCAAATCTGAGAATTTCATATACAAAACACATGAAGTGTCCCTTTTGTGTTCGACCCAGTTGCGTGTTCCCTTCACTGGTAAACTCCCACTAAACCGGTCTCACTATCAAATCCCCTGAGGGCTTTCAACCTCACCCAATTCTCGATTGTTCCTTTATTTTGCGGCTAACGATGGAAAAGGCGGAAACTCCGCTGAAACATGGAAACATTCTCATGCAGAAACTCGCAGATCTCACACAGAACCTGCCAGGATTCTATTCTGTTCGTTTAAATTTTTTGTGTGATGCCTTTCCATAGAGAGTGCAGACGTTGCTCAGGCTTCAGGAAGATCCAATGCTTTATAGACAACTTGAAGTCAGGACGGACAACATGAAGTCAGGACATCCAACTTGAAGTCAAGTCCTTGTTTTACACAATTTTAGTTGGATACGCGTGCTGAGTGCATTTCTGCTGTACATGCTGCGACATATTTGCCATTTTTCCATATCAATCCTTGATTTACCTATGCAAATGTGGACATATTAGGGAAATCATCAGAATCACCAGGAGAGTCCGCAGCAGCCTCGAAATTAGCCTCAACAGTGGAGTAATTATCAGACTCAGCCTCAACATCACCTCAGCAGCAGAGTGAACAACAGCATCAGGGTCAGGATCAGTCTCAGAATCAGTATCAGGATCAGTCTCAGAATCAGTAACGAAGTCATCATCAGCCTCGCATCATGATCAACCTCAGAAGCAGCCGATTCAGTCTCAGCATCAGCCTCAAGGGAAGAGTCAACAACAGCATCAGCATCAGCCTCAGTAGAAGAGTATCAGCGTCAGCATCAGGATCAACCTCAAAATCAGCTTCAGCAGCAGATTCAGCCTCTGGATCAGCCTCATCAGCAGAGTCAACAACAGAATCAGCCTCCGTAGAAGAGTCAGCAGAAGCCTCAGGTAACAGTCCCAACATCAGCCTGAATAATAACGGCAGGCTTCCAAAAGCAGCGTCAGCAATAGCATCAGCCTCAACAGCATCATCCTCAGAATCAGCTTCAGCAGCATATTCAGCCTCAGCATCAGTCTCAGGAGCAGCATCAATCTCAACATAACATAAGCCTCAACAATAGCGCCAGGCTCCGCAATGGCATCAGCCTCAGCAGCATCATCCTCAGCAGCAGCATCAATCTGAGCATCAGCCGCAGCATCAGCCTCAACATTAGCCTCAACAATAGGGTCAGGCTCCCCAGCAGCCTCAGCAGCATCATCCTCAGCATTCGCCTCAGAATCAGGATCAGTCTTAGTTAGCAGCAGTTTCAGCATCAGCCTCAACTTCTTCAGCAGAGTCAACATCAGCCTCTCTAGAAGAGTCAGCAGAAGCCTCAGCATCAGCCTCAGCTTCAGCCTCAGCTTCAGCCTCAGCAGCATCAGCCTCAGCATTAACCTCAGCCTCAGTCCCAGCCTCAACCTCAACATCAGACTCAACAATAGCGTCAGGCTGTGCGCAGTAGCGTCAGCATCAAAGGGAAATTAGCGCTTTTAAAAAAGCTGATATCCTTTTCGCCGCTGCCGCAGCGTTTTCCCGCAATGCGAGCACGCACTGCTTCCTGTCCCTCCTGTCAGCCATTCTTCTGCTCTGCGTTCTTTCTTTCTGCTTGCGTTACCTTTTTATTTATTGTGCTTTTAATGCGAAAATAGCCTAATTGAATTGACCACGAGTGCCAAAATCGTTCAGCATAATCCGATTACGCACAAATTGACTGGTGACCATTTCACGCATCAACAAAAGCCACTGCTGGGTGCTGCCAACAACAACAACAACAACAACAACAACAGCACAAACGCAAATCCACCAATACAGAAAGGACACTTCTTTTTCTGCTTCTCCTCTGGTGCGTCTTCTGCTGGCTATTTCGTTTGGGCGCTTAAGCGCACGCCCCACACACCGCCGACGACGTCCACACCCGGTCGGGCGAGCGCGCTTGGCTTATTTTTCTATTAAAAACGCACAAAAGAAATCTGAAGCAGCCGCCGCAAAAGGAACTGAAAGCAAATGGATTGACGACGCACGGCATAAATGTCCTTTTTGCTTGCTTCGTGCATTTCTTCCTTTTCACTGCCGCTATTCAGGCGCAAATTATAAACGAATTAGTGTGCAAAGTGGCCGCTGGTCAAATGGGGATTTGCGCTTTCTTTGCTTTGTAAGCGGCCGGCTTAAGTGTGTCTCTCTGTTCGTCTCCGGCTGCGTCTCCCTCTCCATATTTGTGTGTGTGTGTGTGTGTGTGTGTGTGCATAGTCGTCTTCATGTTGTCGTGTGTGTGTGTGTGTGTGTGTGTCCTTTTAATTTTGTTTTTGTGTGCAAAAAGGACATTTTCATCTATTTAAGGAAACGTGCCACATAAAAACCACAAAGAAATTTATTGCCTGGCATATGAGCAGATTATGTTCGATAAAGCAGATGCACACACACACGCACACACACGGTCACGGACACACTGGGATTCTGTGGGCCCTCTCTGCAAACTGTGCTTATCAGTTGGCCAGTCGAACTTCTCTTCAATTGTTCTGGATTAGCATACAAAGATGGCGAAGTTCAGCAAGGAATAAATGCAAAAAGCGCAGCATTATTTTTATTATTATTTGCTTGGCAAGAGCCTCTGGCGACCAGAGACATACTCTGACCAGTTGGACAGAAAGTTGTTATCATTTTCATCACCTCTGTGTGTGCCTCCGGTCATCCCCAATAGTCTGCCAGAGAACCTCACAAATGTGTCTGTCAGAGAAGCTCACTTCACATACTCGTTCTTTAGAAGGCCCCTCGATATCTCGTAAGTGAGCAATTCTCGCCTTGACTCGGTGTCTTTCGTAACTTAAAGGAATATAGTTGAAGATACCAGAGAATTACTTCTCTCATTCTACGGCTGTGAATGTCTATGAGAGCCTGCGAAACGTCAGACACAATGCTACGAACAAGACTCGCCAGCACTTGAGATACTCGGACTATAACTCAGTCTTTCATAGTCTCCGATGTCTTTTATAGTCTTCCAAGTTTTTAAAATGTCCGATGTCTTGCATAGTATTCCATGTCCTTTATAATCTTCCATGTCTTTCGTAGTATTCCATTCCTTTCATAGTCTTCCATCACCTTTTATGGTGTTTCAGAGTCTTTTGCAGTCTTTTACAGAGTCTTTCTACTAGAGCTTTCAACCAGAGTCTTTCAACCAGAGTCTTCCAGAATCTTTCATGCCTTTCATAGTCTTCCACATCTTGCATGGTCTTCTATGTCCTTCATAATCTCGCATGCCTTTCATAGTTTCCCATGTCTTGGATAGTCTTCCATCGTCTATTATGGTATTTCATAGTCTTTGGCAGCCTTTTATACAGTCTTTCTACCAGAGTCTTCCAACCAGAGTCTTCCAGAATCTTCCATACCTTTCATAATCTTCCATATCTTGCATAGTCTTCCATATCCTTCATAGTCTTGCATGCCTTTCATAGTTGCCCATGTCTTGCTTAGTCTTCCATCGCCCTTTATGGTATTTCAAAGTCTTTCGCAGTATTTTATACAATCTTTCTACCAGAGTCTTTCAACCAGAGTTTTCCAGAATCTTTCATGCATTTCATAGTCTTCCACATCTTGCATGGTCTTCTATGTCCTTCATAATCTCGCATGCCTTTCATAGTTGCCCATGTCTTGCGTCTTACTCTTCCATTACTTTTTATGGTATTTCAGAGTCTTTCGCAGTCTTTTATACAGAGCCTTTCTACCAGAGTCTTTCTACCAGAGTCCTTCAACCAGAGTCTTCCAGAGTCTTCCATGTCTTTCATAGTCTTCCATATCTTTCATAGTCTTCCATGTCCTTCATAGTACAGCGAACCTTTCATAGTTGCCCATGTCTTGGATAGTCTTCCATCGCCTATTATGGTATTTCATAGTCTCTCACAGTCCCTCATACAGTGTCTTCCTAACAGAGTCTTTCTACCAGAGTCTTTCTGAATCTTCCATGCCTTTCATAGTCTTCCATATCATTCAAAGTCATTCATAGTCATCCATAATTATTCAT
Source organism: Clusia tigrina (assembly GCA_920105625.2). Classification (NCBI taxonomy): domain Eukaryota; kingdom Metazoa; phylum Arthropoda; class Insecta; order Diptera; family Clusiidae; genus Clusia; species Clusia tigrina. The sequence goes on from OV050032.1 coordinate 201,316,618, forward strand.
AGTTATTCATAGTTATTCATAGTCGCTCATAGTCGTTCATAGTCATTCACAGTTTTCGATCGGCTTTTAAGGTATTTCGTAGTCCTTCACATTCTTCCAGAATCTTCCTTAATCTTTCATAGCCATTTACAACCATAGTCTGCCATCATCGTTCGTAGTATAAATAAATGGGTTCATGGGGAAGAGTCATCACCACCACTACAAAAATCACAACTCACAGTTCATTACCACTACTAACGAGAACGATTACGGTATCTTACGATCTCTTAATCATCTCATTCAGTATCCTTAGAGAGACTTTTATATATCACTGTCTTTCAATCGCCCCATTCGGTTTCACTAGAGGCAACTCGGTATATCACGATCTTTTTATCGTTTTATGCAGTGTCACTGGAGACATTTCGTTATCCCACTGTCTCTCAATCATCTACTTCATTGTCACTAGAGACACTTCGATACCTAACCAATCGCCTCGTTGGGATTCACTAGAGATACTTCGGTACCTCACGGTCTCGCAATTGCCTCGTTAGGTGTCACTGGAGAGACTTCGGTCTCTCACGGTCTCTGAATCATCTTATTTGGCTTCACTGTAGATACTTCGGTACCTCATGGTCTGGCAATTGCCTCGTTAGGTGTCACTGGAGAGACTTCGGTCTCTCACGGTATCTCAAGTGTCTCAGTCGGTGTCACCAGAGGCACTTCGGTACCTCACGGTCTCGCAATTGCCTCGTTAGGTGTCACTGGAGAGACTTCGGTCTCTCACGGTCTCTGAATCATCTTATTTGGCTTCACTGTAGATACTTCGGTACCTCATGGTCTGGCAATTGCCTTGGTGGGGTCTCACTAGAGATATTTCGATCCCTCACCGTATCTCAAGTGTCTCAGTCGGTGTCACCAGAAGCGCTTCGGTACCCCACGGTATCTCAAGAGTCTCAGTCGGCATCACTAAAGACACGTTGGTACCTCCCGGCGTCGCAAGTCCTACGTTGGGTGTCACTAGAGAGATCTCGGTCTCTCACGGTCTCTCAATCATATCCATCGATGTCATTGGTGACACTTTGGTACGTCACGGTATCTGAATCGCCTCGTTGAGTGACATTTCAATATCTCAGTCTCCAACTCATCTTCTTCAATACTATTTGACAGATTCAGACATAATCCCACACGGATGAAAAACGTATTTTAGAGGTATAAGTGAGAGTATGGTCGTTCGAAAGGTCCCCAAATCCTTTAGAAATCCATTATCATTGCAGTCGAGCTGTCTTTACCATGGGAAGATTCTCTGTTTCTCTACACATCCTTTTGTTTCTGGAGGTTATTTCATTGGGAGTTGTTTCATTCGATGTAACCTCAATTTATGTAATTTCATGGGGTGTTGTTTCATTCGAGGTCAATTCATTGGGGATTATTTTATAGGAGGATTTAGTTTATTGTTGGTTATTTCATTTGGAGTTATTTCATTGGGAATTTTTCATGAGGTGTTATTTCATTGAAGATTATTTTATAAGGGGTTATTTTATTGGGGATTATATCATTCCAGGCTATTTTATTGGGTGTTATTTCATTTGAGGTCAATTCATTGGTGACTCTTTTATAGAAGTTTCTTTCAATGGGAGATATTTCATTTGTAGTTATTTCGGTCGAGATTATACCATTGGGAAAGCTTTCAGACACGAGTGATTTCATTGGGGGTTATTTTATTGGGGGTTATTTCATCAGGAGTTGCTTCATCCGAGGTTATTTTATTGGGGATTGTTTTTATGAGTTTATTTCATTGGGTTGTCATTTTTTGGGGGTTATTTCCTTCGGGGTAATTTATTAACTTCAATTACGTTGTTATATCATAGAAGATTATTTCATTGGGGATTATTACGAACGATGTTTTTTCATTGGGAGGTATTTCATTCGATTCATTCATTTCATTGCATTGGGGGTCATATCATTCCAGGTACTTTTATCGGGGATTATTTCTTTTTGGGTTGATTCAATGGGAGTTATCTCATATGTGGTTATATCAATCGCGATTATTATATCATTTGGGAAGCATTCATTGGGGTCCATGTCATTGCAGGTTATTTGATTGGGGTTATTTTCTAGAGCCAGAGCACATTTAGAGAAGCAGCTACGGAAGTCAACAGGAGATGGACACAGTTTTATAATTCTACTCACTTCAACAACTGTTTCACCACTGCTTTGCCGGCTTGTCTCTCAGGCAGACTTCTCCTCTTGCCTCTTAGGCAGACCTTTACTCTTGTCTCCTATCCAAGCCTTAGTCCACCTATCACTGCCCAACCTTAGCCCACCTATCACTGCCCAAGCTGGACATTTATGTCCGTCTAAACGACTCCTGGCAGGACGTTTGAAACAACAGTCTCTGCCGTTGCGCGATTCCGCTGGAAGAATTCGCAACGAACGACTGAGAACATGCTTTTGCAATTGTGCTCACAATGGGCACGTCTCGCTTAGGGATGAGGCGGCAGAGCCCGGAAGGGGGGAGGGGGTTAAATGGTACCCATTTTGCCGGGCAAGCGCGAACGACAACAACATTTAACACTTAAACCTGAGCACAAAATGGCAAATTCGTGTGAGAAGCGTGAAAAGAGTTGTCAAAAATGAGGTTTTGTTCAATTGCGTCGCTCTGACTGAGTGTGGGAAAGAGTGCCAACGGAACATTGTCGCAGGGGGCAAAAAGGTCCTGCCGCAAACTTTAGAATAGAAACGTTAGATTAAAAAAAGGCGTGCACGGCCGTAGTCGAGCACAATAAAAGTAACATTTTCAACATTTTCAACATTTTCAACATTTTAATAGTCCGTGGTGCAGGCAAAGAATGAAGAATGAAGTCATTCTGGCCAACAAAGCGGCAGGCAGCCGCCGACATTAGGGCGCATGCGGTGCTTAACCCTTTACGGGCGTCGTAGCCGCCCCGTGGGATGTGTGTGTGTGTGTGTGTGTGTGTGTCCACGATTTTCCTATTGTGATTTACTTTCCATTTTAAAATGCGTTTTGCACCAATTTAAAATGTGGCGAATATTTTATGGTAAAAAATAAAGTGAGAAAATTTGTTGTCAAGTACCCAGTAGGAAAATTCACTGCCAGAGTCTCGCTATTTGCGAGGAGTGTCGGTTGCCTCAGTTCAGGAGTAGATGGGGAAGTTTTCCAGTTTGCTCTGAAGAAAAAGGGAAGTAGAAAGAGAGAAGCAGAGAGAAAAATGCTGAAAGAGAGAAGCAGAAAGAGTGAAGCAGAAAGAAAGAAACAGAAAAAGGGAAGGTGGAAACGCTCCAGAAATGTCATCTTGGCAGCTTTGCTGCCATTTCGAACATTTTTGCTGAAAAGGAGAATGAGAAAAGCAGATATAGAGAAGCAGAAAGAGGGAAGCAGAGAGAGAGAGAGATGCTGAAAGAGAGAAACTGAAAGAAAGAAACAGAAAAAGGGAAGGTGGAAACGCTTGAGAAGCAGAACGAGAAAAACACAAAAGCAGAGAAGCAGAAAGAAGGAAGTAGAGAGAAAGATGCTGAAAGAGAGAAGCAGAAATAGACCAGCAGAAAAAGCGAAGGTGGAAACACTCCAGAAATGTCATATTGGCAGTTTTGCTGACATTTCCAACTTCTTTGCTGAGAGGCAGAAGTGGAGAAGCAGGAACAGAGAAGCAGAAAGAGGGAAGCAGAGAGATTCAAAGATCAAGTACCAAAGTAGCAGGAATGTACAAATGTTTCTCTGTTCTTCTCTTCCCTGCTTGGTCCATTGATCCGCTTCATGATATTTTTTGGTCTTAAAGCAACTCAAGAAGCCAAAACCGAAGGTCATGCTCCAGAAATATCCATTTTGCTAACATTTTCAACAACTTTGCTACGAAGCAGAAAGAGGGAGGCTGAAAGAGGGAAGCAGTAATGGAGAAGCAGAAAGAGGGAATCAGAAAGAGGGAGGGTGCAAAGATGAAAGTTCACAGTTCCAGATAAAGGCAAATTTTCAGTTTCTTCTATTTCTGTCGTGGTCCAATAATCCCCTCCATAAAATGTCTTTCTGAACAGCTCTTCAAGAAGCCAAACCCAAGGTCAGGCTCTAGAAATGGCATTGTGGCACATGAGCTAACATTTCCAACATCTTTGCTCCGAAACAGAGAGAGAGATGCAGCAAGAGAGCTATTCAAGCTATTCAAGAAGCCAAATCCAAGGTCATGGTCCAGGAATATCAGCTTTGCTGGGATTTCCAACCTCTTTGCTACGAGGCAGAACGAGAGAAGCAGAAAGAGAGCTATTCACACTCTTCAAGAAGCCAAACCTAAAGCCATGCTCCAGGAATATCATCTTTATTGGGATTTCCAACAACTTTGCTACGAAGCAGAACGAGAGAAGCAGAAAGAGGGAAGGTGCAAAGGCAAAAGTTCAGAGTTACTGGTATGGGCAACTTTTTATCAGATTCTTCTCTGTCTTTCGTGGTCCAATAATCCGCTTCATAACATCTCTTCCGTAACAGGTAGTCAAGAAGCCATACCAAGGTCATATATGATCAGGGCATCAGGCATCATTTGCTGACATTTCCAACTGGGTGTGTGAGTGTGCCCGAACAGGATACCAATTTGCTCGGCGGCCGCTCGCAGTGCTATCGCTTTAAAGGTTAAGCGCAGGGGGCAGCACACCGAAAAGTGGGCGTAACGGCAGCGCTTTCAAATTACTCGTCGTCGGTTTAAAACTCAATTTGCCAATTTTCGAAATCAATGCAAAATGATTGCGAAAAAAGGCCGCGCCAGGCTCTGCAATAATCTGGCACAATAAATTGCAACAGCCGCCGCAGGGGTGACGCCCACTTTTCGCCCTGTCAGTGGCTCAAAGCAAAGGACTATTTATAATTTATAATTTCCTTTTACCAATTTCAGTGTCAACGCAGTTGTTTCTTTTTTTGATTTCTATTTTTATTGCGAATTATTTTTTGTGTCCTGTCCAAATGTTCATGTTTGGTGTCTCCTTCGACTTTCTCTGCTTTAATGGCTTCATTATGTCACAAATTTATGACTGTTCACAAGTTATGCGCCCTTTGATTGAGCTGCAAATTGAAGGGTTAATTGTCGTGTGTGCGAGTATTGGATTGTTGTATGTGCTGTGCACGGTGTGTGGCACATGCGACACTTCTTTATGCTGATTCGCGCATGTAATCGATACACATTTGCATTTGTGTGTTTTTTACTGGGATGGGTGCTGTTTTGTTGTTGTTGCTCTTACTGTTGATGTTGCTCTTACTGTTGATGTTGCTCTTACTGTTGTTGTTGTTGCTGTTGCTAGTGTTGTTGTTGTTGTTGTTGTTGTTGTTGTTGTTGTATATTTTTTGCATACATATGCAAAAATCTGTTTTCGTGCGCTCTCCTTCTTCGGCGTCAATTGTGCTAATAACCGTTACGAATGCAGCCCAGCCCAGCCCAGCCCAACCCGGCTCGAAGCTCGGAATCGGGCCATTTTTACGCTTGAGAATCCGCACACGCGCGAATTGTGACGTGTTCCTTTTCTGTCCCCGTTGTTGTGCGCCACTGCCAATTCGAACATTTTTTGTAATCGATTCTGAACGCTTGTAATGAATTTTTAATTTTTGCTCCTTTGTGCTGCTCGCTTTCGCTTTCCTCTGTTTGCATTTGCCTCAGGGAGGGGGGAAGTCCCTGGCTGTATGTCGCATGCAAATGGCAACATATGTGCAAATAACATGCAAAATTAATGCCGTTATCAGCTTCCAGAGCAGGCGAATTTGAGTGCGCTCTGCTGCCATTCTCAGCTGCGCTCTATGTCGATAGAGATTGGGAGCACCCACGTTGAGGTGCTTGCAATCTTTTTCCGAATTGCACGGAAACAGTTTTCAGTTTTGTTGTCCTGTCCAGAATGTTTCTCATGAAGACTGGGAGCACCCATGTTGAGATACTGCCAATCTCTCGAAGAATTGAACGGGCCCATTTTTGAGTTTTGTTTTGCAGTGCAGAATGTTTCTCATCATATCTCGACTCCCTCCAGTCATGAAGTCGACTTTGCTTAGAACTCCCCAACATAGAAACATTCAGGTACTGAGATAGCTAACAAAATTACCGGGGACGGAACGGCTCAATCCGTTGCAATGGAGGAATTGTCCCATGGTAGGTTGAAATAAGACCATAATATTCTCTCTTGGAAGCTGCATAGCAACGTAAGCAAGTTGGTGACAGACTAGAATTTCCTTTATCAACTTTCATGACTGACAGACTAGTGTCTTAGCTAGTCCATACCACGAAGACCATAAGGGATTAGGAGAATTTCCTTTATCATTATTTACGACTGACAGACTAGTTTCTTTAGTAGTCTATACCACGGAGAGATTGCAAGGAACTAGAAAAGTGTCCTTATCAAGTTTCATGACTGACAGACTAATCTCTTAACTAGTCCACAGCACGGAGTCTTCAAGGGTCTAGAATAGTGTCCTCTATCAGCATTCATGGCTGCCAGACTGGCTTCCTTTACTTGTCCACACTGTTTGGAAGACTGTTTGGGGTACTGTTTGGAAGACTTTTTGGGACACTGTTTGGGATCCTGTTTGGAAGACTGTGTGGGAGACTGTTTAGGATATTGTTCGGGACACTGTTTGGAAAACTGTTTGGGGCACTGTTTGGAACAGTTTGGGGCACATCTTGGAGACACTGTTTGGAAGTCTGTTTTGGGCACTGTTTGGAAGACTGTTTGGACACTGTTTGGCATACTGTTTTGGATACTGATTGGAAGAGAGTTTGGAATACTGTTTAGGACACTTTTTGGAATTTCCTGGGTAGTTCTGATTGATTTTAGTATTTTTCTGTAAGGCTTTCGGAATTGTTACATTGATTTCAAGGCTCCGGGAACCCTCTTGAAATATGTTTATTATCTTCCCCTCTCTCTGGAACTTTGTTCATACTTTGCCTGAACAGATATTTTCTGTGAAACAGTTCGGTAGGATTTGGTGCTATTGAACTTCTCTCCGGGCTTTCTTAATGGTTTTACAGGAGCATAAACAATCAACCGTGGACACTTCACAGGGACTCCAGTTTATTTCGTAGAACTTTTGGAACTTTATTCATTCTATTCCTTTGAACTTGAAGCTATTTTGAAGATCCTTTTTACCTGGATCACACTTTTAGAACTTTTCTACTTAATTGACCTGTCTCTGATATTATTTTGAAGATCTTTTTCTTCAAATGCAATGCATTCGGAACATATTTTTTGGAGTGTTCTCGTATATTGAACTATCTCTGAAGCTTTTTTGAAGATATCGTTTCAACATACATTGCATCTGGAATAGATTTGATCCTTTCCTAACAACTGACTTGACTCAGCTGAGTATATTTCTATACCTAGTTTTACCATAAACTGTCTATGGAAGATAATTGAACCACTTTACCTCAACTGGAAGTCTCTTCAGGACTCTGTTGGGAAATCGAGAAGCATTTGAATTCTCTTTGGAATCCATTTGGGGACCTCATTATATAGTATTGCATTTCAGTCATCTTTGGAAACCATTTGGAGAGCTCATGTTTTCAGAAACTATCTCTGGATCATAATTGATCTCCTTTCTCCTCCACTGAGAGTCTCCCTAGAACTCTGTTGGCTTGTCTAAGTGCGTTACATTTATGCTTTGCACTGCTTTTGGGACCACCTCAGAGACATGCGAATGCAGTTCACAGGCTTGTAGTTGTATACCCATATCTTATAACTCTTATTCTAGACCCCTTCCCCCCTATTTATGATTATGTTACTTTATGCTTTTCCTGTGTTCCTCGAGTGCCTGTTCCTCTATTCCGTTTTCTTTCTGTATATTTTATTCATCATCTCGTTTACAAGCTTAATTTTGTCTTCAAATATCTGAGAGTTTAGTACGAACCGAGCTGGCTGCTCTCGGCTCGAGTGTTCCAGGTGCGTGGCCAGTTTTCGGGGCGCAGCATTTGCAAAGTTTACTCTAGGAGTGACACAATGAGATTGGCCGTTACGTTTCAATTAGCTCGCATTCAACTGCTCAAGCGTTACTGTTTCACTCTATTCACTTGCAGCCTGGTTGGAAAAAAGGACATGTCATGGCTGAGGAGCGCGGCCGCGTCTCTGCCAGAGGAATGGTATCCATGAGAAAAAGAGTTTTTATCTTTTTAATTTGAATTCAATCAGAAGGGTCATTTTTGCTTGCTGTCTTTCAATTAACGCGCGCTCAGCTAACAATCGACTTCATCAGCATCTATGCTGGAATGACAACAGCAACAGCAGCACCAACTACAACAACAACGCAATCCTTTTAAAAACATGAGCAACAACAAAAACGCCGAGAACATAAATAAGAACAGCGACGTTAAGTAGTGAAAAAATGAGATCAGAATTTACACGCGTGCGCGCGGATGATTTGCATATGCGGCGACCACGGCCACGACGTCGAAGCGCTTTGGCATCTTTAAGGACACTTCACGGATTTGACCCTTGCGCCCCGAAGGCACACAATAACATCAAAAGTAATAATAACAATGACAACAACAACGCCACCAGCAAGGAGAGCACAGCCAGGCAGCTGTGTGAGTCACCTTCGCCAGCTCAAATCAACTGAGCTCACCTCTGAGCGCAATCGCAATCACGATCGCTCGCATCACTTGAAACAACGCGATTGCGACTGCGACTGCGCGCCCAGCTACTTCTGAGTGCTCGCTGGCATATGCGTTCGGGCGATTGCATGTGTGTGTGTGGAGTAAGCAGATTTCTCAGTTTCAGTGCGCGCCCTGTCAGGAACAATCAAAGATAGCCTCATCAAAATCGCACAATGTACATTGGCAGTGCGCATCCAAACGTCCGTCCGTCCGTCCGTTCGTTCGCCCGTCCATTCAGCCATTCAGTCAGCCATCCATCCATCCATCCGTCCACCTATCCATCATCCATCAAAATTACCAAACGAAGAAAAAAATCCACGGAAAAGGAAATGTTACTGAAATGCAAGAACTCGAGTGCTTTTTGTTGTTGTTGTTCTATTCTTGCTGCAAAGCGGGACCAGTTTTAAAACGTATTCGGAGTTGTGGGAATTCTGAGAACGATCTCCTTCGAGCAGGCGCGTTAAAGCATCAAAGCTCGAAGCTCGATACAAGCATCAAAAAAGTTCCAGCGAGATTTGATTTCATGCCAGGACTCCAAAAAGTAATAGGAAGGAGCTGTGAAGTCACGCAAACGCTCCAGGAAGGCTCTTAATAGCAGCGAAGTCTCAGCGAACTCTCCAAAGCAATGAGTTTTGAATCAATGGAAGGCTCTAGTAAGGCTCTAGGAGAAGTGGTGATGAAGTGAGCTCTTCAAAGCAATAGAGAGGAGCTTTGAAGTCGCGCAAAGGCTCCAGGAGGATTCTAGATAGCAGAGGGGTTTCAGCAATCTGTCCAAAGCAATAGGGAGGAGCTTTGTATCCCTACAATGGGTCCACGAAGGTTTTAGATAGCGATGGGGTTTCAGAAAACTCTCAAAAACAAGGAGCTTTGAATCAATGCAAGGCTCTAGTAAGGTTCTAGAGAGCACTGATGCTGAAACAAACTCTCCAAAGCAATAGGGAGGAGATCTGAAGCCAAACAATGTCCTAAACAATGTCAAACAGTGTCCTAAACAGTCTCCAAAACTGTGTCCCAAACAGTGTCCCAAACAGTCTCCTAAACAGTCTTCCAAAGCGAATCCCAAACAGTGACCCAAACAGTGTCCCAAACAGTGGTCGGCATTCGGGAGTGCGAAGGTCGTTTGCGGCCTTTGCACTCTCGTGTTTGCATTTACTACTTCATTTTATCACCGTGAAAGCTTCATTCATCCGCAAACCCTTCCTTAAAGGCTCCATAGAAATACATTGGCATCCTTGCTGCATGATTGTGGTTTTGTGCGTTGATCACTGATCCAAATGTGGACACACAGAGACCGGGTTCATGATACACAAATGCTTGAAAAGTGTTTCAAGGAAAGTTTTAGTTACGCGAAAGGCTTCCAAAGGGCTACAAAGAAAGCTGAAATATCCGCCAAACGTTCGAAGGATGTATACAAATAGTTCAAGTACCGCAGGAGTCCCGGGGAGAGCTCAGGTTAATATAAGAAGTCTTTGAGAGGACGCCAAAAAGATTTGAAAAATCTTCACAATATGCCTAAAAAGGATTTTCAAGCATTTTAAATTTATTTTGAGGCAGAGTCAGAAATAGTTGCTTCATATGTAGATAACTCCAAAGAGATATGAAGATCAAGGAAAGTAACCAAGATGGAGGGAGTATCAAAGCCAGTGCCAAGTCGCGTGAGTTGGTCCAAATTCGTTGGTAAATTTGATGAGAGTTGAAAAGAATATTAAAATTCTGGCATCATTTTCTCAAAAGGATGCCGAGGGTTTATAAACTGGAGAATGGTATCGCAGGAGAATAGTATTAAGGATGGTCTGAAAAGTGTCTCCCAGCTTGGAGACGACTCCAAGCAAACTGTCCAATTAAGTTCCTGTGAAATGCCACCTTTCTGTGTACTCTTCAATGAAGTCTCTAAGAGAGTTGATAAATATGCCAATCACGCAAGAGGTCATTAATTAGGTTTCAACTGCTCCCAAAAAGATCTACGATGGTCTGTGAACATGCAATCCCTGCGATGGCCTAATAATTTAGTGTACACGCCATTGTAGAGCCCTGCCTGCCCATGGCTACCGTCCGCGTACACCGTCAATCGTCCGAAAAAGGTACAAAACCGCGCTAATTTCATTAACATCCTCGAACGCGTACGCAGCCCATCACTCCCTCCCCACAGCTACGTGATCTGGCACATCATCCCAGCCAGCGGCAGCAGCAGCAGCCACAGCAACAGCGGCTACAGCACCATTATCAGCAGTTCAGTCATTAAAGCAGCCAACAAAGTTTCCCTCAATCCCAGTGGCAGGGCCGATCTCAATCTTGATTGCGCCGGCCCATGAATATTTGTGCTAACCCCTTTTTTGTTCTCGCTGCAATTAAAATGACCCTTGTGCCTGTCCCTTGAGCTCGATCGCACCGAACCGAGAGCTCAACTGTGCGTGCGGTTCAAACCCCTTTTTCATGAACTTCCTGCACTGACTCGGAACGCCCTTTGTGCGCTGGCAACAGTTTCGACCTCTCATCTGGTTTCTTCTCGTCTCGTCTTGTCTTGTCACAGCTCGTCCCGTCCACATGTCATCCCGAAATTCTCCACGTCATGCCCGCCAGCAAGCGTACAAATGTTGTCAACTTTTTGCTCTAGTTTCGCAGCGGCACCGCGACTAAATAAAAATAATATTTTACTGGTCGCATAAAGTGTCCTTAGTCTGCCGCCTGCTTTGATCCTGCAGCATTGAATCCTCGCGCATCTTGTCTTGTCTGCGTTTTTTTCTGCTCTCCTTTGTTTTGGATCATTTTGATTACTTGGGCTGCGTTGGGCTGTGTCGGGTTCTGCTGAAGGCTGCCGTGTCATTTGCGCGCCAGGCGCAAACCGCCGCTATCCCGGCTGAGAATGCCGGCACAAGGATGCGCCGCACATATGCCACGGCACGTTATTCATGAGATCTGCTTTATGAACCGGAAAGCCGTCAGCTCGGCCTCATCATCGCAGTGCTGTGTGATTTTAAGTTCGTTCGGGAAAGTTGCCGTTTTCCTGGTCATCAATTTTAAATGTTTTCGACAAGGTCACAGAGCGGAACAAGTTTTGACATCTTGAGGAGCGATCGGAAGAATGCCGGTAATCAGAATCGTCGTCAACATCAGCAACATCATCAACAGCAGCAGCGAGCAATCATTTTTAATTTAACGTAATGATAATTCTCCATTTGATGAGGTCTGCGAAAAGGCGAAGTTCTTCAATTAAGGGAGAGGGTGAGATTAGGACAGACAGCTCAGGCAGAGCAGGAGAAGTCCTCATTGGAATCAGAAAGCTCAGAGAAAAAACGATGGTTTAAAGTGAGATAAACTCAGAGAAAAGTCGAGAAAACAATTTAAATCAAATAAAATCAAGTCAAATAAATTGGAGGTCAAATAAAAGACAACTGACAAAATGGAAGTCAAAGAAAATTCCATTCGAAGAAAACTGAAGTGAAAGATGACTCAAGTTTTAGAAAGCTCAAAATAAAGAACTCTCAATTTTTTGGAACCTCCTCCAAAAAAAAAACTCAAGTCTAGGATTGCTAAATGAAAAAAAAACTCAAGTTAAAAAAAATCCTTTAAAAGAAAATAAAAGAAAATAAGTAAAAAAATCTCTTAAAACAACAAAAAAAAACTCAATTCAGAAAAAATTCAATTCAAAGAAAACTCATTTTAATGAGAACTCAATTCGAAGAAAGCTCAATTTTTAAAAACTCAAATCAAAGAAATCTCAGTTTAATGAGATCTGAATTCAAAGAAATCTCAATTCAAAGGAAACTCAATTCAAAGAAAACTCAATTCTAAGAAAACTCAATTCTAAGAAAACTCATTTTAATGAGATCTCAATTCAAAGAAAACTCATTCGATTGATAACTCAATTCAAAGAAAACTCATTTGAATAAGAACTCAATACAAAGAAAGCACAATTCAAAGAAAACTCAATTAAAAAACTCATTTTAATGAGAACTCAATTCAAAGAAAACTCATTCGAATGATAACTCAATTAAAGAAAACTCAATTTAAAAAAAACTCAATTCAAAGAAAGCTCAATTCAAAGAAAACTCATTCGAATGATAACTCAATTAAAGAAAATTCAATTTAAAAAAATCTATTCAAAGAAAACTTAATGCAAAGAAATCTCAATTCAAAGAAAACTCAATTCTAAGAAAACTCAATTCTAAGAAAACTCATTTTAATGAAATCTCAATTCAAAGAAAACTCGTTCGATTGATAACTCAATTCAAAGAAAACTCATTTGAATAAGAACTCAATACAAAGAAAGCACAATTCAAAGAAAACTCAATTAAAAAACTCATTTTAATGAGAACTCAATTCAAAGAAAACTCATTCGAATGATAACTCAATTAAAGAAAACTCAATTTAAAAAAAACTCAATTCAAAGAAAGCTCAATTCAAAGAAAACTCATTCGAATGATAACTCAATTAAAGAAAATTCAATTTAAAAAAATCTATTCAAAGAAAACTTAATGCAAAGAAATCTCAATTCAAAGAAAACTCAATTCTAAGAAAACTCATTTTAATGAAACTCAATTCAAAGAAAACTCATTCGAATGATAACTCAATTAAAGAAAACTCAATTTTAAAAAAACTCAATCCAAAGAAAACTCTATTCAAAGAAAACTCAATTCAAAAAACTCAATTCAAAGAAAACTCACATTAATGAGAACTCATTTAAAATAAAACTCATTTGCATGAGAACGCAATTCAAAGAAAACTCATTTTACTGAAAACTGAATTGAAAGAAAAATCAATTTAAAAGAAACTCAAGTCAAAGAAAACTCATTTGGAAACAACTCAAGGAAAAAACTCAATTAAAAAAACTAAATAAAAAAAATAGAAATGAATTAAAACTCATTTATTATAAACTCAATCCAAAAAGATGCCATCAACTGCGGCAAAGAACCCATGTTGAAGAAATCTTACATTCAAAATAACTCAAATGAAAGAAATATCGGTATAAATGAGAAGTTAATTCAAAACAACTCAATGAAAAAACTCAAAGAAAAATTTAAAAAAAAATTCTACCAACTTAGGACAAAAAAATAATATCAAAGAAAATCAAAAGCAACCAAAATAACTTCAAGAAAAGCACTCAAAAGAAATGAAAACTCAATTCGAAAAAGCTCAACCAAAAAAAAGTGTTCTCAAGAAACCAAATCAAAATGGGTCTTTCTTATTCCTGCTCTAAATGTATGTTTTGCTTTGTCTCTCTTTCTATTTCTTTATATTTTGCTTTGTCTCTCTTCCTGTTTCTTTACATTTTGCTTTGTCTCTCTTTCTATTTCTTTATATTTTGCTTTATCTCTTTTTATATTTTTTTGTATTTGGCTTATCTCTCTTTCTTTTTTCGTATTCTTCTTTATATGTTGCTTTGTCTCTTTTTATATTTCTTTATATTTTCTTTTACCTCTCTTTATTTTCCTTTTTCTTTATTCTCTCTTATTTTTCTTTATTTTTTGCTTTATCTCACTTCCTTTTTCTATATTTTTCTTTATTTTTGCTCTCTTTTCTCTCTTCGTTATATTTCTCTTCTTTTTCGTTATATTTTACTTAACTTTCTTTCCCTTTCCTCCCTCTCGGAACTCGGAATCTCAACAATAACACTCACCACGAAGTTGCCCCAGTGGAATCAAATTTACATGCATCAAAAGGGAATCCATAATGCAACTCACGAATGTGGGCCACTCTAACATGCCCACTCATGGTAATGATGATATTTGCCCATAATGGCATCCTGTGAACTTTCATTGGCAATAATTGAGTAATATCGCTCTTATGAGTTGTTTATTTCACTCTAAGCTCCCGGCGGTGAGTAATAGAATAGAAAAGACACTCATTATATTGCAAAATCTGAGATCAAGGGAAGCTCAGTGGAAGCTTAGTGGAAGCTTTGAGCTCACAGCTGACTTTTACACCGCAAGTCACCAGTGAGAGAGGAAAGTTTTTGGAATCTTCTTGAGAGTCATATTGTGAGAGTCACATTGTAATGGTACTGAGAGTCACTTTGTAATGGTACTGAGAGTCACATTGTAATGGTACTGAGAGTCACTTTGTAATGGTACTGAGAGTCACATTGTCTCGATGCGGAGAGTCACTTTGTAATGGAAACTGTGAGTCACATTGTATTGGTACTGAGAATGACATTGTAATGGTACTGAGAGTGACATTGTAATGGTACTGAGAGTCACATTGTAATGGTACTGAGAGTCATATTGTCATGATGCGGTGAGTCACTTTGTAATGAGACTGAGAGTGATATTGTAATGATACTGAGAGTGACATTGCAATGGTACTTTGAGTCATATTGAAATGATCCCATTTGGAAATGATGTCATTCCAACTGATTGTGAGCAGAACTACGAGTATCTCTGCTCCGCTGAGAGTCAAATCGTAATGATACTGAGAGTCACATTGTAATGATCCCATCGGGAAATGATATGTTCCAAAATGATTGCGAGTATCTGCTGGTCCCTTGCGTAGGTATTGAAATATGATCATATGAAGTTGGTACTTTATTGTTTCCTGTTATGGTCGTGATTATCATGATAGAGATCATGATGATTGCTCAATTGAGCGTGAATTGCACAACTCGCGCATACATTTAGTTCAGTGTCTGGTGCAGTAACACGATCTGTTTGCCAAAAATTGCGCAAATGGACGCCCAGGATGCCAGCAAAGCCGAGCAAAAGTATCGCAGATAAAGATCTTGTGTGCAGAAATGCTGGCAATGCAGTGGTCCTCACACAAACACACACAGAAATACACACAAACACAAACAAACATACACAGAAACAAACACTCACACACACTTCCATAGAGAGATAGATACAACTACGGAAGTAGGCAATTTTGACTGTTTTCCGACCGACTCCTGACAATCTGGGCACAACACAATTGTCTGTCTCTATTAGTGCGCTCAATTGCAAGCGTAACGCAGCGGGGAAGGGTGGAGAGGGGAGGCAAAGCGAGGGGAGGGGAGGAGAGTAGAGGATCGCACAAACTGTTTTCGTTTTCACATCGTTTCCAGCAGATTAAGATCAAGTTAACTGCTTAAGCTGACAGCCATGCATTGGCATTTCTCTTTGGTTGTTGTTGCTGTTGTTCGTGGTGTTCATGTTGTTGTTGTTGTTGTTGTTGCATACTGCCTATGCCCGCTTTTAATCCAAATTATGCAAGCCAAAGCCGGGCCAAACTGAACCGAGCCAAGCCAGGCAACCCAACCCAACCCAACCCAACCCTTCTCCGTGCGGCAGATCCGAGCACCGCTTAAACCAGAGCACTGGAACCCGCGAGGTTGGCAGAGCGAAATCAAAAAATTAAACAAAAATTCAAACAAAACGAGAAGAAAAGAAAAGAAATGAAAAAATTATGACATTTGCGAAATGCTAATCCCATCACAAGAAAATTTCTGCATCGTTTTTCCCACTTTCCCCGCGCTGCTGTCATATTCGTTTTGATGGCCCGAGGGTAGGGTGCGAGTATGCAAGTATTCAGAGCCTGTATGCACTGTTGTTGTTGTTGTTGCCTACTTATGTAGGACACTTTTTGGCGTACACAAGCATTGTTTAAGTGGAGAAATATTTGCCAAACAGACCTGAGAAATCCACAAAAATATTTGCCCATTAATCCTCCGAACTTGTTTGTTTGCGGCATGCATACGTGTAAATATGTGAGGCATATTGTTAGGCGCTTAACGCGGCAAAGTGTGTGAGAAAGTCTTCCGTCTTTGTACGGGCACAATTAGCTCAGGTTTCGTACGAAAACTTCTATTGCAATCTCAGCGAATTAATTGGCAATGCAAAAAGAGTAGGAACAACTTTTGAAGGGTTTCCTGTATTAGCCAAGTAAAAGTGCTGCATACTTGTAGGCGTGGGCAACTGGCGGAATAGATATCCTTCCAAATGGCCTGCAAAGTCTTCAAAAAATTCATTGTGATAACCTGGAAGCATACCTAGTAGCTCCAATGAAGGAATGTTTATGATTCAGAAATGAAGAGCAATCATCAGCCTGGAAATTGTTCTGCAAAAAGGGTCAGAATATCAGGAACCGGTCGAAGTTTTCAGACCTATGCTTAAACTTATGATTAGAACTATGCTGAGAGCTAGGCGTAGACTTATGCTACCGATACTGAGAGCTATGCTTAGATCGAAGCTAAGACCTGTGCTTAAAACTATGTTGAGAACTATGCTTAGACCTAGGCTTAGACCAATGCTGAGACCGATGCTGAGAGCTATGCTGAGACCTATGCTTACATCTATGCTTAGACCTATTCTTAGAGCTATGCTTAGACCTACGCTTAGACCTATGCTGAGACCTGTGCTTAAACCTATGCTTAGACCTATTCTTCGAGCTATGCTTAGACCTATGCTTAGAACTATGCTTAGACCTATGCTCAGAGCTATGCTGAGACCTATGCTCAGAGCTATTCTGAGAGCTATGCTGAGACCTATAATTGCCTTGTGAAGCTATTTCTTTACCTGATCAACATTTCATCTCTCAGTTTCATTTCCAATCTGAACTCTTGGGCCTCTAAAACTGACTTGTGGCGATTTTGATGGGACTAACTATTGATTAAGCTACGCTCTGACTTCCGAAGCTTCTCTCACAACAGCCCCTGAGTAGTCTACAAGATTCTAAGGGGTAATTGAGTGAAGATGGAAGTGTTTTTAATGAATGTTTAAAGCAGCCGAATTCATAACATTACTTGATTTCTAAATATCCTGGTAACTCCATAAGGCACTGATATACTGCTATGAAATAGGATTCTTGACTAAACATGAATAAACGTTATATAGAAAAGATGAGTTTGTATTCAAATTGTGTGTGTATCCAGAACGTTCGATTTTGGCTGCTGTTGTAATCCTTGTCACCCTAATGTTATAGATCAGTAGTGGTAAGAAGGATGCTGTGAGACAGACAGGATGAGGTTTTGAGGAACTGACTTCAGACCTATTGAAGGAATTGACTTTAAAATTGTATGGATAATAATGAATTATGTTGGAATTCCGAAATTAGATGAAATAAATACAAAATTTTTACAAAGCTCTTCAAAGAAATGATTTTGAATAAGAAGTGAGAGTTTGGTTCAGTTGTTAACAGGCAGAAGCTCTTCAAAGAAGTGATTTAGTATAAGAAGTGTATGGTTCAGTTGTTAATGTGCAGAAGCTCTGCAAAGGAGTGATTTAGTATAAGAAGTGAGAGTTCGGTGCAGTTGTTAATGGGCAGAAGCTCTTCAAAGAGGTGATTTAGTATAAGAAGTGAGAGTATGGTTCAGTTGTTAATAGGGAGAAGCTCTTCAAAGAAGTGATTTAGTATAAAAAGTGAGAGTTTGGTTCAGTTGTTAATAGGGAGAAGCTCTTCAAAGAAGTGATTTAGTATAAAAAGTGAGAGTTTGGTTCAGTTGTTAACAGGCAGAAGCTCTTCAAAGAAGTGATTTAGTATAAGAAGTGAGAGTTCGGTGCAGTTGTTAATGGGCAGAAGCTCTTCAGAAGATTTAGTATAAAAAAAGTGAGAGTATGGTTCAGTTGTTAATAGGGAGAAGCTCTCCAAAGCGGTGAGAGAATTGAGGGTTTGGTATAAGAATTGAGAGCTCGGTTCAGTAGTTAATGGGCAGCAGTATTTCCAAGACGAAATTTAGAAGAAGTGGAACTCGGTAAACTGTACAGAGGGCATGGTAGGCAATACTGATTTTAAATAGGAGGGATTGTTGTGGATCGCACTACAAAATATTCCGGACTTTACTAGCGATTTATAATTTTCCTGCTCCTGCTATCCAACCAGGCTAAGGGGGGTTGACCAGATTTCCACATGATGATCTCAATTTGAGCGATTAGTCCCGCTCTCGACTGCTTTCAAGTATTTGGAGACTTGTACAAGAAGTGTCTGAGGGAAAGTAACTCAAGGATGTCATTTGAATTAAGAAACTTAAATAGGAGATGGTCAGTAATCATTCCTCCAAATTTCGCCATTTGCATTTTAAGCTCTGATGCATTCTTTAAAGGATAGCAGTAAATTGGAGCAAATGTGTGAGAACATTTCTCTCATTGTATTTATTTTCTTTGGAATATTGAAAAACTTCTGCAGAATAACATCCACAGAACTAAACATCCCGTGCCCCTGTGAAAATTGCCCCGTTGCCACTCTTCCCAAAACGCATTGCACTGCCGCCATTCATCTGACGCACAATTGTGTCACATTTTGTCAAGATAGCTGAGGGATGTCCTGCAAGACATCCTTGTTCCCGGCTCTGCACCTAAACGAGCTCAGCTCTGCCGCTTCTTTGATTGATTCGCTCATTTGAATGTGCTTTAACATCAACACGACCCACTTAGGATGCCGCAGAAACCACAAAACAGGACATTGAGAGCCTGCCCTTGGCTATCTCTAACTGTGCCCCTGTTTGTCGCCGGCCTGGCCTGGGCTGGGCTGGGCAGGGCTGCGTTGTTTCTCATAGTTTTCCAACGCAAATATTTACCTACTCGAAACTGTCATTATGAGAATTATTGATCACTTTGGGCCCTCCTCAGTAAAAGTGTGTGTTTTCAGTCGAGAATATCCTTGAATATCCTCGTTTTTCATATGCAAATTTCTCGGTGTGCGCTGCTACGCAATTGTGTTGCTGCGCCACCCCTTTTTAGGGTGGTTTTCGAATAAATTCCGTCTTCAAATTCATTTGAATGCCGTGCACGTACAATTTTCGTGTGGTTTCTTTTTATTTATTTATTTTTGTTGTTGTTGTTGTTTTTTTTGTGATTGGCACTAAGCACACTTTTAGCTCATGCTCGCGTCGCTGGATAATAATGTCCTGACGACATAAAAGGGATAATGAAACTGTTGATTGATTTAAATGCGTTTAAAAGCCGTTTAAATTAGGTTCGTGCGTGCTTTACAAGCACACTTTAAGGCGCTTAAACGTAACTTCAGCGCATTGTTGGGCGCCTGAAAATGTGTGCCAATGCGTTGGGAGTGGCAGCAAATCGCAAGGGAGGAGTTCGATTCGGAAAGCGGGCGTGCCAAGCGTATGAGGCTGCAAGTCGCCTGCAAGTACCTACGCAAGTCCACCTCAAGTGATAGACAGGCACTCGGAAACGTTACCCTGAACCAGCATCGAACTTTTGAGGCAAGGAAGACTGATTTAATGAATATGAGGCCTTGACTATTCCAACAGTTCCACAGGTACTAAATTGCTTCCTTGATTTGTGTGAATACACTGCAAGTGGTTGGCACAATACGCATGAAAGTTTTCTATATACTCGTCGTCCTTGGAGTGTCTATCTATTTCGTCCTTAGAGTGTTGAAAATAGAACACAACGGAGCTACTTTTACGTCCGATTTTGTCCCTGTGGTATGAGAGGGAGAAGTTTACTTGGAAGTTTACAGAATTGGGTTTGCAAGGCTTTCAGTTCCACTGCCTTTAGAAGTGGATTCATGAAGAATAGAAGAGTCCATTCAAGTGCTCTAAAACAGTTCCGAAAGAGATTGGAAAGCCGAAATAGACTCCAAAACCGAAATATACTCAAAATTTAGAGACAGACTGAAAGCCTGAGATGGACTCAAAAGGCTGAGATGGGCTCAAAACCCGAAATATACTCAAAATTTAGAGATAGACTCAAAGTCTGAGATGGACCGAAAAGCTAAAATACACACAAAAGCCCAAAATAGACTCAACAACCAAAATAGACTCAACAACCAAAATCGACTCAAATTTTAGAGATAGACTCACACCCTTAGATAGACTCAAATGCCGAAATAGACTCAAAAGTCCAAAATAGACTCAACGGTCGAAATAGATTGAAAATTTAGAAATAAACTCAAATTATGAGATGGACTCAAATGACGAAATAGACTCAAAAGCGCAAAAAAGACTCAACAGTCGAAATAGACTCAAACGCCGAAATTCATTCAAAAGCCCAAAATAGACTCAAAAGCCGAAATAGACTGAAAATTTAGAGTTACACTCGAAACCTGAAATAGACTCAAAAACCGAGATAGACTCAAAATTAATCTATCTATTAATTAATGCTGATATATAATCAACTTTTTGAGTAGATTAAAAACCTGGGCTAGGCTCAAAAGCCGAAATAGACTAAAAATTCAGACATAGACTCAAAACCCGAGATAGACTCAAAAGCTTGGGATAGACTAAGATATTAATCAAGAGTTATACTCAAAACTTGAGATACACTCAAAACCAGAGATAAATTTAATACTTGTGATAATCTCAAAGCCAGCGATAGACTCGAATCTTGAGACTTAGAGCCTGAGATATACTCGAAAACCAGAGATAGACGCAAAAGCTTGCGATAGCCTGTTATTAAGAGATAGCCTGTTATTAAGAGATAGACTCAAACCCCGAGATAATCTTAACTCTCGAGATAGACTCAAAGCCTCAAGTAATCTCAGAAACCGAGGTAAAGTCAGGAAGCTGGGATAGACTGTAATCAAAGCCTGAGATAGACTCCAAAGCCAAAATAGGCTCAAAAGCTAAGAGTATAAACTCAAATCTTCCGATAGACTCAATTCCAGCGATAAACTCAAAACTGGAGATATGCGCAAAACCAGCGATAAACTCGAAACCTGTGATAAACTCACATCCCAAGACAGATTCAAATCTTGCGATAGACCTGAAGAATCATACTCAAAACTTGAGATAGACTCAAATTCGGCGGTAAGCTCAAAACCTCAAAAGCTGAGATGGACTCAAGACGCGAATCATACTCAAAACTTGAGATAGACTCAAATCCCGTGATAAGCTCAAATCGCGCGATAGACTCAAATCCCGCGATATACTTAAATCGCGCGATAGACTCAAATCCCGCGATAAACTCAAATCGCGCGATAGAATCAAAAGTTAATCCACGTTCTCCACCGAGAAACTGGATACACAATCAAATTGTTCAAACTACTTCCTCATTCCCATTGCTCCCACCCATCACCACTTGTAGTCGCTTTCCTTGCGCTGTGTGCCTTACATGTCCTGTTGCCCGTGTCCTTCGTTTGCAATCACATACAAGCACACACTCAGTCCATCAGTCAGGCACAAGTTTGGGAACGTATTCGCTTTCCCTGTGAAGAGCCCATGGAAAAGTTTTCACGTTGCTACAACGTGTTTCAATGAAACCACAAAAATGCGCATTCATTCATTCAGTCCGTCAGCCAGTCATTCATTCACTCATTCACTCATTCACTCATTGAGGAACTCATGTGCCAATAAATATCCTTTTTAGTGACTAAAATTAACACGACATCCATGGCAACACCTACGCTCAGTCACAAAACGGACGCTTCGATAGGCACGCACACAATTAAGAGCGACACCCACTGCGCCATTATGTGCTGCTTCTCTACCTTTGCATCCTGCGTATCCTTGGCACAGAACTGGTTGGATTTTTAAGTTTGAACACTGCAGCAAATATTGCCGGCTAACAAGATCCCTCTTGGAAAAAGTAGCACTGTTATAATGAGGAGGCGAGCTGGACTAATCACTCGTAGCCTGTGTGGGACGGATAGTGGACAATATTTCAAAAGGACAACAGAGTATTTAATAGAGGTGGAATCCTCGTGTCGATTAAAACTTAACTTAGCCGGGAGCTGGAGACGGTGACGGTGATATGCCGAGAAGTGTTACTGCAGGTGATGAAGTATGAGATGCCTCCTGATGGGGAAGTATGTGATTCCTGCTTGTGATGGATGAGTTAGGAATAGCTTATGAAGTTTAGAAGGACTTTATTATAATGATGAAGTATGAGATTAATTCTGGTGAAGTATGAGATTCCTTATGGTGAAGTGTGAGATTCCTCCTGATGAAGTATGAGATTCCTTCTGGTGAAGTGTGAGATTCCTTCTGGTGAAGTATGAGATTCCTTCTGGTGAAGTGTGAGATTCCTTCTGGTGAAGTGTGAGATTCCTCCTGATGAAGTATGAGATTCTTTCTTATGAAGTATGAGATTCCTTATGGTGAAGTGTGAGATTCCTCCTGATGAAGTGTGAGATTCCTTCTTATGAAGTATGAGATTCCTTATGGTGAAGTGTGAGATTCCTCCTGATGAAGTTTGAGATTCCTCCTGATCAAGTATGTCACTCCTTCTGGTGAAGTGTGAGATTCATGCTGATGAAGTATGAGATTCCTTCTGGTGAAGTGTGAGATTCCTCCTGATGAAGTTTGAGATTCCTCCTGATCAAGTATGAGATTCCTTCTGATGAAGTATGAGATTCCTTCTGGTGAAGTGTGAGATTCCTTCTGATGAAGTATGAGATTCCTCCTGATGAAGTATGAGATTCCTTCTTATGAAGTATGAGATTCCTTCTTATGAAGTGTGAGATTCCTCCTGATGAAGTGTGAGATTCCTTCTGGTGAAGTGTGAGATTCCTCCTGAGGAAGTTTGAGATTCCTCCTGATGAAGTATGAGATTCCTTCTTATGAAGTATGAGATTCCTTCTGGTGAAGTGTGAGATTCCTTCTGGTGAAGTGTGAGATTCCTTCTGGTGAAGTGTGAGATTCCTCCTGATGAAGTATGAGATTCCTTCTGGTGAAGTATGAGATTCCTTCTGGTGAAGTGTGAGATTCCTTGTGATGAAGTATGAGATTCCTTCTGGTGAAGTGTGAGATTCCTTCTGATGAAGTATGAGATTCCTTCTGGTGAAGTGTGAGATTCCTTCTGATGAAGTTTGAGATTCCTCCTGATGAAGTATGAGATTCCTTGTGATGAAGTATGAGATTCCTTCTGGTGAAGTATGAGATTCCTTCTTATGAAGTTTGAGATTCCTCCTGATCAAGTATGACACTCCTTCTGGTGAAGTGTGAGATTCATGCTGATGAATGAGATTCCTTCTGATGAAGTATGAAATTCCTCCTGATGAAGTATGAGACTCCTTCTAGTGAAGTGTGAGATTCCTCCTGATGAAGTTTGAGATTCCTCCTGATCAAGTATGAGATTCCTTCTGGTGAAGTGTGAGATTCCTTGTGATGAAGTATGAGATTCCTTCTGGTGAAGTGTGAGATTCCTTCTGATGAAGTATGAGATTCCTTCTTATGAAGTATGAGATTCCTCCTGATGAAGTATGAGATTCCTCCTGATGAAGTATGAGATTCCTTCTGGAGAAGTGTGAGATTCCTCCTGATGAAGTTTGAAATTCCTCCTGATCAAGTATGAGATTCATGCTGATGAAGTATGAAATTCCTTCTAATGAGGTATGAGATTCCTCCTGATGAGGAAGTATCACTTTCGTGCCACAATAAGCAAGGCTCCCATGTAGTATTACTGAAGTAGAGGACGGCAGTTTTTGTACGACTATTCAGTGAAATAGTTTGAGAGTGGGGACAATTTTAGGGTACTCTGTCACTCTGAGTAAATGAAGATAATTGGAGGATAATTTTGAATTCTTGGATGTATGTCTGTTTAATGCAGAGGCTGATTCCAAAAACGAATGATCCATAGCCTCAGAACAACTTCGTTGCCCGCTGAAGATGTTTCACCAAAAAAATACTGCATCCAGTTCCTTGAAGTCATGTTATGCCAGACCCAATTGTCAACCTCAACATTGTATGACCACCAGTGTCGAACAGTGATGTTTGTTAAAGAAACGCATGAAGGGGGACATAAGCATTCCAGTATTTTGGCCAATATTTCTGACAGGGTTGAGACATTTTAGAACTTTGGTAGACTCACCTGAATCTCACCCATAATCAGTGGTCCCAGACAAGTTTCCACTACACCAACTTATTCCAATTGAGATAATTTTGAACCAGAGCTCTGCCTGGGAACTCACGGAAAGCACTGCGAAGACTTTCCTACTGGGCAGGTGTGAGTGTGTGTGTGTGTGAGGGTGTGTGTGTTTGTGTGTTGCTTAATCCTTTTGACAAATATTTGCATGCAGAATGCGGATACTTCAGAACTGCCTGCAGAGCCTGTGTTGCTGCGAGCATTTGTCATTGGTAAAAATGTCGCTCCATTCTGAACAATTGCAAACAAAAATGCAAAGAATATGCTTGCTGTGTGTGTGTGTGTGTGTGTGTGTGTGTCTCAGTATGGTATGGATTGGCTGCTTGGGTTTTGTGTTGAGCGCAGCAAGTGCTGCATTCCAAAGGATGGGCTATTAAAAGGACATTTCGTCTTGCAACGCCATTGTTTGGCGTATGAAAACTGTTGTTTGAAGTGAGTGCAGTTGCGTGGCACTCGAGGCCGAAGTGTTAAGTGATTGCCAGTGGGACAGAGAGAGTGGGAGAGAGGGAGAGAGGGAGAGAGGCAGATATAGAGAGTGAGAGAGTGAGAGGGAGATATATAGAGACTGAATCATATTGAGACTTAGATGGACAGACCACAAAACATCACTCACAGCAGTGCCGAGAAGTGGACTAAAATGCGTTCTGAAGTGAAGCGTATTGAATTGGATTATAAACGAATCTGACACTGACTATTTTAGTACTGAGTATACTACTATGTCTGGGGCGGGGAATGTGTATGTGTATGCTTATGTGTGTATGTGTATTCTTATGTGTGTTTAAGTGTTTAAATAAGAACGTGTCCATGAGTGTGTTCATACGTAGTGTTCCTGGGTACGTGTTCATGTGTCGGTGTGTGTTTCTGTAGGGCACTTAAATATAAGCTAAACCCACATTTTTAAGCCAGACTGCTTGCCGCCTGTCCATCACCATGCCTTGCAGCCAAATCCGCAAGTGACGAGGAAAAATACGCCGTCCCATGCGTGCTGACCAGCAGAATCTTGGCCACATGCTTTTTGTCCTTCTTTTGCGCTGCAGCCCAAATCAATGATAATGATAAAAAATTACAATAAAAAAGAGCCGAAATATGCAATTCATCCTGGACATTAGGCAGCAGGCTCAGTTTCGACTCGGCTCGTCAAAGGTTCATCAATTTTAATGGACAGCAATCGTCCATGGGAGTCCGTGCAGCAGACGCTTTCGCTGTCCACGTCTCCCATTCAACTGGCGGACTGGCGGGCTGCCTTACTGTCTGTCTGCTTACCTCGTTATCGATTTCTGCTGATTGCTGCGAAATGATATCAAACCCAAGCACAACAACAACAACAACAACAACAACAACACCAAGAACTCAGGCAAGAACTCAGGCAGCAGTTGAAATCGTTTCGTTTCTGATTTTGATTTTATCAGGCAGCAAAATTGCGTTAATCCGCGTGGAAAACTCTCAAAAACTGCATTCGCATTAATATTAATTTTAAATTTGTTATATTTCACTCATTTTTTCAACAATAACAATTCAGAGAAAAAAACTATGACTACTGTGGCTTAACAGGGCAGATCCTTTCTCTTTGAGCGTTTCGGATAGTCTCGCATTAGTAGATTCCTTGCTGGCTGATGCGGAAATCGCGTTTTATAGCTGAGGCTCTGTTTTTGATGCCATCTTGCACGGTGTTTCCGTTAAGATCTACATAAATGTTTACTTTTTTAGCATACCATGGAGCTCTGCCAATATTCCTTTGGAAATATTGAATGCGGCCTTTGAACTTTATCAATATTTGTGTGGGAAGCTATGTCCCACAGTTGGATGGCATATGTCCAGCATGGTTTAATCATCATGTTCAACAATATCAGTTTGTGTTCGATGCTTAATTTCGATTTTCTTCCCAGGATCCAGTCGAGATGTACCTAGAATCCAGTTGAGATTTGCCTAGGATCCAGTCGAGATTTGCCCCCTTTCGGGTAATTTGTTTGGCTAATTTTGTGTTCAACATGTGTCGTCCAAGTGAGCCCTCTATCTAGCGACCCTCCCAGGTAGTTGAGGGAGACTTTCTGTGGATTCGTTTTCCTTCATTTATTCGCAAAGGTGGGCATGTACTTTATTAAAGTGAAAGTAATTTTCATTTGTGTGGATTTAGCCTCATTTCTTTCAAGTGCTGCTGCAATTTCTATGAAGCCAATCTGGGATCAGAGTTAGTACTCAGCATTGCGGTGTCGGGCGCCAATGCTGATGTATGCAAATTGTCCCTGGTTGGCAAGTCTTTTGAGTGTATTATATAAAGAGTTGGTCCCAAAACACTTCCTTGTGGAAGGCCATAGGATAGCTATTGGAAAGAGAAGAATGCTAGGAAAGAGAAGCGACATCTTAGAAGAGAATATCATATTCATCGGTCACTCAAAAGGCTTCACTACCACCGTCCTAGTGATGTGGAGAAACTGGCAAAAGAGGAGCGACGTCTTAGAAGAGAATGGCACATTCATCGGTCACTCAAAAGGCTTCACTATCACCGTCCCAGTTATGTGGAGAAACTATTAAAAGAGAAGCGACATCTTAGAAGAGAATGGCATAATCATCGGCCACTCAAAAGGCTTCTCTATCTCCCTCCCAGTTATGTGGAGAAACTATTAAAAGAGGAGCGACGTCTTAGAAGAGAATGGCACATTCATCGGTCACTCAAAAGGCTTCACTACCACCATCCCAGTTATGTGGAGAAACTATTAAAAGAGAAGCGACGTCTTAGAAGAGAATGGCATAATCATCGGCCACTCAAAAGGCTTCTCTATCTCCCTCCCAGTTATGTGGAGAAACTATTAAAAGAGAAGCGACGTCTTAGAAGAGAATATCATATTCATCGGTCACTCAAAAGGCTTCACTATCACTGTCCCAGTTATGTGGAGAAACTATTAAAAGAGGAGCGACGTCTTAGAAGAGAATATCATATTCATCGGTCACTCAAAAGGCTTCACTATCACTGTCCCAGTTATGTGGAGAAACTATTAAAAGAGAAGCGACATCTTAGAAGAGAATGGCACATTCATCGGCCACTCAAAAGGCTTCTCTATCTCCCTCCCAGTTATGTGGAGAAACTGGCAAAAGAGGAGCGACGTCTTAGAAGAGAATGGCACATTCATCGGTCACTCAAAAGGCTTCACTATCACCGTCCCAGTTATGTGGAGAAACTATTAAAAGAGAAGCGACATCTTAGAAGAGAATGGCATAATCATCGGCCACTCAAAAGGCTTCTCTATCTCCCTCCCAGTTATGTGGAGAAACTGGCAAAAGAGGAGCGACGTCTTAGAAGAGAATGGCACATTCATCGGTCACTCAAAAGGCTTCACTATCACCGTCCCAGTTATGTGGAGAAACTATTAAAAGAGAAGCGACGTCTTAGAAGAGAATGGCACATTCATCGGTCACTCAAAAGGCTCCACTATCACCGTCCCAGTTATGTGGAGAAACTATTAAAAGAGGAGCGACGTCTTAGAAGAGAATGGCACATTCATCGGTCACTCAAAAGGCTTCACTATCACCGTCCCAGTTATGTGGAGAAACTATTAAAAGAGAAGCGACGTCTTAAAAGAGAATGGCATAATCATCGGCCACTCAAAAGGCTTCTCTATCTCCCGCCCAGTTATGTGGAGAAACTGGCAAAAGAGGAGCGACGTCTTAGAAGAGAATGGCACATTCATCGGTCACTCAAAAGGCTTCACTATCACCGTCCCAGTTATGTGGAGAAACTATTAAAAGAGAAGCGACATCTTAGAAGAGAATGGCATAATCATCGGCCACTCAAAAGGCTTCTCTATCTCCCTCCCAGTTATGTGGAGAAACTGGCAAAAGAGGAGCGACGTCTTAGAAGAGAATGGCACATTCATCGGTCACTCAAAAGGCTTCACTATCACCGTCCCAGTTATGTGGAGAAACTATTAAAAGAGAAGCGACATCTTAGAAGAGAATGGCATAATCATCGGCCACTCAAAAGGCTTCTCTATCTCCCTCCCAGTTATGTGGAGAAACTGGCAAAAGAGGAGCGACGTCTTAGAAGAGAATGGCACATTCATCGGTCACTCAAAAGGCTTCACTATCACCGTCCCAGTTATGTGGAGAAACTATTAAAAGAGAAGCGACGTCTTAGAAGAGAATGGCACATTCATCGGTCACTCAAAAGGCTTCACTATCACCGTCCCAGTTATGTGGAGAAACTATTAAAAGAGAAGCGACGTCTTAGAAGAGAATGGCATAATCATCGGCCACTCAAAAGGCTTCTCTATCTCCCTCCCAGTTATGTGGAGAAACTGGCAAAAGAGGAGCGACGTCTTAGAAGAGAATGGCACATTCATCGGTCACTCAAAAGGCTTCACTATCACCGTCCCAGTTATGTGGAGAAACTATTAAAAGAGAAGCGACGTCTTAGAAGAGAATGGCATAATCATCGGCCACTCAAAAGGCTTCTCTATCTCCCTCCCAGTTATGTGGAGAAACTGGCAAAAGAGGAGCGACGTCTTAGAAGAGAATGGCACATTCATCGGTCACTCAAAAGGCTTCACTATCACCGTCCCAGTTATGTGGAGAAACTATTAAAAGAGAAGCGACGTCTTAGAAGAGAATGGCATAATCATCGGCCACTCAAAAGGCTTCTCTATCTCCCTCCCAGTTATGTGGAGAAACTGGCAAAAGAGGAGCGACGTCTTAGAAGAGAATGGCACATTCATCGGTCACTCAAAAGGCTTCACTATCACCGTCCCAGTTATGTGGAGAAACTATTAAAAGAGAAGCGACGTCTTAGAAGAGAATGGCATAATCATCGGCCACTCAAAAGGCTTCTCTATCTCCCTCCCAGTTATGTGGAGAAACTGGCAAAAGAGGAGCGACGTCTTAGAAGAGAATGGCACATTCATCGGTCACTCAAAAGGCTTCACTATCACCGTCCCAGTTATGTGGAGAAACTATTAAAAGAGAAGCGACGTCTTAGAAGAGAATGGCATAATCATCGGCCACTCAAAAGGCTTCTCTATCTCCCTCCCAGTTATGTGGAGAAACTATTAAAAGAGAAGCGACGTCTTAGAAGAGAATGGCATAATCATCGGCCACTCAAAAGGCTTCTCTATCTCCCTCCCAGTTATGTGGAGAAACTGGCAAAAGAGGAGCGACGTCTTAGAAGAGAATGGCACATTCATCGGTCACTCAAAAGGCTTCACTATCACCGTCCCAGTTATGTGGAGAAACTATTAAAAGAGAAGCGACGTCTTAGAAGAGAATGGCACATTCATCGGTCACTCAAAAGGCTTCACTATCACCGTCCCAGTTATGTGGAGAAACTATTAAAAGAGAAGCGACGTCTTAGAAGAGAATGGCATAATCATCGGCCACTCAAAAGGCTTCTCTATCTCCCTCCCAGTTATGTGGAGAAACTGGCAAAAGAGGAGCGACGTCTTAGAAGAGAATGGCACATTCATCGGTCACTCAAAAGGCTTCACTATCACCGTCCCAGTTATGTGGAGAAACTATTAAAAGAGAAGCGACGTCTTAGAAGAGAATGGCATAATCATCGGCCACTCAAAAGGCTTCTCTATCTCCCTCCCAGTTATGTGGAGAAACTGGCAAAAGAGGAGCGACGTCTTAGAAGAGAATGGCACATTCATCGGTCACTCAAAAGGCTTCACTACCACCATCCCAGTTATGTGGAGAAACTATTAAAAGAGAAGCGACGTCTTAGAAGAGAATGGCATAATCATCGGCCACTCAAAAGGCTTCTCTATCTCCCTCCCAGTTATGTGGAGAAACTGGCAAAAGAGGAGCGACGTCTTAGAAGAGAATGGCACATTCATCGGTCACTCAAAAGGCTTCACTATCACCGTCCCAGTTATGTGGAGAAACTATTAAAAGAGGAGCGACGTCTTAGAAGAGAATGGCACATTCATCGGTCACTCAAAAGGCTTCACTACCACCATCCCAGTTATGTGGAGAAACTATTAAAAGAGAAGCGACGTCTTAGAAGAGAATGGCATAATCATCGGCCACTCAAAAGGCTTCTCTATCTCCCTCCCAGTTATGTGGAGAAACTGGCAAAAGAGGAGCGACGTCTTAGAAGAGAATGGCACATTCATCGGTCACTCAAAAGGCTTCACTATCACCGTCCCAGTTATGTGGAGAAACTATTAAAAGAGGAGCGACGTCTTAGAAGAGAATGGCACATTCATCGGTCACTCAAAAGGCTTCACTACCACCGTCCCAGTTATGTGGAGAAACTATTAAAAGAGGAGCGACGTCTTAGAAGAGAATGGCACATTCATCGGTCACTCAAAAGGCTTCACTATCACCGTCCCAGTTATGTGGAGAAACTATTAAAAGAGGAGCGACGTCTTAGAAAAGAATGACATAATTATCGGCCACTCAACAGGCTTCTCTATCTCCCTCCCAGTTATGTGGAGAAACTGGCAAAAGAGGAGCGACGTCTTAGAAGAGAATGGCACATTCATCGGTCACTCAAAAGGCTCCACTATCACCGTCCCAGTTATGTGGAGAAACTGGCAAAAGAGGAGCGACGTCTTAGAAGAGAATGGCACATTCATCGGTCACTCAAAAGGCTCCACTATCACCGTCCCAGTTATGTGGAGAAACTATTAAAAGAGGAGCGACGTCTTAGAAGAGAATGGCACATTCATCGGTCACTCAAAAGGCTTCTCTATATCCGTCCTAGTGATGTGGAGAAACTGGCAAAAGAGGAGCGACGTCTTAGAAGAGAATGGCACATTCATCGGTCACCAAAATTGAAGAGTGAACTCGCGTGTTGCACCCGCAAACTAAAGAACACTTTGAAAAACAAAAAGTCCATTGCAGTTTATTTTGGAAACTCCTCATGACGACAAGGAGCACTCATTGTGGCGACAAGGAGCACTCATTGTGGTGTGCTGCTAGGAAGTTCAAAGGGCCTAAACAAGTCACCACTGCGTGAAGTTAATGGCACTTGGGCTAAAAGCGATGATGAAGAATGCTCTGCCTTCACCTGATCATCTGAGTAATGGCTTCTGTTCAAATCCCCCCGTTATATCGTTTGAAACGGTGAGCGCCTGAATACCCCAAGGAGGGAGGTAAAAAACATCTATAAAGACTTAAATCCTAAGAAGAGCACCAGGAATGGATCAGATAACAGCAAACATGATAACAGAGTTACCCAATAAAGCAGCATCTCACTTAGCTTCAGTAATCAACCCTATTTTACCCACTGGGGACTATCCTCAAAGCTGGAAAATTTCGTAAATAATCTTGATCCCGAAGCCTGGAAAGGATGTTTCTTCACATAGAGCCATTAGTCTACTGCCTCCTTATCTAAAATCTTCGAAAAAATAGTTCATCGCCAGGTCTTCCAGTACTTAAATAAAAACAATGTAATTCCTCAATACCATGGAACGACAGAGCAAGTTCATCGCATTATTATTATCGTTGAGGGGATGTTGCACTGCGACCTATAAGATCTATTGTGCCCACTTCGTGGACCTAGAGTATTTCTCTTAGCCCAATTCCCTCGATGAATTGCATAGTAAGAGTTAATGCTCAGCAGTCGAACAAAAGATATCTGCTCTGCTGCATTCCTAG
The DNA here is from genome assembly GCA_920105625.2 of Clusia tigrina. Classification (NCBI taxonomy): domain Eukaryota; kingdom Metazoa; phylum Arthropoda; class Insecta; order Diptera; family Clusiidae; genus Clusia; species Clusia tigrina. Next base: position 201,348,545 of record OV050032.1, read on the forward strand.
ACATTACCCAAGCCTTAGATAAGGTGTGGTACAAAGGGCTCCTAAATAAACCTAAAGGTATTCTTCCAAAGAAATTCCACAAACTATTTGAAACCTGCATTAAAGACAGAATATGGTATGCCAAGGTGACTCTACCTCCGTCTACTTTGATAACAAAGCAGGAGTCCCTCAAGGAAGTGTGCTGGGACCACTGCTGTATTTGCTTCTTACCAACTTCCGATCACTCGGCTATATTCACATTTGTCGATGATGCCGCCATACTGAGTACAAGCAGCTTCCATCTTGAATCCTCGCAATGGCTACAGACCTACTTACTGTCTGTTGAACAGTGGCCTGACAAATGTAGAATAAAGCTGAATGAAGCTACATGTGCTCATTTAACAGGTGCCTTAAGGATTCACCGTACAGAAGTTAGAGCCATTTGAAGTTTATCAGTGTTTCAAGGATAGCATAGCTATGACCGATATCTCAAATCGACAAGAGGGACGAGTAGTCTATTGTCACAAAATTTCAAGGTTTTATGACCCTATTCGCATCAATGCTCAAAACATGCCACAATGCTCTGACCTAAAGGACCTGGGAATCCACTTCATGATCGCTGATAAGATAATCACGCAACCGTTAACTTGGACTAAACACATTGACTCAAAGGGTGCTCGGATCGAATTGCCACACCACTCTGGCTACTAAAGAAGCATTCCAACCTTGCCTCAGAATATGCATTATTTGAATAAAATTGTTTCAAGTGCTCTTTAAGGAGTTGTCAACTGGATTGTTCTGCACATTTGCTTCAGGATGCGGTATAGTTTTTACAGCCTGAGCCTATGAAACCATATTTGAGGGACCAGTTGGCCGAGTTTTTTGAGAGTGGGATGTTTCTTTTTGCGGGAAATGTTTGTTTACAAAAGCTTTTGGGGCAGTTATTCCAGCAGTTATTAAAGATATTATAGATTGGACATCCTCTATTGTTGGCAGTATGATTTTCGTTACAATTGCTGCAGTTCTTACAGTGTGGGTCAGGCTTCAGCTTGACGGGTTCACTTGTACGCAATCGCTCGTCTCAGGAGAATCGATGGAAACCCCAGACTACTGTTTGTCCTTCGCATATGTAAATCTCAGGAGAATCGATGGAAACTCTAGACTACTGTTCTGTCCTTCTTATTTGTAAGCCTCAGAGAAATAGAAATACGCCTAGAAGACGTTCTCAGTCAATATATGAAACTTACGTGGTGGAGAAGTGATTTAATTCGGTGCATCTGGGTGCTGGAGAATAAGAGGCCTGATATGTCTAGACTGCCTGCTGGAGAAGAAAGAGAGCTAGTTCTTCATGGATGTTTGTTCGTTGAGATCTGGCCTCACAAGAAGAGCTCTTCATTGATATTTCTTCGTTGATTTCTGCTCTCACAAGAGGAGTTCTTCGTCGATGTTTCTTCGTTGATTTCTGCTCTCACAAGAGGAGTTCTTCGTCGATGTTTCTTCGTTGATTATTGGTGCTACAAGAGTATGAGTTCTTCGGCTGTTGTCGCTTATATAGGTCAGCTCTTGAATCACCTTCAACTTATTCCAATTGTTCCAACTTTTTAGCTACCAATTCCGCCTATTCCCATGTATGTTGCAGTTGTTCTGCAGTATTGTTGTTGGAGCACTTCGCACTTGGATCATCTTCTATGCATTCAGTGGCTTGGCAGCTGTAGTCAGTGCCAACTTCTTGCAGCCGCCTGTTGCTTTGCTGATGACTGTTCCTGTTGTTCCTCGTAGTGATGTTGTTGCATTATTTTGCCCTTAAGTAACCTTCAGCTTTTGGTGTTATTCCCTGCCTGAATAGATTTCGCGTGACTTGAGTCTTGTGTGGACGAACAAATTGTATGATCCCCGTGAATATTGTTTTCATCCTCACAAGATTTACTATGTCTTTAGAAAGTTGCGGTATTCAGCTGACTTTGTTCACCAGGATACGAAATTATAGTATATCAGAGAGCTCCTGAAAACTAGAGAGATTTCCTGGAAACCAAAGAGGTTACCTGGAAGTCAGAGAGGGTTCCTAGAAACCCTCTGGAAATCAGAGAGGGTTCTTACAAACCAGAGAGAGTTCCTAGAAACCAAAGAGAGTTCCTAGAAACCAAAGAGAGCTCCTAGAAACCAAAGAGGTTACCTGGAAGTCAGAGAGGGTTCCTAGAAACCCTCTGGAAATCAGAGAGGGTTCTTACAAACCAGAGAGAGTTCCTAGAAACCAAAGAGAGTTCCTAGAAACCAAAGAGAGTTCCTAGAAACCAAAGAGGTTACCTGGAATTCAGAGAGGGTTCCTAGAAACCCTCTGGAAATCAGAGAGGGTTCTTACAAACCAGAGAGAGTTCCTAGAAACCAAAGAGAGTTCCTAGAAACCAAAGAGAGTTCCTAGAAACCAAAGAGAGTTCCTAGAAACCAAAGAGAGTTCCTAGAAACCCTCTGGAAATCAGAGAGGGTTCCTAGAAACCAGAGAGGGTTCCTAGAAACCAAACAGAGTTCCTGCAAACCACCGGGTTCTTGGTTTTGTCCTATAAACAACCGCCCCAACTCTCTGGTCTGTCTTGTGTCCCCCACTCGCTGGTCTCACTTAACCTTAGACGCTTCCAATTCCCAGTTTTTTGCGCTTGAGTATAAGATTCGTCAGTTCTGGCAGCTGTACTATTCGTTGATGCCAGGGTGTCCGCAAAGGACCGGCGGACCCACCCCTGTTCCCTCGAGTGATCTCTCATTTATTTGTAATTTATCACGATTGCGTTCATTTTTGCCGCTCTTCAGTTAATTCAGTGCAAGGACCGCGACCATTTCAACTGCCTCACTAACTGGCCAGCAACGCAAATTGCTTTCTTCCTCTATCTCACTCTCTCTCTCTCGTTCTCCCTCTCGACGTCTGCGTCTCGCTTCTGCCAACTTGCCCGCTGCGGCCACACTTGTTATCGCATTAGTTTTGGCTTTTGTGGGCCGAGTTGTTTCCTCTGCTCCGTCAGTGCGCTCGCCAGGCTCAGTTTTTGTTTTCTTTCTCGCTTTTCTTTTCTCTTCTGTTCTTTTCTTTCATTTCTTTTCTTTTCTTACCTTGCCTTGCATGGCAACTTTGTGTTCGCTTAATGGCGGGTGTCTGTCCCTTTTGTTGTAGTTTTTTGTCCACTGGACACATCCTTCGGCTGCAGAGCACACTGTGCCATTGTCTCGCTGCACGCTCTCGCATTCTTCACGCTGCATTCCCATTATTTCGGTGTCATTCATGCATTTTTATGCGCTCGAAGGAGAACTCCTTTGAACACCGAAAATGAACACCTTCTTCGCACGGAACACCTTTCGAGCAGAGCCGAGCTGAGCAGAAGCCGCAAACAAAGGCTCAGCCAAATGAGAACGCATTGATTCACGCATGCAGTGGCCGCAGCAGTGTTAGCAGCAGAGGCCAGAGGCAAGGTGCCACACATCCTGCGCACACAGAAGTCCTTTCTGTTGTTGCCGTGCTGTGCTCTTGTTCGCTCGGCTGCGCTCTCCCCGGGCCGGAACACCTGAAATCGGATTATGGCATTTTGACACTTTTTCATGTTTTAGTTGGGCTCCGCGCGGCTGGTGTCCGCCATTCAGCAAAACTGCGCTCGGCCCATTGTCCTGCTCGGCTGCAGCATTTAATGACGCTGGTCGTGTCTGAATGAAATCGCACAAAAGTCAATTATTTGCGTTTTACATGCTTTCCTTTCTTTCCCTTTCTTTGCCGCTTTATTTCTTCCTTTTTTGTTGTGCGAGTGTGTGTTTTGTTTTTTCTACAATTTTGCTCCTTTCTTTCGTTTTTTCTGTTTTTGTTGCTTTGTCCTTTTGTGCAATTTCTTGGAAAATGTTTTCTGTTTCTCGGAGTTTGTGTGCCGGGACGGCGGCGAACGGGTTTGTGTGTGTTTCCGCATCCAGAAGTGTCCTCCTTGTCGTAGTCTTCTGAAGGGCGGAGCCGTCTTTAATTATGAAATGTCGTTATCCTTTCAGGGAACTGCAGACAGGACAAAAATTCCATAATCGCATTAAAAATTGTTGGAAACACTTTCCGAACAATTGAAACCGACTTGAACGCGACATTAGTTCGCAATTGAGCAATTATAATGTCGCAATGAACGAGCTCGGTGTGCCTGCGTCAATGAGTCGTGGGAGAGAGTCCTCAGATGTGTCCGATGAAGCTCAGAGAAGCAGAGAGTGGGCAAGAGCGAAGAAGGTGGAAAATTGGTGGGAAGTATGTGCAAAATAGGTGAGATGTAGTAGGGAAGTGGGCGAGGAGAAGTGGATGTGGAGAAGTTGGTTATGAGAAGTGGGTGAGGAGAAGTGGGCGAGGAGAAGTGAGTGAAGAGAAGTGGGTGAGGAGAAGTGGGCGAGGAGAAGTGGGTTTGGAGAAGTTGGTTATGAGGTGAAGTTAGTGAGGAGAAGTGGGTGACGAGAAGTGGGCGAGGAGAAGTGGGTTTGGAGAAGTTGGTTATGAGAAGTTAGTGAGGAGAAGTGGGTGAGGACAAGTGGGTGGGGAGAAGTGGGTGAGGAGAAGTGGGCGAGGAGAAGTGATTGAGGAGAAGTGGGTGGGGAGAGGTGGGTGAGGAGAAGTGGGTGCGGAGAAGTTTGGTTATGAGAAGTGAGTGAAGAGAAGTGGGCGAGGAGAAGTGGGTGAGGAGAAGTGGGTGACGAGAAGTGGGCGAGGAGAAGTGGGCGAGGAGAAGTGGGTGTGGAGAAGTGGGTGAGGAGAGGTGGGTGTGGAGAAGTGGGTGGGGAGAAGTTTGTTATGAGAAGTTAGTGAGGAGAGGTGGGTGTGGAGAAGTGGATCTGGAGAAGTTGGTTATGAGAAGTTAGTGAGGAGAAGTAGGTAAGGACAAGTGGGTGGGGAGAAGTGGGTGCGGAGAGAGAGAGAGAGAGAGAGAGAAGTGGGTTTTGAGAAGTGGGTGACGAGAAGTGGGCGAGGAGAAGTGGGCGAGGAGAAGTGGGTGTGGAGAAGTTGGTTATGAGAAGTTAGTGAGGAGAAGTGTGTGTGGAGAAGTGGATGGAGAGAAGTAGGTGAAGAGAAGTGGGCGAGGAGAAGTGAGTGAAGAGAAGTGGATGTGGAGAAGTTGGTTATGAGAAGTGGGTGAGGAGAAGTGGGCGAGGAGAAGTTGGTTCTGAGAAGTTAGTGAGGAGAAGCGGGTGTGGAGAAGTGGGTGGAGAGAAGTAGATGAGGAGAAGTGGGCGAGGAGAAGTGAGTGAGGAGAAGTGGGTGAGGAGAGGTGGGTGAGGAGAAATGGGTGGGGAGAAGTGGGTGAGGAGAAGTAGGCGAGAAGTAGAATGTCCGTGGTAAGTACCTGTGAATCAGGTGGGAAGTTGTTCAGAAGTAGGCGGGTAGTGGGAGGGACAATTGCTGAGAACTAGCAAAAAAATAGTTGGGAAGTAAAAAAGAAGTAGATGAAATTTCAGCGGAAAATTAGAAGTTAGAAGTTTGTTGAAAGTGTGTCGTAAGTATGTGGTAAGTATGTGGTAAGTATGTGGGAAGTATGTGGTAAGTATGTTGAAAGTGTGTCGTAAGTATGTGGTAAGTATGTAGGAGGTATATGGTAAGCATGTGGGAAGATTGTGGTAAGTATGTGGTAAGTATGTGGAAACTATATGATAAGTATGTGGGAAATATGAGGGAAGTATGTGGTAAGTAAGTGGTAAGTATGTGGGAAGTTTGTGGTAAGTATGTGGGGAAATATGTGGTAAGTAGGAAGGAGTAGAAGTGGGTGATGAGAAGTAGGCTAGGAGTATATGTTCGTGGTAAATACCTGAGAATCAGGTGGAAGTATTTAAGAAGTATCTGGGAAGTATCTTGGAAGCAGTTGGGATCTGCTTGAGAAAAAGTTGGGAAGTAGGCGAGGCTGAAAGAGAAAAGTACGTCAGATTTTAAAGGGAAATAGTTGAGATGTAGGTGGGAAGTAAGTGGAAAGTTCGTAGTTAGTAGCTGTGATGTGTCTGGGACGTATCTGAGGAGTAGGTGAGGATAGCGTGAAAGGTCAGAGATAAGAGAGAACTAGTATAAATATGGTTGAGAAGTAGTTGAGACGTAGTTGAAAAATAGTTGAGAAGTAGTTGAAAAGTAGTTAAAAAGTTGCTGAGAAATATTTGAGAAGTAGTTGAGAAGTAGTTGAGAAGTAGTTGGGAAGTAGTTCAGAAGTAGTTGAGAAGTAGTTGAGAGCTAGGTAGTAGTTGAGAAACCCAAAATATGGATCCACACTACTACAAAAGTGGTTGATGACTTTCTTCCGAATTGTGAGCAGCTACGATAGATAGTCTCACATATTTCTGTATGGAGAGCGAGGGCAATTGACATGCTCTTTAAGCCCCCACACCCCTTTGTAATTTTCCTTTGCTTAGAAAAGGTTAGTATTATAGTGGAGTTAGCCTACGCTCACTGCTAGTCCCCCAAATATATATGTTGACCAACAGACCCACTACCAGAAACCGACTCCCATTAGAACCTACTCCATTATAACCTACTCCCATAGAACTTCCTCTATTCTCTCCTTCACTCCCCTCTTCTTCACTTCGATTTGTCGCTAAAAATTCACTTAAAAATCTGCCACACTCTTTGCCATTGCCATCGCTCCAACTGCGCGCCCAGCTACTCCCACTCTGGCAGTCAGGAGCTAAGCAACACTTTTGTTCGGCATTGCTATGCAGCCTGAAAGTATGCAATACACTTGACTGACTGCTCATTTGCATAATGCCAGGCATGCTGCAGTCTGCCGGCGGTTCGCAAACAGCTTTTCACATACGAAATGAAAAGGAAATTTTCTTCCTTGCCTACAACAACAGCAACAAAAACCCAACTGAAAGGGCAGCAAAAAAATCAGCGAGAAATCAAAGAAAAGGAAAAATATGTCGGGAGAAGAAAAAATTAAAAAGAAGAAAGTATTTATGACAATAATGGAGTGCTTACAGCGCCTAAAAAGATGCAAAGCAGAAGAAACGGAATTGCCCGCACGCGTACGTCTTCGATTTGGGGCATTAAGTGAGCGCTTAGGACTCCAAAGTACGGATTAGTGGTGGCGTCGGCAGCGGAGAGTGCCCGGGGTGCGGTGGCTCTTGGTGACAGGCGCGTTTGCTGTTGTTGTTGTTGTCGTTATTATTACTGATGCTGTTAAACTATGCGTGAAATTTGTGCGTCTTTTGATGAGTTGTCAAGGATACTCTTGCTCGGAATTATCCTTATTTTGTTTAGCTTTGTTGCAACTTTCCGCTGAGGAAGACACAAGGGGAGGGGAGCGGGAGCAGTGAGTTTGGCAGATTTTCATATGGAAATTAATTTGAAATATTGGGAGCTGCATGAAACATTTCCGCATTGTCATTGCCAGCAAGGCAGAGTTAGAAGCAGGTGGATGAGCACTTCCCATATATCTCTATCTATAATATACTCGTATATTGGGATTGGAACTGAGGTACTCCACGCAAATAGACGCAATCGTTCGTTAGTCTTCAAACAGTCGGGAGGAAACCTCACTCCCGAAGTCGCTGGCAAGGAGTTATCTATTGAGCTTGATAGCCATATCTTTACTTCCATCCTCCCCGCTCTTTCTATTTCTCTTTCTTATTCCTCACATTCTGAATGGTAGAATAGAATAAGTAGAACAGATATTTGTAGTTCTCATTTCAACAAACTTCCATTTTGGCTCTTGGGCTCACTTCACTCTTAGTGCATCTTTTCCATTGAGTTCCTCTTTTCCTTCTCTAGAAGCAACTCAACATAAATCCACTAATTTTGATTTCTTACTTGCAATCCAAAGCTCCATCATGCTTCCTATCTTATAACTGTGAAACTCTTTACTTCCCTTCCACATGAGGATCAGAGTTGCAGTTACAGTCCACACCGCTACCGGCTGCAAGTGGACCAGGGATACTAACTATGCAACCAGAATCTCATTAAAATGGTTGCCTTCTCCAATCTTCTATGAACCTTCCTTCATCTTCATCATTATAGCGATGTCCCAACCCACTTTTAGGTGAGGGTCACAACTGAACTGGTGACATTACAAATCAGTGCTCGGACTATCTGGCCGGAGTTTGTCAATTTTCGAACCGAAGTCCCCATCATTCTTTCATCATCTTCATCTGCAATACTAAATCATGATTCTATCATCTTCTTCATGCTTTCTTTATATTCAGAGTTTGTCATTCTTTCATCTTCAAAGTTTCATCATGATTCTCTCATCTCCTTTCTTATCGTTCTTTAATCTTCATAGCTTCTTCAATCATATTCAGAGCCCATTTGTAATTCTTTCCTCTTTAAAGCTTCATCATACTTCAAGGATATACAAAACCTGATTAAGCTTTATCTTCAAAGTTTCATCATGATTCCTGTATCTTCAATAATTCATCATCATTCCTTTGTCTTCAAATTTCCTCATTCTTCATTCAACTTTAAAGTTTCATCGCCTTTCTTTCATCTTCAAAGCTATATCATGCTTCCATCATCTTCCAAGTTTCATCAGGATTCTAACGGCCTAGGACTGTGATCTCTCAACCAGAGCTTAAGCATACTTCCGTAATTTTCATGCTTCCTGCATATTCAAAGCATCTTCATTCTCCGTTCATCTTCAAAGCTGCGTCCTGCTTTCGCCATGATCAAAGTTTCACCATAATTTCGGCAACTTTTAAGCCACAGTTTCATCACTCTTTCTTCATCTTCAAATTTTCATCACAATTCTCTCATCTTCAAAGATTCATCATCCTTCCTACATCTTCAAAACGTGATCATGTTTTCTTCATTTTAAGAGTTTCATCATAATTCCCTCATCTTCAAAGTATCATCATGATTCCTTCATCTTAAAATGTTCATCACGATTCTCTCATCTGCAAAATATTATCATGTTTTCTTCATTTTCAGAGTTCCATCATGATTCCTTCATCTTTAAAGTTTCATCATAATTCCCTCATCTTCAAAGTTTCATCATGATTCCGTCATCTTCAAATTTTCATCACGATTCTCTCATCTTCAAATTTTCATCACGATTTTCTCATCTTCAAAACGTTATCATGTTTTCTTCATTTTAAGAGTTCCATCATGATTCCCTCATCTTCAAATTTTCATCACGATTCTCTCATCTTCAAAGATTCATCATCCTTCCTACATCTTCAAAACGTTATCATGTTTCCTTCATTTTCAGAGTTTCATCATAATTCCCTCATCTTCAAAGTATCATCATGATTCCGTCATCTTCAAAGATTCATCATCCAACCTAAATCGTCAAAACGTTATCATGTTTTCTTCATTTTAAGAGTTTCATCATAATTCCCTCATCTTCAAAGTATCATCATGATTCCTTCATCTAAAAATTTTCATCACGATTCTCTCATCTTCAAAGATTCATCATCCTTCCTACATCTTCAAAACGTTATCATGTTTCCTTCATTTTCAGAGTTTCATCATAATTCCCTCATCTTCAAAGTTTCATCATAATTCCCTTATCTTCAAAGTATCATCATGATTCCGTCATCTTCAAAGATTCATCATCCTACCTACATCTTCAAAACGTTATCATGTTTTCTTCATTTTAAGAGTTTCATCATAATTCCCTCATCTTCAAAGTATCATCATGATTCCGTCATCTTCAAATTTTCATCACGATTCTCTCATCTTCAAAATATTATCATGTTTTCTTCATTTTCAGAGTTCCATCATGATTCCTTCATCTTTAAAGTTTCATCTTGATTCCGTCATCTTCAAACTTTCATCACGATTTTCTCATCTTCAAAGCATCATCCTGCTTCCTGTATTTTTAAAGTTTAATCACGCTTCTTTCATGTTTGAAGATTCAGCATGCTTCGTTCTTCTTCAAAGGTTTATCATGATTCCTTCTTTTTCAAAACTTCCTCATTCTTCATAGATCTTGAAAGTTGGATTGTGCTTCCTTCTTCTTCAAAAACTCATCTACATCGTGCTTCTTCAAGATTTCATCATATTTCCTTCATCTTCAAAGCTTTTGCGTACTTTGTTCTGCATCTTCACGATTACATCATGCTTTCTTCATCTTCGAACTCTTTCATGTGAGCGGCTGAACTTCACCTAGTTCTGTAGACTACGTGCACCTTCCCCATTTTTCTCATTATCCATTCTACCCCTTCCATCTTCCTTTTCGCATAACCAAGGAACTGACCATGATACGAGTACTCCAGATTATTCGAAGCTCTGTTTGTCTTATTAATTAGTGCCCCACATGCTCGAGTTTGCCACGGTTCGCTTCGTTCACCTTCTTTACCATGGGATTTGCATCAACTCACCTCCTCAGCTCCTTTTAAGCATCCTTTTGTCGTGCTGCCGCTTACTGGACGATTTTTTCATTTCCTTCATTGTTCTTCCTCCGCAGTTGCTTCATTCTTTTTTGGCAGCATTTCTGCATCTCCGATGAATTGGTTTTCCATTATTTCGCTGCCTCGCTGGGCTTTCTGTGCGCATATGGCAGATTTGTGTGCGTGCGTTTTTTATTTATTTGCTTATCTGCTGCCGTATCTGTGTCCTTGCAAGGATTAAGCGCACTCAAGTATTGATACCGCATCTAAGGATATTTTGTGTGGCTCTCCTTGCGCGAATCCTTCTCCAGTGTTTCGCTGGCGTCGCCGACCGATTGCAGTTCTATTGCCTAATCTTGCATCGATCTCTGCTGTGCGAAGCGAAGTATCAATTGTCATGAACATAAGCTGAATAGTGCGTCGAAGGAGCGGAGTGTGAGGAGCTGCCGTAGCGGAGAGCCTGGTCAATTGTCATCGCTGGCATGCCTGAGTTGCCAATAATGGCAACGTTTGTTGTGTGGCTCAAAATTGCACTGATTGACAACAGTTAAACTGATGCTAATCTGCATCGTGCCTCTTGTTTGTCTTATTTATATTATTCCTTAGATGCCGCACCCTTCCAGAGTATCCTTGCCATCCACATATGAGCCGCACAGAGACAAAGGGAATCAAAGGAAAGAAATTCGAGAAATTCGACGCAATTTTTGCACATTTCATAGAGATATGAGAGCTGCGGTTCAGATTGTCAACATATTCTGTCAGAGACACTCTGGAGACAGTGCCAGAGAGGGCTGGATGTGACGATGACAGCTCTAGATCCCAATCTATTCCCGAAAAAGGCTCAATAACAAAAGGAGCTGTTCTCATGACCAAAGTGCAGGAATTGCGAGGAGATTCGAGGGCGAATTACAGTGAAACGAGGCAGTGATTCTTGGCAGGAGTCCTAAATGCTTGGTGTAGGGACACAGCCTGGCTTCACCTGTAACCTCTTCACAACTAGTTGAAGGAAAGGAAAAGGGGAGAGAAGGAAGGGGCAACATCGAGGATGTGGGACAGTAAGATGGGATAGTAAGCAAACCAATCCAAAGCATAACTTTTAGTAATGAGCACAACAGCATATATAGTAGGGGAATTGGAGACATTAACGAGTGAGACGGGGAGAGAGAGGGGGGAGAGATATATAGAGAGAGATGCAGAGATAGAGGGGGGAAGGGAGATAGAGAGGTATAGATATAGAGAGTTGGAGATATTGAGATATTCAGAGAGAGTGAGAAGGAGAGAGAGAGAGAGAGAGAGAGCGAGAGCGAGAGCGAGAGCGAGAGCGAGAGAGGTAGAAAGAAAGGGCAAGAGGGGGCGAATGAGAGGAAGGAACAGGAGTACGAAAGATTGTAGTGAAGAGATTGAAGAGAGTAAGAAACAGAGTAAATAACAGAGTAACCAGGATAGTGAGAAAGGGAGTAAGAAAGTTAGTGAGAAAGATAGTCAGAAGGAGAGTATAAAAGAGAGTAAGATAGTAAGAAAAAAATAAGAAATAAAATACAAGATTACTAAAGAAAGTAAGATAGATAATAGGAAGGAGAGTAAGAAAAAGAATAATTATGAGACTATGAGTACATAAGAGAGTAAAAAAGACTAAGAAAGACTACGAAAGAGAATAAGAAATATTAAGAATGATAGTAAGAAAGGGATTAATAAAGAGAGTTAGAAAAAAACATTGATTGCTATAGAAAGTAAGATAGATGTTAGCAAAGAGAGCAAGAAAGAAGGTAATAAAGAGACTAAGTGATTAAAAAAGTGAGTAATACAAAAGAAAGAGAGACAGTAAGGAAGAGATTAAAAATTTAGATAAGAATGATATTAAATAAGAGAATAACAAAGAGAATAATCAGACAATCATGAGAGTAAGAAATAGAGAAAGCAAAGAAAGAGGGAAAAGAAGACATTAGTAAAGAGAATAAGAAAGAGAATAAGGCATTACTAAAAAAAAAAATCAACATAGATAAAAAGAAATCAGGAAATAACAAACTGGGCGAAAGAAAGCGATTAAGAAAGATAGTAAGAAAGAGAGTGAAGAAAGAGAGCAAAAAGGAGATTAAAAAAGATAAGAAATATAATAAGTAATAGAGTAATAAAGAGGGTAATAAGATAGTCATGAAAGTAAGAAATAGCGAAAACCAAAAGGGAAGAAATGAGATTAAGAGGAAAAGAGAGATAAAGAGAGTAAGAAAGATATTAAGAATTTGCTAAAGTAATTAAGATAGGTAATAGAAAGAAAGTGGGTAAGAAAGTGACTAAGAGAATAAGAAAAAGATTAAGAGCAAGAAAGCGACAGTAATAGTTAAATAGAGTAATAAATCAGAGTAAGAATAAAACGTAAAACAGATAAAAAAAACGAACGAGATAGAGAGTAAAAATAAAGAATAGCATAGAAGCAAAGAAATATATAAATAGACAGACAGACAGAGAGAGAGAGAGAGACAGAGACAGCGAGAGATAGAGAGACAGAGAAATAAAAAAACACGATGTATAGAGAACGAGCAATAAAGTGAAAGAAAGAAACAGGAATAAGAAGAGAAAATAAAAAAGAGAAAATGAGAAACAAAGAAAATGAGAAACAAAGAAATAAATGGAGAAATAAAGAAATAGACAGAGATAAATAAGGATAAAAAGAAAGGGAGAGACGGAAGGAGAATTACGAAAACAATAGAGAAAAATAAAGAGCAAGATAGAGAGAAATAAAGAAAGGGATAGTGAGGAAACAAAGAGATATAGAAATAAATAAAATGATAGAAAGAGAGAGAGAGAGAGAGAGATAAAGAGATAAAGAAAACGATAGAGAGAAGTAAAGGAAAAGGCAGACAGAGAAATAAAGAAAGAGATATAGAGAAATGAAGAAACTGATACAGAGAAATGAAGAAATCGATAGATAAATAAAAGAATGATAGAGAGGGAAAGAGAGACAGAGAGAGAGATAACAAAAAAAAAGAAAAAGATTGACAGAGAAATAAAGAAAGATATGATAAAATCGAGATAGAGAAATAAAGAAAATCATAAAGAGAGAGATAGAAATAAAGAAAAATATAGGGAGAAATGATAGAGAGCGAAACAAATAAGGACAAAGAGAATAAAAGAGATAGAAAGAGAATAAAAGGGATAGAAAGAGAAATATAAAGGAAGAGAAAGCTATAAAAAGCTATGGAAAGAGACTCTCATAGAAAGAGAAAGACATAAAAAGAAAAATATATAGAAAGAGGAGATATACTCGTATAAAGTACCACAAAGAAAGAGATATAAGAAGAAAGAAAAATGGGGAAGGAGATAGACAAATAAAGAGACATGAAAAAAGAGAACTGAAGATCCAGTTGCGTTTCCTAGGAAGATTCATAGTTGGTGTCCTGTTGCTATCAAAGATATAGTTCTAGTTGGGGAAAAATAGCCTATCATTTAAAGATGATGAGGACAGTTTCTGCAGGACTTGAATGGATTGCTACTTAACCATGGTGGAACAGAAATGTTTTTCCTGTTCAAAACGGGACTGAGTCCTTCTCTGTGCCGTGAAAGACTAAAACTAAGTCCCTAATAATGCTTCATTTCGCTTCATGTATGCCATTGAACTCAAAAGCAGCGTCACTTCACTTACGCAGTGCAGATCCTTCACGGGATTTCTTCCCATGCATTTTCGCTGCCATCAATTTCCAATTTATATGCAAATTTCTGTCCAACTGTCACACAGGATTCTTCACATCTTTTCCAGCCACTTGCAGAAAGTATCGATTTCCCAAGGGAACTGATCGGCAGGATCAGGCAGGGCGGCTGCCGGCGTACCTCAGCGCTATTTTCACTTAAATTTCAATTTCAATTTCAAGATTAACATTCATATCGCTTCCTCCCAATGCGCCCCACACCCATGCGCAAATACCAACGACAGCGACAGCGACAACAACAGCATCGAGCACAACAACGGCAACAACAACAACGAGCACAACAACATCGGCCAAAGTAGCGCAAAGATTATTTTCTTTCTTTGCAATTTCCTTTACGACGATGCAAGAAAAGATAGAGTTTCCATTGAAAAGGACAACGTTTCTGAAAGGAGCCGTAATGAAGAAAAGCTGAAATGCAAAATAGTAGCGAAGAAAGGAAAGAAAGCAGCTACATGCAACAACAACCACAACAACAGCAACAACAACAACAACAACAACAAAAATCAGCACAAGCAAATTTGCATGCCTACATCGGCAAAAAAGAAAAACAACCAACAAAAAAATACACACAAAGGACGAAGCATTTTTTTTGGTCCTGTGAAGCGGTGAGACAGGCCACGGCAGGGCAGAGCAGGCCACATTGCAACCGTTACACAGTGGCCCATTCTTACTGGCTGCCCCGCATTCGTCGCCGCTCCCATGCACTACTGCGTTGAGTTGTTGCACTTCCTCTTCCATCGCCATCACCATGGCTGCTCTTTCAGTTTCGTTTCGTTTCGGTTTCGGTTTAGGTTTCGGTCTTTTTTGTCTGTGATTATTTTGCATCGATTTAGGTTAGCTCGGCTTTATTTCTATGACCGAGCGAGCGACCATTCAACGAGATTGTTTCCACAATTTCATGCACTCGAAATGAGCAATGGCTCGCAATGATGGAACGGCACCACACGGACACAAAAGGATGCGGCTCAAGGCAGACAAAATGTCGCAACTAGAGCTCTCGGCCATTGTTGGCGTTGCTGGTGGCTTCTGAAAAGAATTCCCAAAACAAAAACCTCGCCGAGCACAAAATAAAATAGATTAAGAAAGTAAATGACATTTCAAGAAAGTCGCAGTGGAAGTAGTGAAGCAAGGATTCAGGAGCGCACTTGTTGCGACTCGTAACTAAAAGTAATAATAATAACACTTCAAGGACCTGTAAATGGTATATAATACGATAAAAATTTGCTTTCATAATTCAAGAAACAATTTAACTGAAGGGAAACCCCCTCCTTAAGTATGAAGAAGAACGAAGCAATGTGTTCGGAGCAGTGGTTAAGGCCAAAAGGTGACTTTATCGCCCCGCCTTCTGTGCTTCGCCGGCTGTAACAAGAGTTAAGTATGCTCACAACTGGAAATCATTCGCTATAAATCACATACATCAGTTCTGGAACAAAAGAGGCACATCCGTACACAGTCCACTAAAAAGTCAAATCACGAAGACACTAATACAACCTCAAAATATGCCAGCATTCCTCGCACAAGGACAAGGATATTAAACCAAAAATAAAGAAATGCAGAATCCATCGAATTACCGATCGATTACCTGCCTACCAGTGATATTGATTACCTTCCTTCTGTTCTTTGTTTCGAAAGGAATCTTACGCTAAAGATTCCTTCCACCTTCCAGGCAGGAAGGGCTTTTGGGGGATCCATCAACAGATCAAATATGTCGTTTCGTTGTGACCATTTACAATTTCTTTATCGAATTGTATTTCCACAATTGTAAAATTTGTTTTGATGAACATTTTTATCCTTTGCTGACTCTGGTAACTAGAGGAACACTTAGTATTGAAGCCTCCTCCAGCTTCGATTATATTCTTAGCACACTGGGCATAGATGTCTGAGAGCTTGGGGACCTCCTTCTTCGGCGGTCTTTCGAACTACCCCACCTCTATATCCCTTCCAGCTTCAAAAGGTGGTTGAAGAAGTACTTTCTCATATAGTGGAAGCGTCTCTTTGGCAGTGCTGGGCATTTGGATAGAGGATGGTCCACACTTTCTTCCTCCTCCTCATGGTGTTGTAGTGATTCCTGTAGTTGGGACTATTGCAGGTGCTACTGTGAGTTGGTTCTGATGCCACAATTCTTTAATGATGTATATTTTGTAACTTTCTAGCACTAAACTATTCAACACCTTCTTTCCCCAACCCTCAGTTACCTTCAGAAGTGTCAGTGCTATATTCGTTATTACCCATCGAGAGCCCATTTTTCCTTGATCCCTGTGTCCTCTTTCGTCTATATGCCAATCACCGCTTTCATGCAACTCTTCCTTCATTATCTCACATTCAGTTGCACATTTCCTCGATACTCTGGACTCAGTAGTTGAGACTAAACCGATGCTTCTATATAGATATATAATACTTAGATCTATACTTAGATATATAATACTATAGATCTATACTATAGATCTATGCTTAGATATAATATACTCCTATAAATCTGTTGTACTTCTCTTTTCGAGTTCATATAAAAGTCTCTCAGGCTGCTTAGCATTGTACCCTAAAAGATCCTTTGAAACCCCTGGAGGTAAATTAGCTGAAACCGAAAGTCAAGTATATCCTGAGCTTTATTAGGACTTCAAAATGATTTGACGAGTAAAAGTAGAGGTACAGGGTCACGCGGTGGTATCGCCCATGTACCCACAGTGGTCTGAGTGAGTTGGTTTGTAGAGTGACTGCCACGAAATCCCAACTTAACACTGAATCTTGGTGGACTGTATGCACCACTGAGAGTAATATCTTCGAAAACCCAACCTAACCTAGCTGAAACCTTTCTCTTAAAAGCTCTCCAACGTCCTCTTTGCAACCTTTACTCAGTTTAAAGTGGCTCCGTTTCTGGTGATTCTACCAATTTCGTCTTCTAAAGCAACCTTTCCCCCACATACACAATCCTGATCAATTCAATGCCTATTATCCTTTTCCTCCTTCTAATCTATTTTGAGTTATCTGTTCAAAGCATGAGTTTGGTTGTAAATAGATGTTGATATTGTATAAGTTTTGTTCTATTTAATCTGTTTAGTACTTCCAAGTCTGTAGTGGACCATTTGATTATTCCAAATGAATATGCAAGGCCTGGTATGCCGGATGTGCTGTAACATCTCTTTTCGCTGGGGCAAGGTCCCCGGATTTCCAGGGATTAATCTTATTTTGTTTTATTTCACTGCCAAATTTTGTTCTTCTTTCTTTTGTTGCTTTTGGTGTTGTATCCTGCCTGCGACTGAACTCTTTCTGCGACAGAATTCTTCCTGCGACAGAATTCTTCGTGCGATTAAAGTCTTCCTGCAACAGAATCCTTCCTGCGATTAAGTTCTTTGTGCGATTGAATTTTTCCTGCGACAGAATTCTTCGTGCGATTAAAGTCTTCCTGCAACAGAATCCTTCCTGCGATTAAGTTCTTTGTGCGATTGAATTTTTCCTGCGACAGAATTCTTCGTGCGATTAAAGTCTTCCTGCAACAGAATCCTTCCTGCGATTAAGTTCTTTGTGCGATTGAATTTTTCCTGCGACAGAATTCTTCGTGCGATTAAAGTCTTCCTGCAACAGAATCCTTCCTGCGATTAAGTTCTTTGTGCGATTGAATTTTTCCTGCGACAGAATTCTTCGTGCGATTAAAGTCTTCCTGCAACAGAATCCTTCCTGCGATTAGGTTCTTTGTGCGATTGAATTTTTCCTGCGACTAAATTCTTGCGACTGAATCCTTCCTGCGATTAAGTTCTTTCTTCGACGAAGTATTTCTGCTACAGAATTCTTTCTCAAGGTCGTCATCGCTGAATGTTTCTCTGGTTTCTTCTGTATTGAAGTTTCCTTCTACCCTGTGTAGCAGTTTGCATTTGTTTATGCCAAATTCCTTCCTAGTATCCTCTGTGAACTCTTCTATTAGTTTTAACAGTGCTCTACTTTGTGCTGTATTGGGTGCCAACATTTGCATGCCATCCATGTAAAGCAGATATAAGTTATATATATACTATATATGTTGGTGTTGAATCTTAAATCCAATCGGTTCTCTTATTTAGTATGTTCAAAAGCGGATTAAGGCACAGGCAGAACATAGGCATAGAGCACTGAGAGAGTCTCCCTGGACTATATACGTGTATCGATCTGGATTTCGTAGGTAGGTTAGGCAGGTTTGGCACTTAGACCACTAGTTGGGTCCCTTCCGAGCCGCGGGTGCGGGGTGTGGCTACGCTTTCCCCTCCAGACTGAACCAACCTGAGCCTTTAAGAAAGCGTAGAAGGTTCTTAACACCTGACTTGGTTAGATTATCCATTACTTGTTATGAAGTGAGATCCTAGTAAATGTTCCCTATTTCTAGCAATAGCTGGTCATGTACAGAAGAGATGCTGGACCGTTTCCAGTTCCTCCTCGTTCCTGCAGCTACAACAGAAATCATGCGTATAAACTCCTATTTTGCTGGCATGATTTCTTACTAGGCAATGTTCCGTGAGGGCTCCTAATTTGTAGTCTATTGAGTCTAATGATATTCTTTATTAGGGCTTCGAAATGGTTTGACGAGTAAATCAGAGGTGCGCTGTTACGTGGTGGCATCACAATGGACCCATGGTGTGGTGGTGAGGTGTTCTGTAGACTGGCTGCCACGATAACCTAACCTAATGATATTCTTGGATAGACGCAGATTTAGCCTCGGCCATGTTTGCTTGGCGATTTCCCAGGTAGTAGCACAGATCTACCTGTGATTGGTGGAATTAATCAGTGTCTCCCTTATGAGAAAGTTACAAGTTGCGAGAGACATACCCATATGTCTGCTAACACTTTGCATGCAAGTGGCGTCTCTCGCAAGTTGATCAGCCTTGCAGTTCCCTGGCACATCCCTGTGACCTGGCACTCAGCATAAATTGATATGTTTAGTCTAAGACACTCCTTGATTGTTTAGTCTAAGACACTCCTTGATGTTATTTGGTATGCATACAAAGCTCTCAGGGCAGTTTGGCTGTCTAAGATACTCCTTGATGTTATTTGGTATGCATACAAAGCCCTCAGGGCAGCTTGGCTGTCTGATACAATCCTTACCTCATTTGTGCTCAACCAACTCAAGGCCTCTTGAATAGCGGTTATACTCACTGCAGTATCACTCAGTCAGTGAATCCACCATTAGTTTAATGGATTCACTGATGGAGGGTGCTTCGCAATAGTTCCCTGATCCTACCCCGGTATTCATCTTTGATCTGTCTGTGCATACATTGATGGGATAAAAATGTTCATCAAAACAAATTTTACAATTGTGGAAATACAATTCGATAAGGAAATTGTAAATGGTCACAACGAAACGACATTTTGTATCACTTTATAACTACGAAAATATGGATAAACTTAAGAAGTGATGTACAAAATATTTGAAATACAATGAAATACTGAAATTGTCATTTTGACAATGTATAAAATAGCCACAAATTCCACTAAAAGTGGCCATGCCTTTACCTGAGACCCCAAGAAGAGTTAAGAAAGTATATAACCCACGTAACTAATGGAAAACAATTCTCAAATACCAACAAACTAACTTGCACAGCATTGTCAATTTGACAATGACAATGTATTACACCATAAGTGATAAATTAACACATATATCTTTCTTTACTATTCCTCCCAACACTGAAGAGCATAAGATCGGGACAATTTGAAACTTGCTACGAAGTTGCACACTACTGCCAGTGTAATTGTCATTTTAACAATGTATAAAATAACCACAAATTCCCCAAAAAATGGCCACGCCTTTACCTGTGACCCATAAAATGAATTAATAAACTACATAAGCCACATTTCTAAAACAGCAAACATATTTATACAGCATTATTCAAGAAAAAATTGTAATTTTGACAATGAAAATGTATTACATAATAATTTAGTGTTAAATTAACACATATATCTTTCTATACTATTCCTCCCAACACTGAAGAGCATAACATCGGGACAATTTGAAACTTGCTACAAAGTTGCACACTACTGCCAATGTAATTGTCACTTTAACAATGTATAAAATAACCACAAATTCCCCAAAAAATGACCACGCCTTTACCTGTGACCCATAAAATGAATTAATAAACTACATAAGCCACATTTCTAAAACAGCAAACATATTTATACAGCATTATTCAAGAAAAAATTGTCATTTTGACAATGAAAATGTATTACATAATAATTTAGTGTTAAATTAACACATATATCTTTCTATACTATTCCTCCCAACACTGAAGAGCATAAAATCGGGACAATTTGAAACTTGCTACGAAGTTGAACACTACTGCCAGTGTAATTGTCATTTTAACAATGTATAAAATAACCACAAATTCCCCAAAAAATGGCCACGCCTTTACCTGTGACCCATAAAATGAATTAATAAACTACATAAGCCACATTTCTAAAACAGCAAACATATTTATACAGCATTATTCAAGGAAAAATTGTCATTTTGACAATGAAAATGTATTACATAATAATTTAGTGTTAAATTAACACAGATATCTTTCTATACTATTCCTCCCAACACTGAAGAGCATAAAATCGGGACAATTTGAAACTTGCTACGAAGTTGCACACTACTGCCAGTGTAATTGTCATTTCAACAATGTATAAAATAACCACAAATTCCCCAAAAAATGGCCACGCCTTTACCTGTGACCCATAAAATGAATTAATAAACTACATAAGCCACATTTCTAAAACAGCAAACATATTTATACAGCATTATTCAAGGAAAAATTGTCATTTTGACAATGAAAATGTATTACATAATAATTTAGTGTTAAATTAACACAGATATCTTTCTATACTATTCCTCCCAACACTGAAGAGCATAAAATCGGGACAATTTGAAACTTGCTACGAAGTTGCACACTACTGCCAGTGTAATTGTCATTTCAACAATGTATAAAATAACCACAAATTCCCCAAAAAATGGCCACGCCTTTACCTGTGACCCATAAAATGAATTAATAAACTACATAAGCCACATTTCTAAAACAGCAAACATATTTATACAGCATTATTCAAGGAAAAATTGTCATTTTGACAATGAAAATGTATTACATAATAATTTAGTGTTAAATTTACACAGATATCTTTCTATACTATTCCTCCCAACACTGAAGAGCATAAAATCGGGACAATTTGAAACTTGCTACGAAGTTGCACACAATTGCCAATGTAATTGTCATTTTGACAATGTATTGCAAATGAAGAAAGCCGACAACGGCCGTCATTGCGCTTCCTACTCGTATGTGGAAAGTCTGCGTCCATCCCCTTCCGCTCCAACTAAGCGCTGACGACGCTGACGCTCGCGTCCTCACCTGACAATGCTGGGCTCATAAATTGAAATTGTAAAGCGCACAAATGACAATGCGCATTATCAGTACTTATTTTAAATTTCACTCATTAAAATTATGCAAATGCGAGCTCTGCAACTGCCTCCCAGCTTACAAACGCAGAACAATGCCCGCCAACAAGCAAAAAGTAGCAACAACAACAAAAGAAGGTAGGAAAGGTAGGAAAAAATAGTGGCAGCAGTAGTGGTAGTTGAAGAAAAGATAATAAAAAATCAGAGGGGAGGACGGGGGAGGGGGAGGGGGTGCATTGTGCAGAATTGCAATTGTTAATTTCAACAATTGTGCGCTATCATTGCATGCCGTGAGTGGTAGTAGTCCACAGTTGTGTGCTCGCAATGGCAGTGGTAGTAGAAAGCGGCCGAAGAATGGTTGCAAAAAAGGTAGTAAAATGTTAAAACAAGCGCACAAAGGACGCGAACAAAAGGAAAGCTAACAACACAACTACTAAAAATGGCATAAATGAAAAGTTAATGAATGAGAAGATAGGAAAAAAGCACGCAGAGCAACAAAAAAAGCACCATTGGAGAACAAAACGCAGAAGGTAAGCGGAGGAGCAGGAAAAAGAACGGTTACAAATGCAACACGGACAAAAGGACGACACAATGCCGCTTATTCTAATGCTGACTGGCCCAGTACGGCGAACATGGCGTGCGTGTGTGTAAGTGTGTGCATGTATAAGTGTATAAGTGTATGCGTTTATGCGTGTATGCGTGTATCTATGCATAAGTGTGTGAGTGATTGTGTGGACTAGGACAAGGCTCAATTGTGGTGGGCGTGATTAGCGCCGCTGCATCAGTGCGCCACTTTTTCTGAATTGTACAAAACTGGAATGAAAGCTTCAGGCCATCGACTGCCTCAAGGGGAGGGGAAGTAGAAATACGCCCAGCTCTCCAGATGCCACGGCAGGCAGAGTCAACCTGAGTATAGCAGCAATTCCACAGAACCTTTGGACTAGTTCGTCCATGGAGCAATACATTTTTCAGTCTGCAGCCTCAAAGATATTTCGCTATGGCCTTCTAGAATCGTCCTGGGGATTCTACACTAAATTTAACCGAGCTAAATGAAAAAAGGACAACTAATCACCAGTGGCTCCTTGCTCCCCCGCGGAATCATAGTAATGAATTATTATTAATAAAAATTGTTCCAAATATAATCAAGAACAAATTTCCATTTACTCTGTGAACTAACAAAATACCAATTGTCCATCTCTCAGAGTCTCTTAGCTTCCCCGGACCTTCATGAAGAGCGGCTGATACTCCACTAGTCTCTTACAGTACCTCAGAGTATTTGAAATGAGAATCGCATCCAACTCTACATCTCTCTGAATATAATTACTCAGCAAAGATGTCTTCATTATCTTCTTCAATCCTGCTCTCAGCTATGAACCACTATGAATCTCGATACTGAGAGTGTCGCAGCTTCCCATCCTCCATGAAGAGCTGCTGATACTCCACTAGTCTCTTACAGTACCTCAGAATAAATGAAATGAGAATCTCGCCTAACTCGAGACCTTTCTAAACACAATCACTGAGCTTACAGTATTTTGGAACATGTCGTTCATCTTCACAAGTCTTCAAATCCAGTCTCATCTTTGAACGATTGCGACTCTGAATCTGTTTTGGTCTTCCTTGGTATATAAATCCTTCCACTCAATATTTCTATAGGGACTAAACAACGGAGGAATAATTTCTAAACCAATTCAATATCTTTATGGAATGTACGAGCAGCTCCGAACATGTTCCCAATGGAATTTTAGTTTATTCCGAACAGCTGAGAAGAACTCTTCCAGTCTATGGACGTCTATTAATTTAGTAGCTCAGTAGTCTCAAGTAGTATCTCTGAGTATCTACCTTTTTCTCATACCCTCCAACTTGTGTGTTTCGATATCTCTCCACGTATAATTTTAAAGGGCGTTGTCTCCTCAAGTCTCCCTTAACTTCGAAGTCCTGTCCCACAGATTCAGATTCTATCTTCACTTCAAGACTCCATCGTAACTTTAAAACGCGATCATCACTTGTAGAGTCTCCCATAACTGGAATACCCTAAATCAACTCTCTTAATTCAACAGGAGAGACTTGGAGCAGCTGAAAAATTCAGCTCTGTGATGAATATTTCCCAATGTTTCCTACAGGGCTTTGAATAGGAATCCAAATTCCATCTGGATTTGAATATTCCCACTGAAATTCTATGAAATTCATATTCAAAAACGCTGGAAAAAGTTATAGATGATATGAACTGCTGATACTCTATGGGACTATCCAGAATCCTCCACTAAAAAATGTCATGTTCGAACTCTGCGCGTTTCATAACTCTCAATTTCCTCATAATTCTCACTTTCCTCATCTCTCAATTTCCTCATCCCTCAGTTTCCTCATCTCTCACTTTCCTCATAGCTCTCACTTTCCTCATCTCTCTCTCTCAGTTTCCTCATCTCTCACTTTCCTCATAACTCACATTCCTCATCTCTCACTTTCCTCATCTCTCACTTTCCTCATCCCTCAGTTTCCTCATCACTCAGTTTCGTCATCTCTCTGTTTCCTCATCCTTCACTTTCCTCATCTCTCACTTTCCTCTTCTCTCACTTTCCTCATCACTCAGTTTCGTCATCTCTCTGTTTCCTCATCCTTCACTTTCTTCATCTCTCACTTTCCTCACCTCTTACTTTCTTTACTATCACTTTCCTCATAACTCACATTCCTCATCTCTCACTTTCCTCATAGCTCTCACTTTCCTCATCTCTCTCTCAGTTTCCTCATCTCTCACTTTCCTCATAACTCACATTCCTCATCTCTCACTTTCCTCATCCCTCACTTTCCTCATCACTCAGTTTCGTCATCTCTCTGTTTCCTCATCCTTCACTTTCTTCATCTCTCACTTTCCTCATCCTTCACTTTCCTCATCTCTCACTTTCCTCTTCTCTCACTTTCCTCATCTCTCATTTTCCTCATCTGTCAGTTTCCTCATATTTTACTTTCTTTAACTCTCACTTTCCTCATCTTTCAGTTTCTTCATATTTCATTTTCCTCATCTCTCACTTTCCTCATCCCTCAGTTTCCTCATCTCTCACTTTCCTCATCTCTTAATTTCTCTACTCTCACTTTCCTCTTCTCTTACTTTCCTCATCTCTCTCAGTTTCCTCATCTCTCACTTTCCTCATCTCTTAATTTCTCTACTCTCACTTTCCTCTTCTCTTACTTTCCTCATATCTCTCAGTTTCCTCATCTCTCACTGTCCTCATCCCTCACTTTCCCCATCTGTCACTTTCCTCTTCTCTCACTTCCTCATCTCTCAGTGTCGTCATCTCCCACTTTCCTTGCCTCTCACTTTCCTCATCTCTCACTTTCCTCATCTCTGTTTCCTCATCTCTCACTTGCCTCATCCCTCACTTTCCTCATCTCTCAGCTTCCTTATCTCCCATTTTTCTCATCTCTAATTTTCCTCATCTCTCGCTTTCCTCAACTCCAAAACTCCTTTGAACGCTTGTGAACTGCCTGGATCCGCTGCACACAACCCTGGCAACATTTTTTTAACTCAATAATCTGGTTCAATGTTTCCATCACTTTATTCTAGTAACAGTTTTCTACCACACTATTCAATTAAAAGTTGTTGGCATTACTTTAATAACATTTTTTCACCATTTTTGTATTTTCTTCTTCAATACTTCAAGAGCATTTTCCACCATTATCTTCTAGTAAAATTTACCCAGGACACTATTCTAGCAATATTTTTGTCCAAAATCCACTCTACTCTATTTAAATACGATAATTTTCCACACTAAACTTCTTTATAAAATGTTTCCACCACACATTGTCCTAAAACAATATTTTCACCACACTTGTTCACCATATTTTTCGAATAATCTATTCTTACCACAGTACTATAACACAGTTTTCCACCACACTTCTTTAGTAACATTTTTCCAATCATCCAGTAGTAACTTTCTATCACACTTCTCTTGCAAAATTTTTTCACCACTCTATAGTACTCTAATTCATATCTCCACCACACTTCCGTAGTAACATGTTTCCATTAACATTATTCTAGGAACTTAGTTACTCCACAGAGCTACTATTCTGGCTACATTTTTCATCACTCTCCGATAGTCTAATCCAAATTTCCACCACACTGTTCTCGCCACACTTTTTCACCATAATATTCTAATAACTTATTCTTACCAAGCTACTATAATAACACTTTCCACCTCACCTTTTTGGTAACATGTTTCCAACAATACTATAGTAACTTAGCTACGCCAAACTACTCTGGGACATTCACCACTCTACGGCACTCTGGTCAATGTTTCCACAACTCTTCTTTAGTACCATGTTTCCAACATTAGTCCAGGAACTTAGTTACTCCACAGAGTTACTACCCTGGCAATATTTTTCACCACTACGGAACTCTAGTCAATGCTTCCACCACACTCCTTTAGCAACACATCTTCAACACTACCCTAGTGACTTAGTTACTGAGAACTACTATGGCACAACATATTTCCACCACTCTACCGTACTCTAGTCAATGTTTCCACCACACTTGTTTAGTAACATGTTTCCAACAATCCTATATTAACTTAGCTACGACACTACTCTGACATTTTCTCATCACTCTACGGTATTCTAGACAAGATTTTCACCACACTTCTTTAGTAACGTTAAATAACTTTCTCTGATTTTAAAGAGTTCATGGGGAAAATTCTGAGAACTAACAAGCTTAGTGAGGTGTAAACACTTCTTCCGATGTGTGCAAAATTCACCACACCTCACCTCATCTTATAAAGCTCGAAGTAAATACCCGAAATAGCCCCAATAATCTCAGAGAGAAGAGTTTCTCATTTCACAGATCGGGAGATTTTAAGGGAGTGCCTATTAGGTTAGTTGAATAGGCTGTCCTTGGACTCACTTAGGCCTGTTTAAGGCCTATTGTGGCACCACTTTCCTTTAACAGTCAGGATCCTTTTTAAACCATCCTGTGGATTCGATAGAGGTGTGCTTCAGCCGAGAAACCTCCTCAATAATGCCAAGAAAAGCGTAGGAAACTCTTTTTATGTATAGAGCCATGCATCCTCACAGGAGGTGGACCACGGTTTCGTCTTCCTGGATATCTTGACGGCTCTTACAAGAGTCATAATGTGGTACCCCCAGTCTACTGGCATGTCTGTTAATCAAACAATGACCCGTCAGTAACCATATCGCAGTGTTTGCGTCCTGCCTATTAAATTTCACAACAGCAGGTTAGCACGGCCACGGTTCCACTCTGGCCGGGTGTGCCTACTTAATAGGCACGACGATAACTACGTCCAGAGCGATGATAACTGTGTCCAGAACGGTGATAACTGTATCCAGAAGGATGATAGCTGTGTCCAGCGGACATTTGCAACCTCAAGAATGTGCCCATCTATTAGCAACCTGCAGGTGGCTAAAAGCATTGGTACCGACACTTTGTCCGGGAGGATAGTTAACGTTGTACCTTCCCTAGCCGGCTCATCAGCTTTGCAATTGCCTTCTATGTGTCTGTGACCTGGCAACGAGCGTCGGGTTAGGACGAAAAGGCCTCACCATGATAGTAAACTTATAATGAGACACCAGGTACAACAACCAGAACAATACCCCCAACACCAATAACAACAACACCAATAACAATACCCTAAGCATATCAGAATAACCGCCCTTACTTTAGCCAGGATCAAAGTATCCTTGAGGCCGACTGCAAACTTTCTAATTGACATAAATTTTCACTTTGTTTCAATGTAATTAGTTTTTAATGTTTGGTAATTAGCTGCGAAAAGACGAGGAATCCTTTAAATACCCATCAAGCACATGCATATGAATTTTAATTAAAACAACAACAACACGAGCGAACAAAGGACGAAACAATGAAGTCCTTGACTTTCTATTGATGGCGCAAATTTACGCATTTTAATTTGAGCGGCTTCAATGAAAATTAAATGGGAAAACAAAATAAGAAAAGGAGAATGAGAACAACAACACCAGCAACACCAGCAACACCAGCAACACCAGCAACGTCACCAACAAAGGACCTCAACAAATGGGTACTTTTTTTTGCTCTTTATTTTGTGTGTTTTTTTGTGTTTTGCCGGCTGGTGGCAACGCCGGCGCTCAACTAGCATAGAAAATGAGAAAATCCTTTCAAGTTGAACACCTTCGCACGTGAAGTGATGAGAGAGCGAGAATGGAGTTGAAATGAAGCACACAACCAAGTACAGCAAATGCCCCAACACACACATGCACACACACACACACTCATCTACACTCACGCTCCCACCCATACACACACACACTCCCACTAACACTGTCACGAAAAAAGCAAAACAATGGCGATAAAGGGAATCGCTCTGGGCAACCGGATACCGAGCCAAACAAAGCCACAGAAAAATGGAAATAATAATGCCAAAAAGGAAATGAATTTATACAAAAATTAATCATCAAAATGCGGTACTCTGAGGGGGGGTGGGGGGCGTACCCGGGGGTCCTTATGGGTGCTCACTGAAGTGGCAGTCCGTAGTTGGCCTGCCTAGGGAGGCAAGTGCCTAAAGTGAGGTTGGGTGTTCCAATCAACTCGTCATGTGTCTCGATTGTCATGTAGTGGCATGTGCGGCCTAAATTTTGCAGCATGTTTTTAGGCGCATAAAGGAAAAATTCCAGTATAGGGCGGACTTTTACTTAATTTGCAGTCAAATATTGTTCGGAGAGTGGGAGTATTCAAAATTTTCAATTAAACGGGAATTTAAAGGCATTCAATTTCGATTTTACGAGATATATACACATATATATACCAGCATACTCCTATACCCTAAAATCCACAAATAATTCCATACAAAATTTTAGTGAGACCACTTTTCTTCATCATCACTTGAAGCTTGGTGAGGTCTCATCTTGTATGAGACGGTTTGTGGAGACTGAACTCCTAGGCAGCATAAAAGAGCTATCTCTAAAGGTACTCTAAAGGTCTCTAAGGGTACCAGGCCACAGAGAAGTAGAAGGAAATGAGAAGACTGATAGCTTAGCAAGAAAAGCTGCGAACTCTCAGTTCAACGACCCTGAAAGCTTCTGTGGACTATCATCCAACACAGTCTGGAGGTCTGTTGAAGCAGTGTACAGATGCAAAAAGAAGTCATACCTGCAAGAATCTTTCGGGATTAAGACAGTCTTAAGCTCTTCTGGGAGATTTTAAGCCTAAAAGAGCTAGTTAAGTTAACAAACATGACTCGAAGTAAGCTAAGAATCATCACAGGCATTTTAAGCAGACACTGCAGACTCAACTGTGGGAGGTCCAGGTTCAACTAGGACCGTCGATTCGATAATGAATGAATGTAAACTCAACTATCATATGAATAAGTTGAGAATATCTTCAGATACCATCTGAAGATTCAGTGGAGAAAGTGTCGAAACCTCATTGCACCTGATCACAGACCGCGGACCTTCGACATATCATACCCAAAAGAGTCATGAAACCATTCTTGCCGTATCAGTGATACGTAGATACAAGTAAGTTACCCTATAGCTAAAATTTCTATATAAACTTTTTGTAAGCTACCATCTCAGAACCCAGAATTCAATTAGAAAGTGACTAAGAAATTTGTATAGCATACTTTTTGGCATTTCGCAGTTACTTTTGTTGTTGGCATATTCGTATTTAATATTGTTTTGCATTTAAAAGTATCAAAAGGTCGATTTTGTGGGAAGTATTTTTAGGCTCAATGCCAACTGATGCTATGCTCATTTATATAAGATGACATTTGACATTTGTGAGTACTGAAAACTTTTCCAATATTAGGTGTACTTGATGATATCAATTTTAAAGCCTACTTCTAAGCAATTTACAGTCAAAAATAATCAAAAGAAAAACATAAAAACTCGAATTTGGTAGCATGCTTTTAGGCTCGTGGACATTAGATCGTTATTAACAGACTTGTAAATATGCCAAAACTATGCTTCAAAACATTACTACACACAATTTAATAAAGCACACTTTTTGGGGACTTTTTCTTATTATTTATTATTCAAAATAATCAGAAGAAAACCTCAAAAATTCAAATTTTGCAGCATGATTTTAGGCTCGCGGGCATTATATCGTTATTGGCAGGCATGTAAATATGCCAAAAATATGCTTTAAAGAATTACCACAGAAAATTTTAACAAAGCACACTTTTGGGGGAGTTTTTCTTATTATTTTCCTATCTGGCGAATGACGATTGAGTATGTTCAAGTTATACTTTTAGGCGCTGGAAGTATCAAATATGGATTTGAAACCTTTGCATATTTCTAGGCGCAATGTCATGCATGTAACACGCATGTTCCTACTCATTTATTGATTTCGGTTGTTCTGAGCTGCCCAAAACTCTTCAAGTGTGAATATTGAATATATTCCAATGCCTGAACAACAAATTCTGCAGACACTATTTAGGATAAATTTCAGGTAAATTTTTTTGCTCATTTGCATGGAGAAATATCAAATATCGATTTTTGTGTAGTATGCTTTTAGGCATACTTGCTGACATCCAGTGCCTCCTGCAGGATTGTTACCTACACAAGTATCCACACAAAAAAAAAAAGATTGCGTATTGTCTGGCATGCAAAAATATGCAAATATTGATTTTATTTGTGTGTGCCTATTTTTAGGCGCATATCTGTGGAAATTTAAATGTGAAGCACACTTTTAGGCGAAACAAACTTTAAAAAATATACTCACGTGGCTTGAATATGCCACACAAACTTACATAAAGACCTCCGGTAAGACACAAATTAAGGCTTTACCGGTTTGGAGGATGAAAACACTCACTTTGGAGGAAATAACTGGCAGAGGACCGTGGACAACTTAGCGGAGCTGGTCTGTTTCGTGTCACTTGTGCTGAGCTCCTCATCACTTGAGGGGTGCAAAAGACGCTCTCAATGAAACAAGAGTGTAACCAGACGCACCCCAGTCTGTGGGAGATCAGGTGAGTTACACCCATAGTACGTCCGTCCAACTGTTTAGAAGCAAACGACTGTAAGTTTCTTGAAGGATTCTGTACGAGGTCTTGAGCTCTCATTAAGAAATGCACCTTCAAATTATGCATCCAGCCACCTGGATTGGAGTGGATACGATGGAATCACACCTCCAAGAGTCCCTCACAACAGTGGATCCTACTACAAGTAACTTCCACACGCCACCAAGAAATCAAATGCTGTGTTAGTTGATGTTTCGGAGACATTTGTTGGCACCATGAGCAACACTCTGGATTGAGGGAGCCGGGATTCGGGCACCGACTCCTTCGTGACCGCAAAACGCATCCCTCCCTTTTCTATGCGGACTGGTTGTTTGCATAATTAAAGTACCTCTTTCCGTGACGAGTTCTAAGATCACGAGTGCGATGATCAGTAGTGAGTTGGAGCTGACATTCTGAACTGAAACATCATCGTTAGAGTCAACGGTAAAGCTCAAATGCGACCCTCTTAAGTTCCCGTTACCAATTTTTGGTTCCATAGTCAGTTGGAGAATCACCTACGTCCAGCGTCACAAGTCTGCTTGTAAGGCTAACAGGTGATGAACAGGTGCAGCATATTCGTGCCTCCCAGAGTACCAGAGCCAAGGAACATGGCGCTCCCTACAGAAATTTGTCTTTAATTGTGTACAAAATTGTGCAGTTGCCTGTCAGAACTCTTGGAACTACTCTAGGAAGTTGTACTGGAACTACTCTAGGAAGTTGTACTGGAACTACCCCAGGAAGTTCTCCTGGAACTATTCTAGGAAGTTTTCCTGGAATTACTCTAGGAAGTTCTCCTGGAATTACTCTAGGAATTTTCCCTGGAAATACGCTAGGAAGTTCTCCTGGAACTACCCTAGGAAGTTCCCCTGAAACTATTCTAGGAAGCTCTCCTGGAACTAATCTAGGAAGTTCTCCTGGAACTAATCTAGGAAGTTCTACTGGTACTACTCTAGGAAGTTCTACTGGAACTACTCTAGGAAGTTCCCCTGGAACTACCCTAGGAAGTTCCCCTGAAACTATTCTAGGAAGCTCTCCTGGAACTAATCTAGGAAGTTCTACTGGTACTACTCTAGGAAGTTCTACTGGAACTACTCTAGGAAGTTCCCCTGGAACTACTCTAGGAAGTTCCTCTGAAACTATTCTAGGAAGCTCTCCTGGAACTAATCTAGGAAGTTCTACTGGTACTACTCTAGGAAGTTCTCCTGGAACTAATCTAGGAAGTTCTACTGGTACTACTCTAGGAAGTTCTACTGGAACTACTCTAGGAAGTTCCCCTGGAACTACTCTAGGAAGTTCCTCTGCAACTACTCTAGGAAGTCCTCCTGGAACTATTCTAGGAAGCTCTCCTGGAACTAATCTAGGAAGTTCTACTGGTACTACTCTAGGAAGTTCTCCTGGAACTAATCTAGGAAGTTCTACTGGTACTACTCTAGGAAGTTCTACTGGAACTACTCTAGGAAGTTCCCCTGGAACTACTCTAGGAAGTTCCTCTGCAACTACTCTAGGAAGTCCTCCTGGAACTATTCTAGGAAGCTCTCCTGGAACTAATCTAGGAAGTTCTACTGGTACTACTCTAGGAAGTTCTCCTGGAACTAATCTAGGAAGTTCTACTGGTACTACTCTAGGAAGTTCTACTGGAACTACTCTAGGAAGTTCCCCTGGAACTACTCTAGGAAGTTCCTCTGCAACTACTCTAGGAAGTCCTCCTGGAACTATTCTAGGAAGTTCTACCGGAACTACTCTAGGAAGCTCTACTGGAACTACTCTTGGGAATCCTCTTGGAATTCTCCTTTGAACTTCTCTTGGACTGCCCCTTAGAAGTCCTCCTGGATCTTTTTTTAGAACTCTTCTCGAAACTCAGTTTTGAACTCGTCTTGGAACTCCTCTTGGAACTATTCTTTTAACTTCTCTCGGAACTCCTGTTGAAACCACTCTTAGAACTTCTCATGTCTTGCAGCTCCTATTGAAACTTCTCTTGCACTCTTCTTGGCACTACTCCTGGAACTCCTCTTGTAATTCCTCTTAGAACTTCTCTTGGAACTCCTCTTAGAACGCTTCTTGTAATTCATCTTGGAATTCCTCTTGGGACTCTTCTTGGAATTCCTATTGGAACTACTCTTGACATTTCTCTTGGAACTCATATTATAATTCCTCTTGGAAATCCTATTGGGACTTGGAATCCTAGTGTAGTTCCTCTTGGGAATCCTATTGGAACTACTCTTCGAACTCCTATTAGAACTCCTCTTAGAACTATTCTTGTAACTCCTCTTAAAAATCCTCTTTGAACTCCTCTGGAAACTCATCTTAGAATTCTTTTTGCAACTGCTCTTGTAACTCATATTGGAACTCAACTTTGAACTCCTCTTGCACTTCCATTCGAACTCCTCTCGGAACTATTCTTGTAACTCCTCTTGTAGGTCATCTTGACTCTGCTCTTGTAACTCCTCTTGTAGGTCATCTTGACTCTGCCTTAAAACTCTCATCTTTGCACTCTTCTGGGAACTTCTCTTGTGACTACTCTTCTAACTCCTCTGGGAACGCCTCTTGGAACTCATTTTAGAATTGTATTGAAACTCCCCTTGTAACAACTCGTGGAAATCCTCTCCGAACCCATCTTGGAACTCAACTTGTCACTCCTCTTAGAACCCATTTTGAAGCTCCTGTTAGAACCAATCTTAGAACTCATCTTGGAATTCCTTTTAGAAGTCATCTTTGAACTCCTATTGAAACCGCTCTTGTAACTCCTCTCGACTCTGCTCTTGTAACTCATATTTGCACTCTTCTGGGAACTTTTTTTGTAACTCATCTGGAAACACCTCTTTGAACTCCTCTGGGAACTCCTCTTGGAACTCAGAATTGTATTGAAACTCTCCTTGTAACTATTCGTGGAACTCCCCTCCGAACCCATCTTGGAACTCATCTTGGAATTCCGTTAAAAACTCATCTTGGACTTCCATTTAGAACCCATCTTGGAACTCCTATTGAAACTGCCCTTGTGACTCCTGTTGGAATTCGTATTGAAAGCACGCTTGGATCTCTGCTTAAATGGATTTTAACTGTCCAAAAAAAGAACTCCTCTGAGGCAGTCCAGGCCAGTCATTCTCTTCGGCTCCGTTCAGCTGCACTGAGTGCCAATTTGCGCCCCAATGTGTGCCAAGTTTGGAGCTGCTTTCCCACCAGTTCACAGCCGTGGCATTCCCATTCGTTTGTCTCTTTAATCGCCTGCAAAATGTGTGAAATTGCCGCTGCACTGACACAGTGAGAACGCAGCATCATAATTGCAGCCGCCAAGACGCAAAAGACCCAGTCAAACGTTAGCGGGACAATACCCCGTGCACTTTAAGAGTGGAATTCTTTAAAGGCGGCTTAAGAACTTTTGCAGCCACGCTGAAACAGCGCCTGACTGCCGCCACCGCGGTTGAGTTTCTAGTTCAATGCCACGCCTATAAAGGAAATTTTTCGTGGCATTTCTGCTGAAATTAGGTGAATTTTAAGCCAACAAAAAATGTATTTAATTAAAAGTTTTTCGTACGTTGAAATTCTTTGCCAGAAAAATAAAACGGAAAATATTTTGCGCTACATTTTGCGTTGTTGGCCGTGCCCCGCACACCCCCGCGCAGCCCCGGCACAGACCGGGCACAGCACCCCCAGCCGAAGAGCGTGTAGTTTGTCTGCTAAAATTATTATTATTATTATTTAGCGCACTTTAACTTAACCCGGCAACAACAACGATTCCGCCCACCTCACCCCGGCCCGGCCAAGAACCCCCTGGCCCCGTTGAAACTTGGCAAACACTCCACTGGCATACAGCGAAGCTATTGAGCAGCAGCAGTGGCAGCGCCTAACTAACAGTTACATACTTCGGCCGGCCACAGGAGAAGCCGTAAAACCAAGGTTCGTCCCTCCCGTGGCATAATTCACAGTCCACTCAGAGCCGCGTCAAACGAGCAAACGCAGAAGCGACCAAACGAACACCACAACCCCCGAACGAGTGAGCGAACGAACGAACGAACGTGGCTCGACGAGGCACACGCGAGTGAGCACAGCCGTCCAAATCCAATTGGAAACGCCCACTTTCAGCTGCGCCGTGCTGGCCTCATGCACAAGTGGCAAGTTGGCGGACTACAGTGGTCTCGCTCTGGCCCACGCTCACTCCGGTGGTGGCAGTGGCAGTAGCAGCCGCAGCGACAGCAGTGCCAGTGCAGTGGTGCAGCAACCACCTGCCAGCGTGGGCCAAAGCAGTCTCCCAGGCTGTGCTGTGCTGGTGTTAGTGCCGCTGCTGGGTTGTTATTTCGCTCAATGCTCTCCAGAGGCGCACGTGCTCTTGCAATGGCTGTAGTAGCAGCGGCAGCGACGGCGACTGCGACTGCGATTGTGTGTGTACTCTGTGGGCTCTCTCGGCGAGTGACTGCGCTGTCGCTGCATTTGCATACTCGCGGGCCAGGAAAACGTGGCCTCTGCTTTTGCTGTTGCCGTTGCTGTTGTTGTTGCTGCTTTTGTTGCTGTTGTTGTGTGGCTCTGCGCACGTTTTAACAATAAATTCACTCCATTGTTGTTGTAGCAGTTATTGTGTGTGTGTTTGTTGTTGCTTTTTGTGAATATTATTTCTCAAAATTGTAGCTTTCCATGTGTGCCTCTGTGGCTCCGTGGCACTGCAGCAGATGCACGTGCTCTTTGCATAGCATTTTATTGCTTCATCTGCCACTGCTGCCACTGCTGTCGCTCTCGCTGCCGCTGCCGCTGCCGCTGCTGTTTTAACTTCTTAATTATTAATTGACAGCCGCATTTACAACAAATGTTTCACTTTTTTCCCTCAATTTTTTGTTTGTTTGTTTTTTTCCACTTTTTTTATACATTTATTTTTCCGTTTTTTTTTGTTGTTGTTGTTGCTTTTGTTTGTTTTGTTGTATTTTTGGTGCCGTTGCTTAGCCAACATTTCTTAGGGGGCATAGCAGCCCCAGCTCCCAGCTCCCGGCTCCAATCAGCTCAGCTCAGCTCAGCTCGACTCGGCTCGTTGTTTCAGCTCCACCGTCACCTGGCTCAGCTGACGCTCGTTTTTGGCTCTCAGCGTGTCTTTTGGCCAATTTCACAGTTCTGTACTTTTCCTCTGCTCCGTGTTTTTCGTTGTATGTCCGCGTTGTTTGTTGTTTACGGCTTACTTCGCGCGCTCCGCGTACTGAAAACAGTTTCGTTTGTAAACGCGCGCGTCTAGACGTCCAGATTAAAGTTAGTCGTTCGCACTAAACTAAACTTAAAATTACTTTCTTCGCCTTTCACCCGCGGAGCGGCATATTTAATTTTTCTCAAGTGTGCCCAGTTCAAGTTTTCCTCCAAGTGCATCATCGAAATATCCGTCAAGAATGTTGTCTTCGGCAATCAAATAAAAAACAAGAATACAAAATTTCATGAAAAAAGTTTTGTTACTAAAATTGGTACGCCTGAAAATTGCTTAAAGCAGCCTGCAGAAGTTTCAACAACAAAAAACAAATAGTTAAACAAATAGTTTGCTTGAATAGAGTTACAATAAATAATAATAAAAATCAAAATAAATTCTTTTCATACAAAAAATATCCAAAAACACATTTTAAGGAAAAAAACACAAATTAATAATCAATTTCATCGCACGTTAATGAGTTTTTTCTTAACTTAATAAAGTAGAAAAGACTCAAAACACATATTTTTATGGAAAAATGTTGAATAATGAATTTATTCTTACGTTAGTGAATTTTTCCTTACGTGTTAAGGGATCTCTTACGTTAATGAATCTATTCTTAAGCTAATGAACTTCTTCTTACGTGTTACTCAAGTTATTCTTACTTTAATGAATACCTTCTTACGTCAATGGACCTCTTCTTAAGTTAAGGAACTTCTTCTTACGTCTTAATGAAGTTATTTTTACCTTAATGAATACCTTCTTACGTTAATGAACGTCTTCCTACGTCAATCAGCTTCTTCCTATGTGTTAATGAATATCTTCTTCCATTGATGAATCTCTTCTTACGTTAATGAATATCTTCTTCCATTGATGAATCTCTTCTTACGTGTTAATGGACTTCTTCTTACGTTAATGAATATCTTCTTACGTGTTAATGGACTTCTTCTTACGTTAATGAATATATTCTTACGTGTTAATGGACTTCTTCTTACGTTAATGAATATCTTCTTACGTGTTAATGAAGTTATTCTTACTTTAATGAATACCTTCTTACGTCAATGGACCTCTTCTTAAGATAAGGAACTTCTTCTTACGTCTTAATGAAGTTATTTTTACCTTAATGAATACCTTCTTACGTTAATGAACGTCTTCCTACGTCAATCAGCTTCTTCCTATGTGTTAATGAATATCTTCTTCCATTGATGAATCTCTTCTTACGTTAATGAATATCTTCTTCCATTGATGAATCTCTTCTTACGTGTTAATGGACTTCTTCTTACGTTAATGAATATCTTCTTACGTGTTAATGGACTTCTTCTTACGTTAATGAATATATTCTTACGTGTTAATGAAGTTATTCTTACTTTAATGAATACCTTCTTACGTCAATGGACCTCTTCTTAAGTTAAGGAACTTGTTCTTACGTCTTAATGAAGTTATTTTTACCTTAATGAATACCTTCTTACGTTAATGAACGTCTTCCTACGTCAATCAGCTTCTTCCTATGTGTTAATGAATATCTTCTTCCATTGATGAATCTCTTCTTACGTTAATGAATATCTTCTTCCATTGATGAATCTCTTCTTACGTGTTAATGGACTTCTTCTTACGTTAATGAATATCTTCTTACGTGTTAATGAAGTTATTCTTACTTTAATGAATACCTTCTTACGTCAATGGACCTCTTCTTAAGTTAAGGAACTTGTTCTTACGTCTTAATGAAGTTATTTTTACCTTAATGAATACCTTCTTACGTTAATGAACGTCTTCCTACGTCAATCAGCTTCTTCCTATGTGTTAATGAATATCTTCTTCCATTGATGAATCTCTTCTTACGTTAATGAATATCTTCTTCCATTGATGAATCTCTTCTTACGTGTTAATGGACTTCTTCTTACGTTAATGAATATCTTCTTACGTGTTAATGAAGTTATTCTTACTTTAATGAATACCTTCTTACGTCAATGGACCTCTTCTTAAGTTAAGGAACTTGTTCTTACGTCTTAATGAAGTTATTTTTACCTTAATGAATACCTTCTTACGTTAATGAACGTCTTCCTACGTCAATCAGCTTCTTCCTATGTGTTAATGAATATCTTCTTCCATTGATGAATCTCTTCTTACGTTAATGAATATCTTCTTCCATTGATGAATCTCTTCTTACGTGTTAATGGACTTCTTCTTACGTTAATGAATATCTTCTTACGTGTTAATGGACTTCTTCTTACGTTAATGAATATATTCTTACGTGTTAATGGACTTCTTCTTACGTTAATGAATATCTTCTTACGTGTTAATGAAGTTATTCTTACTTTAATGAATACCTTCTTACGTCAATGGACCTCTTCTTAAGATAAGGAACTTCTTCTTACGTCTTAATGAAGTTATTTTTACCTTAATGAATACCTTCTTACGTTAATGAACGTCTTCCTACGTCAATCAGCTTCTTCCTATGTGTTAATGAATATCTTCTTCCATTGATGAATCTCTTCTTACGTTAATGAATATCTTCTTCCATTGATGAATCTCTTCTTACGTGTTAATGGACTTCTTCTTACGTTAATGAATATCTTCTTACGTGTTAATGGACTTCTTCTTACGTTAATGAATATATTCTTACGTGTTAATGGACTTCTTCTTACGTTAATGAATATCTTCTTACGTGTTAATGAAGTTATTCTTACTTTAATGAATACCTTCTTACGTCAATGGACCTCTTCTTAAGATAAGGAACTTCTTCTTACGTCTTAATGAAGTTATTTTTACCTTAATGAATACCTTCTTACGTTAATGAACGTCTTCCTACGTCAATCAGCTTCTTCTTACGTGTTAATGAATATCTTCTTCCATTGATGAATCTCTTCTTACGTGTTAGTGAACTTCTTCTTACGTTAATGAATATCTTCTTCCATTGATGAATCTCTTCTTACGTTAATGAATATCTTCTTTCATTGATGAATCTCTTCTTACGTGTTAATGGACTTCTTCTTACGTTAATGAATATCTTCTTACGTGTTAATGGACTTCTTCTTACGTTAATGAATATCTTCTTACGTGTTAATGGACTTCTTCTTACGTTAATGAATATCTTCTTACGTGTTAATGAAGTTATTCTTACTTTAATGAATACCTTCTTACGTTAATGAATCTATTCTTAAGCTAAGGAACTTCTTCTTACGTGTTACTCAAGTTATTCTTACTTTAATGAATACCTTCTTACGTTAATGAACGTCTTCCTACGTCAATCAGCTTCTTCTTACGTGTTAATGAATATCTTCTTCCATTGATGAATCTCTCCTTACGTGTTAATGGACTTCTTCTTACGTTAATGAATATCTTCTTACGTGTTAATGAAGTTATTCTTACTTTAATGAATACCTTCTTACGTCAATGGACCTCTTCTTAAGATAAGGAACTTCTTCTTACGTCTTAATGAAGTTATTTTTACCTTAATGAATACCTTCTTACGTTAATGAACGTCTTCCTACGTCAATCAGCTTCTTCTTACGTGTTAATGAATATCTTCTTCCATTGATGAATCTCTTCTTACGTGTTAATGGACTTCTTCTTACGTTAATGAATATCTTCTTACGTGTTAATGGACTTCTTCTTACGTTAATGAATATATTCTTACGTGTTAATGGACTTCTTCTTACGTTAATGAATATCTTCTTACGTGTTAATGAAGTTATTCTTACTTTAATGAATACCTTCTTACGTCAATGGACCTCTTCTTAAGATAAGGAACTTCTTCTTACGTCTTAATGAAGTTATTTTTACCTTAATGAATACCTTCTTACGTTAATGAACGTCTTCCTACGTCAATCAGCTTCTTCTTACGTGTTAATGAATATCTTCTTCCATTGATGAATCTCTTCTTACGTGTTAATGGACTTCTTCTTACGTTAATGAATATCTTCTTACGTGTTAATGAAGTTATTCTTACTTTAATGAATACCTTCT
Organism: Clusia tigrina; assembly: GCA_920105625.2. Lineage (NCBI taxonomy): Eukaryota > Metazoa > Arthropoda > Insecta > Diptera > Clusiidae > Clusia > Clusia tigrina. The sequence goes on from OV050032.1 coordinate 201,388,004, forward strand.
TACGTCAATGGACCTCTTCTTAAGTTAAGGAACTTGTTCTTACGTCTTAATGAAGTTATTTTTACCTTAATGAATACCTTCTTACGTTAATGAACGTCTTCCTACGTCAATCAGCTTCTTCCTATGTGTTAATGAATATCTTCTTCCATTGATGAATCTCTTCTTACGTTAATGAATATCTTCTTCCATTGATGAATCTCTTCTTACGTGTTAATGGACTTCTTCTTACGTTAATGAATATCTTCTTACGTGTTAATGGACTTCTTCTTACGTTAATGAATATATTCTTACGTGTTAATGGACTTCTTCTTACGTTAATGAATATCTTCTTACGTGTTAATGAAGTTATTCTTACTTTAATGAATACCTTCTTACGTCAATGGACCTCTTCTTAAGATAAGGAACTTCTTCTTACGTCTTAATGAAGTTATTTTTACCTTAATGAATACCTTCTTACGTTAATGAACGTCTTCCTACGTCAATCAGCTTCTTCTTACGTGTTAATGAATATCTTCTTCCATTGATGAATCTCTTCTTACGTGTTAGTGAACTTCTTCTTACGTTAATGAATATCTTCTTCCATTGATGAATCTCTTCTTACGTTAATGGACTTCTTCTTACGTTAATGAATATCTTCTTACGTGTTAATGGACTTCTTCTTACGTTAATGAATATCTTCTTACGTGTTAATGAAGTTATTCTTACTTTAATGAATACCTTCTTACGTTAATGAATCTATTCTTAAGCTAAGGAACTTCTTCTTACGTGTTACTCAAGTTATTCTTACTTTAATGAATACCTTCTTACGTTAATGAACGTCTTCCTACGTCAATCAGCTTCTTCTTACGTGTTAATGAATATCTTCTTCCATTGATGAATCTCTCCTTACGTGTTAATGGACTTCTTCTTACGTTAATGAATATCTTCTTACGTGTTAATGGACTTCTTCTTACGTTTAATGAAGTTATTTTTACCTTAATGAATACCTTCTTACGTTAATGAACGTCTTCCTACGTCAATGAACTTCTTCTTATGTGTTAATGAATATCTTCTTCCATTGATGAATCTCTTCTTACGTGTTAATGGACTTCTTCTTACGTTAATGAATATCTTCTTCCATTGATGAATCTCTTCTTACGTGTTAATGGACTTCTTCTTACGTTAATGAATATCTTCTTACGTATTAATGGACTTCTTCTTACGTGTTAATGAACTTCTTCTTACGTGTTAATGAACTTCGTCTTCTATTGATGAATATCTTCTTACATAAATGAATTTCTCCTTACTTGTTGATGAATATCTCCTTAACTAAGACACACTCTGTGGTCTATTGATAAACATGCTAGACTCAGAGGGTCGCAAAGAGGGGGTTCAAATCCTGCCCCGGGCTTGGTCTCAAAATCTTTCTTGCTAAAAAATCATTCTCTCTAAGAGTCGAAGGATCTCTTTTACCTTAGTTGCTTAGTAATCATGTCCCAACCAACCCATTGCAGTCATAATTAATTATGATGTAATAAATAATAATAAAAAATTTCTTAATGAATTTCGTCCCACGTTAATGAATTGCTCCTTACCAAGGTTAATAATAATAATAATTTAGTGTTAGTAGTTTGCCACATGTTCGACACTAAGGTTAAATTTCCTTGCACACTATCCAAAAAAGGCATTAGTTGTTTCATTTAAATTCAAATCTTATTTATTATCTAATTCCAAATAAAAAATAATTTTAATAACTCACTTTTTCTCAGTTGAATCCATTTTTCTTGGTTGGAAAGCAATTCAAGATCTTAAACAACAACAAAAAATGGAATTAGCACAACAACAATTTCAAGCGGGGTGCGAATTTTATGTTTATATTTTTGTTTTTAACTTTTCCGCCGCAAATTGAATCAAGTCCCCCCCACAACAACAACAACAACAACAACAACAACAACAGCGCAGTACTCGTTGATACGCTGTTGCTTTCCCACATTTGCGGTGTTGTTGTTGAGCATATCTTTACGGGATTAGTCATGAACGATTTCGCTTCCAACAACAATTCTGCACAATTTGAGCACATTTTGAATAATTTGCCTGGAACTAATTCCAAAGTAAACCAAATTTGAAAGCCAATTTGAAACATCATGGAAATTTACTTTGTTTATGTTTGCTTGGAATTATTTTGGCAGTTTCAACAGAAATCATAAAATTTTATAAAAAAATTTAACTTAATTTTATACATATATTTATTTATTAAATATAAAAATTACTCAAATAATAAATATAAAAAATGTTCATATAAAAATTTCAAAAAGAAAAATCCAAAATAACAATAAAAATAAAAATATAAAAATATGTTCTTAAAAGATTGTGAATTTTTTAATTATATAATCCAAATATATAATATATAAATAGAATAAATAAAAAATAAACATTATGTAATTAATAAAAAATAAATAAATAATAAAAAATAAATAACATATATATAATTAATAAACAATAAATAAAATAAATAAATAATACACCATCAATTAAATATGCAATTAATAAAAAATAAATAAAAAAATTTATAAAATATATAATTAAAAAATAAATAAAATATGCAATTAATAAAAAACAAATAAAATATATAATTAAAAAACAATAAATAAAATAAATAAATAATACACCATAAATTAAATATGCAATTAATAAAAAATAAGTAAAAAAAATAAATAAAATATATAATTAAAAAATAAATAAAATAAATAAATAATAAAAAATAAATAAAATATATAATTAATAAACAATAAATAAAATAAATAAATAATACACCATCAATTAAATATGCAATTAATAAAAAATAAATAAAAAAATTAATAAAATATATAATTAAAAAATAAATAAAATATGCAATTAATAAAAAACAAATAAAATATATAATTAAAAAACAATAAATAAAATAAATAAATAATACACCATAAATTAAATATGCAATTAATAAAAAATAAGTAAAAAAAATAAATAAAATATATAATTAAAAAATAAATAAAATAAATAAATAATAAAAAATAAATAAAATATATAATTAATAAACAATAAATAAAATAAATAAATAATACACCATCAATTAAATATGCAATTAATAAAAAATAAATAAAAAATAAATAAAATATATGATTAAAAAATAAATAAAATATATAATTAAAAAATAAATAAAATATGTAATAAATTTGTTCTTAATTAAATAAAAATAAAAATAATTTTTATTTTTGAACTTTGAACTCGCTACAAAAACAAATTAAATAATTTCAACCGGAGGTCGAGAATCGATTAACAATATTTATATATATATATAATTATTTATTTATATAGTTAAATACATAGAATAAAAACAGATAAAAAAAATATTTATAAATAAAAAATTGCTTTAATTAATTTCTATACTCAAAATGAAAATATAGAAATAATATATGAAAGAAATTTTTTTTAAATAATATAATATAAAAAATAGAAGAAAATAATTCTTACATAAATATTTATAAAAAATTATATTACAAAAAGAATATTAATAAAAATTTAATATATAAATAAACAATAAACAAAACATGAATATACAAAAAATAAACATAGAAAAAATGTATACATATTGATAATTATAAAATCAATATTTAAAAATAAATATATAAAAAATAAATAAATAAAAAATAAATCTAAAAAATTAATATATAAAATAAATATTTAAAAAAATTATTCAAAAAAAATCAATATATAAAAAATAAATATATAAAAAATAAATAAATAAAAAATAAATCTAAAAAATTAATATATAAAATTAATATTTAAAAAAATTATTCAAAAAAAATCAATATATAAAAAATAAATATATAAAAAATAAATAAATAAAAAATAAATCTAAAAAATTAATATATAAAATAAATATTTAAAACAAATTATTAAAAAAAAATCAATATATTAAAAATAAATATATAAAAAATAAATAAATAAAAAATAAATCTAAAAAATTAATATATAAAATTAATATTTAAAAATATAATAAAAAAAAAATTTATCTATAAATAATTAATATATAAAAAATAAATATATTAAACATGAATATGTAAAAAATTAATATATAAAATTAATATTTAAAAATTAATATAAAAATATGTGTATATAAAAAGACAATGTATAAATAATTATTTATATATTGATTTTTTTATTATAATTAGTAAAATAATTAATACATAAAAAATCAATATGTAAAAATTTAATATTGAGAAGTGAAAACATAGAAAATCAATATATGAAAAGGCCATATGGGATTTGAACTCGCTACCCTCTGAGTGTGGGGCTAGCATGCTTAGCGCGGAGGGTGGCTGAATACGGAATTTATCTCTCGCCTTCCATTTACTAAGCCCAAATGAGGGAAACATGTGTTCACTCCTTATTCCTTTGTTCCCTTTTTTAAAATAATATTTTCTTATATAGAAGATATATAAAATATGAATCCATATAAAACACGGAATACTATTTTTGTATATGACATTCAGTTGCTTGTAATACTATTATCGGTAAAACTATTCTCTGTAATGATGTTTTTTGCATTGTTGTTCTCTGGCATGAAATAAGCCGAAACACTGTATATGCAACACTGTTCTTTAAAACGTTGTAGCTACTAACAATGTTGTCTCTAACGCTGTTCTCTAAAACGTTGTTGTCTGAAACAATGTTGTCTCTAACTCTGTTGTCTCTCATACTGTTATCACCAACACTGTTTGGCTTTAATTCCTATCTCTGTAACAATGTTGCCTATAACTCTGTTGTCTCTCAACAGTGTCATCTGTCACATTGTTGTCTCTTACAGTGTTGTTTCTAACAGTGTTGTCTCTTACTCTGTTGTCTTTAACTCTGTTCTCTAAAACACTGTTGTCAGAACACTGTTATCAGTAACATTGTTGTCCATAACACTTTAGTTTCTAACTTTGTTATGTCTAACTCTATTGCCTCTAACACTTTAGTTTCTAACTCTGTTGTGTTTATCAATATTGTCTCTAATAATGTTGCCTTTAACCCTGTATGTCTTTAACGCTGCTGCCTTCAACGTTGTTGTCTCTGATACTGTTGTCTCTAACTCTGTTGTCTTTAACAGTGTTCTCTAAAACGTTGTTCTCTGAAACAATGTTGTCTCTAACTCTGTTGTCTCTCATACTTTTATGTCTAGCATTGTTTGATTTTAATTCCTATCTCTGTAAAAATGTTGTCTCTAACTCTGTTGTCACTATCAGTGTCATGTGTTACATAGTTGTCTCTCACAGTGTTGTTTCTAACACACTTGGTATATGTAACATTGTTATCTCTAACAATGTCGTCTGTTACCCTGTTGGCTGCAACACTGTTATTTCTAACACTGTTGTCTTTAGCTCTATTGTCTTTAACGTTGTTGTATCTAATACAATTCTCTGTAACTCTGTTGTCTATAATGTTGTTAGTCTGAAATGATGTTGTGTGCAGCGTTAGGGACTCTTCTCTACAGAATCACAATTCTCTATAACTTTGTTGCACACGTTTACACCAACAACTGAGCTCTTCATCAACACGTTTCATTATTCCAAGGCTCCTAATCGGAACATAGGCCGCTAACAAACTCCTTCCAGCACTTCCTACCTCGAGCGATGCTTCTTATATCGTTCCATGGTGCTCGATGGTGGCTTTCTACTAGGATTGTTCTCATCCATGTTTGACTTGGGCCACCTCGTGGTCTGCTATTCTAGTTTATCAGTGATTCTGACACCATATATAAAAAAGATTTCAACATCATTATTTTTAATAAGCTACGATAATGGAACACAGTCTGGTTTAGAGAGCAGTCCTATATAGAGACAGTCCTATATAGACACAGGCAAATAGAGCCCCAATATAATATGGAAGTAGGATTCAGGAAGGTAAGAGGTAGAATGGTAGGAGATAGGAAGGTAGAAAGATAGGAGCTAGGAAGGTAGGAAGGTTGGGAGTAGGAAGGTAGGAGTAGGAAGGTAGGATGTAGGAGGTAGAAAGGTAGGAGCTAGGAAGGTAGGAAGGTTGGGAGTAGGAAGGTAGGAGTAGGAAGGTAGGATGTAGGAGGTAGAAAGGTAGGAGCTAGGAAGGTAGGAAGGTTGGGAGTAGGAAGGTAGGAGTAGGAAGGTAGGATGTAGGAGGTAGAAAGGTTGGAGGTAAGAAGGTAGGAGTAGGAAGGTAGGAAGGCAGGAGATATTAAGGTAGGAGCTAGGAACGTAGGAGATATGAAGGTAGGCGGTAGGAACGTAGGAGATATGAAGGTAGGCGGTAGGAAGTTAGGAGGTTAGATTATATAAGATTTATTTAAGGGTGTTATACACCGTGACCTAAAAGGTCTATTGCGATGCCCCTATTTATTTGAAAGATGAGGATAGTCTCATTTCCGACAGGAATTCATACATTTTGGAGCAATCAAGTTGAGAAATCTTACTCATATCTAAGATATATTCTCCAAAACACCTGTGTCTTTGGTGTGCCAAAAGTCCGCAGTCTGTGATCAGGTGCAATGAGGTTTCGACACTTTCTCCACTGAATCTTCAGATGGTATCTGAAGATATTCTCAACTTATTCATATGATAGTTGAGTTTACATTCATTCATTATCGAATCGACGGTCCTAGTTGAACCTGGACCTCCCACAGTTGAGTCTGCAGTGTCCGCTTAAAATACCTGTGATGATTCTTAGCTTACTTCGAGTCATGTTTGTTAACTTAACTAGCTCTTTTAGGATTAAAATCTCCCAGAAGAGATTTGGACTGGCTTAATCGCGGAAGATTTTTCCAGGTTCGAAATCTTTCAGGATTGTAAATAATGATTGCATTGATAGAAATATGATTGCTTCCTTTTTGGCCCTATAAGCCAGCAAAATGCGAGTAGCAGAACCTCCAATTGTCTACACAGAATGAATGAAGTAAGAAATAAGCGTATCTATCTAACCATCTGCTGTTTGAGGCATCCTCACTCTAAGTTGGTCCAAACCAAGAATACCCAACTTAAACAGCAACCATAATGAACTCAAGTATCATACGGAAGCTTCTTATTCGCTTCCAATACAATTTTTAAGTACGACTTAAGTGGATTATCCACTTGGAAGCTATCCACAGTTTTCTTAAATGTTAATTCGCCTTATATAGAGAGGTAGATAGAATTGGGGTAGGCCGTACAACCGCCTGTCTCTCACTAATTCGCCTTAGTTCCAATAAGAATTTCTTTATATTTCGTTCTGCACTGTTCTAGAAGAGAACTCTGATGGACTGTTCAGTGTTGTGTGTCACCATTATTACTCCATCTACATGTATTCCACTTCAATTGAATCAACATTTAATTCAATGTTATAAAAGCATAAATGAAAAACATCTTGAATAGGTCTGTAGGTCGCTTCTAGTACCGGCAAGATCCACTAACAACCCATCTCTGACGACAATTCTTCCATTTGCACAGATGTTGGAGCACAGCATGCTAAATTAACAATACTCAAGATCAACAGAAAATATTTATGAAGATCACAAAGAAACAAAAACAAAAAAACAAAATAACAAAGACAAGAAAAAACATAAAAAAATATAAACACAGAAAAACATTAAAATTAATATATAAATAAATAAATGACAATTAAAAATTGTTACACACAAAAATATAAACAAACTAAATAAATAGTTGGAGAAAGAAAATTAAATAAAATACATAAAATACATAAAAAATAGAAACAAATACAATGAATAAATAAAAAAGTTGTATAAAATAAATAGTATAAAATAAATAAATAAATGAAATACATAATATAAAATAAATAATATAAAGTAAATAAATAAAATAAATAATGTAAATAAAATAAATAATATAAAATAAATAAATAAAATAAATATATAAAATAAATAATACACAATAAAAATTATAAAATAAAAAATAAATAAATAAATGAAATACATAATAATAAATAAATAATATAAAGTACATAAAATAAATAAATAAAAAAATAATATAAAAAAGAAAAAAATAAAATAAATAAATAAAACAAATAATATAAACAAAATATATAAATAAAATAAATAATATAAAATAAATAAGTAAAATAAATAGTATAAAATAAATAAATAAAAAATAAATAATATAAAAGAAAGAAATAAAATAAATATGTAAAATAAAGACTACAAAACAAATAATATAAAATAAATAATATAAAATAAACAAAATAAATAATGTCAATAAAATAAATAATATAAAATAAATAAATAAAAAATAAATACATAAAATAAAAAATACAAAATAAATAATATAAAATAAATAATGTAAATAAAATAAATAATATAAAATAAATAAATAAAATAAATAATATAAAATAAATAAATAAAATAGATAAATTAAATAAATAAATAAAATAAATAAATAAAATAAATACAAAATAAATAAAATAAAATAAATATATAAAATACAAAATAAATAATATAAAATAAATAATAAAAAATAAATATATAAATGAAATACATAATATAAAATAAATAATATAAAGTAAATAAAATAAATAAATTATGTCAATAAATAAAATAAATAAATAAAATAAATAAATAAAATAAATAATACAAAATAAAAAATATAAAATAAAAAAATAAATAAATAAATGAAATACATAATATTAAATAAATAATATAAAGTACATAAAATAAATAAATTAAAAAAATAATATAAGAAAAGAAAAAAATAAAATAAATAAATAAAACAAATAATATAAACAAAATATATAAATAAAATAAATAATATAAAATAAATAAGTAAAATAAACAGTATAAAATAAATAAATAAAAAATAAATAATATAAAAGAAAGAAATAAAATAAATATGTAAAATAAAGACTACAAAATAAATAATATAAAATAAATAAATAAAACAAATAATATAAAATAAATAATATAAAATAAATAAATAAAAAATAAATACATAAAATAAAAAATACAAAATAAATAATATAAAATAAATAATGTAAATAAAATAAATAATGTAAATAAAATAAATAATATAAAATAAATAAATAAAATAAATAAATAAAACAAATAATATAAAATAAATAAATAAAAAATAAATATATAAAATAAATAAATAAAATAGATAAATAAAATAAATAAATAAAATAAATAAATAAAATAAATAATATAAAATAAATAAATACAATATAAATAAAATATATAATATAAAAGAAAGAAATAATATAAATATATAAAATAAAAAATACAAAATAAATAACATAAAATAAATAAATAAAATAAATAAATAAAACAAATTATATAAATAAAATATATAAAAAAATAAATAATATAAAATAAATAATATGTAGAAAATATTTCACAAAATTAACCTAACAAGGCTCCCCCCCCCCCCCGTCCATTCAAACGCAACAAAGAGAATCAAATCAAAAATTCATAAGTCTATGCTGAGAGAAAATGGCAAATCTCTCGCCATGCATGCATGAGTGTGCCTCTCTCTATGTGTGGGTGTGTGTGTGTGTGAGGGTGATTGGCAAAAGAACACAAAAAACATATTGGGGCTGGGCACAACACAGAAAAAAACGAATGAAAGAAACGAATGTTAGCAAGTGTGTGCATTAATGTGTGTGTGTGTGTGTGTGTGTGGGGAAGTGAGTTTATTTTATATATGAGTGTGCGTTTGTGTGTGGGAGCGTGAGTGCGAATGTAACAAAGCTTTGGCGAATGTTGTGAAGCATTTGGCAGCACCACAGAACGAACGCAACCGATGAAGGTACGCTAGAAAAATAACAACACCAACAACAACAACAACAACAAGAGCCACGCTGTGTACGCCACCTACATTTATGGCTCAATACGAATAGACCAACGGCTGACGACGACGACGACGACGACGGCAACGATAACAATAACAACAACAACAACAGAGCAGTGGCAAGGCATACCACACCACACCACAGCATAGCAGCACAGTACTCAAGAGCGTGTGCGAGAGAGAGTGAGAGGCGTGGTGAAAAAATTACTAACATTTGATGCAGTTCAGTTGGTCGGACACTGTTGTGTATGCTGTTGGAGCATGGGGGGGGGGGGGATTGACGAAGCAGGGTGATGTATATTTTTACATGCAAGTGTAGCTGTTTTTTTTTATGGTGTTGTTGTTGGTTTTGTTGAACTGCGCTCTTCAGTTGGTTTGCTGAGGCTGCTGCTGCTGATGCTGATGCTGATGCTGATGCTGATGCTGATGCTTGGCTGCTGTTGTTGTTGGTTGGCTGTTCTTCTTGTTGTTGCTTTGCTGTCGTTGTTATTACTTGCTGCTTGTGTGAGGATTTTGTGGCCTTCTCGTATTAGTACGAGATAAGCTTGAAGAGTAGTTCAGTTGTTGTTGTTGTTTTTTTTAAGGTGTTTTATTTGTTTGCTCTGCGTGTGTGGTGAAATTGTTGCGCGCAAATTTGAGAGTAAATATTGAACGACAAATTTATTTCTAAAGGAATTTTTTAAAAATAATACGAAAATATTTAAAAGTGTGCTTTAAAGTAAATTAATATGGAAGAAGAAGATTATAAATGTTATATAGATATAGAACATCATATACAACAACCACATCATATAGAACAACAACAACAACAACATCATATACAACAACAACATCATATACAGCAACAACTACAATATTAATAATTACAGTAACATCAACAACGACCACAACAACAACAACACCATCAGTTTTTCAAATCTACATAACAAGAAAACCACCTCATCCAGTGGCGAATATTGGCATGGTCCGCTCTAATTGTGGGCTCCCATATAGGACGCATTCTCACATTGACGCATTCTCACATTGGCGCATTCGCCTGCCCATGTCGCCTCATCCATATCACTTCACATAATCACCCTCCTCCCATAACCCACCACATCACTCCACACCGCACCACACCACACCACACCTCACCACTCCCGGCACAGCTTCTCGCATTCGCACTGGAATCAATATTGAATTTCTATGCTAACGCTCTGCCGGGCGAATGTGTTAGCGCTGCTTTTTGGCTTAGCGGGGCTTGTTGGGTTTGGCTGCGTTTGGCTTCGTTTCGTATGGTTCGGTTTGGTTTGGTTTTGACTTGGCTCGCTGTGGCGCTCGCTCCGACTCTGACTCTGACTTTGGTGGCTCTGACTTGGCCAACTGTCATTTTCAGTTTTCAGTTGTTGCGAAGAATTTTCAACTTCGGTTTCTTACAATTTGTGACGGACGCGCGCGCGTTCCGTGTCGCTACTGGTTTCTTCTGCTGTTTCGCTATCGCGTGTGTCGTTCCCTCCGAGTGAGTGCGAGTGTGTGCGTGTGTGTGTGCGTGTGAGCGAGTGTGGCGTGTATGAGAGTGTGTTTTTGCCCGTTTTCAACGTGGCAGCGTGGTAAGAGCGTCGGCGACTGTGAAACATTTCCATACAAAAAATTTCCTAAAAAATTATTTAATTTTTAAAAAAATTGAAGAAAATTAAAAATAATTCAATTAAATTAAAAAAAATTTATTAAACCAAAAAATTAAATGAAAAAATTAAATGAAAAATTAAATTAAAAAAAAGTTTGAGTTTAAAAAAGTTTTATAAAAAAAAAAATTTTTACAAAATTCACTTTAAAAAATCAATGAAATTAAATGAAAAAGATTTAAAACAGAATTTAAGTAAAATTTTCCATTATTTTTAATGTTTTTGTGTGTTTGTCTCTGCCACTGCTGCTGCTGCTGCTTCAGCTGCTTCGGCTGCACTCCACTCCAACACTGCGATTGTTGTTTTTGTTCTGGTTGGGGACTTCGCAGGCAGGTGTTAAACACATTTTCACTTAACTCTTCTTCACTTACTCCCCTGCCACCCAGTGTCCGAGGGTGGGAGGCAGAGGCGTGCCAGTTAGCAGCAAATTACATCAGACACATTTGTAGCGCGCAATAGGCGTGGCGGCTGTGTGCGTAGCCATATTCCTGCGGTTTGCAGCTCTAATTAGACCGCCACAGTCTTAAGTGGCTGCTTAACACTTTCAATGGGGCGGCGGGGGGGAGGGATGCTCAAACGCAACGTGACCACAGCCAGCGTTGTCTGTGGTTAACTGCAAGTGTGTGCGGCGGCGAAGTCACTGAAGGTGTTTAATAGAGCAGAAATAGGGAACAACTCGTAAGCATGATTCCTGATGTAACTCAGGCGGAAATTCTCCCTCTGAAGAAGATTGGATGGTCACCATTGTCCGAAGGAGAAGATGAGAGCAGTATTGTTACCGTAGTGGACTCCTACTTAGTTTCTGATGGAACATAGAATTACACGTATTTTGAGAATACTCATAAGAGAAAAACTCAAATTCAACCGACAACATTTTTCAGATCCATTCTGGAAAACACTCAGTTTAGTCTGTGGCTCTGAAGCAGCAATTATCCATGGCTCTAAAGTTTCAATTATTCAGGTGTATTCGCAACACCTCTCATGTTCTCCATGGCTCTAAAGTTTCAATTATTCAGGTGTATGCGAACACCCCTTAGATGGTTTGTGGCTCTGAAGCAGCAATTATTCAGGTGTATTCACAGCACCCTGAGGGTTCTCCATGGCTCTAAAGCTCGAATAGTTCAGGTACGAGTATATGCGCCACACCCTTGAGATGCTCGGTGGCGCTGAAGCAGCAATTATTCAGGTTCATTCTGGAAAATACTCAGCTTCTCTGTGGCTCTAAAGCTCCAATTGTTCAGGTGTATTCGCAGTATCCCTCAGATGCTCGGTGGCTCTCAATTTGCAATTATTGAGGTGTATTCACAGCACCCCTCAGGTACTCTGTGGCTCTTAACCGAAGAGTTTTCAGCTATATTCATAACACTCCTGAGGGTACTCTGTGACTCAATGCTCCAAGTATTCAGCCTTATCAGTATATAAATGGTCTCGTCCTATCAAAGACTTTTCAGGTCACTCACTGAACTCCAAATAACTCGCAACACCCCTCAGTTTCTCTGTAGCTCTGAAGCACCCCCTCAGGTACTCTGGGCCTGTAAAGCTGCAATTATTCAGTTGTATTCGCAACACCTCCAAGTTTCTTCATGGGATTCAAAGTGCAACTATTCAGGTCCATTCTGGACTTCAACTTGTCTGTGACTCTAAAGTTCCAGTTATTCAGGTGTATTTGCAACACTCCTGAGGGTACTCCATGACTCTCAAGCTGCAATTATTCGGGTGTATTCGCAGCACCTCTCAGGTTCTCCATGACTTTCAAGCTGCAATTATTCAGGTGTATTCACAATACTCCTGAGGGTACTCCATGGCTCTCAAGCTGCAATTATTGAGCTTCCTTGGCAACACTCCCCAGGTTGTATAAGGCTCGAGACGCAAGTCTATTTGAAGAAAATAAACTTATCCGTGATTGGGATTGTTCATCCCAACAGAACAGATTTACTGGTATAATTCTCTTCAGAACAGGATTGCATAGAATTGTGTATGTATTGAAGCACAGTTGAAATCCTGGGTTTTCTACCAGTGAGGTGAATGAGTTAAATAATTTAGAACAGGGTTTAAGAGTACTTTAAAAGCAGTGTTATATCCCGATCATTTTTACCCATCTTCATCCCGAGTTATGTGAAAAATATATGAAATATTCCACTTCTGTGTCTCACAGAATATCTCCCGATTGTAGGCAACCATGAAGGACTGGCATTATAAGATACAGTGACACTACCAGAGATCGTGGTAGAAAATCTCTTTCATATTTTAAAACCTAAAATGAGGGGATAGCAAACTTGCTGGAAACTTCCGGGATTTCATGAAGATCGACAAGAATTGTCCACCAATTTCAAGTCAGTTCTATTCGTAATAGAATCCCAGCCAGGAAGACATGGCAACGAAATTTCCCGGTAGTGTTCTTGGAGATGAGGAGTGGACAATTGAAATTTAAGCTGTAATATAATTTTAAAGTAATCGAAATGTGAGGTGAAAAGAGTCATGAACAGGAGACAGAAGGGAGAGAACAAACAGAGACTCCAGTTGGGGGTGGGGGTGGACAAGTGTTCCACTAATGAAATAATGCATGGAAACAAGTTCACATTAAATCGAGCTTGATTTATTTCAACTCCTTTCCTGGTCTCCAAACGGTTGCCATTTTTCCATCGTTTCCTCTCCAGGCGGTGAGGCAGGCTATGAATATAGGAGACTAATAGCGAGAAGAGGTCGGAGACTGAAGAGTAAGATAATTTATATCTGATAGAAACTGTCACAGAGACTCCAACAGAGAAAGAATGTGGAAATCTGACAGATAATAAAGGAATCTGATAATGGTTGAATATAGGACTCTGTTGGAGGGAGAATGTAGGACTCTGTTGGAGGGAGCATTAACGACTCTGATAGGGGAAGAATGCACTGATACAGAACCAAATGTAGAAGTCTGATTATAGAAGTCTCATGCAGAGACTGCCAGAGGCAATTTAATAGAATGGGAAGGTCATAAAGAATGTAGGACTCTGATAGAGAACGAATGTAAGTCTGATGGAGAGAGAAAGGGAGACTGACAGACACATATTTATATAGAAAAAATATAGAAGTCTGTATGTAGGACTCCCATAGAGAAAGAGAGTCAGAAAAACACGTTCATAGACAAGCAAAATGCAAGCAAGAAGAAGTCGGAACATAGAAGTCTGCCAGAGAGATTGCTAGAGACAATCTATCGTAGTAATAGCGTGATAATCTGATAGACACTGAAGCACTGTTACAGAGGGTGAATATGTAGGACTCTGATAGTGGAATAATGTAGGACTGTGATAGAAAAAGAATGTAAGACTCTGATAGTTTGATAATGTAAGATATAGACTAGGGAGAGAAATTTGACGGTGTGAATGTGGGGCTCTGAAAGAGTGTAGGACTCTGATAGAAAAATAATGTAAGATTCTGATAGAGGGAGAGAGACTTAACTAGAGAGAAAAAATGCTACGGTCTGAATGTACAGCTATGATAGAGAGTGAGAGTAGGACTCTGATAGTGGACGAATGTAGGACTCTGATAGAAACAGAATCTAAGATTCTGATAGTTTGATAATGTAAGATATAGACTAGGGAGAGAAATGTTAAGGTCTGAATGTGGGGCTCTGAAAGAGTGTAGGCTCTTATAGTGGAAGAATGCAGGACTGTGGTAGAAATATAATATAATTTTCTTATAGAGGAAGAGAGACTAGACTAGAGAGAAAAAACCGTAGCGGTCTGAATGTACAGCTATGATAGAGAGTGAGAGTAGGACTCTGATAATGGACGAATGTAGGACTCTGATAGAAAAAGAATCTAAGTTTCTGATAGAGGGAGAGAGACAAGGAAGAACGACTTTAGCTGTCTGAATATAGGGCTCTAACAGAGGGTGGATGTAGGACATTGATTGAAAGGGTTATAAGAGTCTGATAGAAAAATGAGGTAATTTTCTGATAGAGGAAGAGAGACTAGACTAGAGAGAAAAATTGCTACGATCTGAATGTGAAGCTCTGAAAGAGTGTAGAGTGTGTACTCTGATAGCGGGAGAAAGTTGGACTCTGATAAAGATACAGACAGAGAGAGGGAGACTAGTAGACACACATTAATAGAGAAACAATGTAGAAGTCTGCATGTAGGAGTCTGATAGAGACCCTGCTAAAGACCCCACTAATAGAGAGTGAATATAGAAGACTAATGGAGAGGAACTAAAGCCTCTGAAAGTTTACAATTTTGTAGACTAATAGAGAGAGACTGTTAAAGACTCGGAAAGTCTGCGAAATTGTATCTCGAGAAAAGGAACCACCTCTGATGTATTGCAATTCTTCCAAACCCTTTGAAAGAAGTTTATTATTGAATACCTGCTAAAAAAGACGCCCCCTCTCAAGTAAATATTGCAGGAAAACCTGTGCTATATTTGGGAAATGGCCCCACAGATCGACCGAATTGATTTCTCTATTGACTTCTCTATCGCTGACTTATCTATTACAGAGGTAAAAGTTATCTACGTTCCAAAGTCTCTCAGCGCTCGCCCTACACCCTCTCTGAAAGACCTTTCTTTTCTGTTTCAACACAAACTCTAATATCAGAAATTTGACCAATCTTTGACTACTTTATTAGCTCGATTCTGTACATCAAATCTTGGATCTAAGCAGTGGAGTGAGTCACAGTAATATAAGTTTAGTAAAGGAGTGGCGAAGTATTTGATTCACAGCCCAAAAAGACACTCAGAGTCTACGATAGTCTTGAGAGCTCCTTATACTTCTTACATCTGAAGAGTCTTTAAACATTTTCGTATTCTACTTCTATCGATTTCAGCGTGGGAGTCCCTGCTTCTGGAAGTCGTTAGTAGAGTTCGGCCACTGCATATTTGGATCCTCAGTCGTAAAGTTTAGTGAATTTGAAGCTGTGGGTTCAGACACGTTCAGATATTCGCACTCCCCGTAGACGCAGTGCATATTATTCGATATAATGAGGTCTCTTCAATGCTTTCATGGCACAACATTGACATATAAATGTATTCCATTCTCTACATAAGCATGCAGTCTACACATCTGTCTTTCCCGTCTTCAGATTGTTCAGTTACTCGTGTTATAATTGAATTCTTCTATTGATTTATCAGTCTTTCTTCAAATAACTTTTTCACAGTGGAAGGAAATTTTTTGTATTTCCTTTGAGAATTGCCCCGAGAATAGAGCCCCCGAGAATAGAGCAGTTCGTTTGGACACGATTCCAAACAATATTCTAATGCGAGTGTCATTCAGCGTTGTCTGCCAAAATTTGTATAGGAAATGTGTTCATATCTCATAAGACTCTCTCATATATTCCACACCCATTCTTCAGTTATTCTTTTACTTACTCCAACTATTCGAATATTCCACATACTCGTAGGCGCATGATACTTCCTCATCAGGTACCCACGGTCAGCTTTTTGCGGATTATTCCCTAGAATCTCTTCCGAGGGATTTGAGTAGGATTCGAGTAGGATTTGAATAGGACTTGAGTAGGATTTGATTAGAATTTGAGTAGAATTTAAGTAGGATGTGAGTAGGATTTGAGTACAATTTAAGTGGGATTTGAGTAGAATTTAAATAGAATTTGAGTAGGATTTGAGTCGGATTTCCATAATATTTGTATAAGAATATTTTACTCAAGTTTATATCGAATCTCTGCCAACGTTTTTATATCAAACGTTTTCATATATCATACAAATCTCTCATTTCTCCACCTCTCCTATTATTCGAATATTCTAGATGCTCGTGGGTACATGCCAAGACTAGCCTTTGAATGAATATACTCTCGAATATCTTCCGTGGGCTTTGAGTAGAATTTGAGAAGGATTTGATTAGAATTTAACTAGGATTTGAGTAAGATCTGAGTAGGATTTGAGTAGAATTTCAGTAGGATTTGACTAGGATTTGAGTAGGATTTGTTTAGAATTTGAGTATAATTTGAGTGGGATTAGAATAGAACTTGAATAGGATTTTAGTAAAATTTAAATAGGATTTGAGTAAGGTCTGAGGAGGATTTTAGTAGGATTTGTTTAGAATTTGAGTATGATTTGTTTAGAATTTGAGTATAATTTGAGTGGGATTAGAATAGGACTTGAATAGGATTTTAGTAAAATTTAAATAGGATTTGAGAAAGGTCTGAGGAGGATTTTAGTAGGATTTGTTTAGAATTTGAGTATGATTTGTTTAGAATTTGAGTATAATTTGAGTGGGATTAGAATAGAACTTGAATAGGATTTTAGTAAAATTTAAATAGGATTTGAGTAAGGTCTGAGTAGGATTTTAGTAGGATTTGTTTAGAATTTGAGTATAATTTGAGTGGGATTAGAATAGGACTTGAATAGAATTTTAGTATAATTTAAATAGGATCTGAGTAGGATTTGAGTAGGATTTGAGTAGGATTTGTTTAGAATTTGAGTAGGATTTGAGTCGGATTTCCATAATATTCCTATAAGAATATTTCCATCACCTTTCTAATCTCATTCAATATCTCGGAATCATAATCAGATTAAAATTCCTCTGATTACAATTCCAGTCAGATTCCAGTCAGATCTTTAAATCTTCGTTTACTAAATGTTCCCATTGTACACTGACTGCCTCACATATAATAGGAAATTTGAAATGTTTCCCTTACGGAGCTTTTTTTGTTGAACCTTTTATATCGCCTGCCTGGACCACCTTGGACTTTTTTATTCTGCTCATAAAATAAGGAATAAATTGTCCATATCCATAGTGGCAGATATATATATTATTATTATATATATATTCATGTATTATCTGTGATTTTTGCTTGTGTCCTTAGCTCGACACCATACTGAGAAAAGCTTAAATAGCTTTCGCAGGCATGCAAAGCTTTGAGCATCGTCGCTCTGTTGACTTGTATAGATCTTACTTCCACTTTGCTTGGTCGTGGTAGCCATGACCGCCCTGCCCTGCCTCACTTATGCTCAAACTTGCCGCTTTTACTTGCAACATCCAAGCCAGAAAATGCGCAATACTGATCCCGGGTTCATAGAAGCGGCCAAGACCGATTTTCGGTTGTAGCGCTATCAAAGAAGAAGATCCCCGGGGTGTGTCTTAAAGGGCCAGTTCATCCAGACTGCAGTCGGGGATGCTACTATAACCTGGCAACCTTTTTCTGAGCTGCAGATTGTGTTGATCTATCAGTTTGATTGATGATCAACAGACTGATCAGTCAGTTACTGCATGGATTTGCTGCTACACTCTCCCTTATCTCCCTCCCCTACGGTCTTTTAGGGGTGGCTTTATACAAAGATTCTAGAGATATCGTATAAGATTTATTAGTTAAGGTGAAGGTATTAAGGATGTTATACACCGCCACCTGAAAGATCTATTATGATGCCTCCATTTATGTAAAAAAGATGAGGATGTCTCAGGCTGAGGCATCTTCCTCATATAAGACTATCTTCATCATCTGTCTATAACTATAGATTTTCTGTCAGGTTTCTTTCCGAGAGGAATTCATGTCTTTGGAGGAATCAAGCTGAGGCATCTTCCTCATATAAGACTATCTTCATCATCTGTCTATAACTATAGATTTTCTGTCAGGTTTCTTTCCGAGAGGAATTCATGTCTTTGGAGGAATCAAGCTGAGGCATCTTCCTCATATAAGACTGTCTATATCATCTGTCTATAACTATAGATCTTATGTCAGGTTTCTTTCCGAGAGGAATTCATGTCTTTGGAGGAATCAAGCTGAGGCATGATCCTCATATAAGACTGTCTATATCATCTGTCTATAACTATAGATCTTATGTCAGGTTTCTTTCCGAAGGAATTCATGTCTTTCGAGGAATCAAGCTGAGGCATCTTCCTCATATAAGACTATCTTCATCATCTGTCTATAACTATAGATTTTCTGTCAGGTTTCTTTCCGAGAGGAATTCATGTCATTCGAGGAATCAAGCTGAGGCATCTTCCTCATATAAGACTGTCTATATCATCTGTCTATAACTATAGATCTTATGTCAGGTTTCTTTCCGAGAGGAATTCATGTCTTTGGAGGAATCAAGCTGAGGCATGATCCTCATATAAGACTGTCTATATCATCTGTCTATAACTATAGATCTTATGTCAGGTTTCTTTCCGAGAGGAATTCATGTCTTTCGAGGAATCAAGCTGAGGCATCTTCCTCATATAAGACTATCTTCATCATCTGTCTATAACTATAGATTTTCTGTCAGGTTTCTTTCCGAGAGGAATTCATGTCTTTCGAGGAATCAAGCTGAGGCATGATCCTCATATAAGAGTGTCTATATCATCTGTCTATAACTATAGATCTTATGTCAGGTTTCTTTCCGAGAGGAATTCATGTCTTTGGAGGAATCAAGCTGAGGCATGATCCTCATATAAGACTGTCTATATCATCTGTCTATAACTATAGATCTTATGTTAGGTTTCTTTCCGAGAGGAATTCATGTCTTTGGAGGAATCAAGCTGAGGGATCTTGCTCATATCTAAGATGTATTTTCAAAACGCCAATGTCTAGATATCGGACAACTGACCGACAAAACTTCGTCACCAGCAAATTGCCATCAATACTAAATTGTTGTTTATGTGAGTGTTTGGGCAGGCACGTGGGACAATTCACCATGCAGATTGGTAACGAAGTTTCGTCGATAGCTTGAATCCATCATCTTCCTGTTGTGTCTTATGATTATGAATGTGTATGAAAGCTCCACCGTTATTTCTTCATTGTGCATGTTCTTTCGACCGCAAATGAGGGTGAATGTCTTGAAACTTTCTAAGGAATCATTCGATGTCATATGCAAAGGCACAGGCAGACCTCCATGCCCTAGTCGGGCGACCGCTCTTCTAACTTCTCTTTGTGCTGGTCTCTTTGTATCGCAGGTATTACTGTTGAAAAGTGGGCAAATTGAACATAAGAAAACGCACGCACGAATAAAAACATAAAAATAAAAATTACGCGCCATTTCAAGGCAGTTTCAATTAAAGAGAACAAAATATCGCCGAGCATAAAAAGAAAGCGAACAATCAAAGCTTAATTAAAGAAGCTTACAAGCGATATTAAAGATTATTGAAAGAGGCGAACATAAATCATAAAAACAGTAAAAGCGAAAAAACCAATCGGGAATTTAAGGAATTTAATTTCGACAGCAGAAAAAACCAAATAACAAAAACAATAACAAAATATGAACAAGAAAACAGTTATAAAAAAAAAATATGCATATATATATAAAAATATGATTGCATAAAAAGCCATTAAAATAGACAACGAGCGCGAGAAGAAAGAGCAGCGAAAAAAGAAAGCAAAATAAAAAAGAGAATATCATAAAAGCAATAAAACAAAGTCGATTGTGAGTGGAAGAACAAAAGGCGTTTTGAGCGAAACCACACAAAAGTCAAGAAATCAAAAGGAACATGTGTCAAATCAATCCATAAAAACCCTACAAGCGACGACCGTAAAACCCGCAACGTGGACTCACACCGAAGCGAACCGTGGCGCAGGCGCAGGCGCAGGCCACTAAATACCGAATTCCGAGTCCGAAATCCCAAATCAATTCACAGAATTAGACTGGCTAATAAAAAGCTGAGCAGTTTATGGCCAGCGGAGCTTAGAGCGTGGCCATCCACCGCACACACCCGGGCGGCGGCCGTGTTGTCGGGAACTACTGTGGAAGTGATAAAAGTTTATTAACAGAACAACTCAAATTGAACGAACGAGCGGCAAACAAAATTAATATCATAAAGAAATTAATGAAAAGAAATTAATGAAAAAAAAATCAATTTCAAAAAAATTACTACAAAAAATAAATAAACAAAGAAATTTCCAAAAAAAAAAAAAATTTATAAAAAATTAAATAAATAAAAAGAAGAAAAAAAGAAAGAAGTGTTCATAAACGAAAAAAACATTGAACGGAATTATCAAAAAGCAAATTATTTTGTGTCTTCGGCGAACAAAAACAATCAACAATCAACGAGAACAACGTCAACGACGCCACCACACTTCAAGTAAACAAATAAGAAACAATTATATATATTTATATATATAGAATATCTTTTCATCATTTGCTGAGGAACTAAAACTGAATGGAAATGACTCAATTTTCAAGGTAAGTGAACGAAACAGAAGATCAAATTACTCGTAAGACAAAACGAATTGAATTGAAGGCAGCCATATTGGCTGAGGCCGCGTAGTGGGGGCATTTTAGGAAGCAGTGGGGGGAGCTAGGAAAGTAGCGTTATATAAGGGTGAATCTAGTTTAGCTGGAAAGTGAACTAATGTGGGCTAGGAGCAGGGCTCAGCCAGAACGCTAACAAAGCCACCTATTTCAGTAGAAAGTGCAATAGAGAAAAGGTCCTCGGTTTAGCATGGAACCATGGAACCATGGATAAGCATATCTATAAGCATATCTTTCAAAACATCTCTTTTTGATATCTATGTCGATGGAGTGGAAAAGACAGAGGTCTTTATATAAAGAAAAGTCACTTAGATAAGTAGGGAGTGTAATAGAAAAAGGTCCTTCTATAAACACAAAATCAAGCAACATTCTTGGCAACAATTCTGTACTTACCAAGACGCTGAGGGCCTGGGAAAACCCCATTAATATACTGGTAGGATTTTCCTAATCAAAACCAAATAGTTCAGTAGGGAGAGGAATACAGAAAAGGTCCTCGGTTTAGCATGAAACCATGGAACTTTATTTCCAACAATTCTCTACTGATCCGTAATCATCTCTTTCAGAATATTTCTTCTTTATCTCTATGTCGATGGAGTGGAAAATAAAGAGGTCTTTATATAACGCAGTCTTTATATAAAGCCAAGACACTTAGTTAAGTAGGGAATGGAATAGAAAAAGGTCCATATTTATAAACGGAAAGCTAAGAAGCTTTCTTGCCAACAATTCTCTACTCACCAAGGCGCTGATAGCCCGGGGAAAACCTCATTAATGTACTCGTAGGATACTCAGAAGCAAAGCCAACTAGTTAGGGAACGACTGTAATAGAGAAAAGTCCTTCCAAACACAGTCTTTATATAAATCAAATCCAACTAGTGAGGCAGGGAGTGAAATAGAAAAATTCCTTAGATAAACTTAAATCCATAGAACTTTATTTCCCTCAATTCTCTACTCACCATGGCGCTGAGAACCGCTGAGGGAGGTGCCACTCGCAGGATACGAAGAAGCAAAGCCACTTAGTTCGGTGGGGAGAGTAGTGGAATAGAAGAAAGGTCCTCGGGTTAACATTAAAACATGGCAGTTTATTTCGAACAATTCTCTATTGTTCCATCATCATAGTGATCAATCATCTCGTTCAAACCATATCTTTTTGATATCTATGTCGATGGAGTGGAAAAGCAAGAGTTCATGATATGAACGCAGTCCTTATATAAAGCAGGAATGGAATAGGAAAAGGTCCTTCTATAAACACAAAACCAAGCAACTTTCTTGCCAACTATTCTCTATTCACCAAGGCGCTGAGAACCGCTGAGGGAGGTGCCACTCGCAGGATACGAAAAAGCAAAGCCACTTAGTTCGGTGGGGAGAGTAGTGGATTAAACCATGGAACAATATTCCCAACAATTCTCTACTGATCCATAATCATCTGTCAAAATATCTCTTTTTTATCTCTATATCGATAGAGTGGAATAGAAAAAGGTCTTTATATAAACGCAGTCCTTATATAAAGCAGAGAGTGGAATAGAAAAAAGGTCCTCAACATAGAACTATGCAACTGATTTTCCCCCAATTCTCTATCCTGACCCGTAGTCATCTCTTCCAAAATATCTCTTTTAAAATATCTCTTCCAAAATATCTCTTTTAAAATATCTCTTTCAAAATATCTCTTTCAAATTACTCTTTTCTTGAGATCCCTCTATATCGAAACCTCGAATGAAGGCCCAAAGATCCATTAAGTAATTAGCTGACTTGTCTACTCCAGTTGATTTTTGTGTGGTTCTCACCATGGCATGTGGAACCCCAATTCCCAGGTTTGCCGCCTCCACATGTAATTTATTATAATAATCGAATTTCTGGTCCGGACCATAACTATAGAAATGGCGACAATTTTTATGAACTGTGGAAATTCGGAGATTCCAGTTCTTAGCAGATGCGGCAGTAAACAAAACAAGAACGTATTTTAAACATATTCAACACTATCGTGAACATTCTTGCTGGCGGAACTATTCCTCTCCGTTTCGAGAGTGAGACGAATCAGTTGCAAATGACATAAAAAGGAGCAGAAAATGGAAGAATAAAGTGGAACCAAAAATTTGGATCTGAAAATATGGAACTAAAAATTTGGATCTGAAAATGTGGAACTGAAAATTTGGAACCGAAAATTTGGAACTGAAAATGTGGAACTGAAAATGTGGAACTGAAAATGTGGAACTGAAAATTTGGAACTGAAAATGTGGAACTGAGAATGAGGAACTAAAAATTTGGAATGATTTCGGTACTCGTAAGGATTCTAAGTGTTTCAATGTGAAAATATTCCGGAGCAACATACACGATAGGGTGGTATAGGTCAGTAGGTAGGTAGGTAGGTAACAATTTGGAGAATCAAGCTGAGGGATCTTCCTCATATAAGACTATCTATATCATCTGTCTCTATCCATAGATATTCTGTCAGGTTTATTTACGACAGGATTTCATGCCTTTTAGAGGAATGAAGCTGAGGCACTATTTGAGGAACTATTTGGAGGATTTCATGCCTTTTAGAGGAATAAAGCTGAGGCACTATTTGAGGAACTATTTGGAGTGCTGGAACTCTTTAGTTCCCTCACAAGGTTTCATCTGGCAATTCTTCTGTATTTGTCCTTCTCTACCCATTCTCAGTAGGCTAAGAAGGACCCCATTTGAGAGGTTAGAAATTGTCGAATGTCCATTTTACAGTCTCCTGTCTGAGGAACTAGAATGATTCTGAGTAGGTTCATTGGGTTCTGGTGGTAGCGCAATGAAACTTGCTGTTCAAATAGTGTTCTCATCGGTGCTGTTACCTTAACCTAGGTTAGTTATTTAGTTAGTTAGCTAGTTAGTTAGATAGTCGGTTAGTAGGTTAGTTAGTTAGTTAAGGCCCAAGTGAAGGCTCATTGTGATACCATATGTTAACGGATATATATAAATGTGCCTCCGTAGAATCTGTGTGGAGCCTTACTCCAAGCATTTTGAAAGTAGAAACAATCTCATAACAGGTCCTTTACATTGATAGATCGTTCAGGTCATTGAAAAGCGGGCAGCCTAGGGTTTTCTAGGAGAAGCTCAGACAGTGACAGAGTAGATGAACAGTGCCAGAGTAGATGGTCACTGATAGAGTAGAGGGATAGTAACAGAGTCGCTGGATAGTGCCAGGGCATATGAACAGTGACAGAGTAGAGGGATAGTAACAGAGTCGCTGGATAGTGCCAGGGTATATGAACAGTGACAGAGTAGAGGGACATAGTAGATAGTCAGTGACAGAGTAGCTGAACTAGGAACAGAGTATATGGAGTACTGTCTCTTCCTCATCCTCATGTTGACCGCTGCGATAGGAGTCCCGCACCTTGAGGCCCAGATTCGAGGCTTAAACCAAACCCAACCTAACAGTGGGTCTCACTAGGACAACCTTGGCAGAAATATATTTAGTTGGGGTATTCTTCAGAAACCTTGTAACTAAATCTTCAGAGATTTAACATACTCTCTTTCTCTCTCTCTCTCTCTCTCAATGACTTCGTCTCCATTATTTTGATATTTCTTATTATTCTCTGTCACTATCCAGCATTCCTCTAGATTTATTTTGGTCCCTCACTGTTCTTAATTTTGGCGAGGAAACCCTCTTCTGTGGAGAACTACAGAGAATATGACAACAGTTTCTTTCTCTCTCTTTCACTCTCACTCACTCTCTCTCACTCTTTCTCACTCTCTCTATTTATCTCTCATTTGACCAGTTTTTCCAATGAGAGCATTTCTCAGCTGAAATATCTTTCAATTGCTCTATGAGTTGGGGTAAACACGTTGAATTCTTTGCACAACTTTCAGAAACTGAGGAATTTTGGAGTTTGCAGTTCCTGACATAAGCTCCAGACAACCAGATATACCCACAACACTTCTCCGACGGTAAGAGTGAGGAGAGAGAAGAGGTGTTTGAGTAGAAAAAATCCAGATTCTTATTACACCTTAGATTTACAAAGATTTACTGAGTCAATGAGTCTCCCCAGACTAGCCTGATTCATCTCGCTCGAAACCGGTTTTATGGAAGAGGGAAGTTTAGAGAGGGAACAGTGTGATTCTAGCTCGGGTTCTAGGTATGCTTTGAGTAGAGAAGAACACATCATTGTAAAGCTTATGACTCAGCCGAACAATTCAACTGTTCTATAACCGGTTTTATAACAAATACGGGGAGGCGTTTAATTCCAGCGTGGGCAATATTTATTCAGTCGATGAATGAGAGAAAAACTCTAATACGGAACTATCATATTCGTTGGATGAATGGGAATATGGCGGAAGTGTTGATGGTGGAAGTGTTGATGGTGGAAGTGTTGATGGTGGAAGTGTTGATGGTGGAAGTGTTGATGGTGGATGTAGAGAGAGTGAGAGTAAATTAGTTGCTTTAATAGTGAGAGAAAATACAATTGAGCGCACGTTAAACCCATGAGAGCCACTACAAAAATAGACGAGCCATAGAGCTGGGGTTAAGAGAGAAGATTCAGCTGAGTCGCTATAAAAATAGACGAGATATCCAGCTGGGGTTAAGAGAGAAGATTCAGCTGAGCCCCTACAAAAACAGAAGAGACATCGAACTGGGGCTAAGAGACAACATTCAGCTGCTCCTTGGCTCTGGCAATGGAATGACCACCAGCAATGACAGGGCCAGAGTAAATGGCCACATTAAATGGCAAAAGAAGGAGTAAAACTCTACGCTCAGCCACCCTGGAAGCTGAACAGGACACAAAGATCGGCACTATTGTGCGAAGTGGAATATTGAGATTCCTGTGAGAATACCTGTGAGAATTCCTGAGAGAATTCCTGCGAGAATTCCTGTGAGAATTCCTGTGAGAATTCCTGTGAGAATCCCTTTGGAAGCCACAGCTAAATGTCTGTGGAAGTATCCACGCTGGTGTGGTGTGCGCAGCCCAACGAACTGTCGCTGGCAGTGTAGCGCGCTTGGTGGAGACCTCAGACAATTGAACTTAATAAGGCCCTTTGTTGAATGTTGACGAAACAAACATTTTTATTGCGTTTGTTCCCATTTTATTTTTTGTTTGTTTTTGTTTCTAATTTTTAATTTAGAACTCGGCATGGGAGTGTTCTCGCACTTTGACAGCATTGGAAGCGGGACACTTGGGCAAATATTTGAGATGGCTTCGTCTGGTTTGGCTGCTCGGTTTTATTTATACCGGCCCGTCCCAAGTGTACTCAGCAGTCTCGGCACACTTAGAATGCGAGCTCAGCCAAGAACTCCGCTCTCTTCGGCTCGGCTGAGGAGAGAGAGCCACGCTCAACTGCAATTTGAGGGCTCTGCTTCTATTTCACCACATGCCATGATCCCAGTGCGATTGTGCTCTCTCATTCGTGGTTTGTTTTGTTACTCGTCGTTTGGTGGCACGGCCAGGCAGAAGTTGCGGTGGGAGATCACGTGGGGTGGGTCGGAAAAATGGTTTTAAATATACAGGTGAGAGGGGAGGGAAAGGGAAGTCATCGAGAAGTGAGCAGGAAGTGAGCGCGAAGTGAACGGAAAGTTGGTGGTTCGAAGTCTTTACAAGATGTGAGGGCAGACAGATGGACAGACCGAAAGGGAGGAAAGGGTCATTCTTGGACACACGGATGGACAGAGAGATAAATAGATGTAAACAAAGACACACAGAGAGATAGCAAGAAATATAGAAAGTAAGAAGGAAAGGAAGAGAGGAAATAAGACAACAAAAAATGAGACACAGAAAAACAGCTAAAAAGAGAGACAAATAGAAAGAAAGAGAGATTCAAAGGAAGACAGAAAAACAGCTAAAAAGTGAGACCAAACACGCACAGATGAACAGGAATAAAGAAGGCGGTGAGAAAATAGACATACGGAGAGACAGAAATATACGAAGTGTGATATAAAGAAAGACAGAAAGGAAGATAGGAAAGATATAGAAAGACGGATATGAAGTAGGATGGGAATACAGAAAGAAAGGCATAAGAAAGGTATAAAGAAAGACAGAAGAGAAGAAAGGAAAGAAGAGAGGAAAGAAGAAAGGAAAGGAGATAAAAAACAGACATGAAATATAATGCAAAACGACAGAAAGAAATATAAAAAGACAGGAAGAAAGATAGGAAGTCACAGGAAGAATAACAAGAAGAAAGATAGGAAGTCACAGGAAGAATAACAGGAAGAAAGATAGGAAGACAGGAAGAAAATTTTAAAGTTAGGCAGAAAGCAAAAGGAAAAAGAAGGTAGACACAAAGTTAAAAAGACAGACAGAAAGATAGACAGGCAGACAGAAAGAAAATCGGATAGAAAGACAGAAACAACGACAGAAAGGAAGAGAAGAAATAAGATAACATTAGAAACACAGACATAAAAGACAAAAAGAAAAATAGGAAGGCAGGAAGAAAGATAGGAAGACAGACGGGAAAGACAGGAAGATAGATAGGAAGAAAGATAGAAAGAAAGATAAATAGATGAAAGACACACAGAAAGAAAGACAGCAAGACTGAAAAGAAGACAGAAGGAAAGACAGAAAGAAAGACAGACAGAAAAATTGAACGACAGACATGCAGACAGAAAGAAAGACAGACATACAGGCAGAAAGATAGAGAGACTGACAAAAAGAGAGGAAGAAAGACTGAGAGAAATACAGATATACGGACATACAGAAGGACAAAGAGAAAGAGATGGGAAAACTGAAAGGCACCAGAAAGAGAGATAGGAAGAAAGACAGAAACGAAGAAAAAGACACAGAGAGAATGCCATACATATAAACAAATAAAAAGATAGATAAGAATACAGACAGAAAGTCAGATAGAAAAAATAAACACTGACAAAAAGAAGGACAACAAGAAAGAAAGGCAAATTAATACAAAAAAGAGACAGGAAAACACAAAGGCAGACAGGCAGAAATACAGCTAAGCAGACAGACCGAGAGATAGGAAAGACAGACAGAATAAGAGAAACAAATAGTAATAGAAGAAAAGTAGTATAAGTGAAAAATAAAAATAGAGAATGAGAGAAAAACAAAAAAAGATAATAAGAATGACAAAAAGATAAAAATAAAGAAATACAAAAATGCCGAAAAAGAAAAATGGAAAAAGAGAAAAATACAAAACTATGAAAGGAGAAAAGTATAAAAATAGTAGAAGATAAAAAGAGAGAAGAGTTTGAAAATATGAAAATGTAAAAAAAAGATAATTAAAAAAAAGACGAAAGAGAAAAATAGAAAAAAACTTTTAAAATAGAAAAATAGAAAAATAAAGATCGAAAGAAATACTGAAAGATGATAAAAAGGAAGGAAATAAAGACAGAAAAAAGCAGAAAGCAAACAACACAGAAAGAAAAGAAGACAAAAAGAACGATATACGGAAAGAAAAAACAGACAGACAGAAAAATGATAGAAAAAGCAAGAAAGAAAGCAGGAAAAAAGAAAGAGATGATTAAAAAAAGAAAGAAAGAAACACAAATATAATCATAGGTGAACGAGTGCCCCTATATATTTGAGCGGACGTGTGCTCCTGAGTTGCCGGAAGCTTTCATTGGGATGCGTTTAGCATACACTCGTACGATATCTAGAGTTGAGCTAGCTCCACGTGCCGTGAGAACATTCGAATATTTACAGAGTGAAGCAATAGAAGAACGACCCAACAAGAACGACCCAACAGAAGAGTAGAGAGAGAGAGTAGTAGAGAGTCTTCAGAGAATTTAGAAAGGGTTCAAAGCGTAACCAACTATTCTAGGTAAGGACCCAGGATCCCATTTTCTGCCTACCTAACTACAGGGTATCCAACTATAGGAACTAACTGTACGATAGAATTGTGGGAATGAACTATAGGAGTTCACCATAGGATCGAATTATGGGATCGAAATTTGCGATTTAACTATGGGATCTGAGCATGGGATCTAACTATGGGATCTGAGTAGGGAATCTAACTATAGGATCTGAGTATGGGATCTACCTATGGGATCTGAGCATGGGATCTAACTATGGGATCTGAGTGTGGGATCTAACTATGGGATCTAACTATAGGATCTAACTATGGGATCTGAATATGGGATCTAACTATGGGATCTGAGTATGGAATCTGATTGTGGGATCTGAGTAGGGAATCTAACTATAGGATCTGAGCATGGGATCTAACTATAGGATCTGAGTATGGGTTCTGAATAACTATAAAATATAATAATATATATCTAACCATATAATATAGGATCTAATTATGAGATCTGCCTATGAGATCAGACTATGAAATCTATCCATAGGAGCTGACAAAGGAGTATAGCTATGAGATCTGACTATGAGATCGAACTATGAGATCGAACTATGAGATCGAACTATGAGATCGAACTATGAGATCTTCTTAGGAGCTAACCATACAGTATAGCTTTTAGATCTGACTATGGGATCTAAATTTGGGATCTAACTATGGGATATAACCAGAGAATATAGCTATGGGATCTGTCTTTGAAATCTGTCTATGAGATCTATTGGTATGATCTAACCGTAGAATATAGCTATGGGAACGAACTATGAGATCTAATTATGAGATCTGCCTATGAGATCAGACTATGAAATCTATCCATAGGAGCTGACAAAGGAGTATAGCTATGAGATCTAACTATGATATCGAACTATGAGATTTTACTATAGGAGCTAGCTTTTAGATCTAACTATGAGATCTGGTTATGGGATCTGACTATGAGATTTGATTATGAGATCTAACTATGGTATCGAATTATGGGATCTAACTATGGGATCTAACCGGAGAATATAGCTATGGGATATGTCTCTGAATTCTGACTATGAGATCTAACTCTAGGATCTAAACGTAGAATATAGCTATAGGATCTAACTATGGGATGTAACTATGGGATCTAATGATAGAATATAGAGATAGAATCTAACTATCAGATCTGACTATGAGATCTATTCATGGTATCTACCCATAGGGTCTAACAATATAGAGATGGGATCTAACCGCAGTATATAGTGATGGGATCTAACTATGAGAACCGAGTAGGAGATCTGGTCATAGAATCTAATATTGTATATAAATATAGGATAGAACTATGAGATATGACTTTGAGATCTATTCAGATGATATATTCAGATGATATATTCATATAATATAACTATGGGGTCTAACTATGAGATCTGTCTATGAAAGCTGACTATGAGATCTAGCCATAGGTTCTAATATATTGATAAATATAGGATCTCACTACATAACTTTACGATCTAACTATAGGATATATAAATATGATCCCACTATGGGGATCTAGCTATATTTTGAAAATTTTAGCCCACGAACCACGCCCATTGTGGGCTATTGAAACTTAATTTCGGGTAACAACTTTGCAGCTTGAAGCTTTTTTATTTATTTTCATTCCATCATCCTCAAAATATAAATGGAAACAAAGAGTGGGCGAGGCTGCCGCCCAGTTTTCTCGCCCACTTACATTTCTGCTTTGAATGTGAACTAAAACTGACACACTCACACACACATACACATACACATGCACCGGCAAACAGAGCCACTTGAGCGCGGGCATGCAAATTAGGCTCATTTGCTTTAATGTTGGAATTACAACATTTACGAGTGTAACGACAACAACAACAACACCAACGGCCACAAGAACACCAATAATAATAAAGATAATGATAACAACAACAACAACAAAACGCTAATTACCCGAAATTAGCATTTTAACGCATTTAACCACAATTTAGTAACATTTTGGACACTTTTCATAAACTATGTAAATTTAGTATGTGAAAAGGGCCATGAAAGCCGCTTAGCCGAGGGCGGAGACGCGCAAGAGGGAGTGCGAGTGGGAGCGAGAAGCGGCAAGGAGGGCGCAATGCGAGTGCCAGAGTGAAGGAGTCGCACAGCTCGGCTGAGCCCCAATTGCAGGTGTGAGAAATTATGACACTCGCTGTACTAGCATGGAACGGAGCAGCAGCAGGCAGGAATGAAGGGCAGTTGGCGCAGCTTGACTGACCGAGGGAATCACATTTGAATTGGAAGCGTATGCAGGGCTACAAGTGTGTGTGTGTGTGTGTGTGTGTGTGTGTGTGTGTTGGTGCGTTGAGGAACAATGGCGTTGAAATGTGTCTCATTTTGACAGTTGTGCAACTGAGTCCACGGAGTAGCAACCCTAAAAACCTGCAAGTGTGCAAACAAGGGCAAACAACACACATATACACACTTATAGCCCTGCATATGGACAGGGCTAAGTGCTGCATTTGGACTGTTCAAATTTGTTATGGTTTGGTTTTTGTGTCTGGTCAACAAACTGTGACCAAAACATGGCTCAGCGGGACATCGGCAAATATGGCGGACCGAACTGGACTTGATTGGAATGACAGACACTGAACTCATGCGTGCGTGTAAGTTCAGCTAAGTGTGTTTATGCTTATGTATGTGTGTGTGTGTGTGTGTGTGTTTTCTCTTCTATATTTATTTCTAATTTACTTGCTCGCAATTGCGTCTTATGCAAATGTTGGCCACCCTCCACTGAGGTACTTGCTTGCATGGTTGAGTTGCGTGTGGGAGCGTCTCTCCCCACTGGCTCAGAGACTCTTAGAAAGTAGTTTGCTTGAATGGCCCTTTGTCGTGCCTCACAACGTCTCAGGTGGTTTAAATCTTTGAGAAATGTTCACTCCTCAGAGATGTGACGTTGAAGGCATCGCTAGTTTGAGTTGGACTCACACAGTCACTGAATGCGCTGCGTCTTGATTGATGGCTTTCAATCAAGCCTCATTGTACTCAGGAATACAACATTTTTAAAGCCCGCTCCCACGATCGTTGATGCGTTAATGAAGTCATTGGAAACCACCTGAAATCAATGAGTCACTAGAAACCAACTGAAATCACTGACTCACTGGATTTCACCTGAAATCGCTGAGTCCTTGGAAATCAACTGAAATCACAGACTGATTGGAAGCCAACTGAAATCATTGACTCACTGGATCTCACCTGAAATCGCTGAGTCCTTGGAAAGCAACTGAAATCACTTTAGTGACTAGAAATCAACTGAAATCACTGGCTGACTGGAAACCAACTGAAATCACTGACTCACTGGATCTCACATGAAATCCCTGAGTCCTTGGAAAGCAACTGAAATCACTGAGTTCCTTGAAATCACTTGAAATCATTGACTTACTGGATATCACCTGAATCGCCATGCAAACCCACTGAAATCACTGAGTTCCTCAAAATCACCTGAAATCACTGAGTCACTAGAAACTAACTGAAATCACTGACTCACTGGATCTCACATGAAATCCCTGAGTCTTTGAAATCACTTGAAATCATTGACTCACTGGATATCACCTGAACTCGCTGAGTCCATGCAAACCCACTGAAATCACTGAGTTCCTTGAAATCACCTGAAATTACTGAGTCACTAGAAATCAACTGACATCACTGAGTACTTGGAAATCAACTGAAATTACTGACTGACTGGAAACCAACTAAAATCAATAAGTCACTGATAATCACATGAAATCCCTGGGTCCTTGGAATTCACCTGCAATCCCTGAGTCCTTGGACACCAACTGAAATCACTGAGTCCCTGCAAACCCACGGAAATCACTGAGTCCCTGGACACCAACTGAAATCACCTTAAATCACTGAGTCACTAGAAATCAACTGAAATCACTGAGTCCCTGAAATAACTGAAATACATCCAAGTCTTCAATTGTGACGACTTTGAAGATGACTTTTGGTTCTAGAAAGCAATGGTAGAGAATTGAGTGACATTCCCGAAATAAAAATCTAATTTTCGATGATTCCAATATAGTTCTGGAGAAAGTAAAATATTGGAAACAGCACTTTCGACGCACTCATCTCCGATACACTGAATCCAGCAAAATTCCTCACACCTCAATCCCAGTTTTGCAGGAGTTACATAGATGAGGAGGATCAAAAGTCCATCGAACGCCTCATCTGCACGTGTTCAGCGTACAGAGAGAAAGGTTCAGGGAGGAAATTAAATGTATTAGTATTCCCATATATTGGCTCTAAAGGGTTGGCCTTACAATTCTTCACATCCAAGCCGCGAATATGACGTTCATTATATGCCAAAATTATATGACATGGACAAATTCTTAAAAGGCGGAAGATCAGAACAACTCTACAAAGTATTGGCGTGATATTACGAGTTCGTGGTATCACATCTGAGGAAAAGGAAAATCTTCTCTAGAAAAACTGAGCTTTGAAAGATCTGAATTGCTTTTTTCTAAGAGACACTTTTAGAACCTCCTCCGTCGGGGCATGAATAAGGGATGTGAATGAATTTTTGACTAGAAACTCAACGGATTTCATGGAACAACCTTCGTATGCCCCAGATGTGGCTCGGTGTGACTTCCTCCTGTTTCCAGAACTGAAATTGCCACTTCGTGGAACACGTTTTGAGTCGATCGAAACCATAAAAGAAAATACGAAGAAGGAACTAAAGGCCGTCCTGGCATCGGCCTATAAGAAGCGTATGGATGACTGGGTCAACCGTTGGAATAAGTGTATTGCCTCAGAAGGAGGCAACTTTGAAGGCAATAAAATACATTTTGATGTTTAATATTTGGAAAAATTCCATGGGTATCGAGGGGAAACAGGAGTTATGAGTATATTCTAACTCAGAGTTGAATGAAGCATCCAAGTTGGTTCATGGGTGGTATGATCAGAAGTAATGAGCACATTCCAACACAGCAGTGAATTCAGAATTCAACATGGATCTACTGGCTTTGTAGGTAGTACGCTCAGCAGTATTGAGTACATTCCAATCCAGACTATAATGAAGATTTCAAGTCGGGTCTGTTGTGTTCGCGGGTGTTGTGATCAGAAGTAGGGAGGACATTTCTACTCAGAGTTGATTGAAGCATCCAAGTTGGGAATATTGTGTTCGTGGGGGAATACGAGCAGGAGTTATGAGTGCATTCCAATCCAAAGTTGAATGTATAACCCAAGTTGGGTGTATTGTGTTCGTGGATAGTACGAGCAGGGCAGTTATGAGTGCATTCCAAGACCAGAGTTGAATGAGCAACCAAGTTGGATCTATTTTTTTCCAATATGCACGGTAAACCAGCTCGTTGCACGAATTTCCTGTTTGTTATCTGACACACTGGTATATACATATGACGGTCTATTTGAACGCATCATCAGTTGAGAGTCTATCAATGGGTCTGATATCCTCCCAGTAACGCGCATCAATTGTACTACGAAAATGAACGTCACAATTTGGTAGAAGGCCTTCTCAGTGAAGCGACACGTATTGCCTTCCATGGGGTTATGGGTTCATAAGCGAAACGGCTGCAATTAGTGCCAAGGAAACCCCCACTAAACGATCAATCAAATATAGATAATTACACTAATATATGCTGGAGTGGTGTTGGTCATCGGATCTTTTGGGCCGGGGAAATGGCAACTTCATTTTGATCACACAAATCCACAATTTAACGCGAAACTGCCACGCTCCGCATTGATTGGTGCATGTCTTCATTTGTAGGCCGACTTAATGGTGGACTAATTTAAATGTGGGCCAAGCCACACCCCTTTATGTGCATGATGATTGTGGTGGTGATTGGCTGCCGACACCACTTTGAACAAGATCGGCCAATTGTCCCCCAAACAGTCTCCCTCGCACATTCTCCCTTAAGCATTGTCCCCTCTCACATTCTCCTCCACACAGTCTTCCTCACACATTCTCTCCTCACACATCCTCCCTCACACATCCTCCCTCGCACATCCTCCCTCACACCTTCTCCTCCACACAGTTTCCCCCACACACTCTCCCTCACACAGTCTCCCTCACACATTCTCCCCTCTCACATTCTCCCCCACACATTTTCCCCGGTGCTAAGGATCCTCAATCTGATCCGTTGTAGCAGGTCCTTTGAAATACAGTTTCTTTCTGTAAATTTCAGCTCTCTCCTCTGCTCTTCCAACATTTTCCTTTGTGGGGAAGTTTTCTTAGAAGTATTTTTTGGATATGAAAATTTTTGAAATGTGTTTTCGTCCTTGAAGATGAACTCTTGTGCCGAACGAAGTGTGTGAATAGAGTGCTTGGTATACTCATGCCAGAGGTAAAAGCAGAGGAAGTGTGCAGAGGCAAAGGCAGTGGATGAGGCTGAAAGTCAGAGGCAGAGGCAGTGGATGAGGCTGAAAGTCAGAGATAGAAGCAGTGGATGAGTCTGAAAGTCAGAGGCAGAGGCAGTGGATGAGGCTGAAAGTCAGAGATAGAAGCAGTGGATGAGTCTGAACGTTAGAGGCAGAGGCAGTGGATGAGGCGGCTGAAAGTCAGAGATAGAAGCAGTGGATGAGTCTGAACGTTAGAGGCAGAGACAGTAAGTCAGAGGTAGAGGCTGAAATAGGCAGAGTTGAAACCAGAGACACAGAGGCAGAGTTAAAGCCAGCGATAGATTCCAATCCGACCCGTAGCCCGAGTTCGATCTGGCGACGGCGGCAGCTCCTGCATCAGAATTGCGAGCATTTCACGCAGTTGGCTGCTGCTGCGTCGGGGCTGTTGCTGGATTGTTGCCTGGCTGCAGACTGCTGCCTGGCTGCTGGACTGCTGCCTGGCTGCTGGACTGCTGCCTGGCTGCTGTTTGCGATTGTTCGCGAGTGTGAAAGTATTTAATTATAAACATTAGGGGGCCTCTCCCCCATGCCAGCGGAGACAGAAGAGCCAAACAAACTGCCTGACTGAGTGGCTGTTTCACTGGCTCACGCTGGCTGGCTGCCTGGCTGACTGGCTGGAGACTTTAACTTGGCAGCAACAGCAACAGCAGCCGTGCGTGCCTTCAATTGAGCAGTTTTGCTGCGGCGGCAGTTGTTGTTGTGGTGCTGTGCCTGTTGCTGACTGCGTTTTAGGCGACCCAGCCTCGACTCTACGCTACTCCACTCTACTCTACTCAGCTCAGCTCAGCTCAGCTCAGCATGTGGCTAAGCCGATCATAATTCTTGTTTGTCAGTCTCAGTCGCAGTCTGAGCCGCAGTTTGTTTTTTCTTTCTTCTCTCGTTTTGTTTGCTTGTTTGTTCGGTTTGTTCTTTTTTGCCCCTGCTCCTTTGTTGTTGTTGGTGTTGCTCTGTGTAGTTGTGGATGGTGTTCTGTGTTGTTGCTGTTGCGTTTTGTTCCTTGCTGGCTGCCGCTGCCGCTGCCGCTGCATTCATGTGTCATGCCTACCACTTTTCTTTCTCCACTCTGGCTTTTTATGGAAAATATTTGCGCTCATGTGTCAAGTGGCTGCAGGCAATTTGCTCCTACTGTGCTTACAACACAATTGTGCGGCGTGCAGTCCGGCCACTGGTCGCTGGCTGCTGCGGGTCGCTGGCTGCTGGCTGCTGTTTCGTTTGTGATGCTGATGCTGATGCTGCTTCTTCGGTTGTTGTTGTTTTAGTTTTTGTCATTGGCGTTGCTGCTGCTGTTGCTGCTGTTGTTGTTGTAGTTGTTGTTGCCTTGCATCTGTAAATTCGCATTTGCATATTAATGTAATTTAGCTGTGAGAGTTATAAATTTCTTAGACCATATCTATTACCACTTAACTGGCTGGCTGGCGGTGCTGGAGATGGCGATGGCTATGGCGTTGATGATGGCGTTGCTGATGGTGATGGTGCTGGTGTTGGTGTTGGTGTTGGTGTTGGTGTTGGTGTTGCTGCTGGTGCCTGACTGGTCTGACTCAACCGCTGCAAGGGTTTCCACACACGCATGGGTTTAAGTGCGTTGCAGTGTTGCTGGCTTCCTAGCAGACTCGCTGGAACCAGCTTCGCACTGCGTTGTTCAATGAAATTTGTGCTTCGTTTGTTGCTGTTAGTGTTGTTGTTGTTTTCTGTTTTGATAGGCAATTTGTTAGAAATTTGAAAATTTTATGTCGTTATTAATGGCATTTTAAATTTAACCGTTGCTTTCCTAAGTTTGAATTATGAGCGCGGATTACGAAACGGAAGTTGTAAATTTCACAAAACACATCAAAATGGATTAGAGAAATGGACGTGGGACTTTTAGTTTTTTCTTTGTTGATTTTTGTTGGTTTTTTGGTGACTTTTTTTGGATTTGTTTCCATAAATATTTCTTTCACTTTCATTTCATGAACCAAAATTAATATTTCACACCGAGTTCCAGTTCAGAAGCTTGATAAGGGCCTCTCAAGCATAGCGGCATGTATCGTCGTTTGAAAAATGGACTCCTCAAACACTGAATCTTCAATATTCGATTCATGGGCTCAAACTTCAACCCCTAACAAGAAACTCTCTTTGCAAAGTTCTGCAAGAAAACTCTTTAGAACAGGTTCAAGGATATTCCGGCGACCATCAAAGTTCGACAAAAGCTTCTTCCCACATAAAACTTTCTCTAGAAACTTTTCTTGACAGTGCCAGGACAAAAGCTAATTAAACTTACCTACAATCACAATGGGCCTACAAGTGTGTCTTCTGGCCGAGTGTTCCTGCCCTTGACAGCCACTTAAAAATAGGACAACACGTCCTTATATCTGTCTTCGTCTTCCGTCTTCTTCTCCTTCATCTTCCTCGTGTCAATCTTTTTCTGTATCTTCTCATTCTACATCTTTTTACTCTTCATCTTCTTATTTTCCATCTTATTCGCCATCTTCATATTCTCAGTCTTCATATTATGTACTTTCTTATGGTTCATCTACTTATTTTCCTTCCTCTTTTTGCTTGTCTGCTTTCTCTTCTTCTTCTTATTTTCCATCTTCTTATTCGCCATCTTTCCATTTGCTTAGTATCCATCTTCTTATTCCGCATTTGCTTATTCTTCATCTTCTTTTTGTCCATCTTCTTATTCTTTATCTTCTTATTTTCCATTTTCTTCTAGCTCCTCTTCTTCTTTCTCTTCTTCTTCTTCTTGTACATTTTCTTATTCTCCATCTTCTTGTTTTCCAACTTCTTATTCCCCATTTTAGTTTTCTCCATATTCTTATTCTACATCTTCTTATTCTCCATCTTCTTATGCTTCAGCTTCGTATTCTTCATCTTCTTCTTTTCCATCTTCTCATATTCTCCGTCTTCATATTCTCTATCTTCTTATTTTCTATATTCTTCTTTCCTTTCTTCTCCTTATTATCCATCTTTCCATTTTCTTATGTCCCATCTTCTTATTCTCCAACTTCTTATTCTACATTTTCTAATTTTTCGTCTTCTTATTGTTTATCTTCTTATTCTCCACCTTTTATTTTCGCTTTTCTTATTTTGTATCTTCCTTTTGCTCCTCTTATTCTTTCTCTTCTTCTGCTTTTTCTTCATCTTCTTGTTATCCATCTTCTCACTCTCCATCTTCTTATTCGCCATCTTTACATTCTCTTATTTTCCGTCTTATTCTACATTTACTTATTCTTGGTCTTCTTATTGTCCATATCATCTTATTCTTCGTCTGCGTCTTCTTCATCTTCTTATTCTCCATCTTCTTACTCTCCACCTTCTTATTGTCCATCTTCTTAATTTCCATGTTCGTATTATCCATCATCTTATAGTCCATCTTTTTATTCTCCATCTTCATATTCTCTATATTCTTCTTGCTCATTTTCTTCTTTCTTTTCGTCTTCTTATTATTCACCTTCTTACTATCCATCTTTCCATTTTCTTATGTTCAATCTTCTTATTCGCCAATTTCTTATTCTCCATTTTCTTATTCTTCGTCTTCTTATTGTCCATCTTCTTATTCTTTATCTGCTAATTTTCCATCTTCTTATTATCCATCTTCTTATTCACTATCTTATTATACTTCATCTTATTATTCTCCATCTTCTTATTCCCAATTTCTTATTCTCCATCTTCGTATTCTTCATCAACTTATTCTACATCTTTTTATTCGCCATCTTATTATTCTCCATCTTCTTATTCTTCATTTTCTTCTTCTAGATTTTTTCATACATCGTCTTTTTATTATCCATCTTCTTATTCACCATCTTCTTATACTACATCTTCATATTCTCTATCTTCTTATTTTATATCTTCTCCTTGCTCTTTCTCTTCTTTTTCTTCTTCTTATTCTGTTTCTTTTTCTTGCTCGTTTTTTTCTTGCTCGTCTTCTTCTTTCTCTTCTTCTTTTTGTCCGTCTTCTTATTCACCATCTTCTTATACTCCATCTTCTTATTCTCCATTTTCTTATTCTCCATTTTGTTTTTCTTCATCTTCTTATTTTCCATCTTCTTTTTCTCCATCTTCGTATGCTTCAGCTTCTTATTCTTCATCTTCTTCTTTCGCATCTTCTCATATTCTTCATCTTCTTATTCACCATCTTCTTATACTCCATCTTCATATTCTCCATCTTCTTATTCTCAATCATCTTATGCCTCAGCTTTTTATTCTTCATCTTCTTATTCACCATCTTCTTATACTCCATCTTCATATTCTCCATCTTCTAATTCTACCTCTTATTCTTCTTCACAACATTCAAGCTTCTTTCTTTCGTTCTCTCCACTTCTTCTTGAAAGCATCAGAGCATACTTTCTAGAGGAAACAACACTCACTCCCATGTTCCTATTCCCGAAAGTCACTTGTACAATAATGCTTCTAAGAGATTGGGGAGAATGGGGCGAATGGAGACTCCACATACCCAAAAGGGATCCATTGTGTTAAATGGAAGGCTTTCAACTGACGGTGTGTTAAAGAATTCCGGTGGACAGAAGGTCATTAATTATTGGATCCTGAAGTCCCCCTGGAATCACCCTGTAAATATAGCATTAAAAGCCCACAAAGTTTTTCATATTCTTGTCTCTGGAATTAACAGAACGAAGGATTAATATTTCTTCAAAGGCACATTTATTGTATTATCATTCCAATCATTCTTCCATCTTGGAACAAAGTCTTTAAAGAGTGTTTTAGTTTAGGCATTTTCTTGGAGTAAAGTCCCTCTTCTACCCATCTTGGATCAAAGTCCCCAACCAGTAGCCCAGACTGTCCGAGTTTAGGTATTTTCTCACATTCTGGATCAACGCATCTTGGATCAACGTTTCCAAAGAGCGTGTTAGTTTAGGCATGTTAAAAAAACCCCTTCTACCCTTGAATTCAAGTCTTCAAAGAGTATTCCAGACTACCTGAGTTTAGGCATTTTATGCAGTCAGTAGACCTCTCTACATAGACCTCTCGGATAAAAGTCTCCAAAGAGTATTCCAGACTCCGGAATTCAGGTCTTCAATGAGTATTTCAGACTATCTGGGTTCAGGCAGTTTCTCGTAGTTAGTAGACCCCTCTGAACTGCATTTTAGACTGCCAGAGTCTATCTGTTTTGTTGCAGTAAGGTGACCCCTTCTACCCATCTTGGATTCAAGACTCCAGTGGGCATTTCAATCTGTCTCAATTGTGGGGGTTTCTTGCAGTAAGGGGACCCCTCCTACCTACCTTTCAGACGCAGTTTCTTGCAGAAACTGTTTTATTCTATTCTAAACTATTCTTTTGCTCGATGATTTCAGGTCTGGTTTGTGGCCACTTCCTTCATTTTCATCTCTCAACTCCTCCGTGTCTTGGATCTCACATTTAAATGACTAGATTCCTCTTCCCCCAGAATTATTAGACCATCCCCTAGAACTCTGGAAGACATCTCGTACATTTCTAGTGCCTTAATTGCTGGTGAATCTCATCCTCAACTCACTCCTGTCCTGATATATTTCTAAGTGATAAAGAACAAGTCGGGTTCATGTCGACATAACTCGAACCAGGCTTAAAGGATATGCGGGGACTGTACTCGGTACTTTCTGTCTACCTCTCCCTCATAGCCTGAAAGGGATGGGGTTGGTGGGTTTCCGCACATTCTGTTCTTCAAGTTGTTGTGAAACCATTCCACACCTCCCAAAGTCAACATTTGAACAATGCGACCAGCCTCGAGCGATCTTTCGCTTACGTAAATGGAAGCTTTGTTATAAATAACAAAGGCAAATATAAGCAGCAAATGTGAGGCAGATAAACAAAGCTCCACATCCGCCTCCCCCCTCGCGGCCCTCTGGCCCGACGATCGTGATTGTGGCAAAACAGCGATTGACGCAATTGGAGCAAGGCTTCAGGGAAAACATCACCAAACAAAACACGGTCTCATTGTCTGCTTGCGCCCTAAGCAAATATTTGGCATGTTGCGGAACAACAATTGCTGACGCCATTCGATGACGTCAATGCGTACTCTGACGTCAGTGAGGTATTGTGTCCCCAGACACGCTTCCGCATGCATTCTGTGCCCACACTTCTCCTTCCCACTGTGTGCGAATTTTTCTCAAATTTTTAACCGAAATTTTCATAATATTTGAACAAAAAAAATCGCCACATTTGTTATTTCAATTATAAACAATACAAAAACACGTGCGCTCTGCGAGTATCACAGAAATAGAACGCCTCCACCAGATACCAGACCCACCCCGTTAACACAGTTTATTTTCCATTGTACACAGTTTTGCCACAGCGCTAATGAAGCTTTCTGCTGCCTCTAGAAATGGGACACGATCCGATCCGCGCCATTTGCCTTCCTGCTAACACGAAGGGCCTCATTTACAGGCAACTATTCCAAGGGAATCACTCAAAGGGTGTCACTCAAAGGGCATCATGCAAAGGGCACCATTCGAGGGGAATCATTCGGAGAGTACCTTTCAAAGGAAATTATTCGAAGCCCATCATTCAAACTGCGTCATTCAAAGGGCAACATTCGACGCCCATCATACAAAGGGCATCTTTCAAAGGGTATCATTCGAAGGGCATTCTTAGAAGGGCATCATTCCAAGGGAATCATTTGAAGAGTAACATTCAAAGGGAATTATTCGATGGACATCATTCAAAGGGCATCATTAAAGGGCATCATTCAAAGGGTATTACTTGAAGTGACTTTTTCGAAGGGTATCATTCAAAGGGTATCATTCGAAGGACATCACTCCAAGGGAATCGTTCGAAGAGAATCATTCGAAGCCCATCATTCAAACTGAATCATTCAAATGGCAACATTTGAAGGCCATTATCGGAAGGTCATCATTCAAATTGTATCATTCAAAGAGTATCACTCGAAGGACATCATTCCAAGGGAATTATTCGAAGAGTACTATTCAAAGGGAATCATTCGAAGAGTACCTTTCAAAGAGAATTATTCGAATGACATCATTCAAAGGGCATTATTTGAAGTGACTCATTTGAAGAGTATCATTCAAAGGGTATCATTAAAAGGGCATCATTCCAATGGAATCATTCGAAGAGTAACATTCGAAGGGAATCATTCGAAGAGTACCTTTCAAAGGGAATTATTCGAAGACCATCATTCAAGGGCATCATTCAAAGAGAATCATTCGAAGCCCATCATTCAAACTGAATCATTTAAAGGGCAACATTCGAAGGGCATTATAGGAAGGTCATCATTCAAATTGTATCATTCAAAGAGTATCACTCGAAGGACATCATTCCAAGGGAATTATTCGAAGAGTACTATTCAAAGGGAATCATTCGAAAAGTACCTTTCAAAGAGAATTATTCGAATGACATCATTCAAAGGGCATTATTTGAAGTGACTCATTTGAAGAGTATCATTCAAAGGGTATCATTAAAAGGGCATCATTCCAATGGAATCATTCGAAGAGTAACATTCGAAGGGAATCATTCGAAGAGTACCTTTCAAAGGGAATTATTCGAAGACCATCATTCAAGGGCATCATTCAAAGAGAATCATTCGAAGCCCATCATTCAAACTGAATCATTTAAAGGGCAACATTCGAAGGGCATTATAGGAAGGTCATCATTCAAACAGCATCATTTAAAGAGTTATCATTCAAAGGACATAATTCCAAGGGAATTATTCGAAGAGTACTATTCAAAGGGCATCATTCGAAGTGTATTATTCGAAAGTGTATTATCATTCGATAACTATAATTCATATGGTATCATACCAAGGTCATCATTTGAAAGACATTATTCCAAGCATTAAGAAGGTATTATAAGAAGGTCATCATTCCAA
This sequence comes from Clusia tigrina, assembly GCA_920105625.2. Lineage (NCBI taxonomy): Eukaryota > Metazoa > Arthropoda > Insecta > Diptera > Clusiidae > Clusia > Clusia tigrina. Next base: position 201,431,551 of record OV050032.1, read on the forward strand.
GGGAATCATTCGAAGGGCATCATTCCAAGGGAATCATTCGAAGAGTACCATTCAAAGGGAATCTTTCGAAGGACATTATTTTTAGGGCCTCATTCAAAGGGTATCATTTGAAGGGTATCATTCCAGAGGTATCATTTGAAGGGCAACATTTGTAGGGCATCATTCAAAAGGAATCATTCGAAGGTCACCATCCAAAAGGCATCATTCAAAGGCCACCATTCAAAGACTACCATTCAAAGGACATAATTCGAAGGATATCATTGCGAAGGCCATCATTCAGAGACCACCATTTAAAGTGCATCATTTGAAGGGCACCATTCAAAGTCCACCATTCAAAGGGCATCATGAAAAGACCATCATTCAAAGGGTATCATTCGAAGACTAGCGCTACTATCATTGTCCCGAGGGAACAGAATCCAGAACTACTTCTAGGGGGCCCAGCGAAAACTCTCCTCACTGGCGGCTCTAAAACTGAGAAGGGAACTGAGGATGGCTGGCATCTGAATGAAAATGGCAGACGCTTCTCAGTATGATAAGTATGAAGTATGGTAACAGGTTCCCCATCGGAAATATTTGCTGTACTGGAAGTCTGGCTAATTGAGAAGAAATGGCGCGGTATACATTTTAAAGTCCGTAGGGACAGTCAGGCTGCACTGAAGACCATGGAAAGGATGTTAACCACTTAAAAAATTACCCAAGAAAGTGAGTCAAGACTTAACTCCGTCGCCAGCTGGAATTTACTTGAACTTATTTGGGTGTCGAGACACTGCGCTGTACGGGGAAATGAAATAACTATTGAGCTGGCCAGTATCCCACTCCCCAGTATCTGCGGGTACTCCAACGGGACGAGAGCCATTTGTCGGTATGAGTACAGCAGGCGCTGTTGATTGGATCAATGGCCACGTGAATTGTATTCAGAAGGACCGATGGAAACAACGAAGTGCTTCCTAGAAAGTTCGAACAAGAGAGTTGCAGATTTCCTTCTAATTTTACGAAGGACATTGGTTAAGCTGCTCACGAGGCATAATCTATGGGGCCATCATATAGCGACCATATTATCATTCGATAGAGTCCCAATTACGTCTCCTATCGGGAGGAAGAACAAGATTGCTCAGAGCATTTTCTCTGCAATTGTCTTGCAAAGGTATAAGGAGGTGCTTTTAAGGTCAGATGTTTTGGGAATGGACAACGTGCATTCCTTATTCCTGGACAGACTTCTGAGATTCATAAAAGAGTCAAAGAAGTTGGAAATGGTGTAAGTTCCCTTTCACAATCTTCTATCTCCCCCTACCCCTAAACATTTCAAGGCTTGTGGTACATTGGGCATCAATGCCACAGTGGAGACATTCGCCAGAGTGGAGAGTTGGAGACATTCTTCTCCTGCTGTTCTCAGGCCTCCCCCTTACTTTCCTAGTCTATTTTATTCTATTATATTCTATTCCATCATTGTCCCGAGATCTTTCTTAAACGTTAACCGAGAATCCTCAAGAACTTTTAATAAAGCTGTGGTAATGCAGTCATGGTGAGAACAGAAGAGAACTGACATGGGGGAAAGTAGTATAAAGGATGAAGGAATCGAGTCAGCTGTTGGTTGATGAGTTTTTCAATTGCTCTTTCCTTGGGAAGAATTAAGATTGGGTGATACCCCTTCCACTACAGAGATGGAGAGTTCAGTTAGACTGAGGATATCAAACTAACTCCTTTTGTAAGAAGCTTCGGCGAAGAACTTTTTTTTACTTGAATAAGAAGATTCCTAACATATAAGCAAGGAGACCAATCCAGAAGCTGCTCGGTTAAAGCCACTGTTAGACATGACACATCTTACATCAACAGTTTGATTCTTCAGAGGACGAAGATGAGTGACACACGTACAAGCGGTATTCCAAATACTCCATGGATGAACTGCATCTTCTCCAATGGCTGATCTAACAACATCAAAGGTACATTTACCAGGGGCATGCGGTGCTCCCCCCTCTGCTCAACGCACCTCCATCTCCACTCTCACACAGAGCTCTGCAGAATTGTGTGCCGAAAATCGCATTTTTAACCCTTTTTTGTGCAGTTTTTAAGCGGTTTTGTGCTGGCAGGAACCCCCGAAGCTGTGACTGAGGCTGCGACGGCGACCACTGCTGCTGCTGTTGGTGCTGATGATGCTGTTGCTGTTCCTGTTACTGTTGCATTATCACAGCAAATAAAAATATCCGTCCAGCGATTCCAGCACAGCGGGACGTACTACTGTGAAGCAGCAAGCGGCCGGCGGACGGCAGCATCGCCACAGTTGCAGCCACTCACTCACTCACTCAATGCGTGTGAATATGCGAATATGCAGTCTGGCCTGTCAGGCGTTCCAACGTTGCCAACAAGTTGGATGACACTTGGCGGAGGCATCCGCCGCACAGCACCGAAACAACACCAACTGCTGCCACGCTGCCACTGACACAGCCACAAAAACGATATAAATGACAACAAAAATTTGTTTGCACTCAATAAGGATTAAGGCTACATGCCCAGGACGTGTGGTATTAAAAACTGATGAGCTGCGTTCCTCGTTGTCTTCGTCCATGCTGCTGCTGCTGCCTCTGCCTGCCTGCCTGCCTGCCTGCCACTGCCTTTTGACTTGCGAATTTGTCGACTTACTCAAGCTGCTTTTAATAAATTTAAAGCTTAATCCGTAAGCGATTTTTAGGCCACTTTTGTTAGCGGGCCTCTCACTCCCGCCTTCGTTCCGTGCCCCTTTTTGCATGCTCCTTTCTTCCTCTTTGCTGCTGTTAATTTTAATTTTGAAAGACACAAACAAATTCCTCGAAAAAGGAGTCCGCAACAAACAGCGGCTGCAGCACCAGCACGGGAACATATGTTGCAGCAGCGAAATTGCATGTTGGCAACTTTGTGCGACAATTGCAGCCAAGCCAGCAGGGGAGGCGAGTCAAAAAAATTGAGCATACAAAAAATGAACATGAAAAAATGGAATGAAACTTTACAAAAATCCACAAAAAAGTGTGGAAAAAATGCCGCATGCCGGTGGGAGGAATTCCAGCTACAACAACAACAACAACAACAACGATAGTAACAACAACAGCAGCAGCAACAGCAACAACAGTAACAACAATTCGCCAGCACCTTAAAGCAGCTACCAAAATACCCCACCCATTAAAAGAGCAACGATGTGTAAAACAAGCCTCACTCCTCACACCTCACTCCTCACTCTTCACTTCTCACTCAACACTCTCCACCCCTCACTCTTCACTTCTCACTCATCACTCTCCACTCCTCACTCTTCACTTCTCACTCCTCACTCCTCACTCACCACTCCTCACTCTTCTTTTCTCACTCCTCACTCTCCACTCCTCACTCTTCACATCTCACTCATCACTCTCCACTCCTCACTCTTCACTCTTCACTCCAGACTCCTCACTACTTACTACTCACTCCTCATTAATTACTACTCACTCTCCACTCCGCACTCTTCACTTCTCACTCCTCACTCTCCACTTGTCACTCTTCACTTCTCACTCCTCACTCTCCACTCCTCACTCTTCAATTCTCACTCCTCACTCTCCACTCCTCACTCCTAGCTCTCCACTCCTCACTCTTAACTTCTCACTCCTCACTCTCCACTCCTCACTCTTAACTTCTTACTCCTCACTCTTCACTTCTCACTCCTCACTCTCCACTTGTCACTCTTCACTTCTCACTCCTCACTCTCCACTTGTCACTCTTCAATTCTTACTCCTCACTCCTCACTCTCCACTTGTCACTCTTCACTTCTTACTCCTCACTCCTCACTCTCCACTCCTCACTCTTCAATTCTCACTCCACACTCTCCACTCCCCACTCTTCACTTCTCGCTACACACTCACCACTTCTCACTCTTGACTTCTCACTCCACACTCTCCACTCCTCACTTTTCACTTCTCACTCCTCACTCTCCACTCCTCACTCCTCACTCTCCACTCCTCACTCCTAGCTCTTCACTTCTCACTCCTCACTCTCCACTCCTCACTCTTCACTCTTCACTTCTCACTCCTCACTCTCCACTCCTCCCTCTTCACTTCTCACTCCTCACTTTCCACCCCTCCCTCCTCACTCTCCACTCCGCACTCCTCACTCCTCACTCTTCACTCCTCACTACTTACTACTCAGTCTCTACTTCTCACTCCCCACTCCAAACTTCTCAATCACTGCATAGTTACCCTTAACCACTCGCATTGGCCAGGACTGTGCTGTATTCGCCAGCGACCCAACTCCAGGGTCAGAGTCAGGGTCAACAACTGGATGACTACCAAAATGACTTTCAGTCCGTGAGTAAGGACAGACTGGATTGTACCTCCCTCTATAACTGTATCTCCATGTCTCCACCTGTTCATTATCTCCGTATATCTGTTCATTTTATATTTCACTGTCTCCCTAGCTCGATAACTCTAATTATTTATGTCTGTCTACCTCTAAAATTCAATATATTTTCGATCTCTCTGTCTATATGCCAGCCTCTATATAAATATATAGATAATTCTTTGCAGCTGTATATGTGAATCTTTATAAGTCAACATCCCACCGTCTCTGCAACCCTCAAACTTTGTCTTTCTCTCTCTCCTTGGTTCTATGCTTTGGCTCTACGGGCCTATGGCTCTATGATTCTATGATTCTATGGCTCTATGGCTCTATGGCTCTATGGCCCTAAGTATCTAAATCTATATATGTTTATATCTTTGTGTATATTATTTGTATATATCTATGCAGCTTTTCTATATATTTCTATATCTAAGAGTATGCTTATAGCTTCTAAGAGTATAGTAAGTGTCTATCTATATAGGTATACCTCTAAATCTCTAATTCTATATCCCTATCTCACCACCTATATATCTCCCTATCAATATGCATATCTATATTTATTTTTCATTTACTATATCTGTATCACTATATCTTTCTATCACTACATCTCTATCCTTCATCCTTCTATTTCTATATCTCTTTATCTTTATGTCTTTATATTTATATTCTTTTCCACTGCTTCATTTCCACTCCTTCATTTCCACCGCTTCTTTCCACTGCGTCTTTTCCGCTGCTTCTTTTTCACGGCCTCTATTCCACCCCTTTTTTCCACTGTGTATTTTCAACTTCTTCTTTTCCACTCTTTCATTTCCACTGCTTCTTTACAATGCGTCTTTTCCACTGCCTCTATTCCACTGTTTCTTTTCCACTGCTTCTTTTTCACAGACCCTATTCCACCTTTTCTTTTCCACTGTTTCTTTTCAACTCCTTCTTTTCCACATCTTCATTTCAACTGCTTATTTTCCACTGCTTCTATTCCATTGCTTCTTTTCCGCTGCTTTTTCTCCAATGCTTTTATTCCACTGCTTATTTTCTATTCTTTCCTGGTCATTGCTTCTTCCCCCCTCTCGTGTACATCCATCTAATCTTCGTTATACACCAATTCACCGGCTTCTTAATCTGCACTTGTTTGTGGAGAGACCACCGATTTTTCTCCTTCATATCTCCCTCCTTCATATCTCCCTTCTTCATATCGTCCTCCTTCATATCGACCTCCTTCATATCTCCTTCCTCGTTCCTTCTTCGTCTCTTCCTCTTTCCTCTTTCGTCTCTTCTTCCTTGGCCTCTTCTTCCTTCATCTCTTCCTTTTTCGTCTCTTCCTCTTTCGTCTCTTAGTTTTTCGTCTCTTCTTCCCTCGAACCTTTCTTCTTCCTTCGACTCTTACTCCTTTAACTCTTCCTATTTCCTCTCTTCCTCCTTCTTCCTTCGTCTCTTCCTCTTTTCTTCTTCGTCTTTTCCTCCTTCGCCTGTTCCTCTTTCCTTCTTTGTCTATTCCTCTTTCGTCTCTTAGTCTTTCATCTGCTATTGTTTTGTCTTTGTAGAATCTTTCTTCTTTCTTCGACTCTTCCTCTTTACTACTTCCTTCTTTGATTCTTTTTCCTCTCTTAATTTAATTTTTAGTTTTATTTTAGAACTAGAATTTGACTTCTCTCTTCTAAGCCCTCACACACATATGTTAATAGGTAGTTTGAATGCATTTGCATGGCTGTGTGTGTGTGTTTGTGTGTGTTTGTGTGGGTGGGTGCGAATGTTTCATTGCGTCAGGGCACTTCTCAACCGTTCTGTAAATATCGTTCCATCGAGTTACGGTCCATTAAACAAATTGAAATCATTTAAATTTAAATGACCCCTCTGCTGAGTGGTTGAGATCTGTGCGGATACTCGGAAGAGGCGTACAAAGGAAGCCCAAGAAAATGTTAACCCCAAATCAAAATTTGCACACTTTAAATCCAATTCAAGTGTATTTAACACGTTCGTCCATGTGCGCACCAGGACACGAAAAGAATAGCACACACAACAAGCAAACAAACAAACAAACAAACAAATCCCCTAATAACAACATTTCAAAAACATTACTTTTGTGTACGGACCTGGAGTGGGAGCGGAGATGCTGCTGCTGCTGATGATGATGCTGCTGCTGCTGATGATGATGATACTGATGTCCGTGATGTCGATTATGAAGGCTATTGCTGGCTGGTGATGGACGAAAGGACATGCACTCGAAATATGGGGCAACCCTTAAATCACTCTTGATACTCGTGGTAAACGCATCAACAAGACAGCGAAGAAGCTATGTAAGAGCAGATGCCGAGCAGAGCAGAGCAGAGCAGAGCTGAGTAGAGTAGACTAGAGTAGACTAGAGTAGACTAGAGTAGACTAGAGTAGACTAGAGTAGACTAGAGTAGACTAGAGTAGAGTATATTAGAGTATAGTGGAGTAGAGTATAGTATAGTAGAGTAGAGTACAGTAGACTAGAGTAGAATAGAGTATAGTAGTTTGGAGTAGAGTGAGGTAGAGTATAGTATAGTAGAGTGGACTAGAGTAGAATAGAGTAAAGTAGACAAGAGTAGAATATAATATAATATATTAGAGTAGAGTGGAGTAGAGTGGAGTAGAGTGAAGTAGAATGGTGTATACTAGAATAGAATGGAGTATACTAGAGTATAATGGAGTCGACTAGAGGAGAGTGGAGTAGAGTATACTATATATAGTATAACCGAGCAGAACAGAGCAGACCAGAGCTGAGCAGAGTAGACTAGTGTAGACTAGAGTAGACTAGAGTATAGTGGAGTATAGGCTATAATCGAATATTAGAGTAGAATGGAGTAGACTAGAGTAAAGTGGAGTAGATTATAATAGAGTCGAGTAGACTAGAGTAGAATATAATATAGTAGACTAGAGTAGAATAGAGTAGAATAGTTTAGATTAGAGTGAGGTAGAGTATAGTATAGTATAGTGAGTAGAGTGGAGTAGACTGGAGGAGAATAGTTTGGAGTATAGTAGTTTAGATTAGAGTGAGGTAGAGCATAGTATAGTAGAGTAGATTGGAGTATACTAGAGTAGAGTGGAGTAGAGTATACTATACAATAGTAGAGCAGACCAGGGCAGCGCAGTGTAGAATAAGAGTTGACCAAGAGGCCGACATATGTCTGAAGCATATGTCCGGTCAGAGACAGACAAACAGACGCATTGAAGGACACGCGGACGGACCTACTCTGTTGCTGCGGCTGAGGTTCGGTATTTCCTACTCCTTCTAGTGCTACTGGCGGTGGTGGTTGTGGATGTTTCTATTGCCGGCCTCATTGTTGCTGATAACGCTGACGATTTAAATGATGACGAGGATGCAAGGATTGAACAAAAACGCCACCATCAACTTGAAATGTTTACAGAGTTGGTGTTAGCGACCGCAAACTTAAAAATTGTGTATTTTCGTAGTGGCTCAGGCAGCTTGGAAAAAGGCACTTGAAGTCCTTTACGGATAATGAATTTTCCATTATGCAACAAAGCGGCCGAAGGACTACAGCAGTGACTGCCAGAGGCGGGGGAGTTGGCGATGGCGATGCTTATGGCACTTGCACAGACCGCAGGATAACAAGAAGGATGGAAGGAAGGTGGCCAGATACAGTCAGTCAGCCAGTCAGTGAGGCAGGACGCAGAGTGTGGGGTATACAGCACAGCACAGCAGAGCACAGGCAGGCGTAAAAGGGTTCAAAAACGCAAAAAAAAAGGAAAACAAAACAAGGAACATTTTTGAAATGTAAAGCAAACGTTTTCAAGTATTTCAAATTTCTTTGAGAGCGGCAGCGGCAGTGATTTCAATTCACAACAATAGCCGCCGCAGATTGTCAGCAAGCCGGAAACGGAAGTGCGTCACAGAGCGCTGCTTTAGACGTCGCTGACGGCCCTGGCGTGGGCTCTGGAGATGGAGGTGTAGATGCTGCCTGGGCCGCGCAGGAGGCCGACGTCGACGAGCTGGCAAACGACAGCTGCTTTAAAGCATAAACTGAGAGTATTGTTTGTGTTGCATGTCGAGCCACTCACTTTGGCATTGTGCCCGGCATACTTGCAGGCGCTTAGCGAGCAGGGTTAAATGCTTAAATTCCCATTGGAACGCCGGCCGAGCGGAGTGTGCGGGGCAGGCTTTTAAAGGCTTAAATCAATTACTTAATTGATTAACAACAACATGAATGGGCATGAAGTATGCCAGCGCCAACGCCACTGCTATCTCCATCTCCAGTCGTCCACCTTCCCACACTACTCCACTCTACTCCAGTTCACTCGCAGGGCAGTCGGCCGCCGGCCGCCGGCCACCCCCGCCCCAACCCTGCCGTGAGCGGTTGTAAAACTTTTTTGTGCAATTGCGCTTAAACAATAAATTGGACTTTTGAGCACTTCATTCATGGCTTTGTGTCTGTGTGTGTGTGTGGGTGTATCACAGGATAATAAATTCATCACTGCTTAAGGCACCCGCCGGGGCAACAGCAGCAGCGCCTTCTTTCGCTTCGTTTCAGTTGTTGTTTTCCTTTTTTGGGAGACTGAAATGTGTCGAAATAAAAAATGCATTTGTTTAATTTTGCCGAGGCTTACGTTAAGCGTTTTTATGAGCACGCTCGGCACCAGGAAGGGGGTGGGGCTGCGGCTGTATAGGCAGCGCGCTTATGTGTGAGGTTTATGGCGGTTAATTGGCGGATTATTTGGTGCTTGTCTTGTCGGCTTTTGTTGCCCGCAAATGTGTTTAATTGTTGCATGTGGGGGCTTAACTTTTGTTCGCTTGTTGAATTTGCAGTTCAGATTGGTCGGGATTGGAGTCAGCAAGTAGCTGGGTCAGCACGTAGCTGGGAAAGAGCTTAGTCCAAGTGGCAATTCATTGGGGAAAACTTTCAGTCATTCGCTGATTATGTTGGGACACTTCAAATGGGTACTAATAGCATTGTAATTACTTGCACAGGGAAGCCTGGAAAGCTACTTGAGGCATTTATCAGTGACGTAAGACAATTATCAGAGATTTGCGACAAAGGAGTATGCAGATTCAATGACTTCATTATCAATGACTTGAGACAATTCTTAGTGACTTGAGACAATTCTGAGTGACTTGAGACAGTGATCAGTGACTTGAGATTAAGGAGTATGCAGCTTCAATGACTTGAGACAACTATCAGTGACTTGAGACAATTCTGAGCGACTTGAGACAATGATCAGTGACTTGAGACTAAGGAGTATGCAGCTTCAATGACTTGAGACAACTATCAGTGACTTGAGACAATTCTTAGTGACTTGAGACAATGATCAGTGACTTGAGACTAAGGAGTATGCAGCTTCAATGACTTGAGACAACTATCAGTGACTTGGGACAACTATCAGTGACTTGAGACAATGATCAGTGACTTGAGACTAAGGAGTATGCAGCTTCAATGACTTGAGACAACTATCAGTGACTTGAGACAACTATCAGTGACTTGAGACAATTCTCAGTGAGTTGAGACAATTCTTTACAGGAAATCCCCAGTTTTGTTAAGTGATCCTGCAGCCTACCGTGCAGTGTTAAAATTCTTGTAATGTTTCCTCGACGACTCTTATTTGAAGGCCCCTATAAGCGATTTTGATTGTGATAGTCCCACTAAATTGTCCCAGGATACTCTTCTGCCTGAATGAATGAGCAGAAGTTTCCCTTTCCTAAACCACAAAATGGTTCCGGGCTTACAAGCGGAGAGGCTGCTCTCTTCTTGGAAAATTTGTCGGCCATTTCGTTACCGGAAATTCCCACGTGGCCTGGAACCCATATGATCCATACCTGATTGTTTTGGTCAAGGATGTTCAGCTTATCAAGTCTCCAAGCACTTCATCGCCAGTTTTGATGTCACCTGGTGAGAGTTGAGAGCCTTAATTGCTGCCTGGCTATCAGTTCGGATTAGAGAGAGGGAGAGAGAGAGAGAGAGATAGAGAGATAGAGAGAGATAGAAAGAGATAGAGAGAGATAGGGAGAGAGAGATAGAGAGAGATAGAGATAGATAGAGAGATAGAGATAGAGAGAGATAGAAAGAGATAGAGAGAGATAGAGAGAGAGATAGATATAGAGACAGAGAGAGATAGAGAGAGAGATAGAGAGATAGAGATAGAGAGAGATAGAAGGAGATAGAGAGATAGAGAGAGATAGAGATAGAGAGAGATAGGGAGAGAGAGAGATAGAGAGATAGAGATAGAGAGAGATAGAAAGAGATAGAGAGAGATAGAAAGAGATAGAGAGAGAGATAGGGAGAGAGAGATAGAGAGAGATAGAGATAGACAGAGAGAGAGAGAGAGAGATAGAGAGATAGAGAGATAGAGATAGAGTGAGATAGAAAGAGATAGAGAGAGATAGAGAGAGATAGAGATAGAGAGAGATAGAGAGAGAGAGATAGAGAGATAGAGATAGAGAGAGATAGAAAGAGATAGAGAGAGATAGGGAGAGAGAGATAGAGAGAGATAGAGATAGACAGAGAGAGAGAGATAGAGAGATAGAGATAGAGAGATAGAGAGAGATAGAGAGAGATAGAAAGAGATAGAAAGAGATAGAGAGAGATAGAGAGAGAGATAGAGAGAGATAGAGAGAGAGCAAAGAGAAGCCAAATAAGAGTGGTATGGGCATAGATCTCCGCCATTGAAGAGAAATCGACCCAGTGTTTGTGGTCGTCTCAAAGCCGCCTTTAAATTATGAACTGGCAGAAAGACTGAACCAATTTACGGAAGCTCTCGCACCAACTATTCTTTATGGGGGAAACTGCTGAGTAATCTCCCTCTTCGAGTTGCCAATGGCAAGTGGGATAGAAGTACCAAAGAAAACGCCTTCATCTGTGCTGACCACCTCAAAGTAGTTTTTACGCCAAATCCAACGACAAATAGTTCCATAAAGCCCGACACCAGAGCGTTACAGACCCATAAAACTGAGTCTGAACATCGTAACAAAAATGTTGACTAAGGATATAAAACTAAATAAAGGAGCAGGGTATGACAGGATCAAATTATAAAGCAGATGCCAGGAGTAAATACAGTTTTAATGATATTTAATGCCATGGTCAGATTGGGATATGTCCCCAGAAGTTGGAATATATCACAGATCAAAATGATTTGAAACCTGGGAAAGATTCGAAGCTTCCAACCTCTCACAGACTTGGAATATATCACAGATCAAAATGATTTGCCAACCTGGGAAAGGATCAAGGTTTTCAACCTTCCACATACCTATTAGCTTCCTGCCTTTACAACCACCAATATGGGAAGCATTCTCCAGTAGACCAAGTGCACCGCATTATCAGCGAAATCGGGAAAGCTTTGTAGGATAAGAAATATTGCTCTGCAGTGCTCTTAGACATTGCACAAGCTGTTGATAGAGTCTGCCATTATGGCCTGATTTATAGAATCTTTCATATAGTATCCTCAGTTTTCCACAGAAGTCTAGAATCGTTCCTTATCGGCAGAAAGTACCGAGTTAAATATAATGAGGCCATGACATTATTGAAGCTGGAGTTCCTCAAAGTACTCAGAGCTGTATCTGGCGGATTTACCCACAACTGACAACATGGTTACGTCAACATACGGAGATGGCACTCCTTTCATATGCTCACACTCACACTCAAATATACCAACCATCTCTGAAAAGGAAACACCCACTTGCAGAATATTGATAAGAGGCTTTCGCATTGGAGAATACTGGTGAAGGAACTCAAAAGTACAAACCATCTTCACCCAAGACTCCTCACCTCCTTAACAACCTAACTATTCCACAAAAAAAGCAGTTCATTATCTTGGAGCTCATTTAAAGCAACGCCACTTGGGAACGAAGAAAGCCCAATTGAAAACGAAGAGCTCCAAATTAAATTAGCCACTCTGGAGGAAATCCCGGCGGCATCTAGAACAGAGGGTTTTAATAAACAAAGCCCCCATAAAGCCGATCTGGACTTAAGGCACTGAGTTGTGGGGAAAGCTTCATCTTCACACATTGAGTTGATTCAGCGCGTAGAATCAAAAAGATTGCGGCCCTTTGGGGTCCTAAATATTCCATTGGTTAAAGAGGCGTTCAACAATTCCTCACGCAAGTATAACGCCAGGTTAAACAAACTAACCCAACCCAACCCAACGACCAGAAGGCGATTGGCAGCAGCATCCATGAGAGACCTTCCAACTTACTGAAAACCTGAACTGTATTCAGAGTCAAATTAAATAGAGAACTCACAACAAATCTTTGCATATCAATAATATTAATATATACTCTAGAATAATACCATCATCGGTCTCCAATTCTCTTGAAATTCTCTTGAATGTCCTTTTTTAATATAAGCCTTACGTTGGAATAGAAAACAAACTTAAACGTGATAAAGAGAAAAGATTCACTGAAATCATCATCCCCAATAACTGATACGAGTATTGTGTGTATGTGTCTGAGAGTGTATGAGAGTGTTTGAGTGCGTTTGAAAGTGTGTGTGTGTGTATGAGTGTTTTTTTTTTAAATATTTAACGAGGAGGAAAACATCTAAAGTCACAACCCCGTCAGTGCGGGACTCTAACTCCGCTAAAACCTCCTCTCGTCATTACGGCGATTCCCCCCGGAGACACTGATTAGGTTTACGTCGGGAGGCCGTAAGAGCATTTACTGCTGACACGTCAGTATTAGGTCTGTCATTATGTCAGTCCTGTGTGTCTCAGTATCGAGTGTGTTTGAGTGTGTGTGTGTTTGTGTGGGTGCATCACAGGATAATAAATGCATCACTGTTGTGGGAAATTCCTTCAGGGAAGATTTCAATTTTCCGTAATTTGTTCTACTGAGAGCAGAGCAGTAGTGATATGGACAATGATCTCCTCCACAAAGCTTCTACCAGAGGACATTGTCATAGCACTTCACACATTCAATTCCCAGATTGGTTGATGGGCTGTGTGAGTGGTCTCCTTGTCATATTGCGTCCAGTTCCAGGTTCATTTGCGAGCCTCATTCCTCTCATATGACCTCCCATGAGACTGTAGCAGTCGTTAGCCGCGTGAATACTTGAGAGCCAAATTGATATGGATATCTGGGGTATTGCCACTGAAATCCTATGATTGAACTATTCGTCATCTTTTTATATGTGATCAGAGGATTCAAACCCTGTTATTATGGCTTCAGAAGTATCACTGAACTGCTCCTTTGTACTTGGTCAATTCTGGGGAATTCTCAGTGAAATGTATGAATGAGCACAGCTTCCAAAGATAATATCTGCGGTGGCAATCCAAAAGGCTCCTGTGAATTCAGACACTCAATTGGACAGTTGCCAACTTGATCTTCATCCTCAAGAGACTGATATATCGATGATGGTTAGCCAGGAATTTGCATGTGAATCCTATCATTTGTTTTCTTCACATCATCGGTCTTTGGAGACAAGATTACCGAATATACTCACTCACAAGAAGTCATGCATATACACAGGAAGAACCATATACCATCCATACTCCCACATACACTCACATACTCACACACTCGCATATACACTGACACACTCCCATCTGCACTTAAACTAAAGAAGCCTTGAACTGAATAAATTCCGAGAGAAAATTCTTCAAAGAAAAGAGCTTGATCATAAATCACTGTAAATTGTCACCAAAGAAAGACGGAGAGAAACAGATATATATATACGAGTATATAGGGAGAGAGTGAGCGAGAGATCTTGTATATATTTGTCTCACTTTATATTGTACATTCGTCTAACATAATCGAACATAAAATTGTGTTTTCATTTGAATTCTTCTTCTGTTTTATTTTCAGTTTGACATTATCACCTTTTGCCACAATAGCAGCCAAGTCCACTACGGTACCTACACCACACCACCACCTCCCAGCACCTTATAGAACTTTCCCCATTCGCTCCACAAAATGATGGATCGTATCCCATCATTATCACTATCAGGCATATCGCTCGCGCATCCACTTTCAATTTCAACTGGGCAATCCCTCCAGCATCAGCTCAACTCCGCTGCTTCGGCGGTCACTTCCTCCACTGGCGGACATCTGGGACAATTGGCAGCTGCCGTGCACCATCATCATCAACAACAACAACAACAACAGCAACAGCAACAGCAACAGCAACAATCTCAACAGCAACAGCAACAACAACAGCAGCATCAACAGCTGCAACAACAACAACAGCAGCATCAACTGCAACAACAGCAACAACAGCAGCAGCAACAACAGCAACAACAACAGCAGCAGCAGCAGCAACAACAACAACACCATCACAATCATCACCAACAACACCATCACAACTCGACGGCTGCCCACCACCATCAATTGTCGCTGAACTCCTTGAGCAGCTTAACGCCGAACGGCGCCTCAGCCGCCACCAGTGCCGCAGCCAGCACGTTGCCGCACAACCATTCGACGACGGCCCACCACAGCGTGCACCACTTGACGCACGCCTCACATCTGCACGCCGCCGCCGCCGCCCACAACAGCGCCGCCGCAGTCTCAGCGTTGCACCACCACGCCGCAGTGTCCAATTCGGCCGCTGCCGCTGCTGCCGCCTCCTCCGCGTCCGCCCTGCATCTGGCGCACCACCACCCCCATCATCCGCACCATCACCACAACCATCTGTCGTCCGCTGTGTCAGCTGCGGGCGCCACCTCCGGCTCGTCGTCGTCAACCGCCTCCACCAGCTCCAACGCCTCAGCGTCCGTGATGGCAGCCGCCGCCGCGCATTTGCATCACAATTCGCAGGTATCACCGATGACGAATTTGCATCAGAATATGGGCAGCCTGATGAATAGCGGCAGCAGTGCCAGGTAATTATCAAGCGCACGCATCTTGGGGGGTTGGGTGGGCACATAGCAGAGCTACTCTGAGATAGTCATTCAGTTAGGCAGTGGGCGGGTGAGCAGCTCCTATAGAGCGCAGTGCTCGCAGAGATGCTTTTCAATTGAATTGTGTGTGGCGTGCGTTAATTGAAAATTTCCCGATTTCATTGTTATGTCTGTTTTTGCGTTTGTTGTCAATTTGTCCCATCAACACAAACACACACACACACACACACACACACACACACACAGACAACACGCAGCAGCAGCCTTTGTGCTGGCCTGGCACAATAGTTCCTATTCAGGCGCTCGCAATTCAATTAACAACATAAAAATTGACATCACTGGCAGCCATTGTGTCGTCATGTGGAACAATTGTGCTGGAACAATGGCTGGGGGGAGGTTGTTATGTGAGGGGTGAATTGATGTTTGACACATCACACTCGTATGGTGTAGTCTGATAGTTGGCATATTCCACTTACAGTGGCGGCCCTGGGGAAGATTGACTCGTCGAACACTTCCTTGCTTTGGTTCGAGAAGTCACTCCGCAGCAGTTTGTGGTGAAAATGCCACAGTTGTGGTGAATTTCAAGGGTTTTCTCGGTCTTACCTTGAATCCAGCAGCCACTCCGCAGCAGTTTGTGGTGAAAATGCCACAGTTGTGGTGAATTTCAAGGGATTTCTCGGTCTTACCTTGAATCCGGCAGCCACTCCGCAGCAGTGTTGGGTGAATATGCTACAATTGTGGTGACTTTGGCACAGTTGTGGTGAATTTCAAGGGTTTTCTCGGTCTTACCTTGAATCCAGAAGCCACTCCGGAGCAGTCTGTGGTGAAAATGCCACAGTTGTGGTGACTTTGGCACAGTTGTGGTGAATTTAAGGGGATTTAAATAAATTTGACAGCCTACCACAATCTCCACATTCAGAAAAAGTCTACTAAATCCATGCTTCCTGTCCATTACTTCACATCCCCGCTTCACCACAGACAAGTTTAGTTTGTTACTATTTCTTAGTCTCACTTCTTCGTTTTCTCGGTCTTACCTTGGTTCCAGAGCCAGTCCGAAGCAGTGTTTGGTGACTTTGAGATCAGTTGTGGGGACTTTGGTACCAGTTGTGGGAACTTTAGCACCAGATGTGGGGACTTTGGCACCAGTTGTGGGGACTTTGGCACCAGTTGTGGGGACTTTGACACCAGTTGTGAGGACTTTGGCACTAGTTGTGGGGACTTTGGCACCAGTTGAGGGGACTTTGGCACAGTTATGGTGACTTTTAAATTAGTTGTGGTGATTTGGCATAGTTGTGGTTAATTGAAGGGGATTTTTATATATTTTACAACCTACCACAATCTAGAAGTTCATCAAAAATCCACCAAATCCATGCTTCCTGCCCATTACTTGAAATCCCCCCTTAACCACAGAGAAGTTTTCCTTGCTTCTTTTTCATAGTCGTATTTCTCACAGTTCCAAATCTCGGTTTACATGGACCCGTCAATATTTTTTGTCTTGACATTCGTTTCTTTACGTTCAAGCTTAGTTTAGAAGATATGCTTTTAAATTATATGAGTTATTTTCTGCTGGGACGATTCTTCCTCTAATTTTTTTGTGGTATTGAAATTTTGGTTGAGGTCTGAAGGCAAGACGAGTATTCTGGAAAATTTTCTATCATTCTGAAATTTCTGAAATTCCCAGCGATGAAAAACGTTTGTATACAACCACCGCACCTTTCCTCTCACTCCCTCCTCACCATCTTTATTTATTTATGTTTTCTTTTCTTTTTTTTTTGTCTATTTCTTTGTTTTTTAATTTGTTTTATTCATTTATTTTTTCTGTTTTTTTGGTTCGTTTTTTTCTTGTTCTCTTTATTCATTTTCTGTATTTTTCCCGTCGTTACTTCTTTGCTTCTTTCATTGTTTGTTTCTTCGTTTCTTATTTGATTCCTACATTATTTCTTTTTTCGTTACTTCTTTTCTTCTTTCATTGTTTGTTTCTTCGTTTCTTATTTGATTTCTCCATTCTTTCTTTCTTCGTTACTTTTTTGTTTCTTCCATTGTTTCTTTCTTTATTTATTTATTGTTCTAATATCTTTGTATCTCTATTTCTTTATTCATTCTTTCTTTGTTTCTTTCTTTCTTTCATTCTTTACGTCGTTCTTTCTACGCAGTTTTTGCCCTGTTTGACTATAGTTCGTCTTCTCTTAGTTAACTTCCTTGAAATAATTTGGTTGTTCCAAAATTGTATTTCTGCAGAAATTCTGCTAAAGAAACTCATGGAAGTTCTCCCTTGATCCTTATACTATCCTTATCATTCAGAAAATATGGGGTATGGTGTGGTTGATCTCTCTAGATAATAATGTGGTGGTGACATATTCTATTAAATGATCGAAATTTGAAAGACCTCTCTCTCTCTCCCTGCTGGAAGATCTCTCGCTCTTCTTTATAGCAGTTTATTTTGTTGTTCCAGAACTGTTATCCCAAAATTTATTCTAAGACTTCTTCCTCTACTCATCTTCAGACTTCTTCCTAGTAGTACATCTAGGAGTACTTTTCTCTGTCCTTCATCTTGGACGACCTTTCCCTCTCCCCATTTTGGAACACTTGACCCTCTGCCCCTCTAGGGAGACCAACTACCGTCTTCTTCTTTATCGCAGTTTACTTTGCTGCTCCAGAACTATTGTTCCGATACTTAAGTATGCTTAGACCTCTCCTGTATCACCTTTCTACCAACTTGGAAGACCTCCACCATATTGGAAGATCTCCTCATCTTGGACCAACTCCTCCTCTTCTTCTTTAGCGATCTATTTTAGTTCCAGAACTATTCTCCCGATATTTAAGTATGTTATCTATCTTGGATTTCCTTTCCATCTCCCATTCTTGGGAGACCTATCCCTCTTGGAAAACCTTCATTTCTTGCAAGACCTTCTCCTCTAGGAAGACCTCCCCTTCTTGGAAGACCTACGCCCCTTTTCTTCTTTATGACCTTTTATTTTGCCTCTCCTCTATCTTGGAATAAGCTTTCCTCTCTCCTTCTTGGGAGACCCCTCCCTCTTGGAAGACTTCCCTTTCTTGGACCAACTCCTCCTCTTCTTCTTTAGCGCTCTTTTTTGTTCCAGAACTATTCTCCCGATATTTAAATATGTTCAGATTTCTGCCTCTCCTCTATCTTAGAATACCTTTCCCTCTCCGCTTCTTGGAAGACCTCCCCTTCCTGGAATACCTATTCCTCTTCTTCTTGATGGCCTTTTATTTGGCTGTTCCAGAACTATTCTCACGATATTTAACTAAGTTATCTATCTCGAATTTCCTTTCCCTCTCCCCTTTTTCGAGGACCTCCCCCTCTTCGAAGACGTACACCGTCTCCTCTCCTTTATGGCCTTTAATTTTGTTGTTCGAGAACTATTCTTCCGATATTTAAGTATGTTAAGATCTCTGCCTCTCCTCTATCTTTGAATACCTTGACGTCTCCCCTTCTTGGGAGACCTC
Organism: Clusia tigrina; assembly: GCA_920105625.2. Classification (NCBI taxonomy): domain Eukaryota; kingdom Metazoa; phylum Arthropoda; class Insecta; order Diptera; family Clusiidae; genus Clusia; species Clusia tigrina. The sequence continues at coordinate 201,450,154 of OV050032.1, forward strand.
TCCCTCTTGGAAGACTTCTTTTTCTTGGAAGACCTTCCTTTCTTAGAATACCTCCTTCTCTGGGAAGAACTACCCTTCTTGGAAGACCTACTCCTCTTCTTCTTTATGACCTTTTCTTTTGTTGTTCCAGGACTATTCTCACGATCTTTAAGTAAGCTAAGGAAGTTCATAAATAATGGGAATATATCGTTTCAACACATTGTGGCGTGATCTCTAATCAATTGCGGGGGTTGGTAGGGGTGATGTGGGGTATGAGGGTGTAGTGTCCTTCTCCCATTAAACAATCCACTCAACTTGATACCATAATCTGGAGTAGAGCGTTTCATTTACACGTGCTTCAGGAAATGCTCGATCAATGTTTCTTCCTGCCGTTCCCTTGGCCAATTCACAGAACACTCACTCACTGGGGACACCTTCCAACATTACTCGTCCTTCAACACCTTTTTTATGTTCCAGCACTTCTCCTCTGATATGTGTAGGTAGTGTAACAAAGCAGGAATGAGAGTTCCAAGCGTCTAATTAGCGCTCCAACATAATTTTCAATTATCCCTCACACTCTCTCTTCTTTTCTCTTTCTCTTCGCAGCGATGTCTTCTTCAGCCTCATGATACAGAATACGACGAAACGTCAGAACGAGGAGCACATTAAACGTCCGATGAACGCTTTCATGGTCTGGTCGAGATTGCAGCGCAGAAAAATTGCCCAGGACAATCCGAAGATGCACAATTCCGAAATATCAAAACGTTTAGGTGAGTGGTAGCACAGTGGACGGGCGGCGGCGACGAAGGAAGAAGGCATGTGAGAGAGAGGAAACACTGGCATATGTGCTGCCATGGGCGTGTTCTCCCTCTCACCCCTTCCTCGTTCGTGTCATCCGTTCTTTTCTTTACTTTATTTTTGATTAAGCAAAAATCGATAGACAAAGGACAAAGGACAAAGGAAAGGAAAACAAACAAAAGTTGCATTAAAAATTTTGTAAAATTCCCTGAATATGAATGAATTGGTAAAATGCTGAAAGAAAAACAATAACATAAGGGGCAAAGAATGCACAGCGGGGGAGGGGGGGGGGGGGGTGGTATGGTACCCAGAACACAGTAGAGTAGATCAGCGTAGAGCAGAGTGGAACAGAGCAAAGCTGAGCTGGGCAGAGTCGAACAGACCAAAGTAGAGTTGAGAGCCAGGGCAACAACTCCAGGCAGAGCTCACATGTGTCCAACTGTTTGGAAACAATTGCGAGGGTGCAAAAAAGCACACAATGCCAACAAAGCCCGCGCTGCGCAGCGCACCGGACGCACTCATCACGATATGCAGCCATGGTGCAGTGTGCCACCTTGGAGTACGGGCCGCGCATATTCATATGCACGGAGCAGCCAACAACCTGCGCGCCCCCGCTCGTTGAGCGATTTGAACTCTCGACGCGAGAACTTTTTCCCGCTGAAGTCTGAGACTACGCTGTGGCAGGGGTGGGGGTCTACTGCTGCCAGACCAATGCACCTTCAATTTGACGGCGATTTTAACGCTGAGGATGATGATGCTGATGAGTATGAGGGTGGTGATGATTATTTAAGTGATGAAGATGATGATGCTGATGATGCTGATGATGCTGATGGCGGTGATGATGCTGATGTTGCTGATGATGCTGATGATGCTGATGATGCTGATGATGCTGATGATGCTGATGATGCTGATGATGCTTTGGCACTGTTTGACCTTTGTGTGTAGAAGAGTGCCGTGCTGAGCAGGCCGACATGTGGATGGCTGGCTGACTGGTCGCCTGGCTGCTTGGATGGCGTTGCAAGTACTCGCATTTATGGACTATTAGAGTGATTACTCATATGTTCGGCTTTGGGAGGGTGTGCGTTTTTCTTTTCTCTTTGCAACTGCTGCATTTGCCGGGGTGTTCGACGTGCTGCCCTGCTCGGCTCTGCTCTGCTCTACTCCATTATGGCCAAGTGCGAGTGAAATATTTCAGCAAATACTTTGGTCATTGTTTGCCAATGCTGATAATTCGAAAGGATTTCATTCTTTTGCTTTTTTGTTTATTTGTTTGTGTTGCTGTTTGTTTGTTTTCACTGTTGTTGTAGTTGTTGTTGTTGTTGTTGTTAAAGGCTGAGCTCTGTCTCATTGTTCGATTTTTGACCTGGGGGCGCGTGGTTGGTGTGCCCTCACATCTGGGGTTACTAGTTAAGTGGGTTGGATTATGTGCGAGTGCGTTGAGTGCCTTAATGGGATTTCCATACTTATGTACGGAGGCAGTTCGGAAGCAGGCAGATGAGATGAGGCAGTCGAGAACGACGCAGCATAATCAAATGACCAGAAAGTTAATCGGAAGCGCAAGGAATTCTGTGCACTCCGGCGCAAGTCATGCAGGAATTATGCAAAGTCTCCTTGGGAAGGGGTTGAGATGAATTTAAAAGATTGAAAAAAAGTCATTGTTACAAGAAATTAATTGAAAAATCTGTTAAGGTCTCATAATGAGCTTAAATTTCATTTCTCTGATTGATTCTGTGGGGTTTTATAGCACCTTGTAGAGTATATGGCACCCTGTAGAGTATATAGCACCCTGTACATATACATATCACCCTGTAGACATATATATCATCTTGTAGGGTTATAGAGCACTCTGGCTACTCTGAGCACCATGACAATCCTTACCACCCAGCGTACCCTGAGCAAATTGAACAACCTTATTACCCTGATCACCTTGATCACCTTGGCGGGCTTGACCACCCTGAGCACCCTGAGCACTTTGAGCACCTTGAGCACCTTGAGAACCCTAAGCATCTTGAGCACCTTGAGCACCTTGAGCACCTTGAGCAACTTGAGCAATTTGAGCACCTTGAGCACGTTGAGCACCCTAAGCATCGTGAGCACCTTGAGCACCTTGAGCACCCTAAACACCTTGAGCACCCTAAGCAACTTTAGCAACTTGAGCAATTTGAGGACCTTGAGCACCTTGAGCACCCTAAGCATCGTGAGCACCTTGAGCACCTTGAGCACCTTGAGCACCCTAAACACCTTGAGCACTCTAAGCATCTTGAGCACCTTGAGCACCTTGAGCACCTTGAGCAACTTGAGCAATTTGAGCACCTTGAGCACCTTGAGCACCCTAAGTATCGTGAGCACCTTGAGCACCTTGAGCACCTTGAGCACCTTGAGCACCCTAAACACCTTGAGCACCCTAAGCAACTTTAGCAACTTGAGCAATTTGAGGACCTTGAGCACCTTGAGCACCCTAAGCATCGTGAGCACCTTGAGCACCTTGAGCACCTTGAGCACCTTGAGCACCCTGAACACCTTGAGCACATTGAGCGCCTTGAGCACCTTGAGCACCTTGACCACCTTGAGCACCCTAAACACCTTGAGCACCCTAAACACCTTGAGCACCCTAAGCAACTCTAGCAACTTGAGCAATTTGAGCACCTTGAGCACCTTGAGAACCCTAAGCATCTTGAGCACCTTGAGCACCTTGAGCACCTTGACCACCCTGAGCACCCTAAACACCTTGAGCACCCTAAGCATCTTGAGCACCTTGAGCACCTTGAGCACCTTGAGCAACTTGAGCAATTTGAGCATCTTGAGCACCTTGAGCACCCTAAGCATCTTGAGTACCTTGAGCACCTTGAGCACCTTGAGCACTTTGAGCACCTTGAGCACCTTGACCACCTTGAGCACCCTAAGCACCTTGAGCACCTTGAGCACCTTGACGTCCTTGAGCACCCTAAACATATTTAGCACCTTGAGCAACTTGAGCACCTATAGCACCTTGAGCACCTTGAGCACCTTGAGCACCTTGAGCACCTTGAGCACCCTAAACACCTTGAGCACCCTAAGCATCTTGAGCATCTTGAGCACCTAGAGCACCTTGAGCACCTTGAGCACCTTGAGCACCTTGATCACCCTAAACAGCTTGAGCACCCTAAGCATCTTGAGCATCTTGAGCACCTAGAGCACCTTGAGCACCGTGAGCACCTTGAGAACCTTGAGCACCTTGAGCACCTTGAGCACTCCGAGCACCCTGATTACCCTGAGCATTCTGACCACATTCAGCACCCTGACGACCTCAACACCCAGACAACCCTCACCTGTGTGCCTGCTTCCTTCCTCTACTCGGAAGCAAAGCAACAAACTGTGAAATTAGCACCCTGTAACTATATTCATGAATTCTCTTTATCATATTGATACCACGGATCGAAACGAGTCTTCCGTGTTTGACTGCTCGCGTCACGTGAGTGGCAGTTGAAGACTGAGTTGGTGTCTAAGTCGGAATTGAAATCCCTTTAGATTTGCACTTTTTTCTCTAAGGCGTAGTTGGATTATTAAATGGTACTTCGTGTCTGAGTCTGAATCTAACAGCACGATTCTGAGTGCAAGAGTTCGAGTGTGAGTACCAGAGTTCGAGATTGAGTAGAGTTCGTATATGAGTGAATGTTGGGATCTAAGTGGTCACAATAGGAGTTGCAATCTGTGTGATGTCGGAGTTTGAGTTTGAATTGCAGTGGGAGGAGTTCCAGTCTGAGTGGGAGTTCGGGTCTGAGGGGAAGTGCGACACTGAGTGGGACTTCGTGTCTCAATTGAAGTTCGGGTCTCAATTGGAGTCAGAGTCTGACGAGAGTTCGTGTATGAATGCCAGTTGGGTTAGAAGTGTTGACAATAGGAGTGGCAGTTTGCGTGGTGTCGGAGTTTGAGTTTGAATTGCAAACGGAGTTCGAGTCTGAGTGAGAGTTAGAGTCTGAGGGGAAGCGAACTGGAGTTCAAGTCTGAGTGAAAAGTGCGAAGTTTCGTAGGATTTCGAGTCTCAATTGGAATCAAGTCTGAATGGAAGTTCGAGAATGGATGAAGGTTGGAGTGAAGAAAGGAATCGTGTCGGAGTGAAGTTAGAGTAGTATTTGGAAGTTAGAGTAGTATTTGGAGATTCATAGTTGCAGCCTGAGGTGGAGTCTGAGTTGGAGTCTGAGCTGAAGTCTGAGCTAAATTCTGAGCTGAAATCTGAGTTGAAGTCTGAGCTGAAGTCTGAGTTGGATCCTGAGCTAGAATCTGAACCGTAGTGTTGGTTTAAATTCAGGCACAGTTAGTGTCTAAGTCAAATTTGGAGTCTAAGTGGGAGTTCGAATCTGAGTGAAGGATTCGGATCTAAGTGCAGGTTCGAATCGGAGTGGAATTTGAATTCAAAGTGAGAGTTATATTGCGAGCCTGAGTTTGTGCCACAGCTTGAGTTGTTGTCGGAATGTGCGTTGATTTCAGAGCTTGAGTTGGGGCGTGACGCGAGAGTCTTAATTGATATTTGAGTTGTAGTTTTGAGTCTGAGTTAGAGTGTGAGTTGGAGTTTGAGTTATAGTCTGAATTGGAGTCTGAGTTAGAGTTTGAGTTAGAGTCTGAGCTAGAGTTTGAGTTGGAGTTTGAGTTAGAGTCTGTATTGGAGTTTCGCATTGGAGTCTGACTTAGAGTTGAGTCTGATTTTTGATTGGATACCTACCCACCAGAAACCACTTCCATTTAAGCCTTTCCCCGCTGGACTATCTTAACATATTACTTCACGGGAGTGGGGCAACATGGTCAGCGGACCCCTCCTACTTTTTTCCAATGAGCGTGTTCGCTTAGTTAGAGTGTGTGTAAGAGTTTGAGTTAGAGTCTGAGTAAGTGTTGAAGCTTCAGTTGGAGGCTGAGTTAGAAGAAGTCTGAGAAGAAGGCTGAATTGGAGTCTGAATTGGAATCTGAGTTGTCGTCTGAATTGGAGTTTGACTTGGCGTCTGAGTTAAAGTCTCACTTGGAATTTGAGTTGGAGCCTGAGTTGCAGACTGAGTTGGAGTCGGATTTGGAGTTTGAATTGCAGTCTGAATTGGAGTCTGATTTGGAGTCTGAATTGGAATTTAAGTTGGAGCCTGAGTTGGAGTCTGAGTTGGAGTGTGCGTGGGAGATTGAGTGGGATTTCAGGTTGTATCAGGAGTCTGAGTTGTGTGTGCAAGTTTGAGCGAGTTGTTAAGATTGAATGGGAGTTGGAATTTAAGGAGTAGTTGAACTCTAAGTCTAAGGATGGTTTGGTATGTGAGTGAAATTCGACGGATTCTTATTAAGTGGGAGTCTGCTTCAGATCGAATTGGTATTCTGAGTGAAAATTACATTTTGAGTTTAGTCAAACCAGAATTGGGTGATCAGAGTCTTATTAGGAGTGTTAATAAGCCCCGGAGTGGGTATTGCAGTAGAACCTGGAGTCTGAGTGGGATTCGGTGAACAATGTTTCTTTTGGTGGAATTTTAGTGGTCTGATTCAGAGTGGATGACATTTTTCAGGGACATTCGAAGTCGCACCTTTTTTCCCCCCCATTTTATTCCAGCAAAACCAGCCTCTTTAATAAACTCCTTCATAGTTCTCGGATCAAATTTCACTTGCGCCTAATCAAATTCAAGTTGTTGGCCGATTATCTGCATCATATGCTCTCGCCAGCCCATCCCCTTTTGCCAGCGCTCCCGTGGCTCTGCGACCAACACAACATACAAAAACCCGCCAAATTCCCAGACAAAGGCAAAGACAGAAACGCTTTCCGTCGCTTAATTAAAATACCCTCAAAACGTTTACCCCGACACATTGTGGCACGCTCGCACTGACAACTTCCGCCCATCTGATAAACGTGAACGGCAGCGCTTCCCACACACGACACTACTCCCGGCTCACACACCAACTCAACGTAATCAACTCAAATCCCAATCCCAACCGAGTGACAGTTATAAGCAGCAATTGCGTAATCCAACTAAACGCAATCAAATATCACCAACATCACTGGCATCACGGGCATGACTACCACCACGAGCGTCGTCGCTGCTGCCGCTGAAATGTCAAAACTGACACGAGCTGTCAAACAACGACACAAGGCGCCCAACTCGCCTGCACAACCAAATCCAAACACGACGATGACGATGACGATGCGGACGACGACAGATAACAGCTTTGGCAGCGGCCCACTTGGCACGAGACTCGAATTACTTTAAAGCGCGCCACTGCGGCGAAGGGGTTGGCCGCCGCGGCACCCTCCTCCCCCACCACCACTAAACTTTTCGCTTCTGCAACTCATGCCGCAAATTAAGCGAACTCATCGGCGTCATCGTCATTGCCACCACCGCCGGGGGCTCACGGTCTTGGCTAACTACGCGTAGTTCTGGCATAGTTAAATAGTTATTTCGGGCTAATCCCTGCGAGAGCGCAATGGCAGAGAATAAGTGGCGCGTGCTACTCACACACAATCACACACGCACACGCATACAACCATTCCCATACACAGACTCCGCGCAACCCGGTCCGCCCCGCACTCACCCAGTTAGTCTCTCCGTGAGCACTTCAAATTCAATTCCACATAATTCAATTTCAATCACACACATCAATTGTTTGTGTAGCCCACTGCGACACGTGCCTCGTCACTGCTCACTACTGCCTGCCTCCAGCCTCCTGCCTGCAGCCTCCTGCCCTCCGACTCCTTCCTCCTGCGCAAACATCAGAAGAGCCCAGCGCGAGCCCTCAAAACTAGAGAAGTGGTTTTAGCATAACAATGGGCGTCCGTCCACACTGCGTGTCACTTGCGCGCAGCAGCGGCGTCAGCTTCCCAGCGCCTTGCCTTGCCTCGCTCCTTACCTTATGAAATATGCATAAGTGTTAAGCGCTCCGGCGCTATTGTGTTTGACACTTTTAAGTTCGTCGCTGACACAACAGAGATACTCTCGTAGCATAGTTTTAGGCGGCGTGCAAGAAACTGAAATCCGCCCAAGACGCCTGGTGCTCAGGTGGCGGGTTGATTATGCAAATTGACGCTCGGCAAGAATCCACTCCTGACGAAACACAGATACGAGCAGCGGCATACTTTTAGGTGTACGGCTTAATACGTTCACTCTCCAGTTTCCATTCCCATTTCAATTGCTGTAGTGGAGTAAAGTGTGTGTAAGTGTGTGAGTATAGTTGTGTATGCCTTCTGTGTGTGTGTGTGCTCACGTGCGTGTGCAGATGCAGATGGCGATGCAATTGGAGATATCCTTTTGTAACCACAGACTGACTAACTTCTTGCTTGCCATAAGAGATAATGGGTTTATATGGTTGGCCAGGTGCAGGAGAAACTATAGCATGGTTTTAGGCTCTATGCAGCAATTTCCATTTCATTCAGTTGGAATTATTTTATTAAATAATATTTATGTAAATTCCCAGATACTATTTATTTATGTGCGTACTCCATCCACAGAGCTGAGTTTGAAAACCACCCTAACTACTACCTAACTATATATTCGCTGCATACTTGTAGGCTTTTTAGCTATGATTTCCACCTCTACTATTGTATTTTGAATGAAATCCGTGTATTTGCAGTTAACTTTCGGAAATAGGAGATCATTTTGAGTTTTGATGTCCTTAGAGGAGTAGGAAACTACTCGTGTGGTATTGTGGTGGGAGTGGCCAAGTGAGGTGGCCAGGAGGTTCCAGTATATCTCTTACTGCAGCCGCCCCATCTAACATAATTGTGACATCCTATGGGTTGGTAGCTCCTTTCAGTACCACTCCGCCCGCTGTCTCTCTTCTCTTTAACTTTTTTCTTTAACTCTCTGAGTAAGGTCTCCTTTGCTGAGAAACTCTTTTGATTTGCTTTGAATGGGAGGAAAGTGGAGAAGAGGATAATGGCCATAGTCACTGAAGTCGGAAAGGATCTCAAGAGACGAGATTGAGTAACAGATTAAGAGAAATAGATTTATAGAGATAGTTCGATAGAAAAAGAGGCTTGTATAGTCAAGATTAATAAAGATAGATTACTAGAGAGAGAGGGAGAGATGGGATAAGAGGGAAAAAGAATGGAAGAAAAATGGAAGAAAAACGGAAAAAGAATGGAGCAAAAATCGAAGATGAATGGAAGAAGATTGGAAGAAGAATAAGAAGAGAGAATGGAACAAAAATGGAAGAATAACATAAGAAGAATGGAGGAAAAATGGAAGAAGAATGGAACAAAAATGGAAGAATAAATATAAGAAGAATGGAGTAAGAATGGAAGATGAATGGAAGAAGAGTGGGGAAAAAGAACGGAAGAAATATGGAAGAAAAATGGGAACAAAATGGAAGAAGAATAGAAGAATTATGGAAGAAGAAAGGAAGAATAATGGATAAAAAGATCAAGAAACGAGAGAGGAACCAAATAAAACTGAAAAAATAAAGAAAATGGAAAGAAAAGAGAAGCAGTGATAACGGAAAGGGAAAAACGGGCAAAGAAGAGAACCGAAAAAGACCCATAAAGGGGGAGAAAAAGTGGGAGTAGGGAGAGAGAAAAATTAGAGAGTAAGAAGCAAAGAAGTAAAGGTAAGAAAATTAAAGAAAGTAAAGAGAGAAAAGAGAAGGGAAATAAAATAAATGGAAAAACATGGGGAGAAAAGAGATAGAAAACAGAGAAGGAAACGATAGAAAGAAGAGAAGAAGAAAAGAAATAGAAAAGAGAAGAAAAGAAAAGAAAACAGAATAGAAGAAAACAGAAGAGAAGAAAAGAGAAGGTAAGAAAAGCGAGAGAGAGACAAAGAAAATTGATACAAAGAAGATTAAGAAAATATAGATAAAAAGAGAGAAATAATAGAAAGAAAAAAAGAAGAATAATAGAAAGGAAAGAGAGAAAAAAACAAGAGAAATAAAAGAGAGATGAAAAGAGATAAATTAAAAAGAGAAAGTAAAGAGAGAAAGAAAACAGAGAAGGCGAAAAAAAAGAAAATAAACAAAGAATTGTGAGAAAGAAACAAGAGCAATAAAAGAGAGATGAAAAGAAATAAATGATAAAATATAGAAAGAAAATCGACACAAAAGAGATCAGGAAAACATAGATAAAAATAGAAATAATAGAAAGAAAGAAAACAGAAATTAAGGAGAGAAAAATAGAAAAATAGACAAAATAAAAATAAGAAAGAGAAGAGAAGAGAAGAGAGAGAAAAAGATAAAGAAACGAGAAAAAGAAAAAAGATCAAATAGAAAAAGGAAAGAGGGAAGGAATAGAGAGAAAAGAAGAAAGAGAGAAAATAAAGAAATAAGAGAGAAGGAATAGGGAGAAAAGAAAGAAATAAGAGAGAAAATATAAAGAAAGAAAAAAGTGAAATAAGGGAAAAAGGATAAATAGGAAAGAGGAAAAAAGGGAGAAATAAAGGAGAAAAAAGAAAGAGAGAAATAAAAGAGAAAGATGAAAGAGGTGAAATTAAGCCATAAAGTAGGGAAGGAATAGAGAGAAAGAAGAAAATAGAGAAATAAGAAAATGAATAGAGATAAGGAATAAAGAAGGAAAATGGTTAAATAAGGAAGAAGAAATAAGGAGAAAGAAGAAAGAAAAAAAATGAAAAAATAAAAATGGAATAGGGAAAAAAAGAAAATAGACAAATAACATATAAAAAAGAGAAAAAGAACAGACAGAAATAAAAGAGAAATAAAGGAGAATAGAGAGAGAAAAAAAGAGAATAAGGAGAAAAGATTAAAGAGAGAAAAAATGTAGAATAGACAAAAAGAAAAAAAAATAGAGAGAAAAAGAATAGAGAAAGATTGAATAAAGATTTCTCCCTTTATAGAGAGAAAGAATAGAGAGAGAGAGAGAGAAAAAATAGAGAGAGAAAGAAGAAAGGAAGAAAATAGATAACGAAAAGATATAGATACAAAAAGAAAGAAGGGTATATAAATAAAAGAGAGAAAGCAAAGAGAATACAGAGAGAAAAAATAGATAAAAACAAGAGAAATAATAGAGAGAAATGAGAAAAAAATGAAGTAGAAAAATTAGAGAGAAAAAATAGAGAAAGAAATGAGAAAAACAAAAGAAAGAAAGCAGCGAGAATAGATAAAAGAGGGAAAGAAAGGAGAATAGAGAGAGAAAGAATAAAGAGAGAAATAAGAAAAAACTGAAATAGAAAAATAAAAGGTAAATAAGAAAGAAAGATTGTAGAAAAATAAGAGCGAAAAAAGAGAGAACGAAATGACAGAAATAAAAGAAAGAAAGAAGCGAGAATATGTAAAAGAGGCATAGAAAGAAGAAATCAGGGAGAAATAATAGAGAAAGAATAAAAAGAGGAATAAGAAAGAAGTAGAAAAATAAGAGAGAAAAGCAGAGAAAGAAAAATTAGCAATAAAAAATAGAAAGAATGCGAGAATATAAAGTGGACGTATAGAGAGAAAGAATAGAGAGAAGGAATTGAGAGAAAGAAGCGAGAACGAAGAATACACAGAAAAAAACAGTAAGAGATGAGGAATACAATTCCTCTGGTCAGTTCTTGCTACTTTCACTATTCCAGTGAACTGGCACATCCCCCTCTGTAACGCATTCCTCAACCCTAACCTAACCTAACCCACTTTAATTGCAATGCTAATAATGCGCACCCTCCCTCTCAACTGCCTTCCTTCAATTAGTGTTCCACTCGCCAAAATCCTTCAATTTACAACACACAAAAAAAGTTGATTTTTCCAGTTGTGTTCATTAAAAATATTGTTCGAAATTCTTTACTCCCAATCTTGCCTGATTCTATTTTAATTAATCTTCCACTGTTGCTTTGTTTGCTCGTTTGTTTCTGCTTCCCACCCCTTTGCTTGCTTTGCTCACTGGCATTATTAATTTTCTCTAATGACAATTGACATTTTTCTTCCTTTCGTTACTGTTGTTGTTGTTGTTGTCGCTCTTGTTCTTACTGTTGTTGTTGTTATTGTTGTTGTTGTTGTTGTTGTTTGCAAAAACAAAAAGCGCCGCTCCGTGCATTATGCCGCGGCCTCACGCACACACTCGCCCACACATACACACAAAGGCCACCGCCTCGCACCACTTTGCAAGCGCAGTGGTGCATTTATTGTTGTTGTTTTCCTCTCTGGTCGTCTTCGGTCTTTTTTTGTTTGCTTCCCGTTTTTTGTTTTTGTTTTTTTTTGTGCTCTCAGCCAACTCGACTCTTAACTTAACTTGTTTGTGTTTGCTCAACTGCATAACAATTCATTCGTTATTAATTATTATTACTGCTGCTGTTGTTGTTGTCGTTGTTGTTGTTGTTGTTGTTGTTGTTGTTGTGTTGTTCCTGTTTGCATGGTTCTTGTTGTTGTTGGCTCTGTTGTTGCCGGTGCATTCACAGGCCGAGTGAGTAAGTTGAAAGGTTTTACACAGCACAGACATATTGTTTAAATGGCGGAAAGCACTTTTTCCGCATTGTTTCCGCGGAGCAGCCGTGGGGCGGGACGATTGGAGGAGCAGGCACCAGCAAATTGAAGACTCTTATGTCACTTTCCTTAATTAAATGCTCAGCCAGCAAGAAGCGTTTACTCGCTGCCCTTGCCACTCACCACACACAGGCACATACCCACACGCCCACACGCCACACACATTCTCTCCCCACCATCGCCCACCCACACATGTGCATATCGAGATATATAGCATGCATTTCGGCGTTTGGAGTTTCGAAAATGTTCCCACTTACTTGCATCATGAGTGGGTGGAGTATTTTTGTGCTCCGCAGCGAATGTGCCAAGTACCCAGGGGCAGATTCGCACAGTTGGAAATTTGTGGGTTAATATCAGTCACGAAACTGATTCCTCTTCAAATTCGATTCTAGGTCAGTGAACACAACAACAACACAACAACAATAATAACAACAACTACAACAACACAAAAACAACCGGCGCCAATCTCCACCAATTTGGTTTTAAATTTGCAATTTTGCAAATTATTCCACAAGTTGCTCCTCATTAAAGTCAATGGATAAAAACTAGAGAGGGGGTTTTCCCGCACCCAGCATTATCTGACAGCCAAGCTGCATTAAAGGCGTTGCCAGCCTGGTCAAGGATTGCCGTAACCTTTGAACTTAACTGTGTATATCTCAAAGCATTAGAATTGCAGTGGATCCCAAGACACTAAGGGCACCCTGGCAACGAACACGCCGACCGACTACGCAAAAATGGAGCCTTTCGACCCCTAATAGGCCCTAAACCATTCTGTAGACTACCAAAAGGGTACATTCAAGAATTGTGGAGGAAATGGGTAGATAATAATTTAGGACAACATCAGGCCAATCGATTTCTGACTCCAGACAGAGGAGTATCTAAAAAGCCCCTTATGCTAAACAGAGATCTCCGAATCCTCACCGGGTATTTGACGGGTCACTGCACACTCTCATGTCATCTCTAATATGGGAATTTCCACCACCAATAATAATGATAATAATAAGGGCTCTGTCCGTGGTCTCATCTGTCTTCCATCCTTTGAGGTAATAGTTGAGAAAAATACCAATCGAAAACCAGCCTAAAAAAGGAAGAATATTGGAAACCGGTTTATATAAAGAATAGAAAAATCGGAGATATTAAAAAAAAAGATCTCCATAAACAGTTTATAAAAAAAAGTTAAGAAAGCCATATAGGAATCCCGTTTAAAAAGGTATAGGAAATCGGTTCTTCAAACAAACATTAGAAACCGGTTCCTCAATAAAACCATAGGAAACCGGATCTTCAAAAAAGCGGGTTAAAAAATACTTGTAGGAAAGCAATTCTCCAAACTAATATTAGAAACCAATTCTTCAAGAAGTGCATTGGAAACCGTTTATGAAACCTGTTTTTCACAAGAGTCTAGGGATAAGGTTTACAAAAAACCGGTTTTCCAAAAAAAAATTTTTTTAAAAAAATATTGGAAATCAGTTTGGACCCTCTTTTTCACACCAACCGGTTTTGAAACCGGTTTCAAAAAGATTCATTTAAGAAAAATGAAAAATGAGTATAAAAGAACCGAAATTTCCAAAAGAAATTTATAGGAAACCAGTTTACAAAAATAAAAGGAAGACGATTTTCAAAAAAATCACAAGAAACCGGTTTAAAAAAAATAGGAAGCCGGTTTAATAGATCGAACAGGAAACTGGTTTTCAAAAAGACATAAAAAACGGTTTAAAAAATCAAACAGAAAACTGGTTATCAAAAGAACATTGAAACCGGTTTAAAATATCAAATAGAAAACCGGTTTTCAAAAACACAAAAACTGGTTTAAAAGATCAAATAAAAAACCGGTTTTCAAAAAATCACAAGAAACCGGTTTAAAAAAAATAGGAAGCCGGTTTAATAGATCGAACAGGAAACTGGTTTTCAAAAAGACATAAAAAACGGTCTAAAAAATCAAACAGAAAACTGGTTATCAAAAGAACATTGAAACCGGTTTAAAATATCAAATAGAAAACCGGTTTTCAAAAACACAAAAACTGGTTTAAAAGATCAAATAAAAAACCGGTTTTCAAAAAATCACAAGAAACCGGTTTAAAAAAAATAGGAAGCCGGTTTAATAGATCGAACAGGAAACTGGTTTTCAAAAAGACATAAAAAACGGTCTAAAAAATCAAACAGAAAACTGGTTATCAAAAGAACATTGAAACCGGTTTAAAATATCAAATAGAAAACAGGTTTTCAAAAACACAAAAACTGGCTTAAAAGATCAAATAAAAAACCGGTTTTCAAAAAATCACAAGAAACCGGTTTAAAAAAATAGGAAGCCGGTTTAATAGATCGAACAGGAAACTGGTTTTCAAAAAGACATAAAAAACGGTTTAAAAAATCAAACAGAAAACTGGTTATCAAAAGAACATTGAAACCGGTTTAAAATATCAAATAGAAAACCGGTTTTCAAAAACACAAAAACTGGTTTAAAAGATCAAATAAAAAACCGGTTTTCAAAAAATCACAAGAAACCGGTTTAAAAAAAATAGGAAGCCGGTTTAATAGATCGAACAGGAAACTGGTTTTCAAAAAGACATAAAAAACGGTCTAAAAAATCAAACAGCAAACTGGTTATCAAAAGAACATTGAAACCGGTTTAAAATATCAAATAGAAAACCGGTTTTCAAAAACACAAAAACTGGTTTAAAAGATCAAATAAAAAACCGGTTTTCAAAAAATCACAAGAAACCGGTTTAAAAAAAATAGGAAGCCGGTTTAATAGATCGAACAGGAAACTGGTTTTCAAAAAGACATAAAAAACGGTCTAAAAAATCAAACAGAAAACTGGTTATCAAAAGAACATTGAAACCGGTTTAAAATATCAAATAGAAAACAGGTTTTCAAAAACACAAAAACTGGCTTAAAAGATCAAATAAAAAACCGGTTTTCAAAAAATCACAAGAAACCGGTTTAAAAAAAATAGGAAGCCGGTTTAATAGATCGAACAGGAAACTGGTTTTCAAAAAGACATAAAAAACGGTCTAAAAAATCAAACAGAAAACTGGTTATCAAAAGAACATTGAAACCGGTTTAAAATATCAAATAGAAAACCGGTTTTCAAAAACACAAAAACTGGTTTAAAAGATCAAATAAAAAACCGGTTTTCAAAAAATCACAAGAAACCGGTTTAAAAAAAATAGGAAGCCGGTTTAATAGATCGAACAGGAAACTGGTTTTCAAAAAGACATAAAAAACGGTCTAAAAAATCAAACAGAAAACTGGTTATCAAAAGAACATTGAAACCGGTTTAAAATATCAAATAGAAAACAGGTTTTCAAAAACACAAAAACTGGCTTAAAAGATCAAATAAAAAACCGGTTTTCAAAAAATCACAAGAAACCGGTTTAAAAAAAATAGGAAGCCGGTTTAATAGATCGAACAGGAAACTGGTTTTCAAAAAGACATAAAAAACGGTTTAAAAAATCAAACAGAAAACTGGTTATCAAAAGAACATTGAAACCGGTTTAAAATATCAAATAGAAAACCGGTTTTCAAAAACACAAAAACTGGTTTAAAAGATCAAATAAAAAACCGGTTTTCAAAAAATCACAAGAAACCGGTTTAAAAAAAATAGGAAGCCGGTTTAATAGATCGAACAGGAAACTGGTTTTCAAAAAGACATAAAAAACGGTCTAAAAAATCAAACAGCAAACTGGTTATCAAAAGAACATTGAAACCGGTTTAAAATATCAAATAGAAAACCGGTTTTCAAACACACAAAAACTGGTTTAAAAGATCAAATAAAAAACCGGTTTTCAAAAAATCACAAGAAACCGGTTTAAAAAAAATAGGAAGCCGGTTTAATAGATCGAACAGGAATCTGGTTTTCAAAAAAACAGAAAACCGTGTTTCCAAAGAACATTGAAACCGGTTTGAAAGATCAAACAGAAACCTGGTTTTCAGAAACACAAAAACTAGTTTAAAAGACCCAATAGAAAACCGGTTTTCAAAACTACACAAACGGTTTAAACGATCAAACCGGAATCTGGTTAGAAAAAGAGCATGACCCCGATATAAAAGACCTTATATGAAACCGGTTTGCAACACATCCAGCCCAAAAAAGAATTACCTACACTTGTTGTCTAAAGTAGCCCAATTGCTAGAGTTGACTTTGTAAAGGCAGGCACTCAGAGCGCCACTGGAGCGTTTGAAAGCCAAGTTCTGCTTCTGCCTCTGCCTCCTCTTCCTCCTTACAATGCCAACTGCAAGCGCTGCGGTTGTCAGGACATTTCAAAATTATTTAATTTCCTAATCAGCCGACGACAATAGAACGCCAACTATGGATGGATTGGATGAGTGAGTGAGTGAGTGAGTGACTGACTGACTGACTGAGTGACTGGCTGAGTGAATGACTGATTAACGGACTGAGTGACGCACAGGCTCCTTGGCTGAGTGACGGCGAAAACGGACGTTTGCTCCGTGACAGCGACCGGGCCGCGCCTCACCCAAATTGGCAACTTCAATTTCAAAATATTTTTCAATACAATTTCAATTTGAAGTTCGTTATTTTACTTCCGTTGTTGTGGGGGAGGGGAGTGGAATGGAGTGGAGTGGAGTGGGAGCTACTCAACGCATTCTGTGGGTAGTGGAAACAGTCGACCTGATGGCATAGTGGGTGTATAGCGGAGTGGGTGACAGAGCGGATGTGTGGTTGTGTCGGTATGTGTGAGTTTGTGTGAGTTTGTGGGCGAGTTTGTGCG
Source organism: Clusia tigrina (assembly GCA_920105625.2). NCBI lineage: Eukaryota > Metazoa > Arthropoda > Insecta > Diptera > Clusiidae > Clusia > Clusia tigrina. Next base: position 201,467,058 of record OV050032.1, read on the forward strand.
TTTGTTTGCGTTTGTTTGCATTTGTGTGTTTGCGCTGTGCTCCTTTTTTCTGGCTTGGCTCTAACAATGCAAGGAGACAACTACGTTCAGAGTGCGTCCCTGCATCCTGCGTTCCTGGCAGCTCTGCGTGCCTGCCACGCTGTGAGTGGGTGTGTTTCAGTGAAGGGGCGGGCGAGATCGGAGATGGGGCAGTTGGTAAAAGTGAATAAGAGTGAATTTTCCATTGAAAAGCACGTGAAAAAGTTAACTTCAAGTGCAGTGCTGTGCGAGGGGGGGGGGGGAGGGGCATGAAAATATTATGTTTTTGGGGCACATACGCGTCTATTGCAGCGCTGGACAATTTTTCGTGCCATGGCCATATAACAAAAGTTTGACACAACAACAACAACAACAACAACAACAACAACCATCAGTGGGGAAAATACAAAGTTTTTAGCAGCCAATTTTCACAAGTTTTTCCATTTGGGAGCAGTTTTTTGTGTCCCTTCGCTGCCGCTGCTAGTACTCCCGATTGTGTGCCTCCTCCTGGGCTCTTTCTTCGGGCGAATCCATTATGTCAATTGACAGAGTACAATATTTGCTGTCAGTTGCAGGCTTTGTGCATTGTTCGCTTTTGTCAACGAATCCGAAAAAAGAGCCGTGTGCGCCAGTGCGAGTGGGGCAGGCGACGGCGGAGACGGGGACAGGGACAGGGAGCGGGAGCGGGAGTGGGAGCGGGAGCATCACTTTCAGTGCCAGCAGCTGCAAAAGGGATATAAACTTCGCTTTGTGCTTATTTTATTATTATTTTTCTGTTTTTCTGCATTCTTTTTTCCCATTTTTTATTTTTATTTTCATTTTTATTTTTATATTTTTTTGTTTATTTGTATTTTTTATGATTGTTGTTGCTGTTGTTGTTGTCGCCCATAGAAATGTTGAGCAAAGTTTTAGAATTGAAATTGAAGTGGCACAAAAGCCTTTCTTCTCCCTCCCAAAACACAACAAAAAGAAGTTTGAAATGCATTAAAAGCTGTCAGCGGGAGCAATTGAAATGTCAAAGATGATAAAGAGAGGTCGCAAAATGTGTTCGGGGTCCGAGGACCTCCTCCCGCCACCGCTGCAAGGCGGGCACAGTGCCAGCGTAGCGCTCCAAAAGAGGGAGGGAGTCTCCGCGTGGCTAAATTTCAGCAAGTAACTACAGAGCTGTAGTAATCGAACCTAATGTGAAATGGTCCTAGATTAATGTTCGATTTAATTGTAATTACTTAATTTAAATTAATTAAAAATTCAAGTAATTACTTAATTTCAGTCATTGAAATTGAAAAGTCTGCTGTTGATTTTCTGATTATCAGCAATTGAGCTGCTAAAGATGAGAAGATGATTTGACGTTTAGGAAATTTTAATGCTAAATTTAAGCAACGGAGTTGCTGACTTAAACCAACTGAGTTGCTGACTTGAAGCAATTGAATATTTGATGATTAGTTTCTGATTCAGCGAAAACAGAAATTGACTGGTTTCATTCAAAAGCTTAATTTAAGAAATTGGATTGCTGACCTTAAGAAATTAACAATCAAGTTTCTAAATGTAGGCAATAGATTACTTAATTTAAGTAATTAAAATTGGATGGTGTGTTCTTGATTTGATCTTATCAGCAATTAAGTTGCTGAAGATCAGAATTTGATTTCTTTTTTAAGAAATTAAAATATTTAATTTAAGCATCTGAATTGCCGACTTTTAGGTATTGAATTGCTGTCTTTTAAGAAATTGAATTGCTGACTTTAAGGAATTGAATTGCTGTCTTTTAAGAAATTGAATTGCTGACTTCAAGGAATTCAATTGCTGATTTTAAGGAATTGAATTGCTGTCTTTTAAGAAATTGAATTGCTGACTTTAAGGAATTGAATTGCTGACTTCAAGGAATTGAATTGCTGACTTTTAAGAAATTGAATTGCTGATTTTTAAGAAATTGAATTGCTGACTTCAAGGAATTGAATTGCTGACTTTAAGGAATTGAATTGCTGTCTTTTAAGAAATTGAATTGCTGACTTCAAGGAATTCAATTGCTGATTTTAAGGAATTGAATTGCTGTCTTTTAAGAAATTGAATTGCTGACTTCAAGGAATTGAATTGCTGACTTTAAGGAATTGAATTGCTGACTTTTAAGAAATTGAATTGCTGACTTCAAGGAATTGAATTGCTGACTTTTAGGAATGGAATTGCTGAATTTAAGGAATTGAATTGCTGACTTCAAGGAATTGAATTGCTGACTTCAAGGAATTGAATTGCTATCTTTTAAGAAATTGAATTGCTGTTTTTTAAGAAGTTGAATTGCTGACTTCAAGGAATTGAATGGCTGAATTTAAGGAATTGAATTGCCGACTTTTAGGAATTGAATTGCTGACTTCAAGGAATTGAATTGCTGACTTTAAGGAACTGAATTGCTGACTTTAAGGAACTGAATTGCCGACTTTTAGGAATTGAGTTGCCGACTTTTAGGAATTGAATTGCTGACTTTTAGGAATGGAATTGCTGACTTTTAGGAATTGAATTGCTGAATTTAAGTAATTGAATTGCTGACTTCAAGGAATTGAATTGCTGAATTTAAGTAATTGAATTGCTGACTTCAAGGAATTGAATTGCTGACTTCAAGGAATTGAATTGCTATCTTTTAAGAAATTGAATTGCTGACTTCAAGGAATTAAATTGCTGATTTTAAGGAATTGAATTGCTGTCTTTTAAGAAATTGAATTGCTGACTTCAAGGAATTGAATTGCTATCTTTTAAGAAATTGAATTGCTGACTTCAAGGAATTAAATTGCTGATTTTAAGGAATTGAATTGCTGTCTTTTAAGAAATTGAATTGCTGACTTCAAGGAATTGAATTGCTATCTTTTAGGAATTGAATTGCCGACTTTTAGGTATTGAATTGCTGACTTTTAGGAATTGAATTGCCGACTTTTAAGAATTGAATTGCTGACTTTTAGGAATGGAATTGCTGAATTTAAGGAATTGAATTGCTGACTTTTAGGAATTGAATTGCCGACTTTTAAGAATTGAATTGCTGACTTTAAGGAATTGAATTGCTGACTTTAAGGAACTGAATTGCCGACTTTAAAGAATTGAATTGCTATCTTTTAAGAAATTGAATTGCTGACTTTTAGGAATGGAATTGCTGAATTTAAGGAATTGAATTGCTGACTTTTAGGAATTGAATTGCCGACTTTTAAGAATTGAATTGCTGACTTTTAGGAATGGAATTGCTGAATTTAAGGAATTGAATTGCTGACTTTTAGGAATTGAATTGCCGACTTTTAAGAATTGAATTGCTGACTTTAAGGAATTGAATTGCTGACTTTAAGGAACTGAATTGCTGACTTTAAAGAATGGACTTGAATATTTGATTTTAAGTTTCTGAATATGAGTAATTCCATACAGAGTTTGGGTCGGCCACAAACATATTTAAGAAATTGAGTAATTGATTTTAAGTTTCTGAATATAAGCAACGGATTACTTAGATTCAGGAATTGGGTTGACATCTTCCCAACAAATATTTACTGTATATCTAGAAATTTAATTAATGACTATTGCTACTTTTTAGTTTATAAATATGAGAAAAATTTAATTGCTGATTTTAAGTTTTTGCACACATAAATAATTAAGTGACTCAAATACAGAAATCGGCTATGTCAGAAGCTTTCGATATCGGTCTTATGTTAGAAGCTTTATTGAAGAATAAATTTCCGATGTTTGAAGAAACTAATTTTAAGTTTCTGAATATGAACAATTGAATTACTTAAATTCAGAAATTGGGTTGGTATTCTTCACAACAATTAAATACTGAATTTTAGAAAATTTTTGATTGACTTGAAGAAATTGAGAAACTAATTTTAAGTAACCATATTACTTGAATTAAGAACTGTGGTCGACACATTTTCGCCAAAGAGATTACTAAATTTCAGAAAGTAGTTTAATTCTTGTCACATTAAAAAGGTACTCAATATCTGAAAATTGCATTGCAATGTATAAGCCATTAAGAAACTGATTTTAAGTTTCTGAATATAGGGAATTGAACTACCTGCTCATCTCTGAAATCCAGTCGATGCATTTCGAAGCAATAAAGTTGCTAGACATTAGTTGCTGACTGTAAGAATTTCCAAGAAGCTGACTGAAAAACTGATTTCTAAATATTAGAAATTGAATTACTAAATTTCAGTTATGCAATTCATGAATTTCAGCGAACAATCTACTGACATTCAGATATAAAATTGATGAACTTCAAAATGAAAGTCGTGTTTATGAACTGCATGAGTGCCATGAGTTCAATTACTGAATTTCAGTAACTAAATTGCTGATTTAAATTTATTGCATTAATCAGTTTCAACAATCAAATAACTTAATCACAGAAATTGAACTGCGGACTTTAAGAAATGGAGTAAATAAATTTAGTTTTTGATTGTTAGTAACCCAATTACTTAATTTCAGAAGCATAATTGGATTTGAGCAAAGGATTTATTGATACTTACGATGAACTAAGGTCCAGTAAGGAAGCCTGTTCCAGCAGCGTAATCATCCGGGTCTCTTATTGTCCGCCCGTTGGTTCTTCTATAATATTTATAAGAGTACAATGCTCTGGAAATGATGGAGGTCTTTCACTACAGGATTTTCCCAGTCATACACAATTGGCCCAGACGCCTCCTCCTTCTATTTCCTAATAAATAATTTAACTGACGGTCATGTGTCTTTTCCTGTCTCTTGTGTGCCATTCTCGCAGGATTTGTTGTCGGGCGCAGTCACAGTGAGTTTTCCGGCAACACCCCTCAGAAGGGCTTTGAACTTACTCAGTTCAGAAATCAGGCATCGTTGCTTCTTTACCGATCGAATAGCAGAAATTTAAAAGCCTGATGCCAGTTTCTGGGCTCCACCATTTCTTTGCACTTGCATGAGTCAATTTCCTGACTGCACTTGTGATCTGATTCTTAGAGGAATCCGTGTTTGTGATCCGATTAGACCCATTGTATGGCTCATTAGCACTTAAACTAGGTTGCTAGTTCCCGACCGCTGGGTTTGTCCCTTTCATCATTATTCTCGGCTTCACATTTCTCAGTACAGCTGTCAACTCACAACTGCACTCCTCTGTCAGTGGGTGAGTCCTTTGATAATTGCTTTTTGCCAACGAGATATTTCTAACACTTTCCAGAATCTTTTTACCACATTCGTAATGAAATAGAAACTCAAGGAATGTGAAAGATCAGCTTTAGTAACGAATCAGGACATTGGCGCCTTATGTGAGAGAGAGAGAGAGAGAGAGAGAGAGATAGAGAGGAAGTTCATCAGGCTATCTTGGATGTCTTAACGAATGTTGTTTTGAACTACTCATTTATTCATGTTTGTTGATAGTTGCACTGATAGTGACTGCGTCAACTCAAATATCCCGGTATCAATAACACTTCTAGGGGCCCTTCCAATAATAATTCCAGGGTCCTTCCAGTACTTTCTCATATAAAAGTACAGTGAAGAACAATTATTTCAATGCTATCTCATAACTGGAGAGAAGGAAACGAATTTCCGTTGGGGTTTTTATATTGAGTAGGGATGGAAGCTTCTGACCTTAAGAGAAGTCTACAGACCGTTCTGCATAGTCTTTTATGGGAAGATCCTCTACCCCCAGGCAGTTCTCAGTTCTCTGAGTTAATATTTCTTTTTTGTGATTTCTGAGTCACTGTTTCCTAAGAGAAACTTTCAAGTCACTGTTTCCTAAGAGACATTTCCGAATCACTGTTTTCTATCAGTGATATCTGAGGCACTGTTGCCTTTTAGTGATTTCCGAGTCATTGTTTCCTAACAGAGATTTCTGAGTCACAGTTTCCTATCAGTGATATCTGAGGGACTGTTGCCTTTTAGTGATTTCCGAGTCATTGTTTCCAGTCAGTGATTTCAGAGTCACTGTTTCTTATCAGTGATTGCCGAGTCACTGTTTCCAGTCAGTGATTTCAGAGTCACTGTTTCTTATCAGTGATTGCCGAGTCACTGTTTCCAGTCAGTGATTTCAGAGTCACTGTTTCTTATCAGTGATTGCCGAGTCACTGTTTCCTGTCAGTGATTTCTGAGTCACTGTTTCCTAAGAGAGATTTCTGAGTCACTGTTTCTTATCAGTGATTGCCGAGTCACTGTTTCCTAACAGAGATTTCTGAGTCACTGTTTCCTAACAGAGATTTCTGAGTCACCGTTTCCTATCACTGATATCTGAGTCTCTATAACCCATCAGTGTTTTCTTTGAACGTTCCCTTGTTCATAATTTCAACTAATTAGAACTTTCGTTGCCCTCAGATACATGAGCTTTCAAGACCTGAATCACACACCGAGAACACTAACATCATTGGGCACAATAGGCCTCCAGCTCAAGTGATAACCTAAGTGACCTAAGCGTGTCTCGTGACCACTTAAACCCAAACTAAATGTTTCATTGCTCTGCAGTGAAACTGCATTTTGGTGGTGACATCGTCTGCGCAGGATAATGCTCTCTTTAGTGGCAGCACAGGAGGCCAAAGGACGCGCTGCACTTTAAATGAATGCGCCTGCGAGACACTGTTGGCTGGCGGAAGTGGACATCATTTCGCCCAGGCCACCGGCGCCGCATCCCCACTTCCACCTCTGCCAATCGTCGAGCTCCCGTCGCTGCCAGCACTTGGCCTGGCACTCGTGACATTCCATGCAGGCCCATTTGTTTCACATTCGAGTGAACTTGAAGAGTCATTACCGGGAACTCTGGCGAAGTGTATGCGCTGCACCGTAATTGAATGCCGCACACTTCACTCATTTATTAAAATAAAATGCAAACACAAATAAAAAAGCCAAAACAAAATGAAATGAAATAAAAAGCAAAAAGGACAATGAGCAAAAACAAAAGTAAAAAAAAATAAAGAAATGAACAGTGGTGAAAAAGCGAATTTCCAGACAGTAATTAATGACAGTTACAATTTCAATTACTAATGAACAAAAACAACAACAACAACAACAACAACAGCGACGGCAACAACAAAAGTGAAGTGAAGCACACTTCACGTTTCCCGTTTCTATAGCGGTGCATCCTGTTCAACAAAAAGTGAAACAGGACAAAAAGTGAAGGGAAACGAAATTCGCGCCGCCGCCATTTTTTGTGCCTGCCTGCTCGGCTCTGTTGATGGTGTTGTTGGTGTTGTTGGTGTTGTTGGTGCTGCTCTTGTTGTTGTTGCTGCTGTGGTTGTTGTTGTTGTTTGCGGCATTGTGGGCTGCTTTCGAAATTAAATAATGAGCGGCTGTTTTCCACAACAACAACAACAACAACCACAACAACCACAAACAACAAAACAAAAACTTCTCAAGTGCAAAAGTTTGACATTTGTATTAATGTGGCAACTTTTAATTGTTTAATGAATAAAGAGCAAGAGTGCGGCAGGCGAGAGGAAGTGGGCAGCGCCAAAGAACACCGGAGAGCCAGACAGCGACAGAGAGCGAGCGAGAGAGAGAGAGGCGGAAAAAATGGCCGCCATTTGTGCACAACTTTTCAACATAAAATAACAAACAATGCAAAAAATGAAATGAACAAATGAATAAAATAAACATGAGTACCTCGATGGGGACGAGTGCTCCGCCTTTTGTCGCACCAACAACAATAACAGCAGCACTGAACAACAACGTCAGCACGGCCGCCAACAACAAGCCACTTTATTATATTAACGCATTACCGGGTTTAGGGAGATTTTTTCCAAATTGATAATGTCAATCAAGCACACGAGCACAACAACACCACCAACTCCGCCACCCGCCTCTTATTCTAACTCATCCTTGACAGGTTCTACATTTGACGAAGCCTTCCGCAACCAACCAGCTAATCCTGCGTGTGGTTGTGCGGTCTCTGGCCACGGTGCGCTGTGGCTTCAGCTGACGTCAGTGCTGGCAAAATTTGACGCCACACCTATGGAGGTCGTTTACGATAGAAGAAAGGGTCAGAGTATAGCTGAGTAAAATCGGAGCTTCTTTTGCAGTGCAAACCGACAACACCGACTTCCAAAACGATGTCAAAAACAGCTTTTATCCCCCGAACCTTCTCTGCTATCTAAGAAGACGCACTTCTTAGTATGTTAAGCGTTCATCCTTCACCACAATGTGGACACACCTGCATCATGTGTCAGTTTGTGATGTTCCGTTTTCTTTGGCTCTATTTTTATTCGTCCCTTTTGTCGTTTTATGCATTTGTTACAGTTACAGTTGTCATTCCGTTTGTGTCTACTTCACGCTTTCAATCTCTGTTTCCGTTTCTTCCTTTATTTTTCTACAAGTCTCTCTAACTACACTTCTATATCTATAACTCTACTTCTTTCACTAACTATAGTTCTCTAACTATAGTTCATTAAACAACTCTACTTCTCTCTAACTACACTTCCCTGGCAAACTTCAATTCTTTCTCTAACTCTATTTCTCTCTCTAACTCTACTTCCCCTCTACTTATACTATCTGTCTATAACTCTACTACTTTCTCTAACTATAGTTCTTCAAACAACACTATTTCTCTCTAACTTCACTTCTTTCACTAAGTCCATTTCTCTCCTTATTTCTATTTCTCTCTAATTCTATTTCCCTCTCTACCTCTAGAATATAATATAATATAATAGAATAAAAGTGGGGCACGCCGAAGAACCGCCGAACAAGGAGGTCTCCCAGCACTCAACCATTGGTGCCCATTGTACGATAAGCCTGGAAATATATGGGGGAATGGGTTGATAGAGAACTTTGGAATGGATCTCTATCTCTCTACTTCCCTTCCTAACTCTACTTTTCCCATTCAACTTTAGTTCTATTACTAACTGTACTTCCTCTTGTAACTCTACTTCTTTTTCTAACCCTACTTTTCTCTCTAACTGTACTTCCTTCTCTAGTTTTACTATATTTCTATAACAAACTCTACTTCCGATTCTAACTCTACTTTTCTCTCTCAGTCTACTTCTCTATTTAACTCTACTTCAATTTCTCTTCTAACTCTTCTTCTCAACCTAACCCTATTTTTGTCCTTAAATCTACTTCTCTCCTTAACTCTATTTCCCTCCTTAACTGCATTTAACTATATTTCTCTCTGTAATTCTGCTTCCCTCTCGAACTCTACTTCTCTCTTTAACTCTACTTCTCTTTCTAAATTAACTTCTCTCTAAGTCTACTTCTAGAATTAACGCGAATTCTCTCTCTGTAACTCTAATTATCTCTCTCTCTTCAGCTCTAATTCTCTCTCTTTAACACTAATTGTCTCTTTGGAACATTAATTCTCTCTCTAACCCTATAATTCTCACTAATTTTACTTCTCGTTCTATCTATTCATCTCGCCTTAGCCCTATTTTTCCCCTAAATCTATTTCTCTCCTTAATTCTGAGTAGACCTGTCATCATCCAACGATTATTCTTAGAGATATTGATGAGTGTTTCGAATCTTTTTAGGTGGTATGCCCCTAGAAGACTATTTTAGCCAACCAAGTACTTGTGCCTAAGAGAGTGTACCTCATCGATCCTAAGCTGGTTGAACAGCTTGCCATTGCCTACACAACAGAAGGGTTCTGGGTCAATAAAGGGTGTTGCAGCCCCCTTCCTTGCAAGTTCGTCGACAATCCCATTGGGGAAAAACATCATGATACTATCTGATAGTCAAGCAGCACTCAAGAGTCTGAGGTCTAAACTTGTGTGGAACTGTATTGGGAAGCTAAACTCCCTAGGCAGTATGAACAAGCTATCTCAGCAGGCCACACAAGAGGAGAGGGAAATGAGAAGGCTGATAACTTAGCTAGGAAGGCTGCGGCCTCTCACTTCAGCGGCCCTGAACCCTTCTGTGGACTATTATCCAATACCATTGGAGGTCTGCTGAAGAAGTGTACAGATGCAAAAAGAAGTCTAACCTGGAAAACTCTTCCGGCATTAGGACAGTCCAAAGCTCTTCTTGGAGATTTTAATCCTAAAAGAGCTAAGGACTTAATAGATATGTCTCGGAGTAAATTAAGAATCATCACAGGCATTTTAAGCGGACATTGTAGACTCAACTACCATTTGAACAAGTTGGGCCTATCTTCTGATGCCATCTGTCGATTCTGTGGAGAAAGTGACGAAACCTCACTGCACCTGATCACGGACCGCGGACCATTGGCACACCGAAGACTCAGGTGTTTTGGAGATTATATCTTAGATATGAGCAAGATCCCTCAATTGGATTCCTCCAAAATGTATGAAATCCTGTCGGAAATTAACCGGACAGAAGATTTATTGATGAGACCATCCTTATCTTTCAAATAAATAGGGGCATCACAATAGATATTTCAGGTCGCAGTGTATAACACCCCTAAATATATCCATCTATCTATCCCAATCCCTTCTATGCCAGTATGTCCAGGAAGCCATAGAATGGTAACTGGTTGGTTCTCTCCTTAACTAATGTATATTTCTCTCCGTAAGTCTTGAGCAGAACAACTCCACTACTATCCCAATTTTTGACTTCCACTGGGGAACTTGTATTCCATATGAGAGTTATCACCAAATGGATAAAACGGTGGATATTTCTTCTTTTTCTGAGACGGCCATGACAACCCTCTTTCCTCTGCTAAGCTCACAGTGACCCCAATTTCTGACACCATGTCCACCAAGGCGTACCTTCACTTGGTAATTCCAGCGAAGTTTCGGTTGTACTCTTCCTCCTCTTCCACCCACAACTCTCACGTGGAACACCTTTCTGTTTGGAACAACTAGGTTCATACTGATTCTTTCATGACCTCACCAGCGGAGTTGGACAGTGCTAAACCGCTTAACCATAGCGGTGTCATTCAATGGCTTACACAGCTCATGGTTCATTATGAAGCGAAAGTTGTCTCCAACGCGCAAATGTCCGAAGATCTGCCGAAGTAATTTTCGCTTCACCATTCCAAGAGCGGCTGCAGCAGTTGACTAAGTTATGAACTAGGTGTCCGCCCCGTAAACAAGCAGTGGTAGGATAAGTGTAGAGTGTACTTTTGGTACGTCGAGATAGGGTTCTATTAGTCACTTGCTTACTCAGTAAATTCGCAAGAGTCCTTCTTCGCTTGATCTCCAGACTGATATCACTCCAGGCTGATATTATTCCAGACTAATATTCCAGGCTAATATTACTCCAGGTTGATATTCCCCTCCAGGCTGATTATCACTTGGAGATAAATAAGCTCCTCGAATCTGTCAAAAGTATTCGTGCCAAATGCAATTGTTGTTCCATGGCGCCAGGAGAGCATTTGCTTCGTTTTCCTCTCATTTACCGCCAGACGCACTTTTCCGCTTCTCTGTTTAAGACCTCAGAAGCCCCGAGATACATCCTGGCTCTGTTGTGGTTCATGATAATAATATCTTCTGAGTAACATAGGATCTACTCTGATCTGCCCGCTTCTATTAAAGACGGTGCATATTAGAACTGTGAATATTGATGCTATATGTGGTTGTAATATTTCAACTGCCACGCCTACTGATATTGAGGAACATTCATCATTATGTGGAACATTCATAGTTGTGGTGTATGCTCAATATGGTCATCGTCCAACTCACACGCCCACGTTGTGTCAGTGGAAGTAGTTTCTTCTTCCCTCGAATTCGTAAGTGATCAAACCCAACTTCCTACTTGCTACTTCCTTCTTCCTACTTCCCAAGTCCTACTCCCTAATTTCTACTTCCTATGTCCTAGTTCCAACTTCCTACTTCCTTCTTCCTACTTCCTACTTCATAGTTCATACTTCATACTGCATACTTCATACCTCATACTTCTTCTTTCAACTTCGAACTTCCAACTTCCTACTTGCTAATTTCTACTCCCTACTTCCTCTCCCTATTTTCCTACTTCTTACTTCCGTCGTCCTACGTCCTACGTCCTACTTCATACTTCATACTCCATACTTCATACTGCATACTTCATACTTCATACACCATACTTCATACTTCATACTGCATATTTCATACTGCATACTTCATACTTCATACCTCATACTTCTTCTTTCAACTTCGAACCAGCTTACTAGCTCCTCATCCCGACTCCCTACTTCCTACTTCCTACTTCCTACTATTCCCACTTCATACTTCATAATTCATGCTTCGTACTACATACTTCATACTTCATACTTCATACTTCATACTTCCTTCATTGAACTGCGAACTTCCAACTTCCTACTTTCCTACTTCTTACTTCCGACGTCCTACGTCCTACTTCATACTGTATACTTCATACTTCATAGTACATACTCCATACTTCATACTTCATACTTCATACTCCATACTTCATACTTCATACTGCATACTTCATACTACATACTTCATACTTCATACCTCATACTTCCATCATTCAACTGCGAACTTCCAACTTCCTACTTTTCTACTTCTTACTTCCGACGTCCTACGTCCTACTTCATACTGCATACTTCATACCTCATACTTCTTCTTTCAACTTCGAACTTCCAACTTCCTACTTGCTAATTTCTACTCCCTACTTCCTCTCCCTACTTTCCTACTTCTTACTTCCGTCGTCCTACGTCCTACGTCCTACTTCATACTTCATACTCCATACTTCATACTACATACTTCATACTTCATACACCATACTTCATACTCCATACTTCATACTTCATACTGCATACTTCATACTTCATACCTCATACTTCTTCTTTCAACTTCGAACCAGCTTACTAGCTCCTCATCCCGACTCCCTACTTCCTACTTCCTACTTCCTCCTATTCCCACTTCATACTTCATAATTCATGCTTCATACTACATACTTCATACTTCATACTTCATACTTCCTTCATTGAACTGCGAACTTCCAACTTCCTACTTTCCTACTTCTTACTTCCGACGTCCTACGTCCTACTTCATACTGTATACTTCATACTTCATAGTACATACTCCATACTTCATACTTCATACTGCATACTTCATACTACATACTTCATACTTCATACTTCATTCTTGATACCTCATACTTGCTTCTTTCAACTTCGAACTTCCAACTTCCTACTTCCTAATTCTTACTCCCTACTTCCTCTTCCTACTTCCTTCTTCTTACTTCTTACTTCTTACTTCCTATTTCCTACGTCTTACGTCCTACTTCATACTTCCTTCTTCCAGCTTCATTCTTCCTACTTGCTAAGTCATGCTTTCTACTCCTTACTCCCTACTTCCTACTTCCTACTTCCTACTTCGGATTATAGACTTGGGATTAGGTGTCAGAAGAACCTGGAGAACCTATCTTCCAATCATAGTAGCTCAGGCCTCGTTAAGCGACGGTTTGACACCGGCTTGAACTCTTTGTATTCGTGGCATATGTAACTTGATAAAAGCTCTTGATCGTAAGTACAGCAACCTTCTCTACAAGTATAACCTTCACATGTCCTTGGCAAATATGGGCTTCACCACTGGCCTCTGACTCGGTTCAACTGACGATTTATTGAAGTTTTCTCATACAATTGGTTTTGTAATGGCCAAAGGCACGCCCACCTATTTTGGTGTTGTTGCTTTTGGGTGCGTTGTTGTTGTTTTTGTTGTTGTTGGCGTTGTTGTGCCATTTACAATTAAATTGCTTTTCTTTACGTTTTCATTTTCATTTTCGTTTTCATTTTCATTTGATTGCAAACAATGCAAAGTTATCCTTTTGCTGCTGATGTTTGTTGTTATTGTTGTTAGTATTCTTGTTGTCGTTGTTGTTGTTGTTGTAATGCGATAGAAAGCGCCTGTCAATCTGAACACACAAAACGTGCCCACACACACACACACGCACACTTGTCCACCCACTCCACCGCCAAATCAATGCCTTCACATGTAAACAAACCGAGCACTGAACAACGGAATGAGCGCCTGCTGCCTGAACGAGCAAGGAATGCGACCGGCTATTGGGGGAGAGGTGCAAGTGTGTGGTAGCGGGAACGGGGGCGGGGGAAAGGGGTTTCTACTTGATTGAAAAGAGAATTGAGCGTAATTCGACGACTCGTTTTCGATTTTAATCAACGTCTTTTTTCCGCTTTCAATGGTCGCTTTTTTCCTGGGCTTCTTCCTCTCTGTTGCTTTTCTGCTGGTGTTGTTGCTGGGATTGTTTTCTATGTTCCATTGTTGTTGTTGTCGTTGTTGTTGTTGTTGTTTGTTACCTTACATCATCTTCCTTTAGGGATATTAAATGTTAAACAAAGCGCGCTATCCTTGCCATCCGGAGTCACAATCAAACAATGCCACTGCAGCAAGGACGCAACGCAACACAATTCAATTCAATTCAGGGCCACTAAAGGAATAAAAAAGGATTGCTCCGTGAATTACGGGGGAAGCAAGTTCGTAAAGAAAGCAACAAACAACAACAACAACAATTGATTAATACGCAATTGGAAATTGCATTTTCATTGAAATCGATGGGCGCGGCCGGTTATGGGTGTGTGTGTGTGTGTGTGTATAAGTAGGTGTTACGTGTGCTCTGCTGAATGCCCTGCACGGGCTGTCCTGGTTCTGGGTGCTGGTGTGGGTGTCGTGGAGGCGGGTGCGGGTGTCCTGGGCTGCTTGGTTAGCGAGTTGTTGACTACGGCTGACAGTGCCTGCTGTGCAATTGACAGGTGTTTCTTTTTTCTGCTTCCTCCTCAATGCTTTCTGTTTTCCTCAATTATTATTTCTACGCCACTTGGCGCAGCGTGCTGCCACTGCCGCATCTTGTTCCCTTTTGTTACGATTTCTTTACAAACTTCTCGGCGCTCCTCGTCTATTTTTTTGTTGTTGCTGTTTTTTCAGAGCATTTTAATTACTTTCGCGTAAGAGTGTTTATTATTTTTGTACATGGGCGTGTGGGTGTGTGGGTGTGATGGTGTGTGGATATGTGGGTGTTGCGTGTGGGTGTGCTAGTTGCAAATGAGACTGACAGAGGTCCTCCTATGCCTCTCTAGTACTGAGGAGTGAGCCTGGTTATAGTGGCAACCTTCTTCATCAAAGCTCACTTAAGTACAATTAAAGGCTCAACTCCTTAAGAGATTTCAGCGTTTTTATAAGGTTTCATTATGAAGTTCATACATTTCAACAAACCATTATAAGGCTTCTTTAAGCTTTTTAAAGGTTTCATTGAGTTTCTTCAAATCAAATTGTGCGTTTTTAAGCTTTTTTACCCTCGTGTCGAAACTACTCCTATAAAAACCTTATACAAACTCTGTAACAATGTTGATTGTGGCAGAAACAGAGAGAAAATCTGTTTAAAAACAGAGGAAATTGTTTCTTATAAGTTCCATAAACACTTTGTACAAGCTGTGTAACGATTGTGTTTCTAACTGTATACTCACTGTGTACCAGCTGTGTATCAACTGTGTTCAAACTGTGTACCAACTGTGTATCAACTGTGTTCAAACTGTGTAAAAACTCTATAGCAACGGTATAGAAACAGTATAGCAACGGTATAGAAACAGAATAGCAACTGTATAGAAAGTGTATAGCAACTTTATACGAATTGTATACCAACTATATAGTAACTATATAGCAACTGTATAGCAATTGTATACTAACTGTGTACCTACTGTCTACAAACTATATACCAACTATATACCAACTGTATAACAACTGTGTACCAACTGTATAGATACTATATACCAACTATATACAAACTGTATACCAACTGTATAGTAACTCTATAGCAACTGTTTAGCAATTGTATAACAACTATATACTAACTATATACTAACTGTATAACAACTGTGTACCAAATGTGTACCAACTGTATAGCAACTATATAACAACCGTGTACCAACTGTATAGTAACTGTAAAGCAACTGTATAGCAATTGTATACTAACTGTGTACCTACTGTCTACAAACTATATACCAACTATATACCAACTGTATAACAACTGTGTACCAACTGTATAGATACTATATACCAACTATATACAAACTGTATACCAACTGTATAGTAACTCTATAGCAACTGTTTAGCAATTGTATAACAACTATATACCAACTATATACTAACTGTATAATAACTGTATACCAAATGTGTACCAACTGTATAGCAACTATATACCAACCGTGTACTAACTGTATAGTAACTGTAAAGAAACTGTATAGCAATTGTATACTAATTGTGTACCTACTGTCTACAAACTATATACCAACTATATACCAACTGTATAACAACTGTGTACCAACTGTATAGATACTATATACCAACTATATACAAACTGTATACCAACTGTATAGTAACTCTATAGCAACTGTTTAGTAATTGTATAACAACTATATACCAACTATATACTAACTGTATAATTACTGTCTACCAAATGTGTACCAACTGTATAGCAACTATATACCAACCGTGTACTAACTGTATAGTAACTGTAAAGCAAATGTATATCAATTGTATACCAACTGTGCACCAACTGTGCACCAATTGTGTACCAACTGTATAGCAACTGTATAGAAAGTTTACAGCAACTATATATGTACTGTATACCAACTGCATACTAATTGTATAGCAACTGTGTACGAACTGTATACCAACTGCGTACCAATTGTATCGCAACTGTGTACCAACTGTGTACCAACTATGTACCAATTGTATAGCAACTGTATAGAAAGTGTACAGCAACTTTATACGAATTGTATACCAACTATATAGTAAATATATATCAACTGCATAGCAATTGTATAGCAACTGTATACCAACTGTGTATGAACTGTGTACCAATTACGAACCACTTGTATAGCAACTTTATACGAACTGTATATCATCTTTATGCTAACTGTACACCAACTGCGTAGCAACTGTATACCAACTTTAAATAAAAGTTATTACAGCATCATAGTAGTAAAGAAACTGTATATAACTGTTCTATAAACACTTTTGAAGTTCGTACAGCATTGAGCCAAATGGTTTTATACAGGCTTGGAATAATCGGTGGGCGTGACTCTTCAATAAATGGAAGAAATCCTGTCAGTAAAGTAGCACTGGATTGAAGCAAAGCTGGTTTGATTGTATCCTTTCAGGGGCGTCGTTTAGGAACAATAGCAAAGAGATTTGAAGGAACTGAAAAAGGATTGAGGAAAAAGGATTGAGTCCCTTTTGTATCCAAGTTTGATATAACGAGATTACCCCTTCAGGATACCTGTTTCCTCGCTCTGATTGTGCAAATACCGAATTCCTGCGATAGACAACATAATGCCTCATCTGTGGCTCAACATGGTTACTCGTCAATGGAATATTTTCTGGGTCCACATCAGTGGCTCAATTATTACAATACCCTTTATCGTCCAGATATTATAATATACTTTATCGTCTAGATATTATAATATATATAATCGTCCAGATCTTATAATATATATAATCGTCCAGATGTATAATATACTTTATACTAGAACCGTTGGAATTTGCGGAAAAATCTGCCAAGAAATTCTTTGAATTCTCAATGACCCTCAGAGGGATTTGTAACTTATCGAGTGGGTCACAACAGGCTCGTTTGAGGCCCCAGTGACTAGGTGACTAGATCCCGGTCTTCTCTAATCTAATCTAATCCAAAGCGAGGCTTCTCTCGCTTCAAGCATAGCAGATATCTTTGTCAAACAGCACTTCTCGCAATTCTCGGGCTCGCTCAATGCCGCTGGAACTCTGGCAGACAACCTTTAGATCGATTAGTTTGGGTGTCTTTGCTGTATAAGGACGAATCTTACGCATTCAGTTGGCAGCTTCTAAGTTATTATTAACAACTTCATGCTGTGACTTATTATAAATCAGCGTTGGGAAGTTAGTTTCGTGGAAAGCGTCATCCTGAAGCGAAATGACGAAGCTGTTGAAAGGAAAAGGATGAGCATATTTGATTTTCGCCTCGAAGCGTGAACGGGTTTTCTGTAGGTCATGATTTTTGCCTGGACATAAGCTTTGCTTCTAGCAGGAAAATTCACGTTTGTGGATTCAGGATGGCATCCATTAATGCCATGTCTTACTCTGCCGGATTGTGTACATTGAAACATTTCTCACACTCGTTCACTCCTGCCTTGCAATGTTGAGCATAGTGTCCACGGAGAAAGCTCTTGAAGGACTCTGCAAAATGTACAAAATGACTCACTGCCATTTTAGTGCATGCAACATTAACAAATTTTGCTTCCTTTGAGCAGGATTTTGACACCTTTGGTTGGTAGATTATACCTACCTACCAACCAAACGTGAGCAAATCCTGCTGGTTGACAAATCCTAAAGCCCAAGTAGCACTAGAGTCGTTGCTCATATCCTATGAAGCCTGAAGATGGTGATATACTATAATATGAATTGCAACCTCCCGGAGTAGACCTTTGTTATGTCTGCAGGAAGTTCTAATCTAGAGCAATGCCTCAGACTCTCTAGAAAAGGACTATAACGAAATATTGGAGTCTCACGGGAGCACGAGAGCAATCGCAAAGAAAGTGGACGACTGTTCCTTTCTCCTGTGGTTCTTTGCAGCTTCTCCAATGAGCAGTGAATGGAATGCCCATTTTTCAGCTTGCGTGCCGATAGTCCAATGACCCCTGCAGACAGCCAAAAGGTTGCTAATGGTGTGTCTTGGTTTATCCAGACGATGATTCGTTCTTCTTGCATTGTGATTAGGCCACGTCGTTCTGGAATTGGCTCATGTTTTTCCACCTTTCCTGAACCGTGCGAAGGAACTGATTATATATATCGTTTGTTTGGCGTTATGGCGGATAATTCATCCAAACTTCAATATTCAATATGAATTACTTCCTTTTATTTCAGTTGTTGAAGAGATGCATTCCTGCAAGGATATCAAATATGATTCCCATTTCACCAAAATGAAATGAGAAAGAACTTTCCGAATATATCCTTTGCGAAAAGCGAAGGTATTTGAGAGAAAAGTGAGCTGATTTGAGCACTTCAATTATTCCACTTAACTTGGTCTTCACAAGTAGCTCCGTGAGGGTCCTCATCGTTGACTGTGTCTGCATAAACTATACAGGGTCCTTTATGATATTTGCCATACTAGCATTCTTCTTTGACTATGTCTGACTCCATTTTTTCCATGGGCTTTAATAAGGCAGAGCAAAATATACGCAAATTCACCCAATGGGAGAAATCAACCCCCAGAGAGCCCCCCAATTAAGCCAGTTGACAACTCCATTCAAGGAAATTGAAGCAATCTTGCGTTGTTGCAAGTGAAATGATGTTGTAGTGTTGTTTGTGTTGTTGCTCTATCCACCACAATGCAATTAGGGAGTTATTAATAATAACAACAACGCCTGCAACAACAACAACAATGCCCGCAACAATAAGAGCAACGTGATCAATGGCGGTATCTCAATTGAGTTCCTGCTCAAATGTCAATTACAATAACTCAATTTCCAGCGACACCACACACGCACACATAAACACACATATACACTCACTCACACACACACACACAATAATACTTAAACACAGTTCATAGACAAACAGACATCTTCACACACTCCAAACAGACTCACGCACTTCTGGATGCGACTCCTGCCGCTGCACATGCCGGGGCTGCAATTACAGCCCTAACTACTCCTTAGGACAATGGAGCCCTGTCACAGTCAAACAAAAAACCGGCCATACAAATGCGCAACACTCCGGCAGAGAAGGGCACAGCTCCTAGCCAGCTCCCAGCCCAGCTGCTCTCACCTGCCGCCCTCCTTGGAGCTGCCGCTGAGCCAAATTGCTAGGCACTTATAGTAATTTCATCATTTTATTGCGCACTAAAGCAGGAAAATGGCGTGCTGTCGACTCCAGCTACAAGCCAACTCCAGCCACACACGGACACGCACCTCATCACACATTACCAGCAACAACCACAACAACAACAACAACAGCATCAGCAACAGCACCAAGAAGAACAACTAAATGCGCAATTTGACGCGACACCTTTGCTGCACAAACACCCATGATACAAGGGCCCGAGTGTGGATGGAGCAGACCAGGCAGGAAGGCAGGCAGTAGGCAGGCATCTTAACAAGACGTTAATGGCCAAAAGCCCACAGAGTGGCTGGCAAACGGTCGTGAACAAAGACGGAAGGACATGGGGAATATATAACAGACTTAATAATTGATATTGTGCACACACGGAGGCAGAGCGAAAGAGACTGAGACACGGAGATGGAGATGGAGATGGCGAGGTGCGTACGCTAGTGCGAGCTCAGTGTGAATGTGTTCTGTGTTGGACAGGAAAGACATTTGTAGTGACACAATGTGAACAGCCCAACAGCACACAAGACAGGCAGTCAAGCAAGCAGACAGGCAACGAAGGAGGGAAGGAAGGGTAAGGACGGCAAAGGAAGTGGTGCGTTCAATTCATATTTGACTACTAACAAATGCCACAACAATGTTTAAGAGAGGCAAGAACAACAACTAATAACTACATCACCAAGAACAACACCAACAACAACAACAACACCAACAGCGCCAACAACAACGATAACATCAATAACTGTTTTATAGATATACCTACATTTATAGCAAGAAAAATATGAAAATCCAATTGCAAACAAGTCAACAGCAGCACCAGCTCAGCACCAGCTCAGCTTAGCTCCATTGTTGACAAATGAAGCAGTAAATAAGTGCTACGTTACACTCGCAGCAAAATGTTGCTAGGATTCATTCAACTCAAGCACTGAATTGCCAGTATGTCAGCATTGTTTCATACGGAAATAACAGTCTACCGTCGCACTGACATGTCATATGTTGTGTCAGTGCCAGAAAATGTCAGTAACAATACAGCAGGACAGGTGGGAATGCAAGTAAGTCACCAATGACATGTCATCGACAACATCAGACTGCTACTATATCACAAATGACACGTCATACTGGTAGAATATCACAAATGACTTGTCATTTGGAATGTCAGACTATTAGAATTCTACAAATGACATGTCAGTTGGAATATCAGACTGTTAGAATTCTACAAATGACATGTCAGTTGGAATATCAGACTATTAGAATTCTACAAATGACATGTCATTTGGAATGTCAGACTATTAGAATTCTACAAATGACATGTCAGTTGGAATATCAGACTGTTAGAATTCTACAAATGACATGTCAGTTGGAATGTCAGACTATTAGAATTCTACAAATGACATGTCAGTTGGAATATCAGACTGTTAGAATTCTACAAATGACATGTCAGTTGGAATGTCAGACTATTAGAATTCTACAAATGACATGTCAGTTGGAATATCAGACTGTTAGAATTCTACAAATGACATGTCAGTTGGAATGTCAGACTATTAGAATTCTACAAATGACATGTCAGTTGGAATATCAGACTATTAGAATTCTACAAATGACATGTCATTTGGAATGTCAGACTATTAGAATTCTACAAATGACATCTCAGTTGGAATATCAGACTGTTAGAATTCTACAAACGACATATCATTTGGAATGTCAGACTATTAGAATTCTACAAACGACATATCATTTGGAATGTCAGACTATTAGAATTCTACAAATGACATGTCAGTTGGAATATCAGACTGTTAGAATTCTACAAATGACATGTCAGTTGGAATGTCAGACTATTAGAATTCTACAAATGACATGTCAGTTGGAATATCAGACTATTAGAATTCTACAAATGACTTGTCAGTTGGAATATTACACTGTTAGAGTATCAAAAATGACATGACTGTTGTAAATTGGGGCTGCTGAATGGAATATCAAACTAGTAGGATGCTGCAATGACATGTCAGTAGGTTTGTCAGGTAGCTAAGAGGCAGCATTTAGGGCTAGGATGCCACAAATGATATCTCAGATTGGTAGTATGCTGCAAATATCATGTCATCTACAACAAATAACATGTCATCTACAACAAATAACATGTCATCTACAACAAATGACATGTCAACAGGAATGTCACCCCTCTAAGATGCTACAAATTACATCTTAGGCAGCGAAAGTGCCATAAATGATATCTGAGGTTGCTAGTATACTGAAAATGACATATCATCTACAACAAATGACATGTAATCTAAAACAAATGACATATCAGTAGGAATGTCACCCTTCTAGGATGCTACAAATTCCATATTGGGCTGTTGAAATGCCATAAATGACATCTCAACTTGCTAGTATTCTCCAAATATCATGTCATCTACAACAAATGACATGTCATCTACAACAAATGACATGTCATCTACAACAAATAACATGTCATCTACAGCAAATGATAAGAATACCCAATCGGCTGCATTGGGGACCATCACGGGGTCATAAGTCGGCTTACTTGATCAGGATTGGGCAAGCCTCTTCTAAGAAGTCATCCTGAGACTCCTCCAGTTGAAATTGTGTTCCCATGTCTCCGTTTCTGGCCCACAGAATGATATTAAATGCAGTTAGTTACAGTCCCGTATGATCCACTGAGAAAACTTCGTTATATGACCTAACGTAATTAGAGCTATCAGCCATTTTCATTAACCGCCGATCCCAGTGATCAGGAATGACTAATGTTGTCCTCTTAAGATACCCATTAAATTTTGTAGCCCAAACCATGTTGGACATACGAGTATAGAAGGGTTTCCATTCTGATTCCTTATAATCCTCCTATATCATCCATTTTTCGATACAAGCATTTAGCTCCGGATCAAGGAAGTCCGATGAGGCCATAGTGATGTGAATCCAGTTGCCCAATGCAGGATTCAACGAATTGAATGATGATGAACTGGTACCCTCTGTGTTGGAATACAATTTAAGTCAGATCACATTGTAGCTGGTCTGTGAGAATGACTGGTTGGTGACTCAATCCAGGAGGGTTTGAGGACTGGTTATTAAGGTCTACGAAGGGCAGAGAATGAATCGTGGAACACCATGTCCGGCCACAAGAGACTGAAGAACAGAAGAAGCACGGAGGATCATGTCTGGGCAGTAAAAGCCTCCAAAATGAAGAGAAATGTGAGCAGAAGAAGCGCGGTGGAACTTGTCTGGGTAGCAAAGCCCCCAAACCGAAGAGAATTATAACCACAAAGAACCATGAAGGAACATGTCTGGCCAGAAAAACCACCAAAACGAAGATAATGATGAATAGAAGAAGCGCGGAGGAACATGTTGGCTAGAAATATCTCCATTTCCAAGATGAAGATTACCAAAATGAAGTCCGGAACACCACGTATAGCTAGAAATGCCTCCAAAATGAAGAGATTGATGAACAGAGAGAACCATTGAGAAACATGTCTGGGTGGAAAAAGCCTGCAAAACGAAGAGAAAGATGAACAGAGAAAATGCGGTGGAACTTGCCTGGGTAGCAAAGCCTCCAAAATGAAGAGAATGATGAACAGAGAGAACCATTGAGGAACATGTCTGGGTGGGAAAAGCCTCCAAAATGAAAAGAAAGATGAGCAGAAGAAGCTTGGAGCAGCATGTCTCCCTGAAAAGCCTTCAACTCGAAGAGGATGATGAGCAGAAAGAAGTGTAGAGGATCCTGTTAGTTAGCATGACATTCATTTCGAAGAGAATGATGCACAGAAAGAAACGATTCGGACCATTTTGTCCAGAAAGAACTTCAATTCCAAAAGAAAGATTAATAAAAGGGGCGTAGAACACCTCGTCTAGCTAGAAAAGACTCTAAAATGAAGAGAATGATGAGCCAACAGAAGCATAAAGGACCATTTCTTGGTAGACAATCCACCGAAACGAAGATAATGATGAACAGAAAGAAGCGCTTAGAACCATGTTGTTTTGAAAGATCTCCAATTCCAAAAGAAAGATTAATAAAAAGAAGCGTGGAAAACAATGTCCGGCTAGAAAAACCTCTAAAATGAATGGAAAGGCGAACAAATGAGGTGGGGCAGAACATATCTGGCTAGAAAAGCCTACAACTCGAAGAGAAAGACGAACAGAAAGAAGCGTGTCCACAAACTGAAAAAGAAAGAACAGCAAGAAAAACCTTTGAAGACTAATACTCTACTCAACCGAATACTATCCCTCAACAACTGGTTTGGTAGACTGATTTGAACCATCCCAACCCAATCCACGTTTGAGGAACTGCGTTGCCTTAATGAATGAACATTTTTCGTTGGCCGTATCAATCCATATATGGGAAACGTGTGGAATTCTTTTCTCGTTTGCTAACCATAAGGCAAATATGTGAGGACCACTTTTCCAGACACTTCAACGAACGCTCGGGCAATGTGGAGTGCAGCCGCTCCGGAGCAGAGCTCGCATTCTGGCATTTAAACTACAAAGTTGGCTACTTTGCGCCTGTCAACACATCGATGAAGTGCTTCTGCCGGGCCTGTGAGAGTGTGTGTTTTGTGTGCTCAGTGTGTGTATGGGAGTGTGTCCATGTGGATTAGGAGTATCAATAAAAACGCTGTTCATAACTGATGCGTGCATGGTAAGCAAACAGAAAATGCGGAACGAACTTCGTAGTTCGAGAACAGAAACCCAATTTTTTTGTTCTTGCTTTTGCCTTGTGTTGACTTAATGGGTATGAGTGGAAGTAGCGAAAGTGTGTGAGTTGTGTGAGTGAGTGAGTGTGTGTGTGTGCGAGTTTGTGAGTGGAGCCATCGAGGGCAACTGCTGTCATAAGCAATATGAATTGTTACAGATTTGTTGTAAGCAAAACACCATGGAACGGGAGTTCTCGGATGAGTCTTTTCGCTGCCAGGTGGTTGTGTGCAATTACAATACTCTGAGCAACTGTTCCCATTTGGTAGAGCCAAGGTATCTCCTTCATTTACACATACTTCTCTTGACCGTACCCACATTTTCCTCACACTTGTAAGTAGAACCAAGATTTGGTTGGATATGTGATTGAATGGGCCTCCCAGATATACTTGTAGAAAGCAGGCCGAATTCCACATCTCTCAAAGGTACTCAGTTGCCCTCGAAGGTACTCCGTTGCCCTCGAAGGTACTACTCAGCTGCCCTCGAATGTATTCAGTTGCCCTCGAAGGTACTCAGTTGCCCACGAAGGTACTCAGTTGCCCTCGAAGCTCCCCAGTTGCCCTCGAAGGCACTGGTCAGTTGCCCTCGAAGGTACTCAGTTGCCTCGAAAGTACTCAGTTGCCCTCGAAGGTACTCAGTTGCCCACGAAGGTACTCAGTTGCCCTCGAAGCTCCCCAGTTGCTCTCGAAGGCACTGCTCAGTTGCCTTCGGAGGTATTCAGTTGCCCTCGGAGGTACCCAGTTGTCCCCGAAAGTATCAAGTTATCTTCGAAGATAACGCAGCTGTCCTCGAAGGTACTCAGTTGCCCTCGAAGGTACTCAGTTGCCCTCGAAGGTACTCAGTTGCCCACGAAGGTACTCAGTTGCCCTCGAAGCTCCCCAGTTGCCCTCGAAGGCACTGCTCAGTTGCCCTCGAAGGCACTGCTCAGTTGCCCTCGAAGGCATTGCTCAGTTGCCCTCTAAGGTACTCAGTTGCCCTCGAAGGTACTCAGTTGCCCTCGAAGATGCCCAGTTGCCTTCGAAGAAACCCATTTGTGCTCGAAGATACTCAGCTGCCCTCGAAGGTACCCAATTGCCCTCTAAGGTACTGCTCAGTTGCCCTCGAAGGTACCCAGTTGCCCTCGGAGGTACTCAATTGCCCACGAAGGTACTCAGTTGTCCTCGAAGATACCCAGTTGCCCTCGAAGGTACTCAGTTGCCTCGAAAGTACTCAGTTGCCCTCGAAGGTACTCAGTTGCCCACGAAGGTACTCAGTTGCCCACGAAGGTACTCAGTGGCTCTCGAAGGCACTGCTCAGTTGCCTTCGGAGGTATTCAGTTGCCCTCGGAGGTACCCAGTTGTCCCCGAAAGTATCAAGTTATCTTCGAAGATAACGCAGCTGTCCTCGAATGTACTCAGTTGCCCTCGAAGGTACTCAGTTGCCCACGAAGGTACTGCTCAGTTGCCCACGAAGGTACTAAGTTGCCTTCGAAGATACTCAGTTGTCCTCAAAATTACCAAGTTATCCTGGAAGGCACTCAGTTGTCCTCGAAGGTACTCAGTTGCACACAATGCCCACAATTGCTTGTTCTTTGTTGGTTAAAATTCTGGCAGCACTGGCCACATTTGTTCTGTACAGATTAACATTTCTTTATACGGACCCAATCCAGGCACAAACCCTCCAAAATTCAGCAGGGCTTCCAAGTTTTAAGTAATCGCTCCTTCAAATAAGCAACCTTGTTAAGCTCAAGGACTTTATTAAGAGTAGTGGTCTCATTAAGTTTGGCAACTTCGTTAAGTTGAACGACCTCGTTAATTTGAGCGACCTCGTTAATTTGCGCGACCTCGTTAAGTTTGTGAACCCCGTTAAGTTCCGGGACCATGTTACTTTTAACGACCTCGTTAATTTCAGCGATTTCGCCAAGTGGCGTTGTTGTAGTCCCACAAAAATTTCAAATGAAACTGCTTCAAGCGATCTGAGCTTGGCGTATGATCCTTCCGGTTCCCCTGCCGACTGACCCGGAGCCACGGTCTACTGCGAAAGCAACGAGTGCCTGCAATAAATGAAGATAAAAACCGCTCCACCGATGTACCTATCAAATGATTCGTAGTGGTAACCAGAATAGATTTTATATGGTCGTGTCACACCTATTTTTACGCCCACCTAGTATAGTGAATGGAGTAACTGCTCAAGCCATTTTTATGATTCACGGCCCAAATGATTCTCATGCCAAATGATTCTCATCCCAAATGATTCTCATGCCAAATGATTCTCATCCCAAATAATTCTCATGCCAAATGATTCTCATGCCAAATGATTCGGATATGAATGTTTAGAGGAACATGGATTGTATATGGTGGAGTCACATCTATTTTCACACCCACCTCCCATAGGGTAGTACAGAAAAAAACTATGTCGATTTAGTCATATAATAAGTATCTATTGATTCCTATTGGTGACAGAGTCAGAGCCAATCTATGTCAACGCCCCAGTGTCCATGGAAAATATGGAAACTAATGACAGGTTAGAACTTATTCATTATGCCAGTGAATCATTCATTACGCCAGTGAATCATTCATTATGCCAATGAATTCTTTTTTATGCCACTCCACCACACTCATGAGTTCTTCATTATGCCACAATGTATCGTTCATTATGCCAATGAACTATTCATTATCCCAATGAATGTTTCGACATCCCAATGACTTCTTCATTATCCCAATGAATGTTTCATTATCTCAATGACTTCTTCATTATGCGAACGACTTCTTCATTATGCGAATGATTTGTGTTTTATGCCAATGAATTGTTTTTTACACCCATAAATTATCCACTATACTCATGAATTCTTCGTTATGCCAATGAATTATTCATCAGGCCAATGAATCGTTAACTATTACTGCAAAATCCCAGTGTCTGAATATGATTCATTGATTTTTTATGAACCATTCCATCATTTTTTGAATGTAGAAACACCGCTGTACTAAAAAAAAACAATTTGCCCCACAACAACAACAACAACAATGAACGGCAAATACACTTACAATACGAAGACGAAGAACTGCAATCATACTAATACTAATGACAAACATGTCCTGCCATTATTGTCCTTGGTACCTGTTCCTCCTGTTGCGATGTGTTATCTATAACATTGTGGTGTTCTTGTTGTTGCTGTTGCTGTTGTTGTTGTTGCCATTCTTGCTGTTGTTTGTACACAACTCACATTTAACAATTGTGTGCATTCTTGTATATACACACGAGTACTTCTCCCTAACTCCAGCTAGAGTGGCGTCCCCTCACCCCAGCACAGCGCAACCCCTTGCAGAGCAAGTCACTAACTCACTACCACAATGAATTTCGGAAACTCACTTCGACATGGCATACAAACAACC
This sequence comes from Clusia tigrina, assembly GCA_920105625.2. Classification (NCBI taxonomy): domain Eukaryota; kingdom Metazoa; phylum Arthropoda; class Insecta; order Diptera; family Clusiidae; genus Clusia; species Clusia tigrina. The sequence continues at coordinate 201,494,821 of OV050032.1, forward strand.
TGTCATGTTGCTTCCTCACTGTCACCCTCACTCACTCACTCACTCACTCACTCACTCACTGGCTCACTGACTCCCTTGCTCCAATGCGGTGCAGCACTATTGCTGCCGCTGACTTTCTCCCTCTCTCGCTCGCTCTCACTGGCTCACTCGCTTACTGAGACTATACTCCACCACTCCAGCGTGCATTGTGCTTGTCAACTGTAACATTATATCATTTGGTGCTCGCCTCTTGTGTGCTCGCATGTAAATTCATGTCATTCAGTTCTGCAACTACCACACGAGTACGTGGGCAAGTACCTGCCTTGCCTGACTGCCTGTGTATCCTCGTGTGCATACTTGTGTGTGTGTGTGTGTGTGTGTGTGTGTGTATCCTTGCAGGATGGCTTGGGTGAGTGGGTATTCCATTTGCGCCTTCCTAAATCTGCTCGCTACACACTTTCGCATCCTGTCAAGTGTGTTTATGCTTCTGCTGTTCTGTTTGGTAGCTCGTGAGCGCTTTCATTATACGAGCTTTCCACACTCTCGTCTTCGGCGGTCTCCCAACTCTGCCCTGCCCCGCTCTGTCAGTCAGCTCATCCAAGGACCTGGGTATGCGCGTACTGCCAACTAAACTCATTATGTCCTTGGGCCCGTTTTGTCGTTAGCTGATTTCATTCTGCTCCTGCCAAGTATGTGACCATTGTTCGTTCGCCCGCCCACATACACACATTGTGGGTTGTTGCTAATGCTGCTGCTGCTCCTCTTGTTGTTGTTGTTGTTGTTGTTGTTGTTGTTGCTGTTGTTGTTGTTGTACTCAGTACATCCTTAGTTTTAACAATTATCATTGTGCTCTGCTTCAGTTCCTTGCTTGTGTGCTCTCATATTTTCGTATTCTTGGGCGCTTTTGTCTCGTTTTGTTTGCTGTTAGTGAGTCAGTCAGCTCCATTGTCGTGCTGGCACACAGCTAAAATACACCACAGAACAGAATGGAGCAGACCAGAGGAGAGCACCACAGCACACCACCAGAGCAGAGCACCACCGCACACTGCAAAGCACAGCAGCTCATGGTGTATCCCTGTAACCACGCATCCGTGAATCCTTTTTCGTCTTTACCTTTCACGTAGCAGAATCTTTTGTTTCACTTTTGTATGACACTGGGCGGCAGTCAGTGCTTTCACTCCTCCTACTGTGCTGTGTGTTGCAGCCGTGGGAGGAGCACCCAGCGGCTGGCACAATGTTGTCATTGGTTACTACACAATTGTTGGTTAAAAGTTGACTAACTGCTGGATTTGTATTCCGCTTTGTGCCATGAATAATGCGCTTGACAACGAAGCCATCAACAAATTCACTTCAGTCTTGTCTCCAAAAATGCAGGCAATAACTCTTTAGCCGTTATTTTGTGATTTTTCTGTAGCCTGCTTTTAGGCTAATTGAAAAGGCTGAAACCGAAAGGCAACAACTTTCCACATTGCTGCCTGGAAGTCACACTTTTAGACGCTTTCGGCTGCTCACAACTGCCTTTAATGTGTGGTAAATATTTTGGCACAAATTTGAAGTCTACTTTTAGGCTCATTAATTACATAAGTTAATAAGTTCATTAGTTATTAACTACACGACACGATTAGTTATTAACTTCGTTTGCTCTCAGAGAAGACACTTAAGTAGAAGGATGTGTTTAGCTTCAATGCAGCTGCGTAATGAAATTTATGAGCGATCCATTTTTAGTGTGTTTCACTTTCGCGTTTGAGCGACAGATCCTTCCGAGATCCTTGGCACATTGGTGCTGTGGCTAAAGTGTCGTCTAATGGCAAATCACATTTTTGCCCATGGCGACAACAAGAAATGGAGAATTCAATCTTACACAATCCTGCTGAAATCAAGGATTTTCCTCACAGAGCCTAAAGGCTTCCAAAGTAACGCTTTAAGGCTTACAAAGGAACGATTGAAGGCTTATAAAGTAACGATTGAAGACTCACAAAGTAACGATTTAAGGTTTACAAAGGAATGCTTTAAGGCTTATAAAGTAACGATTGAAGGCTTATAAAGTAACGATTTAAGGCTTCCAAAGTAACGCTTTAAGGCTCACAAAGGAATGCTTTAAGGCCTGCAAAGTATCGATTTAAGTCTTACAAAGTAACGATTTAAGGCTTACAAAGGAATACTTTAAGGCTCACAAAGTAACGATTGAAGGCTTATAAAGTAACGATTTAAGGCTCACAAAGTAACGACTTAAGGTTTACAAAGGAATGCTTTAAGGCCTGCAAAGTATCGATTTAAGACTTACAAAGTAACGATTTAAGGCTTACAAAGGAATACTTTAAGGCTTATAAAGTAACGATTGAAGGCTTATAAAGTAACGATTTAAGGCTCACAAAGTAACGACTTAAGGTTTACAAAGGAATGCTTTAAGGCCTGCAAAGTATCGATTTAAGACTTACAAAGTAACGATTTAAGGCTTACAAAGGAATGCTTTAAGGCTTATAAAGTAACGATTGAAGGATTATAAAGTAACGATTTAAGGCTTCCAAAGTAACGCTTTAAGGCTCACAAAGTAACGACTTAAGGTTTACAAGCCTTTAAGGCCTGCAAAGTATCGATTTAAGACTTACAAAGTAACGATTGAAGGCTTATAAAGTAACGATTTAAGGCTTCCAAAGTAACGCTTTAAGACTTACAAAGTAACGATTTAAGGCTTACAAAGGAATACTTTAAGGCTTATAAAGTAACGATTGAAGGCTTATAAAGTAACGATTTAAGGCTCACAAAGTAACGACTTAAGGTTTACAAAGGAATGCTTTAAGGCCTGCAAAGTATCGATTTAAGACTTACAAAGTAACGATTTAAGGCTTACAAAGGAATGCTTTAAGGCTTATAAAGTAACGATTGAAGGATTATAAAGTAACGATTTAAGGCTTCCAAAGTAACGCTTTAAGGCTCACAAAGTAACGACTTAAGGTTTACAAGCCTTTAAGGCCTGCAAAGTATCGATTTAAGACTTACAAAGTAACGATTGAAGGCTTATAAAGTAACGATTTAAGGCTTCCAAAGTAACGCTTTAAGACTTACAAAGTAACGATTTAAGGCTTACAAAGGAATACTTTAAGGCTTATAAAGTAACGATTGAAGGCTTATAAAGTAACGATTTAAGGCTCACAAAGTAACGATTTAAGGCTTACAAAGGAATACTTTAAGGCTTATAAAGTAACTGTTGAGGCCTAAAAAGTAACGATTTAAGGCTCACAATGCTTTAAGGCCTACAAAGTAACGATTTAAGGCTCACAAAGTAACGATTTAAGGCTTACAAAGGAATGCTTTAAGGCTTATAAAGTAACGATTGAAGGCTTATAAAGTAACGATTTAAGGCTTCCAAAGTAACGCTTTAAGGCTCACAAAGTAACGACTTAAGGTTTACAAGCCTTTAAGGCCTGCAAAGTATCGATTTAAGACTTACAAAGTAACGATTGAAGGCTTATAAAGTAACGATTTAAGGCTTCCAAAGTAACGCTTTAAGACTTACAAAGTAACGATTTAAGGCTTACAAAGGAATACTTTAAGGCTTATAAAGTAACGATTGAAGGCTTATAAAGTAACGATTTAAGGCTCACAAAGTAACGATTTAAGGCTTACAAAGGAATACTTTAAGGCTTATAAAGTAACTGTTGAAGGCTTAAAAAGTAACGATTTAAGGCTCACAATGCTTTAAGGCCTACAAAGTAACGATTTAAGGCTCACAAAGTAACGATTTAAGGCTTACAAAGGAATGCTTTAAGGCTTATGAAGTAACGATTGAAGGCTTATAAAGTAACGATTTAAGGCTTCCAAAGTAACGCTTTAAGGCTCACAAAGTAACGATTTAAGGCTTACAAAGGAATACTTTAAGGCTTATAAAGTAACGATTGAAGGCTTATAAAGTAACGATTTAAGGCTTCCAAAGTAACGCTTTAAGGCTCACAAAGGAATGCTTTAAGGCCTGCAAAGTAACGATTTAAGGCCTGCAAAGTAACGCTTTAAGACTTACAAAGTAACGATTTAAGGCTTACAAAGGAATACTTTAAGGCTTATAAAGTAACGATTGAAGGCTTATAAAGTAACGATTTAAGACTTACAAAGTAACGCTAACCCAAAGAATGAAACTGGTTGACTATCCGACAGGCCCCACAAAGGGGTTTATAGGAATATTTCATATTACATACTCGTACCCTAATGGAGGATTCTATATACTTGCCTTTTGATTATCTATCTGACTGTTTGTTAGTCTGCTGGTATGCTGGTCTGTTGGTCTGCTGATAAGTTGATCATTTGATCAGTTGATCAGTTGATCAGTTGTTGAGTTGATCAGTTGATCAGTGGAGCAGTTGATCAGTTGATCTGTTGGTCTTTTCATTTGTTGGTCTCAGTGTCTCTCTGTGTGTTTGTCTGCTGGTATGTCGGTCTATCAGTCTGTCGGTCTGTCGGTCTGTTGATCAGTTCATCAGATGATCTGTTGATCTGTTGGTCTTTTCATCTGTTGATCTGTTGATGTGTTGGTCAGTTGGTCTGTTGGTGTGTTGATCTGTTGATCAGTTGATCAGTTGATCAGATGATCTGTTGATCTCTTGGTCTTTTCATCTGTTGATCTGTTGATCTGTTGGTCTTTTCATCTGTTGATCTGTTGATCTGTTGATCTGTTGGACTGTTGGTCTGTTGTTCTGTTGCTCTCTGCCTCTCTGTGTGTTCGCCGGTTGTTCTATTGGTCTGTCTCTAGGTCTGCTCTACATCTGTTGGTCTGTTCGTAGGTTTGTCTGCATGTCTGTATATCTGTGTATGTCATTCCCCTGCGCTCCTGAAGCTTCCAAAAAACTTTGAAAACTGAAATTTGGCATAGACACGATTTGATGTCAGTTCCCAGGGACAGGTCGTAAAGGGCAACCACACCCCGAATTGCTTTTGACACTTTTACTTAAACCAAGTGCGGTCCCATTTGGATAATGCGACTTCGATACTTTATGCTTCCATGTGAAAAGCCTCTGTTTCGGAGGGATTTACAGCGAGGCCGAATTCATGACACCAGTGAGATAGAATGCTGAGTGGATAGTTCAGACTTTTTGTAAGAGTTGAGAGATACTTCCCGGGTGGAGCAATATCAATCCCAACCGCAAAGGCTATTATTCTGTACCTGGATGGATCTACTCTATTTAGCAGTTTGTTCACCGCCACGTTCCAAATAGGAGGTGATAACATAGCCACACCCCGCAATCGCGGCTCACAACAGAACCAACTGGTGGTCTAAGTGGGATCACTGTTTTCTAGGTGATGCGGCTGCCTAACCTACCTAGCCTAACATGCCACCTGGTGCTGTACTTCCTTTAACGCTCCTTTTCACTTGAGCATTCCCTTTGGAGGCGCTGATGATACGTGCAGAGAGTAGCTGCTCGATGGATCCTATCAGATTGTAATTCAGACCGAGATTTGATAATGGTTTAATGACAGCGACATGTCTTACGTTCTTGATTGCCCCTTCGATATCCAGAAAAACCGCAAGTGTGTATTCCTTATTGGCCAGCGATCTCTACTACTTCCATGAGCACGTACAGTGCGGCTTCCACAGACTTGGCATGTGGTGATTTGGATATACGATTGTGATTTATTCAAGCTTCTGATATGGCATACTTTTGAATCCTAATTAGAACGCTCAACAAAAAACCAGTAAAGAAATAGAACAGAATTAAAGATGTCCTATTCCAGGATATGGCATTCGTCTGTCCTGAGGCTACGCCTCTATAAACATGCATACCTTCTGTTTTGACTTGTGGACAAACTCTCTCAGAGAGACGATGCCTTTCTTGTGTCTAAAACTATGTAGCATATTAGTTTTTAAACACAAATTATCTTTGCGAGAGAGAGAGAGAAACATTCTTCTCAATGCCAACAAAGAGACGGCGAAAATTACTTGTGTGAGTAGTTCAATCACTGGATTGTGTTCTATAATTAAATAGAACTGGTTTCGTTTCAAGGGAATTCAATTCAATGTCGATTCAATGAAGTAACGGCTGACTAGATTCCAATATACTACAGACTTCAAATCGGTATATATATTCTATATACATATACAACCGTTAAAGCTCCTACTTCTAAGTCACAATGGCCTAGTTTCGTTACGACGCAACTCCTTTTTATATATGATCTGATATTGAAAACTTGATGTTTTATGACTTAATGTGTATGACTTAATGTTTATGACTTGGTGTTTATGACTTGATTTTTATGACTTCATGTTTATAAAATGATGTTTTTTACAAATGTTTTTGCTTTTCCTTTTTTGATTTGACGTTTATGGCTTGATGGTTATGACTTTTCGTTTATGACTTAATGTTTATGACTTGAATCTTTTGACTTGTATTTTATGACTAGGTTTTTAAAATATGTTTCTGACCTTATGTTTATATTTGTTTATAACTTTTTGTTTATGACCCTTAACTAAACCCAATTAATTGTATATGACCTGGTTTGGAACACTTGATCCTTTATGACTTGACGCTTATGACTTTTAGCGTATGACTTTTCACTAAACTCATCTCGTGACGAAATTTTGCAGACTTCATATTTATGACTTGATGTGTATGAATTCATGACATAAGATTTATGACTTCATGATTATGTATAGATTTTTATGACATGCTATTTATGACTTAATGATTATGACTTGATGTTTACGACTAGATATTTATGACATGATATTTACGACTTGATGTTTTTGTCTGGATTTTTATGACTTAATGTATATGACTTGATGGTTTTGTCTTGATTTTTATGACTTATTGTATATGACTTGATTTTTATGACTTGCTATTTATGATTTAATGTATATGACTAGATGTTTTTGTCTTGATTTTTATGATTTGCTATTTATGACTTAATGTTTATGACTGGATATTTATGACTTGATATTTATGACTTGGTATTTGTGACTTGCTGTTTATGACTTGATGTTTTTGTCTTGATTTTTATGACTTAATATATATATCTTGATGATTTTGTCTTGATTTTTATGATTTAATATATATGACTTGATTTTTATGACATGCTATTTATGATTTAATGTATATGACTAGATGTTTTTGTCTTGATTTTTATGATATGCTATTTATGACTTAATGATTATGACTTGCTATTTATGACTTGATATTTATGACATGATATTTATGACTTCATATTTACTACATGATAGTCTTGTCTTGATTTTTATGTTTTAATGTATATGAAGCGATTTTTATGACTTGCTGTTTATGTCTTAATGTATATTACTTGATGTTTATCACTTGATTTGTGCGACTCATTGTTTATGACGTAATGCTTATGACTTGATTTTTTTTATTTGAATTTTATCACTTGAATTTTATGATTTGAATTTTATGACTGACATTTATGACTTGATTCTTAGATGTTTTGATTTTAATGACTTGCTGTTTATGACTTTTTGTTTATGGCCTTCCACGAAACTCATTCCCTGAGCAACTTATATGAACATTTAACCTTTGACCTTTTAATAGCGTTTGGCTTATCATTCATGTTTAATTATGAGTAACGAAAGGACCATCCCATCAGATCCCAAAATTGTAATTTACAACCATGATTATTGTAGCCAGATTTTGCTACTTGCCGATTGCCGAATCGCTCAGGCGAGGTTGGCCCACAAATAAGCAGACGAGATGCGAATCTGGTCATGAGGGAACCCCCTTTTTCCACTGTATGAAATGAATGCCTAAATGGAATGAACTTAGTTTTTCTCAACCTATTCTGAAAGGAGTAAAATTTTGATTGTGGTTACATACTTAAATCCACAGTCATGCTAGACTCACGCTCGAGAGGGTCGTGGGTTGGAATCCTGCCCAGGACATGGTCTGAAAAATGCCTCTCTTTAAATCGTTTGCTCTTCAAGTCGAAGGCCTTAGTTCTTAGTACTCATTCCCGCCCAACCCCTTGCACATATAATTAATTATGGTATAATAATCATAATAAGTATATGAATATGAACCTTATTCTTTATAGCACACTTTCAGGCGTATTCTAAATATATTTCTTCTTTTCTTTGCATGTTTATTGACGACTTCAGGTGCCGAATGGAAGCTCTTAACCGAAGAAGAAAAACGTCCATTTATCGATGAGGCGAAGCGTTTGCGGTAAGTTGACAGCTGGCTTGTTGGGCTGAGCGCCTAAATGGCTGCTACAAAAAACCATGCATAATTATGGTAATGCATGGCAAGCCACACACAACTATGAAATCCCCCAACACGTGTGGGGGTGGGGGGTGGTGGCATGTTTATATTATTAACACTAATGTGAACATTAATTATTCACAGCGCCATGCACATGAAGGAGCATCCCGACTACAAGTATCGTCCCCGAAGAAAACCGAAAGCACTACGACGCGATGGTTATCCCTATCCAATGCCGTACCCATCGGTGCCCGTGGAGGCCTTGCGAGCAGGTAAGCTCTATGATGAGGGAGGGAGCAGAGGCTCCCAAGCAAATGCACGAATAAATACAAATACTCTTGCAAGGATACTCTTGCAAGGATACTCACACAAATATACAAATACAAACATTCGCTTCATTTACACACTCCCACACATGCACTCACTGACACACCCACTCTCAAATCAAACACATTTTAGCATGTAATTAAAATAAAATTGTTCTAAATCCAAGGAAAAGTCCCAGGAAAAATGTCGAAAAACATTCCAAAATAATTCAAAAAAATTCCCAAAAAATCCTTAAACAAATTTATGAAAAACTAACAAAATAAGCAACAAAAACCACAACAACAAATTTACCAAGTTTGCTTGTAATTGTGATTTTTGCATAGCAATGAAACCCTAATTTATAGGCAAACACAAAGGACTCTGCCATGTACGCTGCTTAAGACCGTGCTCCTGCCTGCCTGACTGGCTCTTGTGTGCCTCGTGCATATGACGGAACAGGAAGTTTATTATTTGTCAAAAGACAAATTCCCACATGACACGAACATTTCATAATGGCTCATGAACTACCGACACACTACTACTACTCCCTCATCCCACACTGCACACCCCCTCCCCAAAGCCGGGAGCCGCATGTCAGCTTGTTAGCTTGTGAGGAAATGCGTAGTTGCAGTGGTGTTGCCGGCGTATGTTAAACTGTGTAGTCATCAGCGAAAGTTAGACTAGTAACCCTGGCCCCCCATCACCACCCTCCTGCCACTGCCACGTTGTAGTTCCATCATCCATCTCTGTCGCTCTCACTCTCTCACACATGCTTGTTCTGTGCTGGCTTCCTTGCTTGCTCTCTGGCGTGTGTGCGTTCAGACAAAAGGATACGCATAACTCATCCATTTCTTCAACTACTCTCGCTTTAGAACTATTCTGCAGGCCGGTTGGGGTGTGCTGGAGGACTGCGGAGGGGGCAGTCTGCAACTATGTGTGAGGTTTTAAATTAGCATTACTCATTTTTGTCGTGCTTTTTTCCTTTTTGTTCTTTGGAGACTCCTTCTCCTGCGTCTGCTCTCGTTCTCTCGTTTTTCTACACGTCAAACTAAATAAAATAATCGTAATTTTACGCAATGCTTCCGAGCTGCTGCTGGCTTCCTGGAGGCAGTGGGGGCGGATGGATTCACTATGCCAGCGCATTCAATTAGTCCTTTCAGGCTTCTTTGGGGTTTGGCTTGCTGAGCAGTGATTTATGCTCGACGGATACGTTGCCATTTGCATAATTTGTCGTGCATATAGGAGAGAGATCGGGAGAGCAGGCTGGGGGCACGGGAGTAGTCCCCAGCCTGCTCTCGGCCTCGCTGCTGCTGAGGTGAGGTGATGGCGGGGTACTCGCCTGTAAGCAGAGACCCTATGCAAAGAGAGTTGCATTTAATTAGTGAGAAAGACAACAGCAGAACGAGAAGCGGGCCAGAGCTCCTTTGACTATTTCGTTTCTATGCAGGCAATAGGAAGGAAGGATGAGGAGGAATTGAATGGAGCTGCTTTAATTCGGTCCAAAACTTTCGGTCCAATTATGACACGTTCCACTGAAATGTGCAAAATACTCGTACGAGATGCAAAGCATTGTCGTCCAATCTCCAACGCAATACAAATAAGAAAAGCACTTCTAAGCCACCATGGAGACGTCAGCTTCAGTAGGGAAGGAGTGCGGTAACTGAACTACGTGTTTCCTTCATTGGTACTACAAAAACAGGGACGAAGTAGAAACCCAAAAATCTCAAGACTCAAGACTAAAACTCCAACCCCAAAATGATAAAAATGCAACTCAAATTATGCTGAAAATCCAATTCCAACTATGATCAAAATTCCATCCCAAACTTACTTCTAAATCCAATCCCAACTATGTTCAAAATCCAACTCCAACTAAGATCAAAATCCCATCCCAAACTTACTTCTAAATCCAACCCCAACTATGCTCAAAATCGAGCCCAAACTATGATCAAAATCCCATCCTAAACTTACTTCTGAATCCAACTCTAACTATGATTGAAATCCAGTCCAAACTATGATCCAAATCCAACTATGATCCAAATCCAACTCCAACTATGATCAAATCCCAATCACTCCGTATCCTTGATTTTATTCAAAGCTCCACGACTCCACGGTGACTCCACCAACCCACAACTCCGGAAGTTCAATTTTCACTTTGACCCGGCTTCATCTCCTATACTACAACTATAAAGCAACGACACCGCTTTTCTGGCTCCAATTTGGAAATTGATACATAAAAAACCAACCTACCTACTCCTACAATCTGAACTCACTCACCCAACCTACAATTCCACGATGTCAATTTCAACTAAATTCCAAATACCATTCCAACAGTTCGGCTAATCCAGTCCAGGACTATGCAACGTCCATTTCGACATCAACTCAAGACAAAATCTAACGACTTCTCTTCGAACTCTTCAGCAGTGTTGTTGCTTTATGTCTCCCCTCCATCCATTATCTATTCCATCTATTCTCTTCTCCATCCTTCCTCTACTCGATCTATTCTCTGCTCAATCCATCCTCTCATTCCTCCATGCTTTCCCTCATCCATCTATCCTCTCTTCTATCTATCCTTTCCTCCATCTATCCTCTTCTCCATCCATCCTCTCTTCTATCTATCCTCACCTCCATCTATCCTCTCCTCTCTTCCATCCATCTTCTACTCCGTCTATCCATTCTCTCTTCCATCCATTCATCCTCTCCTCCATCCATCCTCTCCTCCATCCATCCTCTTCTCCGTCCATCCTCTCTTCCATCCATCCTCTACTCCGTCTATCCATTCTCTCTTCACATCCATTCATCCTCTCCTCCTTCCATCCTCTTCTCCGTCCATCCTCTCTTCCATCCATCCTCTCTTCCATCCATCCTCTCTTCCATCCATCCTCTACTACATCTATTCATTTTCTCTTCCATCCCTTCATCCTCTCCTCCATCCATCCTCTCTTCCATCCATCCTCTACTACATCTATCCATTGTCTCTTCCAGCCATTTATCCCCACTTCCATTCATCCACTCCTCTACCTATATGTTGTGACTTGATCTCAACTGCTTTAACCTAATCAGCATGTTTCTGGGTGGCCTAAGCAACCTCGATAATCTGTCTTCATTGCAGACCTTGACGTGATTCAAAAATGTTCGTCTTTTCCTCAGAGTGCTCGGACCTAAGAATTGGCGGAATGGTTGGTGGATTGTTCAACTCGTCGGTGTGTCTGGTGGTTTTTTGGTTTCCTTGTTTCTTCACTTTCTTCTTCGGTTATTTTTTAGCTTGGTTCTTTGTTTGTTTCTTTGGTTGATTCTCCAGTTTCTTCTCCAGTTTCTTCTTGAGTTTCTTCTTCAGTTTCTTCTTCAGTTTCTTCGTCAGTTTCTTCTTCAGTTTCTTCGTCAGTTTCTTCTTCAATTTCTTCTCAGCTTCTTCTTCAGTTGGTTCTTCTGTTTCTTCCTCAATTTCTTCTTCAGTTTCTTCTTCAGTTTCTTCTCAGCTTCTTCTTCAGTTTCTTCGTCAGTTTCTGCTTCATTTTCTTCTGTAGTTTCTCTTCAGCTTCTTCTTCATTTGCTTCTTAAGTTTCTTCTTCAGTTGCTTGTTCCATTGGTTCTTCGGTTGATTTTTTTTTTTATTCCTTAGTTGTTTTCTTAGTTATATCTTTATTATTTGTTTGGTTCTTTGGTTGGTTCCTTAGTTGGTCCTTTGGTTAGTTTCTTGGCTGCTTCAATTGGTTTTTCTGTTGTTTCTTTAGTTGATTCTTCAGTTGTTTCTTTGCTTATTTCGTCGATTGCTTTTTTTTGTATTCTTCAGTTTTTTCTTCAGTTTCTTCTTCAGTTTATTCTTTAGTTTGTTCTTCAGCTGCTTCTTCAGTTTCTTCTCCAGATTCTTCTTCAGTTGCTTCTTCTGTTTCTTCTTCAGTTTCTTCTTCAGTTTCTTCTTCAGTTTCTTCTTCAGTTTCTTCTTTAGTTTCTTCTTCAGTTTCTTTTTCAGTTTTTTCTTCAGTTTCTTCTTTAGTTTCTTCGTCAGTTTCTTCTTCAGTTTCTTCGTCAGTTTCTTCTTCACTTATTTCTTCACATTCTTCTTCAGTTTTTTCTTCAGTTTCTTCTTCAGTTTCCTCTTCAGTTTCTTCGTCAGTTTCTTCTTCAGTTTCTTCGTCAGTTTCTTCTTCACTTTTTTCTTCACATTCTTCTTCAGTTTCTTCTTTAGTTTCTTCTTCAGTTTCTTTTTCAGTTTTTTCTTCAGTTTCTTCTTTAGTTTCTTCGTCAGTTTCTTCTTCAGTTTCTTCTTCAGTTGCTTGTTCTATTGGTTCTTCGGTTGATGTCTTAGTTGGTTCCTTGTTTGGTTTCATATATTGATTCCTCAATTGGTTCGTCAGTAGGTGCCCTGTTTCGTTCTTTGCTTTCTTTTCTGGTTTGTTACTTGACAAGTTCCTTAGTTGGTCCTTTGGCTGGTTCTCCGGTTGGTCCTCCGGTTGGTTTCCCGATTGATTCTTCTGCTGGATCCTTAGGTGCTTCCTTGGTAGGCTCTGATGTTGTTTCTCTCTTTCGTTGGTTCCGTGGTTGGTGTCTAGCTTAGTGCCTCGTTTCGTAACTTGTGTACTTCCTTCTTGGTCGGATGCTTGGCTATTCGATTGGATGGGTTACTTTCAAGATATGTTAGTTGATTGGTTTTATAGTATATAGTTTGGTAGTTTGTTTGGCTGGTGTTCTTGGTAGACCTATTTATAACTTTCTTTTTAATTTCCTTAGAATTTTCGGTTGGATTTTTCATTGATTCTCTGGTTGAAATCTTCTCTGGTTGAATTCTTCTCTGGTTTTCGATAATTTTCTTTGTTTGGATCCTAAGTAGGTTTTGCGGCCAGCTTCTTCCTCTACTTTAAAGTGTCTTGGCCATTTGTTGGGTTGCTAGGTCGACGGCTTCTTGTGTAACTGTTCCCGTGGACGGTGAATTTCATGGTTCGAATGCCATGCTCCCTTTGTGTTGATCCCTACAATAGCACAATGGCCGCAATTGGTGGAGAGGGAGAAAACGTAGTTAACCACTTTAAATGGAGGAGAAAGGAAAAGAAAAAGCTAGCCACCAGAGCCCCAGAACAACAAAAGGCTCGGAATTGCTGGGGCCAGTCAAGTCAAAAGCCAAATTATTAGGCATGGCGCTTGTAATTATGGAGATACAAGCGCCTGCGCTGCCGCCCTCGCCGAAAAACGGACCAACAATTCAATTACAATTTTAACCAGCATTTAATTATGTTGCGGGTCGGGTCGGGCACTTGAGGAGCAGCGGCGTAAAAGCGCCGAATCACCAGAAATAAACTGAAATTAGATAAGCTCAACAATTTAAACCCTTTTTTCTGCTTCGCTACAGCACCACAGCCGCACGAACAAACAAAAAAAGTAGCAATTATTTTAAAGAGCTGTACACAGAACACTCTCACACACACACCCACTCACACTCACATACACACACCCATATATATATACAGTCATGCATTTGTTCACATACCAACTAAATGAATCGTTTGAATTGCAGGCATCACACCGAGTTACTTCGCGCCGGGACCAGCGGCCGCTTATCACTTGGGCAGCCATCTGACGCAGACGAACACGCCAACAGGGCAGGTGAGTGTGCTCGACAAACAAATAATATCAACAAAGAAAAACGGTACAACAAAAGGCTCGAAAATAGCAGTAGAAATTATGCACTTCCACAATTACGTCCGAGTACGCACTTTTCTTCGGGTTGTTGTGCCTCTCCAAGAGGAGGCCACATAATTGCTTTGAAGCGCTGCCGCTGACCGCTGCCCAAATGCTTGAAGCGTTTAAATGCCAAGCGAACTGTCAAACTGACAGCTAAGTGCGCTTTGGGCCCGCAGCAATCAGTCACTCAGGCCGCCACGCCGCTTCAGCACAGTAGCAATTTGGAAGGCGTTGCTAAGGGCTCCTTCTGAGGCTGCTTGATTGGAGAGTGTTGTTGTTCTTGTTAGTGATGGAGTTCTTGTAACTACCGATGTTGTTGTTGTTCTTGTTAGTGTTGTAGTTGTTGTTCTTGTTAGTGATGTAGTTGTTGTTACTACCGTTGTTGTTGTTGTAGTCTTACTTTCAAAGACCAATTAAATCAATCAAGTCGAAAGCATTTAAGTCCACCTTTAACTGTTTGTGTACGCTTGATGATGCTGTGGTTGCTTGTGTGCTCCTCGTCTCTGCCGGGCTGCTTCTCACCACAAACCGTGGCTGCTCTAACACCTGCAATTTGCTGCCTCTGCCGCGTCCACTGCTGCTGCTCTCCGTGGTTGTTGTTGTTGTTATTGTTGTTATTGTTATTATTTAATAACATAATTACAAACTCCTTCAAAAAGCAACAAAAAAAAGTAAAACCGCCTCCTCCTACACTTTAAAAGTGGCGTGCGTAGCCGGCCCAGCAATGCACAGTGGAACGAAACTCACAACAGATCGCTCAAAATTATCCGCTATTGAACGATCATCATGAAATTTGATATGGGCGGGATGATGTGATATAAAGATGAAGAGAATTGTTTCTGATGTGCTGAGTAACATGAAAAATTGGCGGGATTAACTGTAACTGCCACGCCTATCTATCATGCCGACCTGTCATGCCTACCTGGCATGCCTATCTACCACGAACACTGGACATGCCTATAGTACACGCCTTCCTGGCATGCCTACCTGTCACGCGTACCTGGCACGACCGCATTACACGCCTACATAACACTCCTACATGCCACGCCTATTAGTACGCCTATATGCCAAGTCTACATGATTCCTACATGCCTACATGCACAGCTGCACGACACGGCTACATAGCACTCCTACATAACAAGCCTACATAACACGCCTACATAACACGCCTACATAACACGCCTACATAACACGTCTACATAACACGCCTACATAACAAGCCTACATAACACGCCTACATAAGACGCCTACATAACACGCCTACATAACATTGCTACATAACACGCCTACATAACACGCCTACATAACACGCCTACATAACACGCCTACATAACACGTCTACATAACACGCCTACATAACATTGCTACATAACACGCCTACATAACACGCCTACATAACACGCCTACATAACACGCCTACATAACACGCCTACATAACATTCCTACATGATTCCTAAATGCCATGCCTATAAAACACGCCTACCTACCACACCTACCTACCACACCCACCTACCACACCCACCTACCACATCCACCTACCACACCCACCTACCACACCCACCTACCACACCCACCTACCACACCCACCTACCACGCCCACCTACCACACCCACCAACCTATCACACCCACCTATCTATAACACCAACCTATCACACCCACCTACCACATCCACCTATCACGCTTACCCGGCACACCTACCTGCCACACATCCCTTTCGCGGTTACCTGCCAAGCATACCCGGCATGCCTGCTTAACCTGTGCCTTAATCTAACACCTAACTACCACGCCTACCTGTCACGCCCACTTTTCACGCCAACTTTTCACGCCTACCTGCCGTGCCTACAACTCAAGTCTACCTGCAATACTTACTGGCACGCCTATCTATCACGTCTACCTGCCGCGCATACATGCAACACATACCTGGTCCACCTACCTGCCACGCCTACCTAGCATACCTAACCACTGTTGGCCATCACGCTTACCTGTAGCACCTATTGGCAAGCCTACCTATCACACGTCTATCTCGCACCTATCACATCTACCGACCACACCTATCTGGCAGGCCCACAGGACATGTCCACCTGGCACGCCTACTGCCACACCAACCTACCACACCTACCTGGTACAACAACCTGGCACTGCTATATGGCACATCTATCTACCACCATCGTATACCACGCCTACATTCCACGCCTACATGCCATGCCTGCAAACCACGCCCACCATCACACCTACCTGTCACTCCTGCCTGGTACACCTACCGGCCACACGGACCTATCACACCTACCCACGACATTTACCTGGCATATCCACCTGCCATGCATACCTATCAAATCTAGCTGCCCCGCCTACCTGCCCCGCCTACCTGTCCCGCATACCTGTCCCGCATACCTGCAACGCCTACCTGCCCCGCCTACCTGTCCCGCATACCTGCCCCGCCTACCTGCCCCGCCTACCTGCCCTGTTTCTGGACTAATCTGCGAATTTCTTTGTTAGACTCATAATAGCATTTTTATAGTCTCTTGAGGATAAGGAGGAGGCAAGGATACAAGCATCATAATCAATGCGTTACATGGATTGAGGAGGCAGTGAAAATGAGTATCATGACTCAGTATAATGAGTCTGATTCGTGCGATATATCCAGTATCTCCATGGTTACTGAGCCCAGTCAGAATAAGTAAATTCGGTTCTTATTAAATTGATGGGCACTGTAAAGTATTCTAAGGATTTTTCTGATCCTTTTGTCCAGTTCATATAACTTTTTTTTAAGATAGGTTCTAAAACAATGGTAGTACCAGGTCAGTCGGAAAAAGAGAGGAAATGTAAAGCCTAATTAGGAGAGAATGGTACTACTCACCTGCGCTGGAGTAGCAACATGCCTAACTACGAGTTTGAGGATGTGTGTCTCCTAATAGTGAGGCAATCCCTGGAAGTACATACGTATATAGTCTTATCTGGACTTAAATCAAACCAACCTTGGGATGAACTATTTTTCGAGGAGATGGGAACAGTTCTTTTGGGCTTCAACCAAACGAACCTTGGGATGAATTATTTTTAGAGAAGATGGGAACGTAGTTCATATTGGGCTTCAACCAAACGAACCTTGGGATGAACTGTTTTTAGAGGAGATGGGAACTTAGTTCATATTGGGCTTCAACCAAACGAACCTTGGGATGAACTGTTTTTAGAGGAGATGGGAACTTAGTTCATATTGGGCTTCAACCAAACGAACCTTGGGATGAACTATTTTTAGAGGAGATGGGAACGTAGTTCATATTGGGCTTCAACCAAACGAACCTTGGGATGAACTATTTTTCGAGGAGATGGGAACGTAGTTCATATTGGGCTTCAACCAAACCCACCTTGGGATGAACTATTTTTAGAGGAGATGGGAACGTAGTTCATCTTGGGCTTCAACCAAACCAACCTTGGGATGAACTATTTTTCGAGGAGATGGGAACGTAGTTCATATTGGGCTTCAACCAAACGAACCTTGGGATGAACTATTTTTAGAGGAGATGGGAACGTAGTTCATCTTGGGCTTCAACCAAACGAACCTTGGGATGAACTATTTTTAGAGGAGATGGGAACGTAGTTCATATTGGGCTTCAACCAAACGAACCTTGGGATGAACTATTTTTCGAGGAGATGGGAACGTAGTTCATCTTGGGCTTCAACCAAACCCACCTTGGGATGAACTATTTTTAGAGGAGATGGGAACGTAGTTCATATTGGGCTTCAACCAAACGAACCTTGGGATGAACTATTTTTAGAGGAGATGGGAACGTAGTTCATCTTGGGCTTCAACCAAACGAACCTTGGGATGAACTGTTTTTAGAGGAGATGGGAACGTAGTTCATCTTGGGCTTCAACCAAACGAACCTTGGGATGAACTGTTTTTAGAGGAGATGGCAACGTAGTTCATATTGGGCTTCAACCAAACGAACCTTGGGATGAACTATTTTTCGAGGAGATGGGAACGTAGTTCATATTGGGCTTCAACCAAACGAACCTTGGGATGAACTATTTTTAGAGGAGATGGGAACGTAGTTCATCTTGGGCTTCAACCAAACCAACCTTGGGATGAACTGTTTTTAGAGGAGATGGGAACGTAGTTCATATTGGGCTTCAACCAAACGAACCTTGGGATGAACTGTTTTTAGAGGAGATGGGAACGTAGTTCATATTGGGCTTCAACCAAACGAACCTTGGGATGAACTATTTTTAGAGGAGATGGGAACGTAGTTCATCTTGGGCTCCAACCAAACGAACCTTGGGATGAACTATTTTTAGAGGAGATGGGAACGTAGTTCATCTTGGGCTTCAACCAATCGAACCTTGGGATGAACTATTTTTAGAGAAGATGGGAACAGTTCTTTTGGGCTTCAACCAAACCCACCTTGGGATGAACTATTTTTAGAGGAGATGGGAACATAGTTCGGGATTTAGTTTAAAAGGTGGAAAATAGTTCAAGGTTGGCTTGAGGTCATAAGCAATAGCTGCGAATATAGTTGCCTCCTACTATTAATTGTTCCTTGTTGCTACTCAGTCTCTGTTGAGTTGGTCACAGAGCAAACTAGCAGCATCCTTCCCATGAGATGAGCTGCTCACCCTCTTAAAGAAGTAACCTTGCCTTAGAAGTGTAACTTGATTAAGTGACAACACCCCTCGCCCCCTCCACCTTCGATTCAATATTTTCCTGATGGTCAGAATTCAATTCCAGGACATTTTTGTGACCCTAGCAGCCCGATCTGATCCGTCCCATGGTGTAGGACAGAGCACCAAAGGAAGACACTGTTTGTAAACATAAATGCTCAACCAGTGAGATGGTTATCTTTTGTTGTTGTTGTTATTCTTGTTGTTGCTGATGTTGTTGTTGTTCTTGTTGTTGTTCTTGTTGTTGTTGTTGTTGTTGTTGTTGTTATTGCCATACGCTTACGGCATTATCATAATTGTGTCCACGTTTTTCTCCCCCAATTTGTGTATTTTTTCTTGTGTATCCTTTTAAACCTTTTTTCACACCAATTTGTTGAGGCAATATTTATGGCAAGTCATCAACATCATCATCCACATCAACATCATCATCATAATCATCAATATCATCATCCACATCATCAGCAACTTCATCATAATCATCATCATCATCATCAGCGTCACCATCGCCATTAGCATCAGCAGCTTGCACGGAGCATATTTCCACGTTGTTGTTGTTCTCGTTGTTGCTGCGGTTGTTGTCCGAAAGACACCTTGTAATTTTTCACTTAATAATATTGAGTCGGACCCAAAAGCAAACAAGGCAGCGAACGGGCAGGGCAGGACGCGCAGGCAGGCAGGATAGTTGTGTTCGGCGTAAAGGATCTTATTTTGTAAATAAATAAAATTGCGCCCTCAACGCAGTGAGCAGCGAAACGTCGCGGCCAGTTAGTTGGAAGTGTTTGCGTAGCTGGTGTTGTGATTGTTGTTGCTGCTGCTGGCGTTGTGGTTGTTGTTGCTGCTGGCGTAGCGCTAACGAGGCTCCTTTGCAGGCGTGACAAGTGCATTTAATTGTTGCCCAGTTATTGTTGTTGGGTTTATTTAAGCACATGACTTGTGCATTCGGTTTAAAGGATATGTGACATTATCAATGCCCAGTTCAAGCTGAAAAGAAGTTCCTTTCAATGTCCTTAGCGAGAGGGCCCGACGACAACAGCTGCTCAGCTGCAGTCCAGGAGCTGTCACAACGCCAGAAAAGTGGCAACGAGTCGCTAGCAGAGCCTTGAGTGTCCTAGAAATTAAGGTTGTGATGTTTGTTGAGTGTTAGGTAAGAGTGGGAAGCGACGAACGTGCCAAAGGCGGACACGGAGACGTGCTAAAAGGATTAACGCCTCTTGGCAGGTTGCTTTCAAAGATTCTACTAAGAAAGCCGCATGGGTAACAACACTAATTACAAAGGGACTTACAGCGTGACAGTATAGAGTTGAAGGATTTATAAGAGACATGGTAAGGTTTTATAAAGGGCATTCGTGGAATATACTTCGAACCTTCGTGGAGCATGTTTCGAATCTGCAGAATTATTCCTTTAACACTTCAGGACACTTCCTTTCTGCTTTAAGATGATTTTATAGCCTTATTTCCATGGAGTATGCTTCGAGCCTTCATTGGCTATGTTGGGAGCCTTCGTGGAGTATATTTCGAGCCTGCAAAATTATTCCTTTAACAGCTCAGATGACTTTAGTCTTTGAGTGGTACTTCCTTACTGCTTTAATATCAATTTATAGCATTATTACAGAGATTCATGGAGTATAGTTCAAGCCTTCATGGGGTATCTTTCAAACCTTCATGGAGTATGTTTCGAACCTTCATGGAGTATGTTTCCAGTCTTCAGAACTATTGCCATACCACTTCAGGATACTTCCAAGGCTTCTTATAGTTTTAATAATACTTCCTTGCTGCTATAATATGATTTTACAGCATCACTACAGAGCTTGAGCAAAGAAAGCTATTATACAGCTTGGAGAAATCCATTAGATTCCAAAGATACTGGTTAATACATAGACTGGGTATGGTAAATATGTACTAAAAGCCTTATAAGGGTCGACATATAAAGTTATAAGCAATGTAAACTGCAACTTTATTAACTAAGCCTTACAAGGCTTTTCCAGTTTTGCTTACGATGTCCTGCATACAAAACTACCTCTATAAAGGCTCACATTGAAGTAGTCATGAGACGAGAGGGGTGAAGAGATGCCCGTTTTGTATTCTTTGAGAAATTTCAGATGTGGAAACATTTTCGGAGAAATTAGATTGACAAATTTTATTTGAGAATTGGAAATAAATTCGGAGAAATTAGCATAAAAAATTAATTGCATTTTGGAAACATTTTCAAACAAATTAAAATGAATAATTTCATTGCTCTTTGGAAATATTTTCGGAGAATCAGAAAGAAAAATTTTCGGAGAAATTAGCAGGAAATAATTTTGGAGATATTAGCATGAAACATTTTCGGAGAAATTAGAATCAAATGTTTTCGGAGAAATTAGAATGAAGTATTTTCGGAGAAATTAGAGTGAAGTATTTTCGGAGAAATTAGAATGACAAATTTTATTTGAGATTTGGAAATATTTTCGGAGAAAACAGAATGAAATAATTTTGAAGAAATTAGAATGAAATATTTTCGGAGAAATTAGAATGAAGTATTTTCGGAGAAATTAGAATTAAATAATTTCGGAGAAATTAAAATGAAATACTCGTACTTTCGGAGAAATTAGAATGACAACTTTTATTTGGGATTTGGAAATAAATTCGGAGAAATAAATATATGAAAATATTTTCGGAGAAATTAGAAACGAAAATTTTAGATGCCCTTTGGAAACATTTTCTGAGATATTAGAATGAAATATTTTTGGAGAAATTAGAATGAAATATTTTCGGAGAAATAGAATGAAAAATTTTGAGGTTTGGAAACATTTTCGGAGAAATTAGAATGAAATAATTTCGAAGAAATTAGAATGAAATATTTTGGAGAAATATAATGAAAAATTTGGTGGTTTGGAGACATTTTCGGAGAAATTATAGTGAAAAACTTTCGGAGAAATTAGAAACGAAAATTTTAGATGCTCTTTGGAAACATTTTCTGAGATATTAGAATGAAATATTTTCGGAGAAATTAGAATGAAATATTTTCGGAGAAATTAGAATGAAATGTTTTCGGAGAAATTAGAATGAAGTATTTTCGGAGAAATTATAATGAAATATTTTGGAGAAATAGAATGAAATATTTTGAGGTTTGGAAACATTTTCGGAGAAATTAGAATGAAATATATTCGGAGAAATTAGAATGAAATATTTTATTTGCTGTTCGGAAATAATTTCGGAAAAGTAGTTTCCGATAAATGTTCGGAGTAATCTTTGAACTAATATTCGGAGTATCTTTCGGACTCCTAAATTGAATTTTATTGTTCATGCTGCCATTAGATTGCACATGGCCCCCCATTGTAAAACCAGGCATAGTCCATGTCTAAGTTTATGGGCACTTAGAGTGCAATTTACTTCCTCATGGAGAACAAAGGGGCGTGTTGGGTGTCAGAAGAAAAAGAAGCAAGTTGCTCATTTTGTATTCGTGTGTGAAAAATTGTTCCTCATTTCGCATGTGGAAACTTTTCCCCAGCTGTGATGTGAAAGGAGCCCAACGAGGCCGTTTCTGTGAACGAGTACGAACGTTTCAAGCGGCTTAACACGAGTACAATAGAAGCCTCCTTACCAAACCTGGCCTGTAATTACCCCCCCCATAACTACGAATTAAAAAATTATAAAAATAGTGATAAAAGGAAAATAAAAAGCCAACATAATTCAACACATTCCACAAGCAAACACCCGCACAACAATCTGCACAATGCGGCAGTCTCGTCCGTGCCACCATTCATTCCGCCATTCCACCTTTCCAGCTTCCCAGCGCAGCACAAAGCCAACCAAGAGTCATGCCTTTTAATAGGTTGTTAATACCTCCACACACATGCATACGCGGTCTGAGGCTAGAGTCGGAGTAGTCAGTGTCTGGAGTCGGCAGCACTGGAGTCGGCAGCGCTGGAGTCGAGCGCTGGAGAGTTGAGAGTTAAGAGCTAGAGTAGGAGTTGGAGTTCGAGCTGCAGCCTCAGTGGCAGAGTTGGCGTTTAACTGAATGAAAACTGTTGCCAACCTCATCATTAAATGCGCAACAATGCACACGCACCCATAGACACACACACACACACACACGCGCGTGCAAGTGAGGAGCAGCTTTTTAGCTTTATGCCAAATCAAATTAAACTGCTGCCAAGCGTCCCACGAAAGAAAGAACCCATCAAAAAGCCTCAAAGGGGCCCATTCAAAGCCGAAGAAGGTGCGCGAGCGAGCGATGGCTCAGTGTGAGCCGACTTTAATTACAAGTGCCGCAGCCCAACAACAACACCAACCACAGCCACAACAACCACAAGCCTAACACACAATGCCACAATAGCAGCGAAGAAAGGGTACGTACCAGTGCTGCGATGGTGGTTGAAGATCCAGGTGGCTGGTAAGAAGTAGGAGGAGGATTAGGAGGAGGAGTAGTTGGGGGCGTGCCGGTGTTGCAAACCGCACTAAATTATTAAATTGCAAAGGCACTAAAACAGCAAACAATGCGGCCAGCGTTAACAAGCCGCTTGTGTGGTTTGGCAGGCATCTCGCCGTCTGACGAGATGGCTGCGAGACCAGTGAGAGGGGGACAGAAAGGGGGCCCGAGTGTACAATGGTGAAGCTTCATACTCGTACGTGTGTGCTGCACTTCGGTCTTAGGCTATTCTTCTGTTTGGCTTGTGGAGACGCTGCGCGTACTCTGTCAATGGTGTTGGCAGTAACCAGAAAGTGTGGACGCCGGGATTGACGGAGTCGTTAGCACAGGTGTATTCTGTATGTCAGGAGGCAGTATTGAGTTTCTTCCGTGGTCTAAGATGTAAAGGTATTGTAACTACACAATGTTGCTCCTGTCTTCCTGGCATCCAAGGCACAGCGGGCTATGTGGGTGTTCTGCTAGAATGGCTACTAAATATTTTTACCGCTGGCATTTAGTGGGAGAATAAGGTCGGAGAATATGGTCACATAAATTGCAATATGTTCCGCACACAGGTGTGGATGAGGTACGCCCAATGATGATGATTTCTGACATCCAAATGGCGGAAACATTCTTCCCTCCAACCATCTTGAGTTATCTTTACTGACCGTTCTGTCGATGGTGGTGTATTCTAGTATCTGCA
The DNA here is from genome assembly GCA_920105625.2 of Clusia tigrina. Lineage (NCBI taxonomy): Eukaryota > Metazoa > Arthropoda > Insecta > Diptera > Clusiidae > Clusia > Clusia tigrina. The sequence goes on from OV050032.1 coordinate 201,518,727, forward strand.
GGATTTCGCTAAGGAATAGGTGGAAGGTTGCAAGACGGTAATTCTATGTTAATCCGAAAGATGAACCAACCTCAATTGGCATTCAAAACAGAGAACTTTTCTAAATGGCAATAGAAGGAGACTCGAGTCCTATCCTCAATGATAGAAGAGTTCACTGCTTAGTTCTTAGAAGTGGTTTCTTCGCCTTCTACTCTCAGGGAGAAACCGTCTCCTGTTCTATTTTAGTGAGACACTGGGAGCACTTTGAAGACATTGGCTACGACGCCAACAAACGCTTCGACTGCTCGCACTATCACCACAAGGCAGCAACCTTTAAACTGGACAGGATTAGCAGCGGAACTGTTTCTGGTACTGTACTGATTCTTTGTAAATATGTGCAAAGAAGAGGACGAACCACTGGACACCCTACACTGATGCAGTGGAACAATTTATTGCTACAGTGGAATACTTTATTTGCTACGGTGGAATACTTCATTGCTATTACAGGGAATGCCTTGGGGAAACACTTCATTGCTACAGTGGAACACTTTACGGTAACAGTGGAACAATTCAGTGCCACAGTGGAACACTTCACAATTATTAAACATTGGAACACTTTATTGCCATAGGAAAACACTTTATTCCTACAGTGGAACACTCCATTGCTACAGTGGAACAATTTATTGCCATAGGGAAACAGTTTAATATTACAGTGTAACACTTTATTCCTACACCTACGGATCTCAGGGATCCCACTTCAATTTTTGTGACGTATTTCTACGAGTTTCATCGGAAGAACACCGTGAAATTTATTTCAAGAACTTCATAAGATATATAAAGCATATAAGGTAGGTTTAAATGTTACGGTCACGGATCCTCACCCAGAAGCCACACTTAGGCCACTGTGATACCACAAGTTACGGGATAAATGTGTACTTCTTGAGAGTCTGTGTGAAGCCTTACTCCAGTCATTTTGAAAGTAGGATTTGTGCGGTGCTTTGGGCAGTAATTTTGGCGGTCTTTTGGGCTCGCTTTTGGTCGGTCTTTTGGGCGGTCTATTGTGCAGTTATTTGGGCGTTATTTGGGCGTTATTTGGGCGGTCATTTGGGCAGTCTTTTGGCCAGTCTTTTGGGTGGTTATTTGGACGGTCTTTTGGGCGATCTTTTGGGCGGTCTTTTAGGCGGTCTTTTAGGCGGTCATTTGGGCGAGAGTAAGGTTTCATTATATGTGCAAAGATGGTATAAGATTGTATTGGTATCCAGTTGAATCCCAATTGAAACTATTTTGTAGCATACCAAGTTCGAAAAAGAACAGAAAGAATCCTCTTCCACTCGCATACAAAGACTTCGTCTTCTCCAACCACTCGGTAGAAATCTCCTACCAACAATAGTTCCTCATATTTGTGGCTCCCGGGGATCACAATCGGCAGAACACTTTGCACACCGTGCCCCGAAACCACCTTACAGAGTGGATACGAAAACTTCTTCAAATCTCTTCGAATTGCCGAAAAAAATTTGAGCTTTCAATTTATTCCTCATTATTCTGCAAATTGTTCCGGAACTCGTTTGCATCAAATTCGAACGTTCTCAATATTTATCTCGTAATTGCATTGCAAAATTTGACGGTGGTCTGATCTTCGTGAGTCCTTTTTATTTCAGTTCAATTTCAATCAATTTCACTTCCATTTTCTTTCAATTAGAATTATGAGATTTAAGGACCCGGACAAGCCAAAGAAGCCAGTTTCATCGTTCATAATTTGGCTGAACGAAAATAGAGCTGCCATGAAGAGAGCCGATCCCGCCTTAGACTTTCTGTCTATATCCCGGCAGGGAGGCCAAATATGGCGGCGCATGGGCCCTTCTGATAAGATGAAGTATCAAATCAGAGCCAAAAACCTACTGGAGAAGTATACCATCGCAATGGCAAAGTATACAAAGGAGAAAGGACACCCGACAGCCGCCGAAAAGACACAACGCAGAATCGCCAGAGTCACGTGCAGGATTAAACGATACCGTAAAATGAAAACTGATTCTGCGTGAGAGAAGGCCGACCGACTCGTATTCACTTTGGCTCAAGGACCTTGCAACGAACCGGACTAAGCTAAATGTATTTTTTCTCAATTTTATTTTCCAGTCTAAAATGCTTCTATTAAAAGGGGTTTTTTCCCAGCAAATATTCAATTTTATTTAACGAAAGGAACGAGAGTCCTGTCCGGACTACTTTCTAGCTTTATAGCATGTACAGCCTGTGAAGTTGGGCTATGAGAGTATTATGAGAGAAATATTGTGTGCCCAGAAATGGAACGTTATTCTGAAGGTCCATTTCCCATCTCAGTTCAAAGCAGTCGCTTATCAATAGGAGCGGAAATCTTCTGCTGTCATAACCGATCAAAAATATTCCGTCTTTAATCGCGCTCTATCACGACTCTTTATTGACTTGAGACACGGGAAGGTAGCAAACATTTTCCCCGCCGAAAGACTGAGGATCTCCTCCCGTGACGTTTCAGTAAAGAAACTCTTGATATCTTCTCCTTTGAACTGATTCGGTAGGTTTAGTTTGGAGTGGCAGCCAAAAGCACACTCAGGCACAAATAAAGGTCCATTGTGATACCACGAAGTAACGGCTCAGTCGGTCAGCGCCTATGCAGCACGACTCCCCCGATTACGAAGCGTGGAACCAACCTGACAGTTTGACAACTTTAGCTACGTCCCTAATCTTGGAGGTTGCGACCACTGTCAGGCTGATTAAGAAAGGAACCTCGAAGATGTACCTTCTGACACACAAGATGTAGCACTGTTTCTTCTTCGTCCTCAGTACCACACCCACGGCAGAAGTCATTCAAGGGAAAACTAAGCCTAGCCACATGCCACCCCATCACACAACCCCCTCTCCATCCTGCAATGCCCGGTCAGCTCGGAAATCGTAGTGCTGATGGACTCGTGTCCGAGTTAAAGTAGCTGACGCGTACGCTTCTTACTGAGGCTAGGCCAGGTTACCCTTGAGGTATGGCCAGAATGTTCCTCCGTCCATAGTTTGTTGGTCGCATGGAAATACCTGGGTTTGATCGCCAGCCTGGCTGTAGCGAGAGGAATCCCTATGTCTAGAGAAGGGTGTACTTCGGATAGTAGTGTGCCTGCTTTAGCAAGCTCATCCGACTCGCAATTTCCCTCGATGTCCCTGAGACCAGGTATCCAGACAAGGTGAACTATGGACTAGGTGAAGTTTGAACTATGTGAACTATATGAAGAGCTCATGGAGAGCTGACTGACACTTCTGTACGAGTCTTGACGTGCTGACGCCCGTAAGAGATCTAATGGCAGCTTGGCTTTCCAAGAAGAGTTTGATTCCGCAAGCAACGGAAATATTGAGGATGCATATAAGGACACTCAGCAGCAAAGTTCGGTATACAAAGAGTTTGTGGAGATTTCATCGATAAAAAAAATGATGATCTGATTAGAAATGTTGATCTCTTAGAAACATATTTAAGAACCTCTTGTAGGCACATAAGCACATCCACCAATTTTGTGGTGTCTTCAGAGGGGATTTTTCTCCGTGGACAATCATCATCATTGGACCATCATCATCATTGGACCATCATCATCATTAGACCATCATCATCATTGGACCATGATATGTTGCAGCATTTCTTTCCAAGTTATCCTACTGAAGATAAGGTAGAAAGTACCCGGAATATGTCAATATCGAACCGCTCATGAGATATTTCCAAAGGAAGTCATTGTTTGGTGTCATTCCGATGCGATTGTTAGTTTGTTGCGATGTTATATTAATAGACCCATATCTCTCTCGTCACCGGCAATGATGCCTTCGATAACATTTTCTTCCAAAGAAAGCGCAGCTTTAGGGACAGCAATCGATGCTTCAGCTCTCGGCACAAGCCGCGCTTCCATTTGTCTCATCCCCAAAACATCGTACATAATGCTCTCCACCGATGCGAGCGACAGAAACACCACTATCGGTGGCTATCTCCCTGATGCTCACATGACGATCTTCGAGTACAATTTTCTTAACTTTTTCGATGTTTTCGTCAGCAGTCACAGAGGTGGAAGGACGAGGCCAATCATCAGCCATAGTACGGCCCGCTTCCAACTCTTTGTACCACTCGTATGCTCGCCTTTTTCGACCTTGTCGTATCCTCGTAGGCTGCCGTTAACATTTTCAACGCTTCCGCACAGGATTTTTGTTACACCCACAAAATTTCAGACAGCTCCTTTGCCCATATCTCCAGCGCGATCCGTAATACCTGTTGAACGGAAGTTAAATTGAACTTAGCGATTGAACTTAGCGATCATTCTGGACTTTAACCATAAATTCTCAACGTAATACTAGTTCGCCCCTTTTTCGATAAAGGACAAAGACCAAGTCACCAGTGATGACACAATCTCCAGTGATGACACAATCTCCAGTGATGATTTTGGCATCTGTAATCTTTTCGCTGCTTATTTTAAGTGAAACTACTCTGCTGCAGAATAAAAAATGGCCGATTATCCTTTCCCTCTACACAACCTGCCATAGTAAATCAGCCCACTACTGATGTCTTTGACTTGGTGCTCATGCATTTGTCTGAGCTGATATCATCTTTTTCATCAGGTCCCGACTTAATCCCATCTTATATTCTTAAGCTGTGTTGTCTTGAGCTTGTCTCTCCGATTAGATAGATACGAGAGAAGTGGGGTAGGCCGGACAGCAGTCGAAGAAGGAGATCTCCAAGCACTTGTCTCTGCGATTAGATAGATACGAGAGAAGTGGAGTAGGCCGGACAGCAGTCGAAGAAGCAGGTCTCCAAGCACTTGTCTCTCCGATTAGATGATAGACAGAACTGGGGTAGGAGGACAGAAAGCAGTCGAAGAAGCAGGTCTCCAAGCACTTGTCTCTCCGATTAGATGATAGACAGAACTGGGGTAGGAGGACAGACAGCAGTCGAAGAAGCAGGTCTCCAAGCACTTGTCTCTGCGATTACTTCGCTCTTTAGTTCTTCCCTTCTAAACGGTCATTTTCCCGACATATGGAGAATGTCATCATAATTTACCGCTGCATTCTTCGTATCCACACACGCCTTCCCAACCTAACCTAACCTAATCTTGAAGTAAATCTTCCATATCCAATTTCCGTGGCACTGCGAAAGTCAGGATTCTTACTAAGTTCTTGGAGGCTAGTTAGGTGCGTCCCTTACTCGCTTCCTTTGGGATTTCCAAACAATAAAACCCACAGAATCTAAATTTTGGTGTTCCTTGTCGCACTTCCAAAACTAGACCCCAAATGTCGTGTTATGCTCATAATTTTATGAGTTCCCAGCAGCATGGTCTCCTGCCAGGAAGGTCAACTGTCACTAAACTGCTGTAGTCATAACTAGCTTTGCCAAGGATATGGAAACCACTGTTATTTACAATGACTTTAGTGGGGCATTTTATGTCGTAAACCGTAGAGTTCTCCTCCTTAAACTCCCGGCGCTATCCTTGCGCTGACTATCACCATCCCAAGTAAGAGAACTTTTTAGTGAGTGCTGGAACGGCGCCACACCGTGGTATCACAATGGGCCAATATGAGTGCTCAAGTGTGCTTTTGGCTGGCTTTGGCTTGACTAGGCGGCCACTCCTACCTGCCTACCTACCTCCATAAATTCTCTAGGTTTGGATTCCCAGCATTACCTTTAAAAGGGGTAATATCATATTTGTCCCAATGTACCAAACAGGTCTTACTTCAAGGATGGTTATCTGATGATTTTACTGCGTCGCAAGGTAATCACCTTGGTCCCTAACTATTTTCAATTGTTACTAACTACCTGGTGAGACCTGTGAACAAAAACTCACTCTAGACTTGATGAAACGTGGTGCAAAGGAGGTCCAAGACCCCTTTATTGCCAAGCTTCTGTTCACTTCTTCACTGGAGTCGTTTTTTGTGTGACGGGCACAATCCTGACAACGTCAGGGTAGTCTCGCTGCACACATTAGCTCACTATCGAGCGGATGGTGAGACAGTTACCCAAGAGGGCGCCTCGTGGAGGCTGTGTGTCAACTTGCTAATGTTTGAAACAGATATCGCCAAGATGAAGGCAACGAAAAACTTTACTCTGCTTGGCCACACCACTCTCTTCACTTATTTGGCATGTCCATCATCCGAATACGCAAGTGTTGTTTGGTGTCCTAGATATGCCTGTTACTCAGATGCTATTGAATCAGTTCAAAAGCGGTTCTTAGTGGTTCGTTCTTTTCCTTGGAAGTCGAATTTTCAACTTCTCTTTTATGTCGTCTTAAACTTATTCGACTTCTCCTTTCTTAAAACCCGTGGAACAATAGAACCATGATCAATGCATGTTTTATGTTAAGCCTATTGTGTGGCATATGTAGCTGCTTGCTTAGTATTTTCAACTTCAATGCTTCTGCGGGAAGCGCAAGGCACTTGACTCCCTTGTAGCTCCATCCTTTGCGCCATTTCGAAGTGGGTGTTATGATTTTCACTTAGATCCGGAGGTGATTTCTTTGAATGAATCCAAGCATACCTAGGTTGAGATCCACTTTTTCTTTCAAACCGTGAGTAGTGCCTTTTTGGATATCTGCTTATATATCCTTTGAACGAATCCTCACCTAGGTTGAGATCCAAAATAGCACTTTTTCTTTCAAACCGTGAGTAGTGGCTTTTTGGGTATCTGCTTACACACCCTTCCTAAATCGTTAACAGGCCATTGTTGGCTCCGCGCAACTGTTTAGGTTATAGAATAGAAGTGGGGTAGGTAGGTGTGTATGTAAGTAGGAGTGGCCGCCTAGTTTGCCAAAAGCTCACTTGAGCACACATCATGGCCCATTGTGATACCACGGTGTGGCGCCGTTCAAGCACTGACTAAAAAGTTCTCTTACTTGGGATGATGATAGTCAGCGCAAGGACAGCGCCGAGATAAGCCGGAGAAACGCCGAAGAAGGAGATCTCCAACTACTCAGGAATAGATGCCCATTGTAAACCTGGAAATTTTTGGGGAAGGGGGAGATAGTGGAAGATTGTGAAAGGGAACTTGCACTATTTCAAACTTCTTTGACTCTTTTATGAATCTCAGAAGTCTGTCCAGGATTAAGGAATGTACGTTGTCCATTTCCGAAACATCTGACCATAAAAAGCACCTCCTTATACTGGCAAAGGCAGGACAAGCGCAGAGAAAATGCTCTGTTCAAGTTAGGAAGGTGGTTCTAAAGTAAAACTCTCATATTCTTGAATGGTGCGTGGTGTCTCCTTGTATCTGATGTCCACTCCCTACGGAAAAGGAAGCGCAAATTCAGTTCGATCGGAGAACAAATTGAACGAGAGTTTCATTTCCTCAACTACACTAAAATATTCTTATACAAACACGAAGGAAGTTATGATGAGCGGAAGTTATTTTTACTACATCGCCAGAAACATCTACGGAAGAGGAATACATAGTTGTAAGCACAGCTAGAGGTTGTCCACAAGGGAGGGTTCTTTCGCCCTTAATGAGGAGCCTGGTGGTTAACGAAATATTAACGAAACTATCGGAAGCGGGCATAGAAAGCCAAGGTTATGCTGACTACATTGTATTAATAGCAAGAGGTAAGTTCGAGGAGACCCTTTGTGACATACTGAAAGGAGGTCTAAGAAGTCATTGGTACAGGTCAACAGGATTGAACATTAATCCCACTAACACCACAATAGTGCCATTTACCAGAAAATGGAAACTTCCCAGGTGGAGAGCCATTCAGATGGTAGGAGAAACTGTCGTACCAAAGACAGAACTAAAATATCTGGGCCTAGCAAACTGGCATGGAAAGGACATGTCGATAGTATTACATACAAAGCCAAGCCTGATACTGGATAGCAAACTGACCTGGAAAGGACATGTCTATAGTATTACATACAAAGCGAAGCGCGCTACCCTGATATGCAGAAGGATAGCGAGCAAGTCCTGGGGAGTAAATCAGAGGTGCCTTGTTACGCGGTGGTATCACAATGGACCCATGGTGGTCTGAGTTAGTAGATCGGCTAGCATGATAACCCAACCTAACCTAAGTCCTGGGATACTATGATGGTCCGACCAATGGTGACCTATTGATCTATGCCATGTGCTAGAAGAACAGTACTGAAGTGAACTCAAATAGAGTGAAGCAAAATATAAGGATTGGCGTGCCTTGGGTTTAACTGGGCCAATGAGAACCTGCTCAACAGCAGCACTAGAAGATATGTTGAATTTAAGTTCATTACACAGAGTGGTGCAAAAGAGGGCCTTGGCAACTGCAGTCAGGATCAAGGGAGACAAGGCAATTACTAGGCTTTACGAACAGGATCAACGGAGACAAGGCAATTACTAGGCTATATGAAGGGCACCAACCCGAATATGGAGCCGAACTAGCCCCATTGATTAGTTCCTCCTGGACATTCAACTTTGGAGAATGCTTTGTTACAAAACTAAGCAACAAAAAGGAATGGAGCGGTTTGAGTACAGCATAGTCGTTGAAAGCGAATACAATTATGTGGTACATCATCATCATCATCATAATTGGCGTACCACCATTTCCGATCATTGCCGCGTTATTAGCCTTCGCCAGTCGTCCCTGCTTCGCGCACGCTGGCGCCAGTTGGAAACACCAAGTGCAGCCAGGTCCTCTTGAACTTGGTCCTTCCAACGTAGTGGTGGTCTGCCCCTCCTGCGTCCGCCACCCGGCGGCATCGATTCAAACACTTTTTTCGCCGGAGCACTTTCATCCATTCGCACAACATGTCCCAGCCAGCGCAGCCGCTGTCTTTTAGTGCGCTGAACTATATCAATGTCGGCGTACAGCTCATACAGCTCGTTGTTCCATCTGATTCGATACTCTCCGTAGACGCATATAGAACCATAGATCCTTCGAAGAATTTTTCTCTCGAACGCCCCCAAAGCTCGCTCATCGTTGTTTGTCATCGTCCAGGTTGTGGTACATAGATGGGTCGAAAACTGGAAGTGGAATCGAAGCAGGGGTAGTCGCACCCAGACCTAGATACTCCGAACCCTTGGGAAACTACCCAAGCATTTTCCAAGCTGAGATCCGTGCACAGATTAACTTGATTAGGAAATACAAAAGGCGGGGCATACTATCGCACAGTCAAGGTGTCATTCCAGTACTACGATCTTACAAGGTAGACTCCAAGCTAGTATGGGAAGAAACTAAGCCAGCTGAGCAAAGATAACAATGTCAGCCTTTACTGGGTCCCCGGACACGTGGGGATTCTGGATAACGAGCAGCCAGACTAACTTGCCTGGGAATGGTTCCACAAACAAAATAGGAGCAGCAGCATTTTGTGGAATAGGAAGAGGAGTATGGGGAAATGTACTCAGAGAATATGAGAACTCTGCAGAAGAGAAGCCCTTTTCAAGCCACGTAAGCTTGAGGCAATCTAAACTCTTGTTAGGCAACTACAACAGGAAAAGTTCTGAGTCCTGCATTGGACTATCCAAGAATGGACTATCCAAGAAGGGACTATCCAAGAATGGATTATCCAAGAATGGACTATCCAAGAAGGGACTATCCAAGAAGGGACTATCCAAGAATGGACTATCCAAGAAGGGACTATCCAAGAAGGGACTATCCAAGAATGGATTATCCAAGAAGGGGCTATCCAAGAAGGGACTATCCAAGAAGGGACTATCCAAGAATGGACTATCCAAGAATGGACTATCCAAGAAGGGGCTATCCAAGAATGGACTATCCAAGAATGGCCTATCCAAGAATGGACTATCCAAGAATGGACTATCCAAGAAGGGACTATCCAAGAAGGGACTATCCAAGAATGGATTATCCAAGAATGGCCTATCCAAGAATGGACTATCCAAGAATGGACTATCCAAGAAGGGACTATCCAAGAAGGGACTATCCAAGAATGGATTATCCAAGAATGGCCTATCCAAGAATGGACTATCCAAGAATGGACTATCCAAGAAGGGACTATCCAAGAAGGGACTATCCAAGAAGGGACTATCCAAGAAGGGACTATCCAAGAATGGATTATCCAAGAATGGCCTATCCAAGAATGGACTATCCAAGAATGGACTATCCAAGAAGGGACTATCCAAGAAGGGACTATCCAAGAATGGATTATCCAAGAAGGGGCTATCCAAGAAGGGACTATCCAAGAAGGGACTATCCAAGAATGGATTATCCAAGAAGGGGCTATCCAAGAATGGACTATCCAAGAATGGACTATCCAAGAAGGGACTATCCAAGAATGGACTATCCAAGAATGGACTATCCAAGAAGGGACTATCCAAGAAGGGACTATCCAAGAATGGACTATCCAAGAATGGCCTATCCAAGAATGGACTATCCAAGAATGGACTATCCAAGAATGGACTATCCAAGAATGGACTATCCAAGAAGGGACTATCCAAGAAGGGACTATCCAAGAATGGACTATCCAAGAAGGGACTATCCAAGAAGGGACTATCCAAGAATGGACTATCCAAGAAGGGACTATCCAAGAAGGGACTATCCAAGAATGGATTATCCAAGAAGGGGCTATCCAAGAAGGGACTATCCAAGAAGGGACTATCCAAGAATGGATTATCCAAGAAGGGGCTATCCAAGAATGGACTATCCAAGAAGGGACTATCCAAGAATGGACTATCCAAGAAGGGACTATCCAAGAATGGACTATCCAAGAATGGACTATCCAAGAATGGACTATCCAAGAAGGGACTATCCAAGAAGGGACTATCCAAGAATGGATTATCCAAGAAGGGGCTATCCAAGAATGGACTATCCAAGAATGGCCTATCCAAGAATGGACTATGCAAGAATGGACTATCCAAGAATGGACTATCCAAGAAGGGACTATCCAAGAATGGACTATCCAAGAAGGGACTATCCAAGAAGGGACTATCCAAGAATGGACTATCCAAGAAGGGACTATCCAAGAAGGGACTATCCAAGAATGGACTATCCAAGAAGTGACTAAGAACTGGACACGTTGACTCGACAATGTAGACTCAAAGAACATCTGAGCAAGCTACGAATTGTAGCTTCTGAGAGGAGGACACTGAATCGCCACAGCACATAATTGGAATTTGAGGAGCATTGATGCACCAAAGGAAAAACACCTGGAGTCCTTTCATGTACTACGAAGCTCAATAGGACGACTTGAACCAGTCGCCATCCTCAATTGTTAGAGGGCCTCTTATTTGGATATCCTATTAGCAGAGGATAGTGCAGAACATCTTAGAGATAACCTATTAGCAGAGGGAAGTACAATACATCTTTCTTTGGTCGCAGCACTTCGCACACCTCCTTACACATTATGCTGAGCTGCAATTGCCCGGAGCAGAGTAACCGCTCAATAACCAAAGAGGAGGAGTGTCCGTGTGCGCCGCCACCGACTAGACCACTTTTTCCATTCCACGAGGAAGTGATAATTACGACCTTCGTACTGCGCTGGCACACCAACTCTCTCCTGCTGTGTGAGCCCTCCTAAGTGTCAGGATCACCTCTCACTCTGCTGCTGCTGCTGCTGCTGCTGCTACACCCCAACGAAATTAACTACACAAATCTTGAATGCCAAATCTAATCAAAATATTTGCTACTAATTCCCAATTGGTTTCATATAAAACTGTAATCCAAAACGTCCTCGGCCCCTCTGACAATGATGATGATGTGTTAACAATTTAATTATGGCCTGCAGCAGCATGCGAGAAACTGCAAACACCACGCAGCAGCAACACCACTCGTCACCCCTCGACAGCCCGAACTGTGGCAGCGTATGCGAGGACTTCCGCTTTAGGCACGCAAGGAGAGCGAACAGGCAAAACACCCCTCCTCCCATACACAACGCAGGCATCATCACACACGCACGGGCACAGGCACAGTCACACACAGACGGCTGGACGGACACGGACACGGCGGCTTGGCAGGCAGCGTGATGCGGCGTAAAACGCAGTACGAATCAGAACAGTTTCGTTCGGTTTTCCTTTTCTGGTTTGGGTTGGAAAATTGAAAAACATTTAAACAAATGCGATTACATTGCATTAAAGTTCCACGCGTATTTGTGGAAGGAAGCGAGGACCTGCTCGATTTGTTTGTCTTTCTGCTTGAACGGTTAATTGTGGGCGCAGGGGATTGCTGTGCGTCTGAGCGCTGTCCGTGTTTGCACACTGTGTTGAGACTGTGTTAAACAGTGTCATCATGCGCAATTAAACGCCCTTCGTTCTGCGTTCTGCGTTCTGCGTCCTTCGTCCTTCCTCCTGCGCCCTAACGATGATGACAGTTGCGATTTTTAATACGAAATTTAAACAAATCGCTTTGTGCGCCTGTGAGTGGGTAAATATTTGTTCTGCTTTGTGCGCTGGTCACCCTAATTGGGAGTGTCGCGCATGAAACCCGAAACAAGGAACGAGGCGACACAAAGAGCTGCTGATGGTGCAGTTCGTCTGCATTGATTCAATTAGTTGGGAGTATTTTGGGGGGTCTCTGAGAGGCGCCGTTCAATAAAAGCAGCAAACAATTATGAAACGACGAAATTGATATATCCAAGTGGTGACTATCCAGCTGGCATGTCATGTGCAGCAATCGTGGGTGAATAATGCTGAGACTGACATCTTATGTGATGTACAAGCAGTGCGAACTTTTGACTGAAATGTTATTTTTAGAGTCATGGTTGCGTGTCATCATGGCTGACATGCCATGGGTAGTGTCAGGGATGACTAAAAATTTCACAGATATGTCAGGTGGTGTTGGAAAAGTGTGATATTCCAATGGAAAAAACATTTTTTAAATCGTGGGTAACTGATCATCTCGCTGACATGTCATGTGTAGTGTCAGGGGTGACTAAAAATCCCACAGACGTGTCAAAGGGTATTAGAAAAGTGTGACATTCCAATGGAAAAGTAATTTTTGAAGTCGGAAGTAACTGATCTTCTAGCTGACATGTCATGTACAGTGTCAGGGGCGACTAAAATTCCCACAGACGTGTCAAATGGTGTTGGAAAAGTGCGACATTCCAATGGAAAAGTGATTTTTTAAGTTAAAGTTGCCTGACAATCTAGCTGACATGTCATGTATAGTGTCAGGTGTGACTAAAAATTCCACATACATGTCAGGTGGCGTTGGAAAAGTGTGATATTCCAATGGAAAAGTAATTTTTGAAGCCGTGGTTAACTGATATTCTCGCTGACATGTCATGTGTAGTGTCATGGTGACTAAATATTCAACTACCATGTCATTTGCAGTGTTGCAATTAACAATTTCGCAGACTTGTCAGGTGGTGTTGGATAAATATGAAGCCAGTCGTGGTTAACTGACCGCCCAACTGACAAACCATATGTAGTGTCATGGGTGACTTACTATTCAACTCACATGTCAGGTGGCGTTGGAAAAGTGTGATATTCCAATGGAAAAGTAATTTTTGAAGCCGTGGTTAACTGATATTCTCGCTGACATATCATGTGTAGTATCATGGGTGACTTACTATTCAATTGACATGTCATGTACACTATCAGGGGCGACTAAAAATTCGACGGACATGTTATGTCGTGTTGGAAAATGTGGCATTTCTATGGAAAATGTATTTTTAAATTCGGTGTTGCCTGACAATCCAGCTGACATGTCGTGTATAGTGTCATGGGGGACTTACAATTCCACAGACATGTCAAATGGTATTGGAAAGTGCAAAATTCCAATGGAAACGTCATTTTTGAGGTCGTAGGTAATTGATATTCTCGCTGACGTGTCATGTATAGTGTCATGGGGGACTTACAATTCCACAGACACAAAATCAGGTGCTACTGAAAAATGTTTCTATTGAAAATGAATTTTTAAATTCGGTGTTGCCTGACATGTCATGTGTACTATCACGGGTGACGAAAATTCATAGGAATGGTGTCATATGAAGTGGGTCCTAACTTTACGACTGACATAAAGTGTGATATTGCAATGGAAAAATCGTCCTGATACTCATACTTGTGTGGCATTCCAGGTGACATGTCATTTGTAGCAACAAATTCCAGCTCACATGTCATTGGTAGCGTGCTAACAATACATATTTCGGTTGCTGACACATCACATGACATGTCAACGCACAGTGTAAGTCCTGAGTAAAGTGACCTTCCCATTTTCGCGTCCGAAATCTCTTTTACAGACATGGCCACTTCACTGACAACCGCTCCCATTTGTTTACCATTTATTTACCCCTGCTCTCACTTCCAACTTTGAAACACTCTGAAGAGAAGAAGCCTCTCATTATTGATAAATTTCGAATCCTCTCTTCCTAATTTCCATTCAATTCTCAAACACTCACTCTCTCCTTTTCTATTGCAGGGCTCCATATCTGGTCAAATGGATGTGCCGAAATTCGCGCTTGATCGCAGCTCTTACCTGAGCTCGGCGGCTACCGCCGGCTCCCTCTATGAATCATCGAAGGCCGCTCAGGCGAGCGCCGCCTACAGCGCCTACTTGGACCCGAGCGTCCTCACAAAGGCGTATTTCGACTCAAAAATGTACCAGGATCGGGCGGCGAACTACGCCTTCGATATCTCCAAAATCTACGGAGCCCAGCAGCACGGCTCGTCGGCTGCGGCCGCCGCCGTGGCGCATCAGCAGCAACAGCAGCACTTGCTGAACGGTTTGGGCATTGGCAGTACACACAATAATCACCACCACAACAACAACAATCATGCCGCTGCCAACAACAATTTGGATGATCGCGATGCCACACCCCATTTGGACAGCGGTGGTGGTGGCCCCGGCGGCGGCGGCGGCAGTGTCTCGGACTCGAAGCCGCACCTACACTCGCCCAACGACGCCCAACTGGAGTATGCCCAGTACGCTCAGTATGGCCAGGTGGGCGGCGTGGGTGGCGTCGGCTTGGGCGGCGGTGTTGGCAATTCAGCGTTGGGCGGTGCCGGCGCCGGGGCAGGCTCAGCCGGGGCTGGCGGTGACTTCCGACGGCCGCTGACAGTCATATTTTGACCACCATCCGTTGAGAGCGAGGAACTCAACTTGTCCATGACGAATTAGAGTTTAAGAAGAGTCGGGGCGCCAATAGAGCTCCGAAACGGAAGCGTAGGATATGATGATGAAGACGGGTTTGTTGGTAAAAGAGTTCAAAATTTTGATTAAAGAGTACTCAGCGCAAGCAAAGAAATGAAGAAAGTGAGTGAGGGAGAGGCAAAGAGAGGGGCCGAGAAAGAGAGAAAGGGATAGAAAGAAAGAAAGAGAGAGACAAATAAAGAAAGAAAGGGAAAGAGAGAGAGCAAGAGAAAGTGTGGGAACGAGAGAGAGAGAGTGGGAACGAGAAAGAGAGGGACAGAGTAAGAGAGAAAGGGAAAGAGAGAGAGAAAGAGAGTGTGGGAACGAGAAAGAGAGGGACAGAGTAAAAGAGAAAAAGAAAGCTAGAGAGAAAGAGACAGACAGAGAAAGATAAAAAGAAAGAGAAAGAGATAGAGAAAGATAAAGAGAAAGAGAAAGAGAAAGATAAAGAGAAAGAGAAAGAGAAAGAGAAAGAGAAAGAGAAAGAAAAAGAAAAAGAAAGAGAGAGAGAGAGAGTGAGCGAGAGAGATGTGAAAAAGTCGAAGTTGGCAATGTGGAGGTGTGGAGCTGTCAGGCTTTCCAAATTCCTCGTATAAGAATGATCTTTGAGAGAGGATAAAGGATGAGAAAAAAGGAGGGTGGGTCTTAAAGCAGCCAGGCAACTCCTCATATCAGCATGATGCTTGAGAGAGGATTAGGGTTGAGAAAAAAAGGGGGCCTTAAATCAGACAGGATACTCCTCGTATCAGCATGATGTTTGAGGGAGGATAAAGGATATTAATATGTATATGTATAAAGGGAGGGGTCTTCAAGCAGCCAGGATACTCCTCATATCAGCATGATGCTTGAGAGAGGATTAAGCATGGGAAAGAAGGGGGCTTAAAGCAGCCAGGATGCTCCTCGTAGCAGAATGATGCTTGAAAGAGGATAAAGTATAGAAAAAATGGGGTGGGGCGGTTGCTAAACAACCAGGGGGCTATTTCTAGAAGGTTGTGGAACGTCGGATATTCAGACACACTTTCTAGAAGTCTGCCGTATAAGAATTAGAGAGATGAGAAATGTGAAGTTACGATAAGCTTCAAAGAAAATTTAAAGGGAAGTTACGAGGATGCCGCTGGAAGGTCTGTAGTTCCAGAAAGCTTTCTAGGAGGTTTTCTACTAAGAATGAATGTTACGGAAAGATTCATAGGAACAATTCAGAGCGGGATCAGTTACTTCAGAAGACTTTACCAGTATTTGTACGATTCTTAAGAAAGAATTATAACTGGGGTTGTGCGGGACACCTCAGAGAAGTTAACTAGAATCCATTTATAGAAGTCCCTCGTTGCACATTAGTTCCAGAAAAGTTTCCAGCAAGTTTTCCAGTACCGATGAGGGACGAGCAAATACAAAATACGATGAAGCTGGTAGAAAAAAGTGTGAAGGAGTTTCACGGGGGAAGGAAGACCGAGGGAGAAAGACCAGTTTAAGAACCATCGATGAAGATTTATCGATGAAGAATGACCGATGAATAATGACCGACCTAGAATATGACAGCCCGTTAAGTCTCTATGAGATTAATGGGGCCATAGGGACAACAGTAAATAAACATATATATACTGATATAAACAATCTGGTAGAGAATATCGATTTGATCATTGCTTCCGATTTTCCAGAGATTGAGAAGCTGCTCAGAGAGCACACATATAGGCTAGTATAGCATTGAAATCTTCAACAATTTCCCTAATAAGCCAGGAGAGTTGAGGGAACTCTCCCTCCATGCATGTTGGGGTTTGTGAATCACGCCAAGACGTGATTTTTACTTATGACGGGAACAAATTTCTTTGAGCGTGGCACACATTTTCGCTGCGAGCGCTCCTTAATCAAACTTTTGAACAGTTAATATATATATATACATATATCTATATACGGATTAAAGTTTAACAAAAACAAAAAAGAATCACCGGAAGGAATCATGATACGAACAGACGCTGAATACATTCAAATTTAGCGCAAAAAACCTAAATTAAGTTTATTCAAAGAGAATATAAATATATAAATCAAATCAAATCAAATCAAATAATATAAAGAGAGTCGTATAAAGAGGTAAAGGAAGAGCGGCGGAGGGAGCGGAGAGCAGAGCCGCCGGAGAATTAATACATATTTTAAATTTAGTAGAATTTATAGAGACACTCTACATTTAGTGAATTTTAAATTAATCACAGAAAGGGAGAGCGGAGCAGTTTTTATTACTCGTAAGTAAGTACACTCTATGTTAGTTCCGACGAAATTCTGCGGCGAGCGGAGAGGAGTAGTGCGGTGCGGTGCAATTTGTTGTTTAAGGCCCGTTCACTGATCTCAACCGGTAACTTCAAACACTGAAATATTTCACGAACTCACTCAGTGATGATGAGAACGGTGGTGATGGAAAGAGGTAGGTGTGATGGAAAAAGGTGGGAATGATTGAAAGAGGTAGGTGTGATGGAAAGTGTTGGGAATGATGGAAAGTGTTGGGAATGATGGAAGGTGTTGGGTTTGATGGAAGGTGTTGGGTTTGATGGAAGGTGTTGGGTTTGATGGAAGGTGTTGGGTGCGATGGAAAAAGGTGGGAATGATGGAAAGTGTTGGGAATGATGGAAAGTGTTGGGAATGATTGAAAGTTTTGGGAATGATGGAAAGTGTTTGGAATGATGGAAAGTGTTGGGAATGATGGAAGGTGTTGGGTTTGATGGAAATTGTTGAGTGGGTACTTGGAAACTATCAAAAAAGAGAACAAAAGTCAAGTGAAAAAAGGATACAGAAAAAGTGAGCGTATAGGTGGCAGAAAGGAAGAAAGTGTAAAGAGAGAGACACAACGCTACTGAATGAAGGTACGAGGAGATGAGATCATATGCAAGGGTCGGAGAAGAAGTAAGTACAAAATAGCTGCGTTTAAGTCTCAAAGAGAGTCAAAGTAATGTGAATATTTCCTTGAAACTATGTCCCAGGATGTCAGAATTCTACTCAAATCTGATCCAGAGAAAAATTCCGTGAGAATCAAGTCAGGAAATTCTTTGTGTTAGAATTGCAGAGCTTTGAGAGACAGAGAGAGAGAGAGAGAGAGAGAAAGAGAGAGAAAGAGAGAGACAGAGCGAGAGCGATAGAGAGAGACAGAAGGATAAGAGATGTGATTGGAAGAGAGAGAGAGAAGAGTAGGAAAGGAGCAAGGGGTTACGAGAGAGCGAGATGGAGAGAGGAAAATAGAGAGAAAGAGTGAGATGCAGAGGGAGAGAGAGGCAGAGAGAGGGGAAAAAGAGGGGAAAAGAAGGAAAAAGAGGGGAAAAAGAGGGTGTAGATAGAGGGGAAAAGAGAGCAGAGAGATAGGGGAAAAGAGAGAGAAGACATAGGGGGAGAGAGAGGGAAAAAGAGAGGGAAAAAGAGAGGGGGGAAAAGAGGAGAAATATAGAGGAGAAAGAGGTGGGGATTTGGACAATGGTAGGGATTGGGAGAGGAGTAGGTATTTGGAGAGGGATAAGGAATGGGATAGAGCCAGGGATTGGGAGACGGGTGATTATTGGGAGAGGGGTGGGGATTGGGATAGTGGTAGGGATTTGGTGAGGAGTACGGATTGGGAGAGGAGTACGGATTGGGAGAGGAGTATGGATTGGGAGCGGGGTAGGGATTGAGATGGGGATTGGGATTGGAAGAGAGGTAAGGATTGGGAGAAGGGTAGGGATTGAAATGGGGATTGTGATTGGAAGAGAGGTAAGGATTTGGAGAGGGGTAGGGATTGGGATGGGGATTGGGATTGGAAGAGAGGTAAGGATTTGGAGAAGGGTAGGGATTGAGATGGGGATTGTGATTGGGAAGGTGTAAAGATTAGGAGCGGGGTAGGGATTGAGATGGGGATTGGGATTGGAAGAGAGGTAAGGATTGGGAGAAGGGTAGGGATTGAGATGGGGATTGTGATTGGAAGAGAGGTAAGGATTTGGAGAGGGGTAGGGATTGGGATGGGGATTGGGATTGGAAGAGAGGTAAGGATTGGGAGAAGGGTAGGGATTGAGATGGGGATTGTGATTGGAAAGGTGTAAAGATTAGGAGCGGGGTAGGGATTGAGATGGGGATTGTGATTGGGAAGGTGTAAAGATTAGGAGCGGGGTAGGGATTGAGATGGGGATTGGGATTGGAAGAGAGGTAAGGATTGGGAGAAGGGTAGGGATTGAGATGGGGATTGTGATTGGGAAGGTGTAAAGATTAGGAGCGGGGTAGGGATTGAGATGGGGATTGTGATTGGGAAGGTGTAAAGATTAGGAGCGGGGTAGGGATTGGGAGTGGGGTAGACATTGGGAGAGGTGTAGAGATTGGGGGGAGAGATAGGGATAGGGGTATACATCGGGAGAGGGGTTGGGATTGGGAGAGAGGTAGGGATAGGGTAGACATTAGGGGAGGGGTAGGGGTTAGCAGAGGGTTAGGTAGTTCGAGAGGGGATTGGGTTTAATGGTATGATTTGAGGTGTATGGTTTGGGGGGTAGTGATTGGGAAAGGGGTAGTGAGTGGGTAGGGGTAGGGAGGGATAGGGGTAGGGGAGGGGTAGGGTTAGTGAAGGGGTAGGAGGTAGGTAAGGGTAGGGAGGGGTATGGATGGGAGGGGGTAGGGTTAGGTGGTATGATTGGGATTGGGGAAAAGGGTAAGAAAAAGCTGTAGAACACAAAAAATACAGAACGGTCACCAATGAGACCCCGTTAGACCTCACAGCACCTGACATAACTGGATCTAAAGATGCCAGTGACGAACTTTCTTCCTTCTCCTTGAGTTATTCCAACAAAATGCAACTACTTTCAACCACAATGCTCCCATAAAGAGTGAGCTAATCTCACAGCTAAGATGTGTGCGCTCAAAAAGTACACGACAGGTTGGTTTTCCAACAGAACCGAACACAACCCTCCATGGTTCTCTCTCAACAGAAAACCAGGAGCTTAAGTCTCTTCGGTTTTATCGCTAAGTTTTATGCAAAGAGACCCGAACAGTGAGACCCACACACGGTAATCCCCCGGCGGTTCTTCACGAGTCGAACTGAATACAGTTTCATAGAATCGTGGCGACGACCCCACCCACCGCCAGTTTGCATTTGAGATCAGTGAATGGGCCTAATTTTTCTATATATATATATAAATATTATTTAAATGAAGAATAATTGAAGTAAAGTCGAAACAATTGAATGAGATTATTAAATTCTATGTAAAAACACACTAAAATTAAATACAAATACAATGAAAAAACACACACACACACACATGCAAACAGAAGCAATAAAGTACACTGGAAATAAATTTACTTAGTCTGCAATTGGCAGTCGACCGCTTGAAACAAATCAACTTTGATTAGAGAAGACGCGGACGAAAATCGCAAAAATTAAATTAAATTAAACAAAAAAAAAAAAAACACACAAATCGAAGTTGCAAAAACAAACAAAAAAATTTCACAGGATATATATAAATATATATATATGATAAACTTAGTGAGAACTCTGTAAATCGTAAGCAAACTGTAAACTTTAATTATTTTAGTGAAAAACACACGCGTGCATAGCATAATTATAATTATTAATGCATTAATTATTAATTAACAATAAAATAAACATCATTCAAAGTAAACAAAACGCAAATCGGACTTTTTATCCCGCGATGGGCCAGTAATAGGGGGTGGAGGGCGGCTCAGGCCGACTGGGAGATGCCCTGAACCCTGAGTGTACCTGGGCGCAAATATATCCACCACGCCCACACAAAAGAGTGGCGTGAATAGCTCTTTTATTGGATGGCGAGAGCTAATGCGAAGCATGACTCAACTAACTTTGTTCATGCTATTGAATTGTACTTGGAAATGGGCGTGGCAGTTGCTACAGTGTGATGCCCATACATTGATCTCTAAGCTTCATATAGTAATGAAACAGTGTTGGTAAATCGTGCGAGGATCTCGAGATTAGTCAAGATGCGAATTACATTTTAGTAGCTTGATGACCCAATGACGTCAGATCATTGGATGCAGTGTCCTTCAGTGTACGGTTCCTTTATCACTCAGTTCCCTCAGCACAGAGTTCCCTCAATTTACAGTTCCATCAGTCTACTGTTCCCTCTGCTTACAGTGATCTCAATCTACAGTTCAATCAGGGTACAGTTCCCTCAGCTTACAGTGACCTCAGTCTACAGTTCAATCAGGGTACAGTTCCCTCAGCTTACAGTGATCTCAATCTACAGTTCCATCAGTCTACAGTTCCCTCTGCTTACAGTGATCTCAATCTACAGTTCAATCAGTCTACAGTTCCCCCAGCTTACAGTGATCTCAATCTACAGTTCAATCAGGGTACAGTTCCCTCAGCTTACAGTGATCTCAATCTACAGTTCAATCAGGGTACAGTTCCCTCAGCTTACAGTGATCTCAATCTACAGTTCAATCAGGGTACAGTTCCCTCAGCTTACAGTGATCTCAATCTACAGTTCAATCAGAGTACAGTTCTCTCAGCTTACAGTGATCTCAATCTACAGTTCAATCAGAGTACAGTTCCATCAGCTTACAGTGATCTCAATCTACAGTTCAATCAGGGTACAGTTCCCTCAGCTTACAGTGATCTCAATCTACAGTTCAATCAGGGTACAGTTCCCTCAGCTTACAGTGATCTCAATCTACAGTTCAATCAGGGTACAGTTCCCTCAGCTTACAGTGATCTCAATCTACAGTTCAATCAGAGTACAGTTCTCTCAGCTTACAGTGATCTCAATCTACAGTTCAATCAGAGTACAGTTCCATCAGCTTACAGTGATCTCAATCTACAGTTCAATCAGGGTACAGTTCCCTCAGCTTACAGTGATCTCAATCTACAGTTCAATCAGGGTACAGTTCCCTCAGCTTACAGTGATCTCAATCTACAGTTCAATCAGGGCACAGTTCCCTCGGCTTACAGTGATCTCAATCTACAGTTCAATCAGAGTACAGTTCCCTCAGCTTACAGTGATCTCTATCTACAGCTCAATCAGGGTACAGTTCCCTCAGCTTACAGTGATCTCAATCTACAGTTCAATCAGGGTACAGTTCCCTCAGCTTACAGTGATCTCAATCTACAGTTCAATCAGGGTACAGTTCCCTCAGCTTACAGTGATCTCAATCTACAGTTCAATCAGAGTACAGTTCCCTCAGCTTACAGTGATCTCTATCTACAGTTCAATCAGAGTACAATTCCATCAGCTTACAGTGATCTCAATCTACAGTTCAATCAGGGTACAGTTCTTTCAGCTTACAGTGATCTCAATCTACAGTTCAATCAGGGTACAGTTCCCTCAGCTTACAGTGACCTCAGTCTACAGTTCAATCAGGGTACAGTTCCCTCAGCTTACAGTGATCTCAATCTACAGTTCAATCAGGGTACAGTTCCCTCAGCTTACAGTGATCTCAATCTACAGTTCAATCAGGGTACAGTTCTCTCAGCTTACAGTGATCTCAATCTACAGTTCAATCAGGGTACAGTTCTTTCAGCTTACAGTGATCTCAATCTACAGTTCAATCAGAGTACAGTTCCATCAGCTTACAGTGATCTCAATCTACAGTTCAATCAGGGTACAGTTCCCTCAGCTTACAGTGATCTCAATCTACAGTTCAATCAGGGTACAGTTCTCTCAGCTTACAGTGATCTCAATCTACAGTTCAATCAGGGTACAGTTCTCTCAGCTTACAGTGATCTCAATCTACAGTTCAATCAGGGTACAGTTCTTTCAGCTTACAGTGATCTCAATCTACAGTTCAATCAGGGTACAGTTCCCTCAGCTTACAGTGACCTCAGTCTACAGTTCAATCAGTCTACAGCTCCCTCAGCTTACAGTGATCTCAATCTACAGTTCAATCAGGGTACAGTTCCCTCAGCTTACAGTGATCTCAATCTACAGTTCAATCAGAGTACAGTTCCATCAGTTTATAGTTCCTTCAGCTTACAGTTCCCTTAGCACACAGTTCCTTCAGCATACGGTTCCTCAGCTTACAGTGTGCGCAATCTACAGTTCCCTCAATCTACAGTTCCCTCAGTCTAGAGTTCCCTTACCACATAGTTCCTTTAGTATATAGTTCCCTCAGTTTACAGTTCCCTCGGCACATAGATCCTTCAACAAATGGGTCAATGTCAGAGTCAGATATAGTCAGAGAAGTTGAATGAGGGAGTTTATCACAACATCAAGGCTTATAACTGATATCACAATCTTTACTTCTTGATCTCTAAAAGGAAGAAAGATGCTCGGATGTTGTGAGATGTTCAGGGTGATATGAGAGGAAGATGCCTGAGAGTTGGAAGTGTTAAAAATCTAAATATTTCTGGTGTTCAATCAAGACTACATGATAATTATGATGATCATGATGATCATGATGATCATGATGCTTATGATGATTGTTATGATTATTATGATGCTATGATGATTGTTATGATTATCATGATAATTATTATTTTGATTATTATGAAGATTATTATGATGAGTAATAAGATGATTATTATAATGATTATTATTATGATGATTATTATGAAGATTATTATGATGATTATTATGATGATTATTATGATGATTATTGTGAAAAAGACCATGATTAAGATGAAAAACATGATCATGATGAACAGCACGATTATGATGGAGAACATGATTCTATGATGAGGAATATGATTATAATGAAGAACATGATTATGATGAAAAATACGATTATGATTAAAAACAAGATTATGATGAAGGATATGATTATTAAGAAGGGCACGATTATGAAAAAGAACATAATTATGATGATAATTATGATGCAGAGCATGATTTTGATGAAGACCGCGATTATGATGAATAACATGATTATGAGGAAGAACATGATTTTGATTCTTATAATGAATAACATGATTAAGATGATGATTATGATGAAGAACCTGATTAAGATGATTACGATGATGATATTAATTTAGACGCGAGCAGGCCGCTGCCCTCCCATCGCACTCAGTCTGTCGGAACATTGCGCTCCACCCACATTGAGGATAATGATAAAGATGCGTAATAGGAAGATAAGAGGAGAATAATATGACCCACCCCACTCTCACTCCCAATTTTATGTTTTCTCTTGTGGGATCAATATTCAAGACATCATTCAGTCTATAAATCGAGAGTACTCAGCAAAGAGTTATCAGTACACAAGAGCAGAGAGGCAATTCCCGAGAAAATCGAGCATCGTTTTGAAAAGAGCTCATGAACCTAATGAAAAAGATTGCTGCAAGAATTCACCAACTCCAGAGTAAGTGGGCATCCGACGTAGATTAAGAGGAGGCATCGTAACGATCAGAAAATGAAGACCTGAGTCGTGAGACTGAAGAAGGTGCGAGTACGAATCCAAAGTGGGAAAACTTCATGACTGAATGCCTCAAAATAATTCTAGTGCACTCGTAACTCGTAAAAAAGACCCAGTGAATGTCTTCCAAACTGTTGTTGTTCAACTGAGTCCTGCCAAATGTTACCCCCCGTAGGCATCTCACTCACTGCTTACTTCTTGATCGAAGTTATGGACAATGAAGCAACACACTCACAGTGGATCAAACGAGCTCCAAAAACACGTTCAATGATTATAGCATTGCATTACCTAGTGGAAATCCGTACAAGTTCCTTTATAATATCTTATAAAGCTTCTCCGAAGTGTCCTTCGAAGCTTCCCCGACGTGTCGTTCGAAGCTTCCCGGAGTGTCGTTCGAAGCTTCTCTGAAGTGCCCTTCCAAGCTTCTCTGAACTGTCCTTCGAAGCTTCTCTGAAGTGTTGTTCGAAGCTTCCCCGGAGTGTCGTTCGAAGCTTCTCTGAAGTGTCGTTCGAAGCTTCCCCGGAGTGTCGTTCGAAGCTTCTCTGAAGTGTCGTTCGAAGCTTCCCCGAAGTGTCGTTCGAAGCTTCCCCGGAGTGTCGTTCGAAGCTTCTCTGAACTGTCCTTCGAAGCTTCTCTGAAGTGTCCTTCGAAGCTTCTCTGAAGTGTCGTTCGAAGCTTCTCTGAAGTGCCCTTCGAAGCTTCTCTGAAGTGCCCTTTGAAGCTTCTCTGAAGTGCCCTTCGAAGCTTCTCTGAAGTGTCCTTCGAAGCTTCTCTGAAGTGCCCTTCGAAGCTTCTCTGAAGTGCCCTTCGAACCTTATCTAAACTGTCGTTCGAAGCTTCTCTGAAGTGCCCTTCGAAGCTTCTCTGAAGTGCCCTTTGAAGCTTCTCTGAAGTGCCCTTCGAAGCTTCTCTGAAGTGCCCTCCGAAGCTTCTCTGAAGTGCCCTTCGAAGCTTCTCTGAAGTGTCCTTCGAAGCTTCTCTGAAGTGCCCTTCGAAGCTTCTCTGAAGTGCCCTTCGAAGCTTCTCTGAAGTGCCCTTCGAACCTTATCTAAACTGTCGTTCGAAGCTTCTCTGAAGTGCCCTTCGAAGCTTCTCTGAAGTGCCCTTTGAAGCTTCTCTGAAGTGCCCTTCGAAGCTTCTCTGAAGTGCCCTCCGAAGCTTCTCTGAAGTGTCCTTCGAAGCTTCTCTGAAGTATCCTTCAAGACAACTGCGTGACTTCAACGAGTTTCGTGGCCATCTCTTAATACCTCTGTGAGGCTTCTGCATATTTATAGAACTGTGTTAATGCTTCATAGGCATTTGTTAGTACAGAGCTTCTATACAGTTTTTATAACGTTTGTAGAAAGCCTTAAAAAATAACAACATGTTGCTTTTGGATGGCTTTACTCCCACATTTCTCTTAGCAGATATTTCCATTTATCACCACAGCCCAGGCATCTTTCATCCAGTGGACTCATTGCCCGACCTCAGACTCACAATCTGCCCAAATGAGATGCCAAGAAGCGAGTCAGCAACTAACATGTTGTTGCCTGGAGATACTATATAGTGGATCAAATGGAAGAAGAGGACTCATTGCTTAACTCCAAACTCACAGTCTGCCCCTAGTGAGATGTCGGAAAGCGACTCAGCAACTAACCTCCAATGGAAGAAGCGACCCACTCCTGAATGATCTGCGAATTGAACTCTGGGCACAGTGCAAGGAACTCATTGGCAAGCTGCACTTTGCTATACTAGCGCCCTTCCGCCAACACTGCCGGCATGCATGCATAAAGGTAATAGTAGGCGTGGCTATTAACCAGCATCCCAGTAGTGGTGGATGGGCTACCACAGCGGCATGGGAGGGATTGTCGTACAAATCGCCAAGTGGCTTTTTCAAATGTCAAAAGAGCAGCAGCGCCGGGAAATGCCCGGACGGACTCCCACCCATGCGCCCGCCAATTAACTTTAATTAATTGCGAGCGTGCAATTACAACAAGAACAACACGACAACAACAACAACTTATTAACCACAACCGCAGCAGCAGGAGCAGTCGCACAATCGCTCAAGTGGGCGCAAAAGGCGAGCACAGAAGCGCAGGGAATTAAAAATCAGCAATCATCAAAACAACAACAACAGCAGCAACAACAACAACAACAACAACAACAACGCCAAAAAGGATCTCGAAATCCTAAGTAGGCGAAAGTTAAACGTTTTTTAATTGAAGTCAGCGAAGGCAGCAGCAACAGCAGCAGCACACGGCCGGGGTTGACTGTGTGGATGGTGGCCGAGTCGCCCATGCAAGCCAGAACACATCACCCCGCCCCGCCGCCGCCCGCTTTATTAACTGTTTTGGTGTGACAAAATGCAAATTTTTAATTGCGAATTACTTTCGAGAACTCAAAATGCGGCAAAATTCGCTCGCAACTCGAAATGTCACTAATTGCACTTTACTGGCGCAAATTGCGCTGCTTTTGAGCCTTTGTGCAGAGTTGTGCAGGTCGGAGAGGGGGGGAGGGGGCTGCTGACTGCGTGACTGTGGCCGTACTAAGGACGGGGACGAGTCGTTTGCTGGCAAATCAATTCAGAGGCAGACCCCGCAGTGCTACCACGTTCACTAATGACATGGATTGCCATGGCTCAAAAGTGTGGATTGCTCTGAGAAAGTGGACGCTCCTTGTGTGTTACTCATAACCAAGAAGCCACTAAGAGGCACATGCGTACGCTTGCATCTGCCTCAAGAGCAGGCGACCCAACTAAGAGGCGGGGATGCGAACAGATAGTGGCAGAATGCACTGAATCGAGCACGAAGGAACGAGATAAGCAGCATCACTCGGGATAGGAAGCGTTGAAAGGAGTTTGCTAGAGCCTTATGATCCGATTAGGAGCGACGTAAACCATTCTACAAAGTGAATTTAACACTATTGGAATATAGTTTGTGTCAAGGAGTAAGGATACATCATCAAAAAGGCACTTATTAATAGTTTGGCTGAATTTCGAAGAAATAGCTGGGGATGCAATCACAGATCAAGCAACCACCTGAGGTGGCGGCCCATAAATTATGAACTATGTAGCAAATCTTATGAGAAATAGGTAAATTCAAGTCTACGTCGTTGTAACCAGAGTATAGATAGATAGATAGATATATTTAGGGGTGTTATACACTGCGACCTGAAATATCTATTGTGATGCCCCTATTTATTTGAAAGATAAGGATGGTCTCATCAATAAATCTTCCGTCAGGATAATTTCCGACAGGATTTCATACATTTTGGAGGAATCCAATTGAGGGATCTTGCTCATATCTAAGATATAATCTCCAAAACACCTGAGTCTTTGGTGTGCCAATGGTCCGCGGTCCGTAATCAGGTGCAGTGAGGTTTCATCACTTTCTCCACAGAATCGACAGATGGCATCAGAAGATAGACCCAACTTGTTCAAATGGTAGTTGAGTCTACAATGTCCGCTTAAAATGCCTGTGATGATTCTTAATTTACTCCGAGACATATCTATTAAGTCCTTAGCTCTTTTAGGATTAAAATCTCCAAGAAGAGCTTTGGACTGTCCTAATGCCGGAAGAGTTTTCCAGGTTAGACTTCTTTTTGCATCTGTACACTTCTTCAGCAGACCTCCAATGGTATTGGATAATAGTCCACAGAAGGGTTCAGGGCCGCTGAAGTGAGAGGCCGCAGCCTTCCTAGCTAAGCTATCAGCCTTCTCATTTCCCTCTCCTCTTGTGTGGCCTGGTACCCACATTAGAGATAGCTTGTTCATACTGCCTAGGGAGTTTAGCTTCCCAATACAGTTCCACACAAGTTTAGACCTCAGACTCTCGAGTGCTGCTTGACTATCAGATAGTATCACGATGTTTTTCCCCCGACACTCCCTGTCAATGTTGATCTGGGCACATCTTTCAATAGCGTGAATCTCCGCTTTAGGAATGCTTGGAAAAGAACCCATTGGTTCCCAGTCCAAATATTCCTGCCCCAGTTTCGTCCATTGTCTTAGAACCGTCAGTATACCATAAGAGGGAGTTTTCTCTAATTTTATACATCTCAGTTGGACCTTTCCATTCTTTTTTGCCACTCATCTTTGTACTGTGTTTGTGTGCAAAGTTGACTTTTCTTGGCATAACATCCTTGTGAGATTTTAGGATACCGTATTCTTGAGTAGAATTTTTACCCCATATAAATATTTTGGGTGTAATTTGATTCTCTCGAGATAATTTCTTGTATTCTGGTAAGAGATTTGCTAGCAGAGTCTTGAATTACTAGATGGAAGGGTGTTAGATCCAGTATAACTTCCATTGCTGCTGTTGGACAGGTGCGCATAGCTCCAATGATAACAAGACAGGCACGGCGATGTACTTTACTTAATGCAGATTTCGCTGTCTTGAGTCTGACTCTATTTGATCAGGCTACAGAACCATAGGTGACGATTGGTCTCACCATCATCGTATACATCCAGCGAACGATTTTTGGGTTACATCCCCAAGATTTACCAGCAAGCCGTCTGCATATCATTAAGGAAGCTGTAGCCCTCTTGGTGGTTGCTGTCAGATGAGCTTTCCACAATCACTTTTTGTCGAAAATGACTCCGAGGTATTTGGTCTCAGAGCTAATATCGACCTGTGTACCATTTAGAAGAATAGGTTTCATATATGGTAGAGATCTTTTTCTAGTGAACGGCACAATGGTGGTCTTTGAGGCCTGTTCCCCTGCACCACTCACTAGCTGCTAATAAGCCCCTCTGGATAATATCACAAAGAGTGGATTCAGATTTTCCTCTAGCTAGACATGATATGCCTAGATTTGTGAGTTTTACCAGAAGATCATCAACTACTATGCTCCACAAAATGGGTGATAATACCCCCCCCCCCCCCTGCGGACATCCTTTATTGACTTTTGTCACCGGCTTCAGCTTCAGTCAGTCTACTGTTGAGTAAAGCTCGTATGCAATTGGAAGTGGCATTATCTATTCCTCTATTGTTAAGAGCCCTAATCATATATTCATGAGGAGTGTTGTCAAAAGCCCCCTCAATATCGAGAAAGACACAAAGTGCTATTTCTTTTTTATCCAGTGCTGCCTGAATGAAATCAGTCAGATGGTATAGTGCGCGGTTTCAGTCGATTTTCCCGCAATATATGCAAACTGACAAGGATGTAAAGGTTCCCTTTTCAATACGGTCTCAAGGAGACGTATATTAACTATTTTCTCCATTGCTTTAAGTACAAAGGATGTCAAACTGATAGGCCTGAAGGATTTGGGATGGGCCATATCCTTCTTGCCTACCTTGGGAATAAATACCACTTTAGCTCTGCGCCATGCTTCCGTATGTACCCAAAAGCAAGACTTGCCCTAGTGATATTTACCAGGCGCGGAATCAGTGCCTCACCACTCTTTTGGAGAAGGATTGGGAAAATACCATCCGCACCCGGCGATTTATATGGCTGAAAAGAGCTGATGGCCCATTCAACCTCTCAGTAGTTATAATTTCTTTGGCCACCTTCCAGCCAATCTTGCTTGCTCTTCTAGGAAGAGCATCCATCTGCAAAGATGGCGGTAACTGGATCGAGCTCCCAGGAAAGTGCACACGCAGCAAAAGGAGAGTGCGATCCTCTTCATTTGCCGTGAACGTCCCATCCTCAGATTTCAATGCCAGCTTTAAATCGACTTTGTTTTTCGCAAGAGCTCTATGGAGTCGTGCTACTTCAGGAGTCGATTCTACACTTTCACAAAAGGATCTAAAGCTAGTCCTTTTGGCTTGTCTGATCTCTTTGTTATAGATCGTCAACTCTTTTTTATATTCTTCCCAGTCCCCCGTATGCTTAGCTAGATTGAATAGCCTACGCGCCTTAGTACTTCTAGTAGACAGACTAGAGTTCCACCAAGGAACATTCCTGCTGTTTTTCTTTGTTCTTAGAGGACAAGATAAAACATAGGATTCGGAAATGATTCCATTCAGCTCATTGACACCCTCCTCTAGCGCCACCGGATTTTTATATATTCCTTGGATGTTTGAGGATGAGAGTAGTGAATGCACTGAACTATCGAAGAATTCCCAGTTAGTATACCTAGGATTTCTAAAAACTACCGTTTTTGTGACGATACCTCCTATATCGAACTCAATTCTGCTGTGGTCCGACAGAGAGGGTTCGTTCAAAACTTTCCAATAACCAGAGTATACAGAGTAAAGAAACTTAAACGTCAAACGGCAAAGCAGCGAAATAAAGCAGAAGGACGTTGTACATGAATCCACTGAAAATCGTGGTGAATCCACTCAAAACCGTGATGTGTCTGCTACGGACGCTGGCAGCGAAAAAGAGTTTCTTTGCTCTGTGTTCTCTGGTTGTAACCTTACACCATGGCATCCCACGAGATACACGTCATATTGCTTCTAATTGCCCATACCAAGCTATCAAAAAGGATTGCTCTCTTCGACGGGGTGCCCAGAGTTGTTTATAAGGAAGAGAGGCGTGGCCTTTATTTGAACATCCCCACTTCTTGTGACTGGCTTTGTAGCGTCAATATACTTATTCACCAAGAATTTGGCATATATCCTAAGTTTAAACTCATACCAATAGAGGGCGTGGCTCTCAAAATGTCCCTCCCATTTTTGGTTTAGGGTTTTATACTAGCACTCAGAACCTTCCTGTGAAGTTCCGTTGCCGATTCTTCACAGGCCCCCAGAATAGAATATTGTCCTACGGCTCCGCGGGGGAGCAAAGTTGTGGGCGTGGCAGTATTAGTAATCTGCCCATAGAACGTACCATAGTGCGGGCCTAATGTATGCTGCTACTTAGTTCCCATGTCATCATTACGAGGCTAAATTTAAGGGGAGTCCCAAAGTTCGTTATATGGGAGGCAAGTCCTTTATCTGCTTCAAGGTCCTTACATGGAGAGAAGGCGTGTCCTTTCTTTTAGGTCCTTATATGGAGAGAAGGCGTGTCCTTTCTCCAATCAACCCCTTTTCGCAAATGCCTTTATAACGACGACATATGCTTCTCTCCATGCCATTTCGTCCACAAAACTCTTATATACATACATATATGAATGAATAAGTGTTTAATAGTGGGCGTGGCAACAAATATATACCACCCACATTTTGCATGGTGTCTCTGGTAGAGCCCACATCTACATAACTACCCAATGACGTCACTATACCATCAAATGGACCGGAGTCTACTCATATTAAAAAAGATGCCCTCAGTTGCGTATATGGGAGGTAGGCGTGGTCTGTGTCCAAATGGGCTTATATAGCGATCTGGTTCTGCCTTTTGATCCAGGCTATAATTTTGCAAAGTTTCATTAAGATCTTTGGAACGGTGCGGAAGAAAAGTGGCCACAGACGGACAGATGGACAGACGGACGGACGGATAGATGGACAGATAGATAGATAGACAGATGAACAGAGGGAGAGACGGACAGACGGAGAGACAGACAGACAGATGAACAGACAGACAGATGAGAGATAGATGGACAGATGGACAGAGAGGCAGATGGACAGACGGAGAGATGGACAGACGGACAGTGGGACAAATGGACAGACGGAGAGACGGAGAGACAGACAGACAGACAGACAGACAGACAGACAGACAGACAGACAGATGAACAGATGAACAGATGGACAGATGGACAGACAGACAGACAGACAGATGAACAGAGAGGCAGATGGACAGACGGAGAGATGGACAGACGGACAGTGGGACAAATGGACAGACAGACAGACAGACAGACAGGCAGACAGACAGATGAACAGATGAACAGATGGACAGATGGACAGACAGACAGACAGACAGATGAACAGAGAGGCAGATGGACAGACGGAGAGATGGACAGACGGACAGTGGGACAAATGGACAGACGGACAGACGGAGAGACAGACAGACAGACAGACAGACAGACAGACAGACAGATGAACAGAGAGGCAGATGGACAGACGGAGAGATGGACAGACGGACAGTGGGACAAATGGACAGACAGACAGACAGACAGACAGGCAGACAGACAGATGAACAGATGAACAGATGGACAGATGGACAGACAGACAGACAGACAGATGAACAGAGAGGCAGATGGACAGACGGAGAGATGGACAGACGGACAGTGGGACAAATGGACAGACAGACAGACAGACAGACAGACAGACAGACAGACAGACAGACAGATGAACAGATGAACAGATGGACAGATGGACAGACGGACAGTGGGACAAATAGACAGACGGACATACAGACAGATAAGCAGATGAATAGACGGATATACGGACAGACGGACAAAATCAAAATTACTCAGTAAGTGATTCTGGTTATATGTAGATACCTGCCACGCCTCCTTCTGGTAGTTGAAAAGCCTCCTAAACCCCACAAACCTAGCATTACCCTTGTTTCCCCCCTTTTAAGGCCCTTTTCAAGTACCTTTTTAAGGGTAAAGGTTATAAAGATATGAGTTGTGGGTGTGGCAGTTGTTATTTTCCCACTCACTATGGACCGTATGCATATTATGGTCAAATATTATGTCATTCCATTATCAGGATTAGGAGCGCATCTGCAGTCACTTCAAGTGAGATGTTGAGAGTTCCACAGATGGGAGATGGGCGTGTTAATTAATAGATTTTGCCCATATAATTTCGCCAATAGAGTTCCATCTCCTGGTCACAATTACGACAATTGTTCTTGAAAGATTTGGTGGAATAGTGGTCACAACCAGACTGATAAAAGGGCATGGCTTAAGCGGCTCAGGCAGTGACGCTAATCAGGAACACATACGAGTGTGTCCCCAGTTTATAGCAGAGAATAAGACTAAATGGGGAACAAGTTGTTGGAGTCCCAAGCTTCCATAAACTGTAAGAAAGTATACACACATGCATATATAATACATATATACATATATAATACATATAGATATATATATATATATATATATATATATATATATATATATATATATATATATATATATATATATATATATATATATATATATATGTATTATATATGTATATATGTATGTTCACAGCTGACACTCCTCTTTAGGGTTGAACTGCATACACTCAGCATTAACCTTTGTATGACTCGGCCACTTCTCCTCAGACAGACTAATAAACAAATTCTCATTAAAAACACTTCCTTCCACTAAAAACACGACGAAACACCCTGTTGCAGCGCCATCTAGCGGCGAACAGCTCATACTCAGTGCAACAGTGCAGGCGGTTCGTGCCTCGGCTACAAGAACCAACTTATTATGGTACCATTACCGCGGAAGGTTTGAGGAAAAACTGGCACTAGCGGAGTTGCAAACTTGCAATTATAGCGGCATGACTGCTATTTCATATTTATAGAATGTTTCGATTGATTTATTATGGATGATGCTATAACACCCTCTCCTACTCAGAAAAAACCATCCCTTAAACATACAGCATACAATATTCGACACTGTTACCATGCCCCAGGAATGGACAACGAAAAAATCATTCCTATACAAAAACATATCGAATCATAGATCACGTTAAGACGAATACCCACCCATGTCTCGACTATCTCTACTATCCTGTAACGTAAAATCCCTACTATCAAAACGACTGGAATCAATTATAGCCAAACGTCTTAACTTGTCCTAACAAAAGAACCGATTATCAATGTCCAGGGCAAGTAGGCTTTAAGCCAAATAAAGGGACCATAGACGCTCTCCTGTATCTAGACCACCATATCACAAATAAGCCGTCAAAACGAAAGCATATACGAGTATATATCGGTCCTATCGGTAGATCCCGAAAGAGAATTTGTCAGATTTGCCTGGCACAACTATTGGAGTGGAGGGTGGGCCCAAAAACACCAAGATTTGTGGCACTCCTTTCGTTCCAAGAGAAAGATACGAGTTCGAGTCAATGGATGGGGTTTCTGAGACGAGGCCTGTATATAATTCCACAGGGATCACCATTGTCGGTGTCCTTATTTCGGATAGAAACTGTAGAACAATCATTCCAAAGAGATTCTTTAACCACTCCATATACATATGCAGGTGAGGTGACATGTACCTCATCGCAAAAGGTGGCTTGCACCTCACCAAGTCAGATATGGAAAATCAGCCTCATTTAAATATTGGTTATTCAAGAAATTGACCCGAGCGGGAACTACAAAACCGACTCAGCCAGCTAGGTCAGACCTCGGTATGCCCATTGCTACATGTAAGCTACTAATGTATAGTATATCCTTAGATGCAGCGAGAAAGTGCTGGACAGAAGAAAAAGGTGCGTCTGAAGGACCAGTGCTGGACTGAAGGAGCAGCTGCTGGACTGAAGGAGCAGTAGCTGGGCTGAAGTAGCAGGTGCTGGACTGAAAGAGCAGTTGCTGGACTGAAGGAGCAGGTGCTGGACTGAAGGAGCAGGTGCTGGACTGAAAGAGCAGTGCTGGACTGAAGGAGCAGGTGCTGGACTGAAGGAGCAGGTGCTGGACTGAAAGAGCAGTGCTGGACTGAAGGAGCAGGTGCTGGACTGAAGGAGCAGGTGCTGGGCTGAAGTAGCAGGTGCTGGACTGAAGGAGCAGTAGCTGGGCTGAAGTAGCAGGTGATGGACTGAAGGAGTAGTGCTAGAATGAAGGAAAAGGTGCTGGAGTTAAGGAGAAGTGCTGGACTGAAGGAGTAGGTGCTGGACTGAAAGAGCAGTGCTGGACTGAAAGAGCAGTTGCTGGACTGAAGGAGCAGGTGATGGACTGAAGGAGCAGTAGCTGGACTGAAGGCGCAGTGCTGGACTGAAGTAGCAGGTGATGGACTGAAGGAGCAGGTGATGGACTGAAGGAAAAGGTGCTGGAGTTAAGGAGAAGTGCTGGACTGAAGGAGTAGGTGCTGGACTGAAGGAGCAGTAGCTGGACTGAAGTAGCAGGTGATGGACTGAAGGAGCAGTAGCTGGACTGAAGGCGCAGTGCTGGACTGAAGTAGCAGGTGATGGACTGAAGGAGCAGGTGATGGACTGAAGGAAAAGGTGCTGGAGTTAAGGAGCAGTGCTGGACTGAAGGAACAGGTGCTGGAGTTAAGGAGCAGGCGGTGATCGGAAGGAGCAGGTGATGGACTGAAGGAGCAGTAGCTGGGCTGAAGTAGCAGGTGATGGACTGAAGGAGTAGTGCTAGAATGAAGGAAAAGGTGCTGGAGTTAAGGAGAAGTGCTGGACTGAAGGAGTAGGTGCTGGACTGAAGGAGCAGTAGCTGGACTGAAGGAGCAGGTGCTGGACTGAAAGAGCAGTTGCTGGACTGAAGGAGCAGGTGCTGGACTGAAGGAGCAGGTGCTGGACTGAAAGAGCAGTGCTGGACTGAAGGAGCAGGTGCTGGACTGAAGGAGCAGGTGCTGGACTGAAAGAGCAGTGCTGGACTGAAGGAGCAGGTGCTGGACTGAAGGAGCAGGTGCTGGACTGAAGGAGCAGTTGCTGGACTGAAGGAGCAGGTGCTGGACTGAAGGAGCAGGTGCTGGACTGAAGGAGCAGGTGCTGGACTGAAAGAGCAGTGCTGGACTGAAGGAGCAGGTGCTGGGCTGAAGTAGCAGGTGCTGGACTGAAGGAGCAGTTGCTGGACTGAAGGAGCAGGTGCTGGGCTGAAGTAGCAGGTGCTGGACTGAAGGAGCAGTAGCTGGGCTGAAGTAGCAGGTGATGGACTGAAGGAGTAGTGCTAGAATGAAGGAAAAGGTGCTGGAGTTAAGGAGAAGTGCTGGACTGAAGGAGTAGGTGCTGGACTGAAAGAGCAGTGCTGGACTGAAGGAGCAGGTGCTGGAATGAAGGAGCAGTAGCTGGGCTGAAGTAGCAGGTGATGGACTGAAGTAGCAGGTGCTGGGCTGAAGTAGCAGGTGCTGGACTGAAGTAGCAGGTGATGGACTGAAGGAGCAGTAGCTGGGCTGAAGTAGCAGGTGATGGACTGAAGGAGTAGTGCTAGAATGAAGGAAAAGGTGCTGGAGTTAAGGAGAAGTGCTGGACTGAAGGAGTAGGTGCTGGACTGAAAGAGCAGTGCTGGACTGAAAGAGCAGTGCTGGACTGAAGGAGCAGGTGCTGGGCTGAAGTAGCAGGTGCTGGACTGAAGGAGCAGTTGCTGGACTGAAGGAGCAGGTGCTGGGCTGAAGTAGCAGGTGCTGGACTGAAGTAGCAGGTGATGGACTGAAGGAGCAGTAGCTGGGCTGAAGTAGCAGGTGATGGACTGAAGGAGTAGTGCTAGAATGAAGGAAAAGGTGCTGGAGTTAAGGAGAAGTGCTGGACTGAAGGAGTAGGTGCTGGACTGAAAGAGCAGTGCTGGACTGAAGGAGCAGGTGCTGGAATGAAGGAGCAGTAGCTGGGCTGAAGTAGCAGGTGATGGACTGAAGTAGCAGGTGATGGACTGAAGGAAAAGGTGCTGGAGTTAAGGAGCAGTGCTGGACTGAAGGAACAGGTGCTGGAGTTAAGGAGCAGGCGGTGATCGGAAGGAGCAGGTGCTGAACTGAAGGAGCAGGTGCTGGGCTGAAGTAGCAGGTGCTGGACTGAAGTAGCAGGTGATGGACTGAAGGAGCAGTAGCTGGGCTGAAGTAGCAGGTGATGGACTGAAGGAGTAGTGCTAGAATGAAGGAAAAGGTGCTGGAGTTAAGGAGAAGTGCTGGACTGAAGGAGCAGGTGCTGGACTGAAGTAGCAGGTGATGGACTGAAGGAGCAGTAGCTGGACTGAAGGAGTAGTACTAGAATGAAGGAACAGGTGCTGGACTGAAGGAGTAGGCGCTGGTCTGAAGCGGCAGGTGCTGGACTGAAGTAGCAGAATTGATAGTAGCTAGAAGAACCTGACCTGATATAACTGTCAAGTGCCCAAAAGATCTATTATCTATAGGTAGGTTAGGCAGGCCGCATCACCTAGAAAACAGTGACGCCACTTAGACCACCCCAGTTGGGTCCGTTGTGAGCCGCGGGTGCGGGACGTTGCTACGCTTCCCCCCCAGTTGAACCAATCTGAGCCTGTAAGAAAGCGTAGAGCTCTAACACCTGACTGGCGTAGATTATCCATACTTGTTATGAAGTGGGATCCTAGTAAATGTTCCGTACTTCTAGCAAAAGCTGGTCATGTATAGAAGGGATGCTGGACCGTTTCCAGTTCCTCCTCGTTCCTGCAGCTGCGACAGAACGTATAAACTCCCATTCTTCTTGCATGATTTCCTATTAAGCAATGTCCCGTGAGGGCTCCTATTAGAGCCCTAATTTGTAGTCCGTTGAGTCTAATGATATTCTTGCTATAATCTCTAAATAGACCAAGTATAGGTAGCGTCATAAGTTTCCTGGGCCCTCGGTACTCATGGTACTAGTTTGGGGATTGCCTCTAACGACTTCTGCAGGAGTTTCATGGACGAGGAGGAACAAAGAGTCCGTTGAACACCTGTTATGCAAGTGTCCAGCGCTGTCTAGAAGGAGGCGTACTTTCCAGGGTGACCACTTTCAGGACTCTCTAGAAGACATTCCAAATAAGAAAGTAAGCCCCATCAACTGCCTTATAAAAAGCTCAAGTAGCTGCACTTCTGAAAGGGAAGGGACCAGTGTGTGTCATGTGGCATCACAAAGGGTCAATCCTGGCTTAGGTCGTTCTTTGGCGACTGCTCAACCTACCATATTAACAATCGGTGTTCCTACTCTGGATACTATACTATAAGGACACTATACTATAAGGACACTATACTATAAGGATAGTATACTATGAGGATACTATACTATAAGGATACTATACTATAAGGATACTATACTATAAGGATACTATATACAAGAAACCCACCAGCTGACCTATAGTAGTATCATATAGTATCATAGTATCATATAGATAGAATCATAGATCATAGTACTCTTGACCACGCCTTCATGGTAATGATTTTTTGTTTGTTTTTTCCATGTCGATACAACACCAGTGGAGTCTCCAATACTCCTTCCCAACTGCATTGGCAATTCACTTCAAGCCAAGAGTTTATCCCTAACGTTGCTGGTCTCAACTCATCACCGCACCTGCTCCACACATCAGATATACCGACCAGCAGTCACACTTTCACCGCATCGTTTGTTGGCGATACATATATATATATATATATATATATATATAATGATCTAATGGAAGGCTCAAATTGCCACCAGACACATGCAGATCCACCTTAACTATCTGGAAGTGCTGCTAGCGAACTGGAGAATGAAGCTCAAAGAATCCAAATGTGCACACGCCACGTTCACTTTGAGCTTTGGAACTTACTCCTCTCTTAAAATAAATGGAGAAAGCATCCCCCAAACCGGTGACAACAGGTATTTAGGCATTAATCTTCACCAAAGGGTCACAAGGACCAATCATACAGAAGCTACGAATATCAAGTGAAGATGAAATAAGTCAACTTTGTTGGGGTGCAGACAAAAACTCCAATATACCTTCCATAGAATGCCATTGTAAAGCCAAAGTGGTATCCAATTGTGGGGCACAGCATCGTCCTCGCATATTGAAACACACCCCAACGCAGTCACTCAACATGCTTAAGGATTATCACGGCAATCACAGGTACACAAACAGCGAAACTATGAACAGAGGATAAAAGTACCCAGGATAAGAGAAGAAGTAAGGAAATGCTGCAGAAGGCACTTACAGCAGCTGGTGGACACCACCCGAACACGCAGCCAAGGATCTTATTAACAAATAAAAGTCATGTGGCTTTAAAAAGGAAAGATGACCTTAACAAAAATTCCTACTCCAGTACTAGTCTAGGATTTTATGTGAATCTGCAGGGCAACAAGCTTTCAATTTTATAGATGAGTCCTTCATTTCACAAACTATGTCGAGCATTTTAAAGGGATTTCATCCTCATCCGAACTCAAAATGAGTTATGGACGAGGAAGAGAGTGGAACATGTCACAAACTATGTCGAGCATTTTAAAGGGATTTCATCCTCATCCGAACTCAAAATGAGTTATGGATGAGGAAGAGAGTGGAACATGTCACAAACTATGTCGAACATTTTAAAGGGAGTTCATCCTCATCCGAACTCAAAATGAGTTATGGACGAGGAAGAGAGTGGAACATGTCACAAACTATGTCGAGCATTTTAAAGGGATTTCATCCTCATCCGAACTCAAAATGAGTTATGGACGAGGAAGAGAGTGGAACATGTCACAAACTATGTCGAGCATTTTAAAGGGATTTCATCCTCATCCGAACTCAACATGAGTTATGGACGAGGAAGAGAGTGGAACATGTCACAAACTATGTCGAGCATTTTAAAGGGATTTCATCCTCATCCGAACTCAAAATGAGTTATGGACGAGGAAGAGAGTGGAACATGTCACAAACTATGTCGAGCACTTTAAAGGGAGTTCATCCTCATCCGAACTCAAAATGAGTTATGGACGAGGAAGAGAGTGGAACATGTCACAAACTATGTCGAGCATTTTAAAGGGATTTCATCCTCATCCGAACTCAAAATGAGTTATGGACGAGGAAGAGAGTGGAACATGTCACAAACTATGTCGAGCATTTTAAAGGGATTTCATCCTCATCCGAACTCAAAATGAGTTATGGATGAGGAAGAGAGTGGAACATGTCACAAACTATGTCGAGCATTTTAAAGGGATTTCATCCTCATTCGAACTCCAAATGAGTTATGGACGAGGAAGAGAGTGGAACATGTCACAAACTATGTCGAGCATTTTAAAGGGATTTCATCCTCATCCGAACTCAAAATGAGTTATGGACGAGGAAGAGAGTGGAACATGTCACAAACTATGTCGAGCAATTTAAAGGGAGTTCATCCTCATCCGAACTCAAAATGAGTTATGGACGAGGAAGAGAGTGGAACATGTCACAAACTATGTCGAGCATTTTAAAGGGATTTCATCCTCATCCGAACTCAAAATGAGTTATGGACGAGGAAGAGAGTGGAACATGTCACAAACTATGTCGAGCATTTTAAAGGGATTTCATCCTCATCCGAACTCAAAATGAGTTATGGATGAGGAAGAGAGTGGAACATGTCACAAACTATGTCGAGCATTTTAAAGGGATTTCATCCTCATTCGAACTCCAAATGAGTTATGGACGAGGAAGAGAGTGGAACATGTCACAAACTATGTCGAGCATTTTAAAGGGATTTCATCCTCATCCGAACTCAAAATGAGTTATGGATGAGGAAGAGAGTGGAACATGTCACAAACTATGTCGAGCATTTTAAAGGGATTTCATCCTCATCCGAACTCAAAATGAGTTATGGACGAGGAAGAGAGTGGAACATGTCACAAACTATGTCGAGCATTTTAAAGGGATTTCATCCTCATCCGAACTCAAAATGAGTTATGGACGAGGAAGAGAGTGGAACATGTCACAAACTATGTCGAGCATTTTAAAGGGATTTCATCCTCATCCGAACTCAAAATGAGTTATGGATGAGGAAGAGAGTGGAACATGTCACAAACTATGTCGAGCATTTTAAAGGGATTTCATCCTCATTCGAACTCCCAATGAGTTATGGATGAGGAAGAGAGTGGAACATGTCACAAACTATGTCGAGCATTTTAAAGGGATTTCATCCTCATCCGAACTCAAAATGAGTTATGGACGAGGAAGAGAGTGGAACATGTCACAAACTATGTCGAACATTTTAAAGGGAGTTCATCCTCATCCGAACTCAAAATGAGTTATGGACGAGGAAGAGAGTGGAACATGTCACAAACTATGTCGAGCATTTTAAAGGGATTTCATCCTCATCCGAACTCAAAATGAGTTATGGACGAGGAAGAGAGTGGAACATGTCACAAACTATGTCGAGCATTTTAAAGGGATTTCATCCTCATCCGAACTCAAAATGAGTTATGGACGAGGAAGAGAGTGGAACATGTCACAAACTATGTCGAGCATTTTAAAGGGATTTCATCCTCATCCGAACTCAAAATGAGTTATGGACGAGGAAGAGAGTGGAACATGTCACAAACTATGTCGAGCACTTTAAAGGGAGTTCATCCTCATCCGAACTCAAAATGAGTTATGGACGAGGAAGAGAGTGGAACATGTCACAAACTATGTCGAGCATTTTAAAGGGATTTCATCCTCATCCGAACTCAAAATGAGTTATGGACGAGGAAGAGAGTGGAACATGTCACAAACTATGTCGAGCATTTTAAAGGGATTTCATCCTCATCCGAACTCAAAATGAGTTATGGACGAGGAAGAGAGTGGAACATGTCACAAACTATGTCGAGCATTTTAAAGGGATTTCATCCTCATCCGAACTCAAAATGAGTTATGGACGAGGAAGAGAGTGGAACATGTCACAAACTATGTCGAGCACTTTAAAGGGAGTTCATCCTCATCCGAACTCAAAATGAGTTATGGACGAGGAAGAGAGTGGAACATGTCACAAACTATGTCGAGCATTTTAAAGGGATTTCATCCTCATCCGAACTCAAAATGAGTTATGGACGAGGAAGAGAGTGGAACATGTCACAAACTATGTCGAGCATTTTAAAGGGATTTCATCCTCATCCGAACTCAAAATGAGTTATGGATGAGGAAGAGAGTGGAACATGTCACAAACTATGTCGAGCATTTTAAAGGGATTTCATCCTCATTCGAACTCCCAATGAGTTATGGATGAGGAAGAGAGTGGAACATGTCACAAACTATGTCGAGCATTTTAAAGGGATTTCATCCTCATCCGAACTCAAAATGAGTTATGGACGAGGAAGAGAGTGGAACATGTCACAAACTATGTCGAGCACTTTAAAGGGAGTTCATCCTCATCCGAACTCAAAATGAGTTATGGACGAGGAAGAGAGTGGAACATGTCACAAACTATGTCGAGCATTTTAAAGGGATTTCATCCTCATCCGAACTCAAAATGAGTTATGGACGAGGAAGAGAGTGGAACATGTCACAAACTATGTCGAGCATTTTAAAGGGATTTCATCCTCATCCGAACTCAAAATGAGTTATGGACGAGGAAGAGAGTGGAACATGTCACAAACTATGTCGAGCATTTTAAAGGAATTTCATCCTCATCCGAACTCAAAATGAGTTATGGATGAGGAAGAGACTGGAACAGCAACTCATCGAATAACTACTTGAAATAATGTGAGGACTTGTGGAGATATCCTATGCAGAAGGCATCTCTTCAGCTCTATAGTGACCTGCTCCACCCCACAACTACCGCAGAGGTCACTTAATTTATGAGCCAGTCCCAGTGAATGGACCACAATCCCAAAATATGCAGGTGGGTAATCACTAAAAGTCCGACCCGAGAGGCGTTCTTTTGCACCAAATCAGGTCACTGCATCTTTTAGAGTGTGGCCCTCGTTGAAATTGTCCCCAGGATCACTTCCCTCTAAATACTTGTTTAAGGATATTCTGCTGTGCCTGAGTGTCTTGACGGAAGTTTTCATGGCAGCATAATTCCTTCCTTATGACCTCAGCTCAATTGTGATGCGGAACGGAAGAGCACAGGTCCAGATTGAAGTGTGGTTCAT
Organism: Clusia tigrina; assembly: GCA_920105625.2. Classification (NCBI taxonomy): domain Eukaryota; kingdom Metazoa; phylum Arthropoda; class Insecta; order Diptera; family Clusiidae; genus Clusia; species Clusia tigrina. The sequence goes on from OV050032.1 coordinate 201,561,469, forward strand.
GTTCCTGCAAACGTTGCTTTGTTCTCACTTTAAAGTCCGCCTTCCCCCCTCCCCGGTTGGAATCCGTCTCTGACCCCCACCTATGCTGCTTAGCTTAAAAACCTTTCACACACTTCCGCCTGTTTACTTTCAATTTAAAGTTCTCTCTCCCTTCTCATGCTTCTTGTTAACTTCTATCGCACCTCCCCGCCTCCTTGCCCTGCCCTGCCCTGCCCTGCTTTCCCGCGCAGCGCTACACTTGACTTATCTATTCCGCCGTCCGTCTGTTTGTTTGTCTCCGGCCTCTCGAATTGTTCCAAATTCAATTCAATCGTCAGTGTCGTCGTTTAATCGAATTTTTTGTTAGCCCGGGTGCCATTGTCACCGCCTCCCACCCGCCTCCGCCACTCCTGCCCGCAGTCCTTGTCCTTGTCGCTGGACTTTAATCACGGCGATTTGCGCGCCGTGTGCACAAGTGGCCTCTTCTATTGTTTTAGAACAGTTACACTCTTAGTGCGATGAGGATTTTTCGAGCACGCCGTGGGGAAAAGCGTGTGATTGTTGCTGTTCGCCCTCCGAACCACCACCCCAGCCCTGCCGCTGGCCTTGTTTGCTGCGCCACTCAGTGTGGACCTTTGTTTGTTCAGTGTTTGCCGCAGCACATCCTGCGGTGCTTGCTCTTTGTTTCGCTGGCTTGGAACTGCCTTTGAAGAGGGTGAGAGCACAATTGACCCCTGGTCGTCCTGGTGGTGGTGGTGGCAGTGGTGGTGGTATCAATCAATTTCATTTTCATTTGAGCTTAGCCAGCGTGTCCAATGACTTTATTAGCAGAGACCAACACTTATCTTTGGTCTTCACGCATATCGCTTCAAAGAGGCTTGTGTACACATGACGAGGCAGTCACAAAACACAGCGCCTCCCTTCCTCTCTGTCGCATGTCCTTGCTGTGTTTTAGAACCCCACTGGAGTAATGTGGAAAACAATTCCGAAGCATGCTTCCACTGACTCACTGTGAGTGCGGTTGCAAGGTCGTAATAACATGGTTCCATATGCTTTTCAGTTAATTAATCCTTCGCGGAACAGCCTTCAATTGGAAGATCCCGGTCTTTATTGTAGATTAAAAGGTGTGGTCAGATATATTTCCTAATTCCCAAATATGCACTGGACTTGTTCGACGCAAGAATCTAGTCAGGAATCGCTCTGAAGGTTGAAGACTTTCTAGCTGTAAGGACTTAGTAGCTGGGTGCTTAGAATTATGGTTGGCAATCTTTCCAGTTTGTCAGTTGCTTCTCTTTCACTCGCACGGCAAATTAAGTGAGTGGAAAGAGTGGAGTGCATATCAAGCTAACGATGAATCAAGTGAGGGCGTTGTAGTCAGGGTCAGTTCAGCTGCGTTCCGGGGAGCCACGCTATTTTATCCTTCCGAGCAGGCCCATACTGGCAGATATGTTCATTATATGAGTATATGAGTATGATGCTGCTATGCTCTGGCGCTGATTTGACGGCAGAGTGATGGGATCCTCCTCACTCGTTGTTCCCTGGTGTAGTCGAGGGAGAGCGCGAAAGGGAGAGCGCGAAAGGGAGAGACAGAGAGGTAGGGAGATAGGGAGAGAGATATTTGGAAATACAGGTAGTGAACAGGTGGAGATGCAGTAGAGTGACAGGGAGATATGCAAGTAGAAGAACAGGAAGAGAGACAGGCAAAGAGACAAGCAGAGAGACAGGTAGAGATACAGGCAAAGAGACAGGAAGAGAGACAGGTAGAGAGATATTTAGAGAGACAGGTAGAGACACATTGAGATTTACATGTGGAGATACAAGTAGAAAGGCAGGGAAATACAAGGAGAGGTTCTAGTAGAAGAACAAGACGAAAGAGAAGTAGAGAGGCAGGGATACTCGGTAAACATGTAGATAGACAGGAAGAGATTCAGGTAGAGATGCAATTAGGAAGATGGGCATAGAGAGTAGACAGACAGGCAGAGAGATAATTAGAGAGACAGGTGGATATACATGGTACAGAGACCGGTAGAGAGAGGGTTAGATATATAGGTAGAGATAAAGTAGAGAGGCAGGGAGAGGGATAGGCAGGTATACATATAGATACACAGGTGGATATAAGGTAGATGTACAGGCTGATATCCCGGTAGAGATAAAGTAGAGAGGGACAGGTAGATATACAGGTAGATGTGCAGGTAGATATCCCGGTAGATAGAGAGGTAAATATATGGGTAGAGGATTAAGTAGAGAAGCAGGGAGAGGGATAAGCAGATATGCAGGTATAGATGCAGGTAGGTATATAGGGAGAGATACTTGGAAAGAGAAAGATATACAGGGAGAGAGAAAGTCATGGAAAGAGAAAGACAGGGAGAGAGAAAGACAGGGAGAGAGTGAGACAGGGAAAGGGAAAGACAGGAAGGGATACGAGGAGAGAGAAAGGTAGCGAGAGATACAGGGAGACAGAAAGACAGAGGTATAGCGAGGAGAGATAGGCAGGGAGAATAGATAGAGAGATAGAGATAGGGAGAGAGAGATAGAGATAGAGAGAGATAGGAAGAGAGAGGATAGAGAGAGAGATAGAGGGAGATCGAGAGATAAGAAAAAGGAAAAAGGAAGAAAGCAGACAGAGACAGAGAAAGAGAGAGGTAGGAAAAAGGAATAAGGAAAAAGGAAGAAAGCAGACAGAGACAGAGAGACTGAGAGACAGAAAGAGAGAGTGAGACTGAGAGACAGAAAGAGAGAGAGAGAGCGAGAGAGATAGAGATAGGGAGAGATAGAGAGAGATAGAGGGAGATAGAGGGAGATAGAGAGAGATAGAGAGATAGGAAAACGGAAGAAAGCAGACAGAGACAGAGGGACAAAAAGAGAGAGCGAGTGAGATAGCGATATAGAGAGAGATAGAGAGATAGGAAAAAGGAAAAAGGAAGCAAGCAGACAGAGACAGAGAGACAGAGAGAGAGAGAGATAGAAAGAGAGAGATAGATATAGAGAGAGATAGAGAGAGATAGAGATATAGAGAGATAGAGAGATAGGAAAAAGGAAAAAGGAGAAAGCAGACAGAGATAGAGAGACAAAAAGAGAGAGCGAGAGAGATAGCGATATAGAGAGATGGGAAAAAGGAAGAAAGCAGACAGAGACAGAGGGACAAAAAGAGAGAGCGAGTTATATAGTGATATAGAGAGAGATAGAGAGATAGGAAAAAGGAAAAAGGAAGAAAGCAGACAGAGACAGAGAGACAGAGAGAGAGAGAGAGAGAGAGAGCGAAAGAGAGATAGGAAAAAGGAAAAAAGCAGACAGAGACAGCGAGACAGAGAGAGAGAGAGAGAGAGATAGAAAGAGATAGATAGAGATAGAGACAAATAGAGAGGAAACAGTATTGAAAGACCTGAAAGTACGCACATTCTAATCGGAAGGCATTGTAACCCATAAACTTCGAAGTGGGTATTTCTCAGCAAAATGTTGGCAATAAACGTGACCATCTCTCCTGTGACCACCGCCACCGCCAGAGCCACCGCCACCACCACCACCGCTTCCACTGCTGTTGTGCTTCATTTCTTTCTTTATTTCGTTCCTCCTTTCCTGCCTTCGCTCCTTTATGGGGCTCCATTATGCGCGCTAAACGCCGTTATTGTCCTGCGTAGTTGCATTTTCCATGCTAAATCAAGAAATATGAACTTGTTTTTAAACAATAAATTTCGGCATTAGCTGAAATGGCTCTTTCGCACTTTTTATTGCGGCTGCTGCCGCACGCACAGCGCACAAGGACTCATGGACGACTCCTTGCCACCGTCGTATGCCAAACCACACCAAACCACACCACGCCATGCCACGCCACAACACACCGATAAGGACATTTTTATTGTTGGTGTGCGCGCCGCTGCTATAATTGGCTTTATTTATGATCATTTTATGCTGGCGATGACATTGAAAATTGAAAGCAGAGCCTACAGAAGGGGTGGCGGCCAACTACCACCCCCCAGAACACAAAACAACAACAACAACACCAATTCTCAACTCAGCCAGCAATTTTGGGATATTTATGGGAAATTTTCTAATTAAAAAAAAGAAAAAACTCGGCCCACAAAAAATAAAATTGGGTACAAAAACTCCACAAATCAAGCTTAAAAATGTCCCCATTCAGCAGCTTCCGGCGGGGTCCACCAATGCGGTTCGCTCCCGCTGGAAACCAGAGTATTGTATAAATTGCGGCACTCGGCGGCGGCAAACAAAGCGTCGAGCAGGCCACACAAAAACACAGCCTCGCATACGTGCACACGCACACCAGCACACCCACTCACACGCACACACACTCAAGCACACACACCCACACACACGGAGGGAGATATGCCCCGGTAGGAAGTGCAAGTGCGAGTGCATCATCCTCAACACTCTTTTGTGTCTCGTAGAAAGAATGCTACGGGTATGGTTTAAAAACCCTAAATCTAGGGGGTTATGTGCCCCCACTTTCACCGCTGATTACATGGGAGAAATGTTCTAAGAGGGTTCAGGGGGGTCAGCAGGAGAACACCTCTTCCCCACAAACAGTTCCCGGCACTGAAACTTCCAACTAGCAAGTCTACTTTAATAGCCCCAAAGTTCCTTCCCCTGAAATTGCGATGTCCATCTTTCTTCTTCCGTTGACTGAAAGTTGTACGCTTTCCTTTTGCGTCTAAAAGTCCGGCGAGGCAGTGGGGGAATAGTCTGGTGGCTTTTCTGCTCGGTCATTGGAATTTCAATATAAGAACCAGGCGAACTTTCACTTCTTTGTATCGACACCCATTTAGACGAAATTATCTACGAAAACTATGACTCAGTGCGTCTTACGATTCCAACAGTTTTCCGTAGGTGATAGGAGTATGTTTGGACAAATCTGAAGATGGTGTCAACGAATCCAAACATGGCTTGAGTCAATACAAACAAGGCTTGAGTGAATAGAAACATAGTTTGAAGGAACCGTTCATGATTTGAATGAATACAAACATGGCTTGAATGAATACAAACATGGCTTGAGTGAATAGAAACATAGTTTGAAGGAACCGTTCATGATTTGAATGAATACAAACATGGCTTGAGTGAATACAAACATGGCTTGAGTGAATAGAAACATAGTTTGAAGGAACCGTTCATGATTTGAATGAATACAAACATGGCTTGAGTGAATACAAACATGGCTTGAGTGAATAGAAACATAGTTTGAAGGAACCGTTCATGATTTGAATGAATACAAACATGGCTTGAATGAATACAAACATGGCTTGAGTGAATAGAAACATAGTTTGAAGGAACCGTTCATGATTTGAATGAATACAAACATGGCTTGAGTGAATACAAACATGGCTTGAGTGAATAGAAACATAGTTTGAAGGAACCGTTCATGATTTGAATGAATACAAACATGGCTTGAATGAATACAAACATGGCTTGAGTGAATAGAAACATAGTTTGAAGGAACCGTTCATGATTTGAATGAATACAAACATGGCTTGAGTGAATACAAACATGGCTTGAGTGAATAGAAACATAGTTTGAAGGAACCGTTCATGATTTGAATGAATACAAACATAGCTTGAGTGAATACAAACATGGCTTGAGTGAATAGAAACATAGTTTGAAGGAACCGTTCATGATTTGAATGAATACAAACATGGCTTGAGTGAATACAAACTTGGCTTGAGTGAATAGAAACATAGTTTGAAGGAACCGTTCATGATTTGAATGAATACAAACATGGCTTGAGTGAATACAAACATGGCTTGAGTGAATAGAAACATAGTTTGAAGGAACCGTTCATGATTTGAATGAATACAAACATAGCTTGAGTGAATACAAACATGGCTTGAGTGAATAGAAACATAGTTTGAAGGAACCGTTCATGATTTGAATGAATACGAACATGGTTTGAGTGAATACAAACATGGCTTGAGTGAATAGAAACATAGTTTGAAGGAACCGTTCATGATTTGAATGAATACAAACATGGCTTGAATGAATACAAACATGGCTTGAGTGAATAGAAACATAGTTTGAAGGAACCGTTCATGATTTGAATGAATACAAACATGGCTTGAGTGAATACAAACATGGCTTGAGTGAATAGAAACATGGCTTGAGTGAATAGAAACATAGTTTGAAGGAACCGTTCATGATTTGAATGAATACAAACATAGCTTGAGTGAATACAAACATGGCTTGAGTGAATAGAAACATAGTTTGAAGGAACCGTTCATGATTTGAATGAATACAAACATAGCTTGAGTGAATACAAACATGGCTTGAGTGAATAGAAACATGGCTTGAGTGAATAGAAACATAGTTTGAAGGAACCGTTCATGATTTGAATGAATACAAACATAGCTTGAGTGAATACAAACATGGCTTGAGTGAATACAAACATGGCTTGAGTGAATAGAAACATAGTTTGAAGGAACCGTTCATGATTTGAATGAATACAAACATAGCTTGAGTGAATACAAACATGGCTTGAGTGAATAGAAACATAGTTTGAAGGAACCGTTCATGATTTGAATGAATACAAACATAGCTTGATTGAATACAAACATGGCTTGAGTGAATAGAAACATAGTTTGAAGGAAACGTTCATGATTTGAATGAATACAAACATGGCTTGAGTGAATACAAACTTGGCTTGAGTGAATAGAAACATAGTTTGAAGGAACCGTGCATGATTTGAATGAATACAAACATGGCTTGAGTGAATACAAACATGGCTTGAGTGAATAGAAACATAGTTTGAAGGAACCGTTCATGATTTGAATGAATACAAACATGGCTTGAGTGAATACAAACATGGCT